>OY728162.1:1452450807-1453700807 GCA_963277665.1 Viscum album
GTACTTTATAGGGTGAGGTGTTCCGTAAGAGAATCAACCAGGTCTCTCCCTTCTACTAACATTTGTGACACAAACTAGAAGTCACATTATTGCATAAATAATGACCATTAGTCCAAAAAACCGATCAACATGGGATGAAAAAGGATATACATGAGTGGGTTAATACGAGAGTCTAAGTACACTTCATGGTGAAGTAGGTAATGCCTCATATTTTTCACTATAAATATGTGTTTGAGGTAGTTATTCTAAACCTCATAATATCATGTATTAGTACCTAGAATTATTTAGTTGAGGTAGAATAGGATTCTATCATTACCCATATCATTTTTTTGCATGAGTAGGGAACCAAGTGATTATTCCATGGAATCTATAAATAATATGAGAGACTTCCCTTCCACTGGTGGTATCAATATTGGTGGGTGCAGAAAGTACTACTTGATACTCTCAAAGGATTATTATCTATCCTCATCCCATCGATAAGAAATTACATTCTTCCTTATATTGGTGAAGGGAATAGGTTTTCTAGATATGTTTTATATGAAATGATGAATGTAGGAAATATGACCTAGGATCCACCATAATTATTTGAGATTATAAGGGGGTGGAATTGTAAGAATTAAAATAGTATTTCTAGGTAGAAATTAATTCTATGGTGGCATACCACAAGTACAAGGAATTTCCCTAATGTTACTATGAAAGAAAATTTATACAAATTTATATTCAGACTATGATTTTGCAACTTGTCGAAGACAGTTTAAAGGTCTGTGAAGTGATCACATCGCTGTAAAGATTTGACTACCTGGTTTTTGATGTAACATTCCTCTATTAATTACAATAAGGGATTAAATATTTTATTTTTGACATATTTATATGTACTTTCAATGTTTATTAATCCAAAGGGAATTCCATGATATAAAACGATCCCCTGGGGTTCTCTAAAGGCATCAAAATCCTTATCCTTAGGGTCTATCTTTATCTGATTGTACCCTGAGTACCCATCTATGAAGGAAAGTTTTTGTCGGAGTAGATTATTCAAGAGGGGGGGGGGGTGAATTGAGTATCTATAAAAAAATTCTAGTTACTAAGTATTCTTAAACAATTTACCTAATAAGGTTAAATACAACCCATTTAATAAAAGTAATACAATTATGAAGGTTTGACTTTTTAAATAACTTCTTATAAGATTGATTAATTCTCAGTAATCATAGTGTCGGTTATTAATATTAATTTTTAAGCTATTCTACTAAGACACGACAATTATGACTTCATTCCAATATTAACTATCAAAGTGAATTTAGTGATTTCTAAATTATACAGTAAAGAAGTAAAATAGAGAAGACTAAATTAAGCAGCACAAAGGATATGAAACAAGTGGTTCAGTCTCAAGTCGAGACCTAATCCAATCCACTTGGTGATCACATACCACCAAACAGTTCATATAAATAAACTTTATCCACACCCTGGATCGGGGTTAAACAATAATGCACAAGACTGTACAGGTCACACAGGGACCTCTTCCATATTTCTTCGTGGGTACAAACAACCAGGCCACATAGGGACCTCTTCTGCACTTATCAGTGGGTATAAAAAAGTGTAAAAAGATGTTTGAGTAAGGATATCATGTATCCTTAAATTTAATGTAGGAGACAGAGTGTGTTGTTATAAAGATACACACACTGCTCAAAAGATAGTAAAATGATACACAACAGAGAAAAAATATTGAGATAGGTTTATAAATGCTATGAATGTCAGTCTTTACATCTCCAGACTTCTGAGATGAAGAAGATGCAGAAATAAAGTCATAGAATGAAAAATAGAGTGTCGTAAGTTAGACAGATCCGGTTTGTGTTCTTCGTGATGTCTGACAGTGTGAAGATGTTCTTGATTCTAGGATTCAATTGCACTTCGTGTGGTCTCCAGCAGTGTCGAGTTGCATGTGAAAATTATCTCTTGAAAATAATTTTCTGAGTGAGTTCTTCATTATCATGCTTATGCCCGTTTTTCCTTGCTTTCATCTATCATTCCATGCTCTCTTTGTTTCTGGGCCGCACTACTCTTTTATCTTGGAGTGAATGTGTTTGAGCCAACAGGTTGCATGTATTCTGCACCTCGTACCTCATACTGTCAGATGAAATGTCTACAAAGAAACATTAATTATGTAAATGCATTTAAAATATTCAAATATGACAGTTGGAGATTAAATTGAAAGACGAAAAAATAGATTAAGAAACGGTGTCACAGTATGTCATGGAAACGGTGTCTTGTTCACGGTGTCTGGTTCACGATGTATGGTTCACGATGTCTCATGGTCACGATGTTTTCTTGTTCATAGTGTATCATGGTCATGGTGTCTTCCTGTTCACAGTATCTCATGGTCACGATGTCTGCTTGTTCACAGTGTCTCATGGTCACGGTGTCTGCTTATTCACGGTGTCTGATGGTCATGGTGTCTTCTTGTTCACGGTGTCTCATGGTCACGGTGTCTACTTGTTCATGGTGTCTCATAGTCACTGTGTCTGCTTGTTCATGGTGTCTCATGGTCACTGTGTTTTCTTGTTCACAGTGTCTCATGACTTAGGCAAATATCTATATTCAGACTTATGCAGTGATATTTATGGAATGGATTAAACTTAATCATTTCTCAGAGAAATCATTATAAAGTAAATCAAAAGATAGTGTATAGTAACCAAGTAGAGTGTATAGAACTTAAGATATTTAGATAACTTTTACTAAACAACTGTACATTTGATGTGAGATAGATTACATATAGTTAACAAGGTTTATAGACTGAATATGATTTGTGATCATTGAAACATGATTAATACATGAGGAGTCCAACGATCTCTCCCTTCTTGATGATCATAAATTATGTATATTTAGAGTGTATATTTGTTCTAACAACATAATTAATGTGCATATAACATATATAGAGTGAGTGTTCTCTTATAGAGAGTGTTCTACTATAGAGAGTTCTCCCCCTTTTGGGATTATAAAAAATTAGCAAGAAAAAGAAAGACAAAAGAGACAAGAAAAGTGCACAATGTATTAGATAAAAAGAGTGGAAGTACAAAAACTAAAACAAATGTAATAAGATTACTATCAAAAGAGAGTAAGCACTGTCCTTCTTCACTGGATGGTCTTCTCTTTTCCCTTAGCAGTAACAACAGAAGAGAAAACCATAGGAGCAGAGGTTGTGGTAGAATAAGGGAGTGAGATGGTTGTGAGAGAAGGTAAAGGAAGACCTTAAAAGACAGAGGGAGCCAGTGTAGGTGTAGTAGAAGACCGAGATAGTTATTGATCAAGGATCACAAAACTGATCTGACTCAGTTCCTGACTAACAAACATAGAAGCGGAGGAAAGGGCAGAGGTGAATGTAGGAAAACCAGATCTCAGAGGTGAAGCCACAGGAGCAACAATGTCTGTACTTTGGACATGAAGATAGGGCCTTAAAAGCTTGATAAAATCAGGAATGATCTCTCCACAATACTGTATAGCTTTCTCAAATTCATCCTTGTTTTCCATAAACTTATCCAACAGACAAGTGAACTCTGTGTGCTTTTGGACTTGAGTCTTGAACGCTTGAGTAACAAGAGGAATCCTCAGATTTTCTACAATATATTTTAAATGATTGCTCATGTTAGTCTTTGAGAAGATTCAGTTGAAGTATAAATCCAATTTCTTGGAAATTTCTTACTGAGCATCATTAGAAATTTTTGAATGGATTTGAACCAGATTAAGAACTCTGTCACTATTCTTTATAACTTCAGATAGAGAATCTTTATTGAAACTACTAAACACACTCTGAAGTTCTTCTTTGACCACTATTTTTGAGCAGGTCACTATCTAAGGAAGGTTAAGATGATTTTCCAAGAACTTTAGAAGCAGTGATAGCTGAGGTAAGATATTTCAGTTGATTTATCACTTTTTGATGGCACCCCGTATACTCATCAGTGATCTTGTTAAGATTAACAACAAGCTCTCCCATATCTTTCACAATCTGTTTTTTTTTCTTTCAGAGACCTTTTCAGCTAAGGAAGCTAAATGAGGTTGAATCAAAGAGGAAATATTCTATGGGGTTTGAGGAACAATAGGCTCCAAATTATGGGAAGAAAGCTCTGATCTTGAATTCATCACTTTCTGCATGTCTTTAATCATACCTCTTAGAGTCTTTAATTCATTACTAAGCAGTCTGTTTTCAACTCTGAATTCCGGATTCTCATGAAGCATTTTGGGTTGAATCTTTGAAATAAAATTTTCCAACAATAGTGAGGCACCTATCTCAATTAGATTTGTTACAGGAGATGGTTGTATATTTAAGAGTTTTTTAACTCTAGAAAAAAGGGTAGCTCCAAATTCTTTCAGATCATCTTTACTCACCAAGGATGGTTGTTCTGGTGAAGGTTCAGAGATATGGACTGAGATGGGCTCAGGTTCTTTTTCAGGGGAAATATTAGAGATAGATTTCAATTGGAACATAGTAGAAAGTTCAATTCCTTTTACTGATAATTCCTGAGAGTCATTCACATCATAAAAGCTGGGGAATTTATACCGAGTGTCTACAGGGCTTGGAACAATCGAGTTTGGTACTTCAATAGATTCCAGATTTGGGGATTTCTCCCCCTAAACAGTTGCATCCTTTTTAGGACTAATATTCTTAGGATCTTGATCTATTTCCACGAATTAATCTCTTAGTTCCTCACCCATTTTCTATCTAGCCAACAAAAAATCCAGCTCCAGCCTTTCCTCAGCCAAAGGAATGACTTCAGGAATATATTGTTCAACTGGGAGTTCCTCAAGGTTAGCTTCTTGCATAACAGGTAATTATTCTTCTACAAGATCTTCTATAGAATTATTTTCAGTTTCTTTGGCTACAAATTTTGTTTCAACTTTGGTTTGATCTTCCAGATTAACGACATATTTAGGAGTAGGGAATTATTTTTGAATTACTACATGAGGAACATGAGTACTGTCTTTCTTATTAGAAACAGTTTCCCTGGGAGGCACATCAGACTCTTCTTCTTCTTCTTCTTCTTCTTCAGAATACACAACAACTTCATATGGTTCCAAACTAGGACCATAAATATCTTTTGGTCTTGAGGGATGTTCCAGTATATTGAACTTCTTATAGATCCTATCATTTTCTTCCACCCATGCGTTTTTCCAAGGATTACAATTGATTTTCATCCTCTTGATAATGAAATTTGAAAGGTAGAACTCACAATCTTTGAAAAAATCTTCATTAGGTCCAACCATAACTTTAGCATGAAGCATGGATGAGATAAACCGAGAATAAAATAGGGAGGTTGACTTGTATGTGGTTTTGATCAGATCACACATATGGTTTATGACATACTTACAAAGGTTGATCTTGTGACCATTTTTCATAAGATGAATAAAAAACACATCCTGATATTTTAGTACAGCAAAATCACCTTTTCTAGGGCTAATCAAGTTCTAAATAAACATAAACAGAAGTCTAGATTCTCCATATGGTTCAGTAGCAATGGATCTTCTCTTGGTTCCATTTCTGGTTAAGCTTTTCAAAGTATCTTCCTAAACAAAGAATTCACTAGAAGGTGGAGGTCCTCTATGATAGTCCTCACAGATGCCTTCATGAGGTATCCCAAGGAATGAATCCCATAACCTTGAAGAGAATGTGCACCTTTGTCCATTTATCCAGCTTCTTACAGCATAACCATCACCAGAATCAAAAGAGAACTGAACATACAGATAAAATTGAGCCACTAGCTTAGGGTAGATAGATCTATCTTCCTTTGAAAACCATTCTAACCAGCCTTGATCTTTTAAAACTTTCAAAACCAGAGACTTACTCAATAGAATCCACTTAAGGCATATCTATTTCTCAGGTACTACTACTCAGTTCACCCGATTTGGATTTAGAGGACCTTCAGGTGATAACTTAGGTGCGATCTTCATCTTCTTTTGAGCTACATTTCTCAGGAGTCGACGATGAAGTGCATTTCATCCTGGGAATTTACTGAAGGTTCAGAGAGAGAAGGGTTGCAGGGTTGAATAAGGGTTAAGAATTGAGTGAATAGAAGAAATATAGAGTGAAGAAAAAGTGAAACTTCTTTTATTTTATCATTTAGGAATACTAAACATTGCAAAAAAATAAAAATAAATAAAAGCGCAGGAAAGTAAAAAGGTGAAATGAATAATTACCGTGATACAATTTTTAATTTGTAAATAAAACCCATAAAGAATCTTTACGGTGAGACCATATCAGGTCTTTATGGTGAGATACTGAATGAACTTTATGGTGAGATAGTGACTGAACTTTATGGTGAGACAGTGACTGAACCTTACGGTGAGACAATGACTGAACTTTACGGTGAGATAGTGACTGAACCATATAGTGAGATAGTGACTGAACCTTATGGTGAGACAATGACTGTCAGACAGTAATCACAAAATACTAACTGTGAGATTGTAAACATGGAATAGTAAGATATAAAATAGTAAGATATAAAACAGTAAGACATTTACTTATTATTTATCATGCCTAGTTCATGTATGATGTAGTCTATTATTTCAGAATTTAATGGTTTGGTAAATATATTAGCAAGATGATATTAAGTACCCATGAATTCCAAAGTGATATCACTTTTTTTATAATGATCTCTCAAAAAGTGATGTCTTACATCAATATGCTTTGTCCTAGAATGTGAAATAGGATTTTTCGAGATGTTAATAGCACTTGTGTTGTCATAATTTATAGGTACATGCCTAAATTGATATCCATAATCTAGTAATGTGTGTTTAATCCACAATATTTGTGCACAACAACTGCCAGTATCTATGTATTTAGCTACTTCAGTAGATAATGAAACCGGATTTTGTTTCTTACTACACCATGATTATAGCGACTTTCCTAAGAAGTGACATGTTCCAGAGGTTCTTTTTCTATCTAACTTACAGCCACTGAAGTCAGCATTAGAATAACTTACTAATTCAAATGAATTTCTTCTAGGATAGAATAGTCCTAGATTGGGCATATGCTTGAGGTATTTGAAAATTCTCTTTACAGTATTTAAATGATATTCCTTATGATTTTCTTGAAAACAACCACACATGCACACACCAGACATAATGTCAGGTCAACTAGCAGTTAAGTAGAGTAAACTTCCAATCATTCCTCTATAAGTGGTTTGATCAACATATTTTCCATCTTCATCAAGATCCAACTTACAAGTGGTACTCATGGGAGTCTCACTACTTTTCATGCTATCCAATCCAAAACATTTTAGAATATATCTAGTATATTTACTTTGAGTTAAAATAATACCATCATTATTTTCAAAGATTTGAAATCCGATAAAGAATTTTTTTTCACCCATTAAACTCGTTTCAAATTAATTTTGCATCATTTTATAAAAATCAATACATAAATAATTTCTTGACGATACAAAGATAATTTCATCTATATTTAACAACTAAAACATCATTAGAAATTTGTTTTATAAAAAGGGTATAATCGGCTATTAATTTTGTAAAACCTTTTGAAATCAGAAAAGTACTCAACCTATCATATCGGGCTCTTGGAGCTTGTTTTAAACCATATAAAGATTTTGATAATTTAAAAATATGATTTGGAAAATGGGGGTTTTTAAAACCAGGGGGTTGTTCAACAAATACATCCTCAACTATATACCCATTTAAGAATGCACTCTTAATATCCATTTGATATAGTTTGAAATTTAGATGTGCAACATAAGCAAGTAGGATTCTGATGGCTTCAAGTCTAGCTACTGGTACAAAGGTATCCTCATAGTCAATTCCTTCTTCTTGACTATAGCCTTGTGCAACCAATCTAGTCTGGTTTCTAACTATTTTACCAGCTTCATCTACCTTATTTATAAACACCCATTTAGTTCCTATGGTGAATGTGTCCTTGGGTCGTTCAAAAAATTTCCAAAATTTGTTCCTTTCAAACTGATTAAGTTCTTCTTGTATAGCCATCACCCAAAATTCATCATTGATAGAATAATTATTGTTTTTAGGTTTAAGTTGTGACAAGAAGATTTTATGTTCAACTTGGTTTCTAAGAGAATATCTAGTTTGAGTTTCTTTGTCTAGGTCTCCTACAATAACATCTAAGGGATGGTTTTTAAGAGTTTTAACAGCTCTAGAAAAGGAGGGACTAGTGATTTTATGTTCATCAATAGGTTCAAGTTCATTGTGACTTAACTCTACCGAATTTCCAGAACTAGAAGTTTTCACTGATTCTTTCACAGAATGGTTTGAGGATTTCAAATTAATGTTCAGATTTGATACATCATCCTCCAGGTTCTCTAGAATGGTTTTAGGCTCATGTGGATCCGTTTCATCAAATTTGATATGGATATATTCTTCCACACATTTATTTCTTTTATTGAACACTCTATAGGCTTTACTAGAAATGGAATATCCTAAAAATATACCTTCATCACTCTTGGATGCAAATTTTTCAAAATTGTCCTTAGTATTAAGGATATAGACTTTGAAACCAAAAACATTGAATTAGTGAACCTTGGGTTTTTGATTGTTCTATAACTCATAAGGAGTCCTTTTAAGAATAGGTATGATCAAAACTCTATTGATTATATAGCATGATGTATTGATAGCTTCTACTCAAAAATAAATAGGTAGGTCATATTTACTAAGCATTGTTCTCACAATCTCTTCGAGGGTTCTATTTCTTCTTTCTAAAACTCCATTTTGTTGAGGTCTTCTAAGGGCAGAGAAATTTTGACTAAAACCATTTTGTGAGAAAAAGGATTCAAAATCTTGATTTTCAAACTCACGACCATGATCACTTCTTAAGGATTTAATTCTAAGTCCACTAATATTTTCCACAGACTTGGTATATTTAGTAAAATAAGAGTAGGCCTCACTTTTGTGAGCCATAAAAAAGGTCCAAGTATACCTAGAAAAGTCATATAAACGAATATAAACATAGTGCTTACCATTTAAACTAGAAACTCTAGATGGTCAAAACAAATCCATGTGAACCAGTTCAAGAGGTTGAGAAGTTTACACTTCTTTCTTTGGTTTGAAGGTAATTTTGTGTTGTTTTACCTTTTGATAGGGATTACACACTTTGTCATTTGAAAACTCAAGTTTGGGTAAGTCTTTAACTAAGCCTTTTCTAGTTAGCTTTCTAAGGGCATGGATATTACAGTGTCCTAGTATCCTATGTCAGAGCCAAGAATATTTATGAAATACACTTAAGCATGAAGAATTTTGAGAAGCTAAGGAATCTAAGTTAACAGATTAAACATTTTCATTTCTTAATGCAGAAAACACTAATTCTTCTTTAGAATTAAAGACATTGCAAGCATCATTTTCAAATCTAACATGAAATACATCATCACATAATTGCGAGATACTAAGCAGATTATATTTTAATCCATCAACAAATAGTAATTTATAAATTAAAACTGAGTTAGAGTTACTAATTTGTCAAAGGCCAATAATATTTCCTTTGGAATTGTCACCAAATGTGACATGTTCTCCATCTATTTTTATTTGGTTCTTGAAGCATGAGTAGTAGCCTATCATGTGTCTTGAAATCCCCTGTCTAAGTACCACAAACATTTATAGGAAATCTTTAATCAGATTTCCTATAAAACGATTAAGAAAAAATATATTTTGGTACCCATACTTGTTTGGGTCCCGTAATATTATTAATAAGTTCTTTAGGAACCCATATCTTCCTCATAGGTTTCCTATAATCATTATGTAATGTATTTGAAAAATAAACTCTATTTGGTCTAGAAAAAATTGAAATAGTAGAAAGTGTATCATAAATTGAACTATTTGATTTGTTTCCAGACCTTGGAGTAAAACTATATGTCCTAGATTTAGAAACAAAATTTGTTCTACCAAGGTTTCTTATTCCAGGTTGATAACCAATGCCACTGTTGTATTTAGGGGTAATTTGTTTACCTAGAATTTTAGTAAGGGTATTTTTTCCATTGGTAAACATTTATAGGTCATGATTCAATTGCTCATTAGACATTTTTAATTTGTTGTTCACTTTGAGCAGTTGAGAATTTTTCTCTTTTTCAGTTGTGAGTTCAGATTTAACAGTCACAGTAAGAGCATACTAGTTCTTCAATGATTTATATTTGTCTTTTAGTTTATTGAATGTTTCTTCAAGCATGTTATAATATTCAAACATTTCATCATTAGTCATATTTTCAGAGTCAATATAATCTCCATAATAGTATGAATTATGTACAGGAGAGTCCAGTTTTACCTCAGATGTGTTTGTTGTAGAGACCCGAAGCTTAACGTACATGGACATTACATTACTTTTGCGGAATACTTAGTACATAACAAAAACACACACACAAGGACTTTAATAGTTTAGTGTCTTTGGAAACTCGGAATATAATCTTCTAATCATGGTGAAAGATCTTCAACATCTCCCATAAAGATCTTCCTTTTTTTACCTAAAACCTTTCTTTATATCCTGGGGAAAAGAAAACATAAAAGGGTGAGCTCAAATGCTCAGTAAGGGTAAACAAAAGAAATATCAATCACATCATATTCATAAGAACATAACATTTTTGGAAATCTTAATCCTGCAAAAGAGATCATAATATCATAACATGGGATAAATCATAGTAGTGAAATGTAATCCCAATAATCATAACTTAAAACATGAAACTTTGTGGCGTATACACATAATCATAGAGAATCATTTCTTATTAGTCAACACTCATTGCCAAGACTATCTTAGTGGACAAAGTCCATTTCTGAACCGAGTTTATTCCTCATTTCAGTCCTGCTTCACTGAACCGGTTTAACCTGCCGTTCCAGCCGTGTCTATCTCATGAGATAGAAAATCTTTACCCAATGCATTGGAGGGAGATATAGGTCCCACACATCTCATAATTATACCATTCTTATGTGTTCCACAAAATCATAAATCATACATCATTGCATAACCCATGTAATAAAAAAAATGGGATTCTTAAACAACATGACATCATAAAAAAATTCATATAAGATAAAGGAATTCATAAAAATAATTCCATCACAACATAATCAAATAAATGTAATAATAGGGATAGAAATAGAACCCTATATTATCTTATATGGAAAATAATTTTGATAAAACCCTTGAACTCCATTCTTGAGGAAAATATCCTTTCTACTTCAAAAAAAAATTCCTTTCTTAACATGTCTTACAATTTTAAACTAAAAGAAGTTGATTAAAAATAAACTTGAAAACTTGTAAAGGAATATTCTTGGAAATAATTTTTTAAAAATCAATTCATGTCGTATAAGTTAAAAAAAAATTCTTCTCGTACTTTTGTCGGAAAAGTCAAAAAGTACTTCGTACGAAAAACGACAAAAGATTCCTTTCATATCCTTTACTAAAAACTCATCGAAGGGTAAAATTGGATTTAAACAATTGTAGGTGGATGGAAACAATATTACATATTTAGGAAACATGGATGTGGATGAAAAAATACACCCCAGTAAATACCAAAGTATAAACAATCTCGGATAAAATGAGATTGTGATATTTTCCCTTACCTTAGGTCCAATTTGCTTCGTAAGTGTCTGAAACTCCTTTATAATGATTTAAATAATGTCATTGACTTATTCCAGAATCATACTCATTGTTATGATATCATATATGGTTCACTTATGACTTTATATTACCCGTTCTTTTGTAAATTCCATGTTAAAGAGCATTTTGGGTAAAATTGTTTCATTTGTCGTCTGTGTTTTGACTTGTAATTATTCATATGATTACTTAGATCATGATTACTTAATTCCAGAATATAAAACATGATTTATATATAATATATATTTAGAATATACATATATATAATAAATCAGTAAATGGAAATAAATACACCGTTCATGGAGATGGTAGGCCGTACGTACGCATGAACGCTGTTTTCGTTTCCTTATTGAGTTGAATGGAATTAAGTAGATGACATACATATATATACACATAAATCCAGTATCATTATTATGTCATATATTTCATGATTACTTATTATATATACTTTATAATCATTCATGAATGGTTAACGTGGAGAATGAATCTCATCGCGTCGTGGAGACGGTAATCCGTACGCACGCACGAGTGATGATATCGTTCTCATGATCATGGTACTGTATTGGAGTGTATGTATACTATTTCAGAATAAATATCAGTTTAATATAATCATATATAGTTATTATTTACACCATTATACCCATCCAAGTAAGGTGATAGTGCAAAATATATTACACCACGACGTGGAGACGGTATTCCGTACGTACGCACGCGCGGTGATTTCATTTTCCGTAGGATGGATAGATGGTGAAATAGGGTTGTTTCATACTTATAATAAAATATCAGTATATGAGTTATACTGATGTTATTACTTCATGATTAAACAACTAAAGAAGAATAAGTGGAAGAAGAAATAAAGATGAAAGAATCGGTAACGGGCATTACCTCTTCTTTGAAGTGCTTCTTTGAGACCTCCTTTTAGGGCACTAAAATTGGTATTTGAAGAAGACCAGAATCTCTAGGATGTCTCTAGGGAAGTGTATAGAATAAATTGGCAGGGGTTGGCCAAGCTTGAATACTCAAAGTGGTGTGAGGAAGAGAGGGAGGAGGTGCCCTTTTATAAGGGAGGAGAGGGGCTCCTTTGGAAAACTAAAAATATTATTTTATTATAAAGTCATATTCGGTTTTAAATAGCTCCAAATTGATTTATTTCGAAGCTAAGGTGGGGATGGGTCTAAATAATCTCATCCAATTGAATTTAGACAAGTTTAGGTTCGTATTTTAACCTTATCATTTAATTTAACATTACGTTAAATAATTTTACTTTTACCGTGTCTTCTTGTGTTCTTACACTATAAGGTTAATAAAATTACTATAACAAGCCAAACGAACCCCAAGTTGTTTATTATTAATATATATAACCTTATCTAAGTCATTTGGCCGAACCTTAGATTTTTAGGAATAAAATAACAATTAATAATATAATATTTGTTTTAAAAACTATTTTATGTCAATTTTGACACTATTTGGTAATTGATTTTTGTGAAAATCATAACAGAATTATTAGTTATAAAAACATTAATTATATCTGTAATAACATGTAATATTAACCTATAAAATTAGTGGAATTCATAAAAAGTCTCAAATTACATTTATTTGGGTATTTATAACATCAATTATGTCAATATTTCATTAATAAGATAATTACTGCATCATCATTGTGTCATAAATAAATTAACTTATTTAATGTCTAAAAATTACAAATAAAATATCATTATGTAGGAAATATTTTTAGATTTCTAATGAATATTTATAGTCTAATTTATCTTATGTATAACCCTATATTACAAATGATTTACTTATTAAACATTGATTTTAACTATTTTAACCCTTCTTTAAATAAATTAATAATAAATGTCCCAATCTAATCCAAGTGGTCCTAAATGGTCATATTTTATTCCTAAAGTTGTTTTTGGTCGACTTAAACTTATCCAATTGAATTAGGACATGTGTTACGGTAATAATAATATCATTTTTACCCTTAATTACCCTATTTACTTTTAACCATGGTAAAAAAAAGTAAAAAGTTACTATTCACCAAAAATTATTTTCATCTCGTTGAACCACATTTTACTTACTGATATCAACCGTGTCTCTCGGATTTTTGAAATTCCACTCACAGAAGCGGTAAAATTAAGTTTTATGAAAAATTCATTTTTTTTAACTACCACTTAGTGGTTTCACTATTCATCAAAAAATGAAAGTTTCCAGAAAAATACCAAAAATTCGGCCTAAGCTATATTTGATATTATGAACTCAAAAATGATGTCTATTTTAAAAAATTCAAAACATATCAGTTGCATTAATTAATTTAAAAATTAATTCCCATCGTCAAAACAAATAGCGTGTTCTTAAGAGATAATAACTATCAAAAGATTGACACTTGTTTATGTCTGGTTTAAATGTGAAATTACATCCAATAACCAATATTGTATTAAATTTTAAAAATATATTCCAAATATACTTTAAAACCACTCAAATTAATAATTTATCACTATTAATTATTTCGATTTAAAAGGTTGTTTTTAATTAAAATTTAGTAATTTTCACTATTCATCAGAAAATGAATGTTATCCGAAAAGTACCAAAATTTTGCCCTAAGCTAATTTCGATATTCCGAATCAAAAAATGAATTCCATTTTGAAAAATAAAATTTAAAAAATTTCAAAAAGTGGTTATTACTATTCATAACAGCTAGTTTTAATAATATTTTAATAGCATATCGTTGTTTAGTGAAACTCAGTATTGCATACTACACACGCTATCGAGGAAGGTCGCGATTGCGTGTAATGCAAGGCAAGTCAAGGATGCATGTTGTGCAAGCTTCTTTTGGTGTAGCGTAAAACACAAGACATTAATGAAATTAAAAAGAATATTTTTCATAAAATCTCGGGGTGTTACATTTGTTATAAAACACATATTAGCTTTGTTAGCTTGTTCATCATGTGATGTTTCTGATTCACTTGAACTATCCTCAGAATCACTCTAGGTTTCTTTCATTGCCTTTTTATACTTCCTGTTCTTGTCCTCATATCTCTTTTTGTACGTGATATTTGGATAGTCAGACTTGATATGTCCTTTGCACTTACATTCATAGCAGACAATCTCATCAGTCTTGTCACCTCATTTCCAATCCTTCTTCCAACTTCCTTTTTGGTCATATTTTCCCTTGAAGTTAGGATTCCGGAAAAATTTATTCTTCTTGTAAAATCTCTTGAATCTTCAGGCTAATTGAGCCATCTCCTCATCACTGTCAGGTGATGATTGTTCACTACTGGAACTTTCTACAAAAGCTTCCAATTTCCCTTTGTCTTTGTGTTTAGAGGTTGTGGTCTTGAATGAAACATATTTCCTTTTTGGTTCATCCTCCTCTTCATTGTTGACTTTCATATCTTATTCATACATCATCAATTTCCCAATGGGTTCTTTTACAGTTAGCTTGCTGATGTCGCATGATTCTCTAATAGAGACAAAGGTTCCTATCAACCTGTTTGGCAGACATCTGAGAATTTTCATGATCTGTTCCTTGGTAGTGACTTCTCTTCCAAGCGAATTCTTTGTGTTGAAAATCTCATTGAACCTAAGATACATGTCAGAGATAGGCTCACTAGGTTTAATTTTAAAGTTATCATATTTAATATTATAAGTATTAAGTCTCATTTCTTTTACACTAGATATTCATTCATGTGAGACATACAGGGTATCCTAAATTTCATGGGTAGTTTTACAAAAAGAAATTCTATTGAATTCTTCATCTCTTAAGGAGAAGTATAAATCATTCATTGCTTTGAAATTGTTATTGTAGGAAGTTTTTATAGGTCCATCCCATGTGATTCAATCAGTAGAAGGAATCCTATATTCATATATAATGGAAGACCAAATTTCAAAACCCATACTCTCTAAATGCATTTTCATTTTAATTTTCCATTTAGAATAGTTTGTTTCATTAAGGAATGGTGGTATGTTGGTTACAGAACCTTCCAATCTATTATTAATAATACAGAAATACTTTTGAAAGAGCTATAAATTTAGAATTAACAGAAATTTATAGATCGTTTAAGTACAACTATAGTCATAGTTGCATAAGGTTAAACATAGTTTTAAACAAACAACCTCTGGTACCAAATGTTGTTTGGAGTAGATTACTCATGAGGGGGGTGAATTGAGTATCTATAAAAAAAATTCTGGTTAAAAAGTATTCTTAAACAGTCTCCCTAATAAGGTTAAATACAACCTAGTTAATCAAAGTAATACGATTATGAAGGTTTGACTGTTTAAATAACTTCTTAGAATATTGATTAATTCTCAGTAATCTTAATGTCAGTTATTAATATTAATTTTGAAGCTATTCTACTAAGACAAGACAATTATAACTTCTTTCCAAGATTAACTATCAAAGTTAATTTAGTGTTTTTTGAATTATACAGTAAAACAGTAAAATAGAGAAGACTAAATTAAGCAGTCCAACGGATATGAAACAAGTGGTCCAATCCCAAGCCCGATACCTAACCCAATCCACTTGGTGATCACCTACCACCAAGCAGTTTATATAAATAAACTTGATCCACACCTTGGATCGAGGTTAAACAATAGTACACAGGATTGTCCAAGTCACACAGGGACCTCTGCCATAGTTCTTCATGGGTACAAACAACCAGGCCACACGGGGACCTCTTCCACACTTATAAATGGGTATACACAAGTGTAAAAAGGTGTTTGATTAAGGATATATTGTATCCTTCAGTTTAATGCAAGAGACAGAGTGTGTTGTTATACAGATACACACACTACTCTAAAGCTAGTAAAATGATACAGAATAGATCATAAATATTGAGATAGGTTTAGATTTGCTCTGAATCTTAGTCTCTGCACCTATGGACTTTTGAGATGAAGCAGATGCAGAAATAAAGTCCTCATATGGAAAACAGAGTGTCACAAGTCAGACAGATCCGACTTGTGCTCTTCGTGATGTTTGGCATGTGAAGATGTTCTCGATTCTGGGATTCAATTGTGCTTCGTGTGTTCTCTATTAGTGTCGAGTTTCATGTGATAATTATTTCTTCAAAATAATTCTCTGAGTGAGTTCTTAGTTATCGTTCTTATGCCTGTTTTTCCTCGCTTTCATCTATCATTCCACACTCTCTTTGTTTCTGGGACACACTACTCTTTTATCTTAGAGTGAATGTGTTTGAACCGATAGGTTGCATGTATTATGCACCTCCTACCTCATACCTCATACTATTATATGACATGTATAAAAAGAAACATTAATTATGTCATTGCACTTAAAATATTCAAACCATTGGATATTAAATTGAAAGACGAAAAAACAGATTAAGAAACAGTGTCACAATATGTCATAGAAATGATGTATCATTCACTGTGTCTGGTTCATGATGTCTGGTTCATGGTGTCTCATTAGTGTCTGGTTGTTCACGATGTCTCATGGTCACGGTGTTTGATTTTTTATGGTGTCTCATGGTCATGGTGTCTGCTTGTTCACGGTGTCTCATGGTCACGGTGTCTACTTTATCACGACGTCTCATTGTCATGGTGTCTGATTTTTCACAGCGTCTCATGGTCATGGTGTCTACTTGTTCACGATGTCTCATGGTCACGATGTCTGCTTGTTCATGGTGTCTCATGGTCACAGTGTCTGCTTGTTCACGGTGTCTCATGGTCACTATGTCTTCTTGTTCACGGTGTCTCATTGTCACAGTGTCTGATGGTCATGGTGTCTACTTGTTCATGGTGTCTCATGACTTAGGAAAATATATGTATTCAGACTTAAGCAGTGATATTTATGTAAGGGATTAAACTTAATCATTTGTCATATAAATCATTATAAATTAAATCAAAAGATAGTGTATAGTAACCAATATGAGTGTATAACACTTAAGATATCTGGATAACTTTTAGTAAACAAATTTTCATTTTATATGAGATAGATTACATAGAGTTAATAGGGTTTATATACTAAATAGGATTTTTGATCATTGAAACATGATTAATACACAAGGAGTCTGATAGAAAGGACTTGGAAGAGAATAGTTTCATATATCATGATTTCTATGATAGAAAATGTGTAATAATCATTCAGATTGTGTCAATTAAGGTCTTTGAAATCAATTAATACACTGATATGACCATTATGTTTCTTTACAGGGATGATTTTGGAGAGCCATCTTGGATATTACACTTCCCAGAAAAAATTGGATTTGATCAATTTTTTGACTTTTAATTATAAATTAGTAGCATGGGAGGGGTGTATCCTATTATCCACCTACTTCAAACCTTGATGTTCATTAGGTAATACTATATGGTTTGTGGACACATTTGGGTTCAAACCGGGAATTTCGTTATAATTCCAAGAAATCACATATCGATGTTTCTTTAGAAATGTGATGTACATCTCTATCTGCTTAAGAGGAATGGAATAACTAATCAATGAAGGCCATGAGACTTCTTTTATTTATAGATTCACCTTCCCTATATCATCTATGGTGGTGGATATGACTTCCTAAAATGTGGGAGGAGTGTTACTGAGGCCATCCTCTTCTTCATCCACCTTTGAATCCTTAGAGGTATTTTCTGGCATGGTAGATAATCTGTTGGAATCCCTATTAGTAATGGGGTGAGAGAGGTTATGGGCTGAGAAATAGTTTTCCAATTCTACTAGATTCATTATAGAGATATTTTGGGGATGATTTTATTTTATGTCTTCATTGGGGATATAAGGAGCTTGGAAATATAGGATTAAGGCTACATCCTCAATCAGGATTATAGGAAGCATATAGTTGTTTTCGAGCATACTTCAGGGATTCATATGGGTATTTCCCAAGCCATTGGGGTATGAAACCTATATATTTTCATCCACCATATATTGTTTTACCTCACTTTTATAAAACCCAACTCATCATATGTGGCATTTCAAGACTCAAACGGGGAACTATCACCATGTAGTATGACAAACTTCCCATTGATGAGTTATTTCATGAATTAATGAAATTTTAAAGGTATTACTATGTGGATATGAAGCCAAGGAATTCTAATCAGGATATAATATGAAGTGTATTCCTGGATAACCATGAAATCAACTTTATATGTGATATCACCAAATAGATCCTTGAGTTCGATCTTCCCAAGAGGCATTTTCTCACTCATATCATACCCCTGAATGGTTATATTTATAAGAGATAAATTTCCCTTGATCTAAAACAAATTTAAAAGGGAATTAATCGGTATATGGTTGGTCCTAGAACCATTTTAAACTAGATCCCTTCAGATTCCATCATTTTCAAGGTTTTCTAAAACATATATGGGTCAAATGTGTCCCTGGATGACCTCTTCCTAATCCTACATAGTGAACGAGATGGTGACATGGAATTCTACTAGAATAGTATCTACTAAATAGAAATCAGCTAAAATAACTTTTATTTCACATTATTATGGGATATGGAGGGATTCTATGAGTGCCTCTTTATGCTCTTTTGAAATATGGAGCAAATCCAAGATTTGAAGCTTGAATGGGACAACCACCAGCTGCTTCAGAATGTCATGTTTTTGTTCCATAGGATGGAATGTACCAAGGTGGGGTTTCTTCTTATTATGTGGATCAAGATATAAGGTGTTTGAGGTAGATGGGTTTGATTCTTGTGTAGATGTTGAGGGAGAATCTATTGCTAGTGGTGTGGGTTGTGATTTCCTTCCCTGTTTCCTGGGATAATCATAAAATCGAATCCCAAGTAGGTGTTCATGTAATTTGACTAGGATGGAATGAACACTGTATGGATATGAGGAACATATATATTTATTTTGAGCTCACTATAGTGATTTACCATGGTTTTAGCCTCATATATGTCCTCTGTAGTAATGTAATAGAGATATTGGATCTGACCACACCAGTATTGTCCCTTGTATCCTCAGATCCTATGACTTTAGCCTCTAATTCAATGGCCAGGTATGTGGAAATATTATTATGAGGAAAATTTATCATTGTAAAAGTTTTATATAAAGTGAATCACATTAACAAATCCAAATATGATCTCTTTTTCAGATGATGGTTATGTTTGGTGGGGCGGTTCCTATTCTCTAGATGTTGTAGGAAAGAAATATTCATGAGTTAGAGACTGTATCAGAGTTGAATATGAATCCTCCTCTTCTATATATTATTCTATTTGATGGGTGTGTCCGACCATGGGAGGCCTATTTTATGTCACCTCACTATGTAAAAGAACCATTATCACAAAGTTCTTCTCTTAGGGAGGCATGAGCTCATTCAACTCTCTTTCAAGTTATCTAGTTTTGAACTTCTACCCATGCCAGGATAGAACTTTTTTCCAATCACCCTATTCTTCTAACTGGGAAATGGATACACAATTTACATATTCATGGGAGTTGTCCAACATCACCTATCCAGAATCAACCATGATTTAGAGGAATTATTTAAAAATTAAGCAATCTGGATTTTGTAACCTAGCCTTCCATGGAAAGGGAATTAGTTTAGGTGATCAATGAGGTTGACCTCATTGGGTTTCCGAGTCCATGGTGGCTTGAGCATATCATTTTCGATGTATGCAAGGAAATAACTAGGGACTTTATTATTTCTTAATGAGTATACTTTATTTATCCATTCGTAAAATTCCAAGACATCATGATATCTTTTTTGTTTATGGTCAAGGGTGATTTTGTTATTTCTATCACTTGATAGGATTACTTGGAAAATTCAGAATTATTAGGTTCTTAGAGGGGAAATGCTAACAATTTTAGGGTAACGATAGAATTTTATGATTTTCCAATCCTTTTAATCAGTGATAAATGCATGAGTTGATATTTAACTCAACTCAGTTGAATAGATTCTTCCAAACATTATTCCATTTCTATGAACTCACATAATCCACTTAGATACTTCGTCAGGATCATATGTATCTATAGCTCATCCTAGAGTTTTTTAGTACAATGTTCCATGAATTTCTCCTTTGAGATATGTATACTAAGATAATTTGTTAATCCTTTCCATGTGGCTATGAATTTATACACCCTCTCATTTTCACATTGTTTACAGTTCTTTAGGTCAAAAATTGTTGTTTTCCTTTGTGTAGTGCTGAACCAATAAAGGAACTAATGATGAAGGTCTTCTCATCCTGCAATGGATCATACTGCTATACCAAATGAAGGTTGGACCTATTAGAGTTTGTAAAAAACACCTCAACTTATATTCTTATTGCTAATTTTTAGGGTGTATCAACAAACAAAATCTTGATACAAAGTGCGTGAGATGATATTCTGGATCTCCAAAGCTGTCAAAGGTGGATAATATATGATTGTTGAAATTTGGTGGGGGAAAATTGTGATCCACCCATTTGGGATATCGATTCTTCTCAGGATCCATAGGTGAAGGTATCTCTTCCATGGATTCTATTCAGATAGACCGAGATTCAATGGAATTGGGAAGTTCTTTAGATACTAATTTTTGAGTTTTCTTCCTTCTATAGGGAGTGGGTGGGGCCTAATGGGGTGGCCATGTTTTCATCTCCCACTGATTCTCAATCATTCCTAAGACTAAATGATCACCCTTTCAAAGAAGATGGTATCACTGTTATGGGGAGAAGTTGTGATAATCATCGACTTCCTCATATATGTATACTAGATTCCTAGATCTGGATATGGAATGATTCTCAAATGATGCTCTTGTAGGTGGATCAACTCTTTCTTGACATATGAGAGGTGATATATTCATCTCTGTCTAAAGAAGTTACCCGATGGAAATATTTCCACTAATAATCTCCTCACTGAGTTTTCTGAGATTCTGAATATAATTTTCATATTATTGCATTAATTTCTCTATGGAAGGAATTTCATGTCTTCTAGGAAGTTATTGGGATGTAGCCACAACTTTACCTTTATCCCCGACAGTGTTCCACTATAGAGGTGGTAGCTCAATATTCAAAGGTTCAAAGTCCATGAATCTCCTTTGATTTCATATACACACATGCTTCATTGGTTCATCCAGATCACCCTATTATTGAGGTAAATTTTATTTATTATGTCTCTATACATTTATGTATTGATACAAATTATCTATTTTGTTGATGGTGATGACATTCATAGAGGTATATCGAGCAATGGTAGTTGTTCCATTACAATCAATGCAATAGGGTGATTCTGTACTGATGGAATCAGGGTCATTTCTCAAATCCTTGGAAATATTTTACCTTTTTAGATTAAAAAACCTACGAGGTTTGATTTCCCTTGTCATAAGTTTCTCCCGGCTCAGCCTATGAATAGTGAAATTGAGGGAGTTTCCTATTGTGATTGCCAAATGGGCCCTCAATAGAAGAGGTTTGTCTTATGGAAAGAGGAACATATGAGATGATGACAATAAATATTTACCTCCCAATTAATAAAAGACTAATTCCATCCATGGTGATGATGATGATGATAATGATAATTCTCTAAGACCTATGGGTTAGGGACTATTCATGGCTTCCAATGGAATTTTTCGATCTTGTTATTGAGGATTCAATGATTCTAATAAATGATTTGATGAATCTTGGAATGGTTATCGAGATATAAATTCCCTCATCCTTGTGGGATGAGGTTAATCTAGAATCAACATTGATTTCTATAGGACCCTATTAGGGTGTGATGAACATGGTGATGATGATTTAGATATAAATTCCCCCAGACCTATAGGATGGGGTTGATTTTTAGCTATTGCCGATATGTCATGAATCTACTCAAGTATTGATACCCCGAGGGTAGAGGTGTTGGTAAATATTCCCCCATCCTAGTGGGATGCATTCACTCTTGGACGAATGGTATGATAACTATTATTAACATCCTTTTGATTTGGTGAAATTGTGTTCATGTGTGAGCTAAGTATAATGGAATCCCATGACGAGATTCATTTTCTATGGTAAGTTGTTGGGTTGGTTAAAAATTTGGATTTCGTGTGTGAAATGTGTCCCCACCTCTTTGAGATCCCCAGTTCAATGATCTTCTATCTTCTATATCCCTCCTTTTGTGATGTTTTGGCATCATTAAAGTAAGGAATGTTTTTATTTAGTGAACAAATGGCTCACACGTTACCCGATCCCCAGATTGTTCCTGAGGCTATCACATTATAGGAATCCATGTCTGAGGGTATCTACTATTCTAGGGGTATAATGAAGTGTAATGATCTACATTTCACCCTTCCATGGATACATACATCTGACGATGCTATAGAGCCCCGACCTTGAAATCCTAGAGCCGATGTCTTCTATCAATTACACTGGCATGATTACAAGGAATCAAGCCCCAAAGGACTAATCAGTTTAGTAGTCTTGGTAAACTAGATACAAAAATTAGAATTATATTACAAATAAATACACTAATTACAACATAATTTTTTCATTATTTCTAAATAAATAACTTCTAGGATAACTCTAATCTATCTAGTAAATCCGTGCATATATTTTATTGTGTGCTTCTTGGATTCTGGAGGAAAGAAACATAATAAGGGTGAGATCAAGTGCTCAGTAATGGAAAAATATAGTAGAAGAAATAATGAATCAATGAGAATAATCAATATCGAAAGGTAAATAATTGATCACAAATTCCATGTAATCAATAATATAAATGGATGCACATAATCAATATGGAAAGGTAATAAATGGAAGTACATGTCATTTAAATAACTAGATAAGGAAAAATAAATATGGCATGGTAATAACTGAACACACATGCCATGTATTCAATAAACTGAAATGTAATGTATCCATAGATATGTTGACACAAAATCTCATGGATGAATAATAACTGAAACTAACATGAAGGAAATAATTTCTTATTGGATTTAATGTATGCGGAACATGAAAAACTATTACTGTAAATACCTTTCACAAGATAGTTTAGTAATAAAGTAAAAACCAATCTAAGGAGGCTAGACAACTATTTCATCTCATGAGACTACAAATGCATCAAGGGGATTTTGTTAACAAGTCCCTAACCCATATCATACAAACTTATTCTACTTGGAAACAAACACAAAGCGTTTATCACCAATTGATTCATCCCATGAGACTACCCATGCATCGAGGGGCTTTAATTCATTGGTCCCCAACCCGTAGATCTTTCATTTACTGGTCTCTATATAGTAGGGCTTGCATTAACCGGTCCCCAACCCGTATAGTGCATGTACAAAGCATTTAAATGAACAAAGTGCCTTATAAAATATCCATATTGAATAAATGATACGGGTCTATCAATATTTTCCCAAATAATAAAATAAATTTCAATGTTTACACCGTATGAAAAATGGTATACATTTAAGGAAATAATCATATCCATGAAAAATGATATGGATATTTAGGGGAATTTTAATGTTAAATGATTATAGGAAATTGAATATTTCAAGGGGATTAAAAGGAATTAAGGAAGAGAGTGAGAATACTATCCTTATACAAATCAATCATAAACCATCCAAAGGAACATTAAGGATTGTATCAATATAAAAAACCCTAAGTGAAGTAAAATAAAGGGTTGTTTTCATTGATGAAATAAAAGAATAACTTTTAAAAATATTCTTGAGGAAAATATCCTTTGATCTTGAAAAACCTTTTGAAATTATTTTTCTTTGAACATTCCTTTTGAAAATATTTCTTTAAAAATAAATCTTTTAAACTTGAAAAGGATGACTCAAAGAAATAATGGAGGATAAATCTATATAATTCATACGAGGTAAAATGGAATATTACTTTTGTATAAAAAAGGTTAGAAAATTCCAGATTCATAAAGTGACCGAAAGATTCCTTTGAAAATATCGGTAAAATACAAAAAGGGGTAAAAATATATTTACCAAATAATTTTAAAATCATTTTTGAAAACATTTTAATAAAACATAGCTTTTATAAGAAAACAGGTTCTCCAACTAAAGAAATAAATAAATTCAGGTTTTCTTAAAAACATTTTCTAAAACCTTTTGAGTACCAAAGAGGTATAAAATGGTACTAATAATTGAAAATTTTCCTGAATAAATAGAGTTCAATGAAAGGGTTTATTTAAAAATGGTTATATAATTTCCTTGAATGGAAATTCCATTGAAATATCTTTAGTATTTTTATTGAGAAAAATAGTCTTTAAACATTCCAAAGTTTCTCATACCTCTTTGAAACATTTTAAATAATAAATCTCATGAAAGAATAATATTAAATGAATGTTTAATATACCATGAATACGAAAGGATTAATGATATAATATAAAAAAGGGGTATTATATACACCAAAAAAAATATGTAAGTAGAGGACATGAAATTTATCTCATGGATATAAAAAGTGAGATGATAATCCCTTACTAATGTAGTAACAAATTAATTGGAAAACCCAAAGGAAATAATACTTAATTAAAACATTTAAATACCATGAAGATAATAAAATTCATGATATTATATGTCAATGTGGAAGTATGTATACCATATATAATAAATTAGGTGCACAATAATTAATTATGCCTCAAATAATGAAAATGAGATAAGAATCCCTTAACTTAACCTTCCTTTTGTTGTGTGGTCTTTATCTTCCCCTTAATCATGTAACTATTTTTGGTTTGTTACAAGATGATTATTTGGATTTATTCCTTCCCAAAGGAGGAATTGAAGGTTTAGGGGAGGATTTTTGCGAATCTATTTGGGTATATCTTGGATAAACCTAAGAGGTTTCAGAGGTGTGAGTAATGAGGGGAGGTGGTGGATTTTTATAAGGGAGGAAAAGGACTCACTTGGAATTTTTGTAAACAAGTTAGGTGTGCACATGTTATTACCTAAAAAACGTCATAAAAAACCTAAATAAATGAATAATGTGAGGATCATGCCTGATATATGTCCAATCAATGGGTGTTGGACAAGTAAATAGGTCACTTGAGGCCTTAAGTTAATGGTTTAGTCCTTTATTAAGATTATTTTTACCTTAATAATTGTAATTAATTGTAATTAATTTAAGTAATATTTTTGGTAAAAATATTGGAATTATTAGACATTATAAATTATTATAATTCAAAACATTGAAACCATTTTTCTAAATTCAAACCACAGAAGTGGCAGAAGTAAATTTAAAATTCATCATGTAGACGGAACGACAATGCAGGTTTTTAATGTAAAAACATCTGAAAGTTTTCTTTGTCTGTATAATAAAATTCAACGTGAAATTGATTCAAATGATATAAATTGTATTAATTTATAAAAATATTATCTAATTAAAATTTAAAACTAATTAAAATTAAAATTTAACCTTATAAATATATTAGATGAAAAGGGAGTTTGAACTAAAATTTAGTGTTTTAAACTAATCATTAAAAAAATGATACGTTTCCAAAAAAAATAAAAATTTTACTATAAACTAATTTTTATGTTTATATTTAAAATATTAAGTTTATTTTGACATATTAAATAAATTACGGTGTCAAAATTTATATTTAAAATGGATTGTCCATTAAAAGGCGGTAAATTGCCTTTATAAAATATAGGTTTTTGTGTGTAAAATAGGGTTTGTTCTTATCTTATGCATATAAAACCTAATAGATGAATATAAAAAATATTTTAATGAATACATAATATATATATTTCATCAAAATAATTCAATAATTGTAATTAATTATGTTTATTAAGATAAAACTCATTTATAAGTATAAAAATAATAATATTTATCTTTATATTCAATTGGTTCTTATTTTCATTTCACAAAAATTGGTAACCCATGAATTAATTTTATATATACACAAACCATATATTTTCATAAGTTAGTTGATAATATTAATAATGGCTAGTATATATCTTATTATTTTAAATATTAATATTTTAATAATATATTATTTTTTAGCAAAACTCGGTCTTGCATGTAACGCAAACTATTGAGGAATGTCGCTTTTGTGTGTAACACCCACTAAATTAGAGTTGAATGTATTTAAATATATATAATATATTTTAAATATTAAATATATTATAAATTATCTAGATATTATATTACCTTATGTGATTGGTGTCGCGTGCCATACACGCTATCGAGTACAAGGTTCTTATTTTATATTTTTTGGGCATCACATTCTCCCCACCTTATTTAAATTGTATCCTCACAATTTAAACTTGATCACGGTGATATATTGTTTGATACATCCTATGTTTGAAATCCCAAAGCATGAGAAGGGTTTATAAGTAATCCTATATAAATGTAAAAAATAGAAAGTACAAAGGCCACATGGACTAACATGCAACTAGGTCTCTAAGTAGGAGAACATCAGTGGAAAGTAGAGATACATACTTATTGGGAAAGTAGAAATATTTAAAGGGATTGAATGAGGTCATTAATCACAAAAAGGTTAATGATAAATGTAAATTTGAGGGACTCAAATCCATAAATCTTTGATGATTCAATAGACCATAAGTTCAAAACAATTTAAGGCATTAGGAAAACATTTTATTTCAAAGTCATTTTCCTAAAGTTGGGTAATTATTTTACTAACCAAGAATATTATGAAATATTATTAATTGATAGGTTTAAATTTCATATGAAAAATCCTAACTTTTGGTTGTGCTTCGATCAAATTATCATTCATCCCTTTACTTTTAAAGATTAGTTACCAACAATTATTTTTTTATGCCTGAAGCACTAAAAGAAACTTTTAAAGGATCATAAGGCCTATAAAAGAGTGGAATGTCTAACTATTAGTATTTAAATATATTCAAAAACCAATGTTTTTAATATATTAATCTCTAATACTAAAATATGATACTAGTGGTTAATCATTAACATTTATTTTTCAATTTGTTTAACTAAAAACAATGAAAAATTAACAAGGACATTTTGTAGGTCGGTGGTTAGTGTGAAACCCTAATCGTCCTCTGGTCATGGGTTCAAAACTTTTGGCCATTATAGATTTTATTGGTTTTCACCCAGCTTATAGTTTTTCCTTTTCAAAAACCAAGTTAATATAATTTTTAAAATAAATATGACGAACATCCTTAACATAAGGTTAATCACTAAATAGATTTTTAACTATGGTTTTCAATACAACATTAATATATAATTACTTAACACATTTTATTTCAAAATAGGTCCTTCATTAGTTTAAGGATTATCCATAATATCATTTCTAGGATTTATAAATAATAAAACCTTATCTTAAATCTAAAACTCCTTAGGTTTAACTTATATTACTAATTATATATCCAAATCCTTCATAATTATTTGTAGAGAAAATCTGAATTATCATAAGCATATCCCATGGGAGTGTCAAACCAGGTGTGCAGTAATTCCCATTTTCATATTCCAGGTTACCCTGAGTCAGGGGTGGAACAACTTTTTAGAGTTTTTACTCCTAGGTACATATTTTCCAGAACCACATCCACTTGTAGTTTCCAGAGAGAGATTTATTTCTAGTAAGACCCACATAATCTATACTTTACCAAAATTCTAGGATGTTATTCTATAATTATCCACAAATTCAACCATAGGGTTATGTTTTCTAACCTTTGTTTTCCTAAATATAGTTCCCAAGGTTTCTACTAAACTTCCTTTGATACCAACTATAGTGCCCCAACCCCAGAAGCCTAGAGCTCGTGTCTGCTATCAATTACATTGACATGATTTCAAGGAATCAAGCCCCGAAGGACCGATTTGTTTTATAGTATTGGTAAACTAGATACATAAATGAGTATTGTATTACAAATGAATACACTAATTATGACATAATTTTTTTCTTATTTGTAAATAAATAAATTTTAGGATAACTCTAATCCATATATTAAATCCATGCATATCTTTCATAGTACGCTTCTTGGATTCATGGGGAAAGAAACATAATAACAGTGAGCTTAAATTCTCAGTAAGGAAAAAATATAGTAGAAGAAATAATGAATCAATGAGAATAGTCAATATGGAAAGGTAAATAAATTATCACACAAGTCATGTAATCAATAAACTGAATATAATTAAATAATCAACATGGAAAGGTAATAAATAGAAATACATTCCATTAAAATAACTAGAAAAGGAAAAATAAATATGTAAAGGTAATAACTGAACAAACATGAAACGTATTCAATAAACTGAAATGTAATGTATCCATATATATGTAGATGAAAAATATTATGGATGGATAATAACTGAAATTAATATGAAGGAAATTCTTTCTTATTAGACATCATGTCTGAGGCACATGAAAACCCATTATTATCGAGACCTTTCACAATACAGATTAGCTATTGGGTAAAAACCCATCTAATGTGGCTATACAACCATTTTGTCTCATGAGAATACAAATGCATCAAGGGGATTTCATTAACTGGTCCCCAATCTGTATCTTACTAGTCTATTCTATTTCAAAACAAACACAAAGGTTTTTTCACCAACTGATTCATCCAATGAGACTACTGATGATTCAAGGGGATTTCATTCACCAGTACCTAAACTATAGATATTTCATTAACATGCCTATAACCTATAGAGATTTCATTAAATGGTCCCAAACCCATATAGTTCATGTTTAAAGAATTTAAATGAACAAAGTTCCTTATAAAATATCTATATTGAATAAATGATACGGGTATATAAATATTTCTCCAAATAATCAAATAAATTTCAAAGTAAATATTGTATAAAAAAGGGTATAAAGTTCTAACAATAATCATATCCATGAAAAATGATATGGATATTTAGGATGATTTAAATACAAAAATGATTATAGGAAATTGAACATTTCAAGGGGATTGAAAGTAATTAAGGAAGCGAATAAGAATAATATCCTTAAAAAATCAATCATAAACCATCCATAGGAAAATTAAGGATGTTATCAATAAAAAACACCCCAAGTGGAGTAAAATAAATGGTTGTTGTCATTGATGAAATAAAATAATAACTTTTAAAAATATTCTTGAGGAATATATCATTTTTTCTTGAACAACCTTTTGAAAATATTTTTCTTTGAAAATCCATTTTGAAAAAAATTTCTTTAAAAATAAACCTTTTAAACTTGGAAAGGAGGATTAAAATAAATTAAAATAGATAAATCCCTACAAGGTGTACAAGGTAAAAAGAATATTCATTTTTTACAAAAAAAGGTTATAAAATTCATCATTTAGAAAGTGATAAGAATATTTATTTGAAAACATTGGTAAAAGAAATAAAGAGGTAAAAATTTCTTTACCAAATAATTTTTTAAAAAAAATTGAAAACATTTTAATAAAACATAGATTTTAGAAGAAAATAGGTTCTCCAAAAAAATATATAAATAAAGTTAGGTTTTCTTAAAAACATTTTCTAAATCCTTTTGAGTACCAAAGAGTGGAAAAAATGGTACTAATAATTGAAAATGGTCATGAATAGAAAAAATAGAATGAAAGGGTTTATTGAAAAATGGGTATATAATTTCCTCTAATGGAAATTACATTGAAATATCATTAGGATTGGTATTGAGGGAAATAATCTTTAAAAATTTCAAAGTGGCCCATACCAGTTTGAAACATTTTAAATCATAAATCTTATGAAACAATAATATTAAATAAATGTTTAAGATACCATGAAGATAATATTATTAATTATATAACATAAAAAATGGGTTTTAGATACACCACAAAATATATTTAAGTGTTGGAAACGACATTTCTCTCACAAATGTAAAAATTGAGATGAGAATCCCTTACTAATGTAGTAACAAATGAATTAGAAATACCAAAGGTAATCATCCTTAAATAAAAAATTTCAATACCATGAAGATAATATAATTCATGATATTATATTTCAATGTGGTAGTATGTACACCATATATAATAAATTAGGTACACAAAAATTATGTATGCCTCACAGAATGAAAATGAGTCAAGAATCCCTTACCTGAACCTTCCTTTTGTTGTGTGGTATTTATCCTCCTCTTAATCAGTTAACTACTTTTGGTTTGTTCCAAAAGTATTATTTGGATTTATTCCTACCCAAAAAAATGATTGAAGTTCAAGGGGATTATTTTTGGGAATCTATTTTAGAAGATGTTTTCCTAACCTAAGAGTTTTGACAGGTGTGAGGAATGGGGAGAGGTTGTTGCTTTTTATAAGGGTAGAAAATGACTCACTTGGAATTTTTAGAAACATGTTAGGTGTGAACATGTTCTTACATAAAATATTTATACCAGTAAAACAAAAATCATGAACGGAAGGTTCATGTTTGAGATATGTCCATCCAATGGTTGTTGGATAAGTGGATAAGTCATTTGAGCCCTTAAGTTAAAGGTTTAGTCCTTTATTAAGATTAATTTTACCTTAATAATTATATTTAACTTTAATTACTCTCACTAATTTTTTTGGTCAAAAAAATTTGGTCTTATTATACATTATAAATTATGAAAATTCCCAATATGGAATCCATTTTTACAAATTCAAACTATAGAAGTGGCATAAATTAATTTAAAATTCATCCTGTAGGTGGGATGAAAATGTGGATTTTTAAAGTAAAAACGTCCAAAAGATTACTATGTTTTATAATCAATTTCAAATTGAAATTGATTATGATGACATAAATTGTATTAATTGATAAAAATATTATCTAATTAAACTTTAAAACCAATTAAAGTTATAATTTAACCTTATAAATATATTAGATGAAAAATAAGTTTTGAACAAAAATTCAGTATTTTTAACTATTCATTAAAAAATTATATGTTTTTAAAAAATATAAAAAATTTAATATAAACTAATATTTATGTTTCAATTTAAGAAATTAATTTTATTTTGACATTTTAAATTAATTAAAGTGTCTATATTCAGATTTAAAATGGGTTCTTCATTAAAAGGCGGTAAATTTTCTTTATAAAAATATATGTTTTATGTGTAAAATAGGTTTTGTTCTTATATTATTCATATCAAGCCTACTGTATGAATATAAAAAATATTTTAATAAATATATAACATATATATTTCATTAAAATCATCCAGTAATTGTAATTAATTATGTTTATTAAGATAAAACTCCTTTGGAAGTATAAAAATAAAAATATTTATTTTTATATCCTATTGGTTCTTATTTTAATTTCATAATAATTGTTAACCCATGAATTAATTTTATATATAAATAAAAAATATATTTTCATAAGTTAGTTAATACTATTTATAATGGATAGTTTATATCTTATTATATTAAATAATAATATTTTAATAATATATTATTTTTTGGTAAAACTTAGTCTTGCGTGTAATACAAGCTATCGAGGAAGGTTGATGCTGCATGTAATGCATGATAACTCAGTGTTTCAGGCATTGAAATATATAGAATCTATTTTAAATAGTAAATATTTTATAAAATATTCAGATATTATATCACCTTACATGCTTAGTGTCACGTGTCATACACGCTATTGAATACATGGTTCTTGCTTTTGATTTTTGGGGCATCACCGATGCTATGTGAATTTGTTGATGGAGAGTTGTCAAAATATAGAGACAAATGATATGTAGGATTTTGTCATGATCTTCCACTTCAGGGTTTTGGGATATGGAAAAGGAGACCATATCCAACTAATAACAAAGCGTTCTGATGGTTTGAGGGTGATACCCGTATCCTATATAAGGGATCTATCTATCCTTTAATCACTAAGGATTTTACCAAATATTTTGATGTAGATAAGGAATGAAATCCTTCTCAATCTCATCTTGGATCTCATAATAATAATTTATGAGGGGATAGAACATGGTGGGGAGTTGTTTTGGACTAAATCTCTCAAATCTTCAATGTCATATTCCTCTTCATCAGACTTACATGCATCCACTTGGTCAGACCACCAAAATCTCTTATTAGGTTTTCCTACTGACCATGGTGAGGGGTTTCTGGTGGTTTATGGGTATCTATATATGGTTTACCTTGGTTTTTCAAGAACCTCTCTTTATGAAGGTGTCCATTTTTAAGAACCTATCTATATGTAGGTGTTTGGGAAAGACAAGTATTTCCTTGTCTGTGGGATATATCATTGTGGGGAGGTTAGACATGAAAAATGTTAGAAGTAGAGTTCCTATGATCTATATTCACACTACCACATGGAGTAATATCATGATAATGATCTCATTCTTCCTTGGTTGAAGAGTCGGAGAACCCTTGGGGTGTTGAGAATGTGTCTCTAACAACCTCAAGTACACTTCCATTGAGAACATTAGGGATATGATCACCATTTTGTATCATTTATAGAATATTCTGACCTACCTTTTGGGATAAGGTAAGGATATGATCCTTCTATATGATGGCTACTAGAATATATTGATAATTTTTTGGTGTTGTGAGAATTTGAACCCCCTTCTCAGAAGCTAATGGAGTATTTTAATGGAATTCTTTATTACTGGGGGCAATATGAGACTTCCTGTTGGCGTATTCTAGACTATTTTGATTAAACCTAGATAAAATGAGGATATTTTACTGATAAAAATACACATTCCCCACTATAATATGCTGATGAACCTTCAGAATGGGAGAAGGGATATGGGCTTTATCCTGTATATCCTCTAAAGGATACTGTTGTAGTTGCCCATTAGAGGAAGTAGGGATATGATCTTGACTTATGTGAGCTTCTAGAATATTACATGTAGATTTACGAATTGGAATATGACCATTTCCTAATGTGTGTTCCGCTCTCACCTGGCGATCCCTAGTTGGAACAAGAATATGTGCTTGGTCTATTACATTTGGATTATGATGTTGGTATTTTTTGAGAGGGATATGAGCATGTCCCAAGGTATGTGCCACTCAAACATGGTGAGCCCCAGTTGAAATGGGAATATGATATTGGTTAGGTTCCTTTTGAGTATGCCCTGATTTTTTTAATAGTTATTTCCACATGTCCTGAGGTACGACTGCTCTCACTTGGTGAGACCCCGTTGTAATGGTAATATAATCCCAGTCCAATGCCTTTGGAGTATCCCACCAATGTTTTTTGATAGGAATGTTATCCTATCTTGAGGTGTGTGATTCTCTCACTTGGAAAGCCTCTATTGGAATAGGAATATGATCTTGATCCAGTGCCTCTCCATCTATTAGAATACGATGATAATCCCCTTGGATGATAGCAAGAATGTGTTCTTTCTTCGAAGTAAACACTTTTTCATGATGGTCAGAGTGTTGTGCTGACCTGGCTATAGGGATATAAATATAATCTTTTCCCTATATTTGTACCAGTATTGGAACATGATGATGGATTTATTCATCTATTACTAAGATTTAATGACACTTTATCAAAGTGTGCACATAAATGTGAACCTGTAAATTTTCTGTCTAGAATATATACTGGAAGATATAATCGTTTAAAGCATGGATATGATCCCACTTATTTCCTCCTGTTCCATCATAATATTTAAATGGGAATCATGTGTTTGGGTAGGGATATGCACCTCCCCTATGATAGTTGTAGGAATATTCCTACATACTTTCTCCAAGTGAGCAGGGATATGAGCCTACTCGCTAGCTACTGCTGGAATATGCTAGTGACATTCATCAATGGAAGTAGGGATATGATCCAAATTTCTATTATCCAAATCTACCCTTGCCTCTTATGTCTTCCTTGGTGTATGTTAATGTGTGTTAGAGATGGAAATGTGTCTGGTGGTTCCCTCAATAGGAGACTGAGGGGCACCAGTGGGATAATGCTGATGATGATTATTGACTGGATCCCTCCTTGGAAGCTCCTAATCTTGAAGGGAGTTGTATTTGTCTCCTTGATACACCTTCATCAAATGATATAGGTTGTGATTATCATGATTCATAGATAATATTTCTAAGTGTTTGGAAGTGGATATGAGAGACAATGGATTTATTTACGTATTCATTGGATGATGTAGACTCGTCAGTTTTAGCATCTGGGGACACTTGCATGTAACCTTGAGGCTCAGGATTACACCATGTCAGTTGTATTCTTAGACCATTTAATTCACCACCTAAAATTGAAGGTTTCAGAAAGTTGAGATCATTATATAACCCACTGGGCTTTCAATCATAGTTTATTTTCCATAATGGTCACCATATGAAGACATGATTTTAGGTTAGGGTGCTATTTGTGAGAGCAGAATCTAGAGTCACAAAAAAATAACAAACAAGGTCACTGATCAGTGCATCATTTTAGTAATGATACATGTTTAATAATATATTCACAATTAACATAATTGTCCTTTATTTTTTCTATTTTGGATATTCTACTCATGTAGAATTGTCCCAGCAAGGATAAACTTATTTTGTGAGAACACTGGTTACATTTTCTCAACCAACCATTTCTTTTAATTGAGTGATTCACATCAGGTTCACCATTTATTTTATATTTTGATGTGGATAGATTTTTCTGATAGTTCATTGTGGTGGGTTCAATGTCTCTACAATATTTCACATTGTGTTCACCATTTTTGTTTCTTCGAAAGATGTGGATGATTTTTCCTGATGGTTGATTGTGGTGGGTTCAAAGTCTATAAAATATTTCATATTGGGTTCACTATTTTTGTTTTCCATAGAAACTACCAACAGTTCCCACATCCATAACTAAGTATGGACCTACTTTCCAAAGGCAGGTGGTTAATTGGGATTTTAAACCCAATGACACTTAGGAACTCACATTAGTCAAGGGGATGGGAGGTCAGTCTCATAACAACCTTTTGGGAGAACTATTTCCTACATCAAGAACTGCTTATAAATTTAATATATGTTTTTAAATATCTTCTTAATCCTGATACATGACCGATTACCCTAAAAATGATCAAAAGTTGATCCCTTCCATGTGTAAAGGGGGTCATATTGATGATTCCATCTATATGTATCCAAGTTTCTTCATCCATTTCCCACTAATATGAAGATGATTATATTTTGAATAAATATAACCAGTAACTATAGTGTTTAATACCATCCAAGGAGGTGATTAATATCTTGAGGATAGGATTAAACCATTCAGAAGCATCCTATGTATCTTGTTTTATAATAGGAATAAAAATTCTTATAGTTAGTTGAACCTATGAAGTTTAAAATTATGAAGAATAAACGTATATGGGGAAACATAGGAACCAATAATTGAGATAGAGACTCAAGGAGGCATCCAACATATCCTGGTTAATGTAAGAATCAGAGTCATCATAGTTCAGTATCTCCCTTTGAACTTACCCTGAGGTGGATATCCATGTATAGGGGTTGTCGTATCATGCCACTAATCGGGACTTGTGCACAAAGGATTCCCTGGATGGTCTATGTTCATGATGTGAATGATACAAATATTTCAAAACCCTAAGGACATGTGAACTATTCTTAGTGTGAGAAACAAGGGTTTGAAAATAACCAGTCACAATACATATGAATGTGGGACTTATGTACTGGGGAAACCCATTAGATTTTTGATATGAAACTTGGGCCTTAGGAAGGCGTCCTACATATCTTGGTTATGGTAGGAATAGATTTTTCATAGTTCAGTTACTTTCTCAATCTTCTAGGGGGTTAGGAAGAATGTTGAGCCCATGGAAGATTACATCCCATGGTTGGAATGTTAGAGTCACAGAGTGAATTACACCGATGTAGATTCCCATTCGATATCAGGCCTAAGAAATGGTTTACTATGTATCCTGATTATATAAAGAATCATATTTATTTTAGTTAAGTTGGGGGTATTCTGAAATATATATACTATAAAAGGTTATCATGTCCTTGGATATCTTCTTGACACATCATGATTTCCTGCTTGACATTTGTGAAGATAATCGCATGATCCAGTTTGACTTGTCCATAGGTCATAGGATGAGCAGGATAACATATATAGAGTATATAGACCATATTATTTTACACACATCATTACATTATTTTAAGCATAATAAATCATCATATTATAAGCCAAGGATCGTAAAGTATAGTGTCTTGGAAGACTAGGCACATAAAACTGAAAACATGAGACAAAATAAAACATTTATTTAATTAATCTTCATAAAGATATCCCAAAATAAATTTTTCTCATACATCTTTATAGGATAACCTGGGGATAACATGAATAAATGGATGAGATAAAAATCCAAGTAAGGGAATAAACATAATAATAAAGATTTAGCACATGGGTTAGAAGCCATGACATAATGATAAAAAGGCATGGAACATATGGAATAAAAAAAATATAAACATGACATCATATAAACATAGAGTCACAGTAATGTGGAAGAAATATAAAACAAGACTTTAGCATGATTCAAGCCTCATTGCACATGGAGTAGCATAAGTCAAGGTTAACCACTAAGACCATTGCACATGGTAGCATGAGTCAAGGCTAACCGCCAAGACCATTGGACATAACGTCTCATGAGACTAAAATTTACCCAACGCATTGGAGAGCTATCTGGGAGCACCCATATTAACACGTTCATGAATCTGTCTACCATATAATTAATCATACATAATCAATCATACATAAACATAAGGTTTACCCCATAGAAATAATTAGGTATCATATTCATGTCACAAAGTATAACAAATAGGAGTATGATAAAAGTATACATGAATGAAAGGAATTAGATCATTCATGGGAATTAATATGGTAGAATATGCATATATAATTATAATATATTTCAATTTTGAGTGATAATATTAAAAAAAATCATTTAATAAAGTTTATAATTAAAAAAATTTAGTGAAGTTTAAGGAAAATGTCAAAGATAACATAAAACAGAAAAGGGAATAATATTTTATATAAAACCAAAAGTAAACCAAGAAGATTTTAATAAAAAAATATTGGTTTTATAAAAATAATGGTGTCTTAAAATATATTATAGAGTTCTCTCAAAATTTGGTAAGAATTTAGGAATATCCCTTAAACGGGTTTTCTTATCGAGAAGTATTGAAGAGGGAACCACTTAAAATATGTATATCTCTGAAAGATAATGATGAATGGACCTTGATAATTTTTTTTTGAGAACTTAAATAGAATTTAGAAGTTTTAAATAAAAATAATAAATAACTTCATTTGGGTAAAAAGAAAGATAAAGTAACCTGAAGGAATAATGGAGGTTCAGGTAGAATCCCTTAACTTTAGTCTGATGGTGTCCTTCACTTGATCTTAATGTCATGGATAACCAAATTAAATTCATTAACTAATATTTAAATAATATATTATTCATTTAATTGATTTTTTATAACCTTATTAAGTTCATTTATGACATTTTTTATGGGTTATGAGGTTCAATTTCATTTTTTGGGAGTGTTTGTTTCCTTGATTTTCATGATTGGTTTACTTATATACAAGTAAGGATAAACATGTAAGATGAGAATGGTTGTAGAAAATTTAAGTTGTATTTTATTAGTAAAAATTCAGTATATTACATGTTTATAAAATCCATTTGGTTATTTAGAGTGAAGAAGAATCATTATATCAAACTTTAATGATAACCCTTTTGGTTAATTGATGGGTTTTTATCACAACGAATACATTTTGATTTATAAATTAATATCACATGTAAAAACATATTTAAGAACCTTAGATAAGTTATAATACATATATTATAGTTTTTTTCACCCATCAAAAATATTTCATGACCATAATTGAAGACGTTAATAGAAATTTAAAACTCATCATCCTTGAATGTGATAAATTAACACATCTTAGATAGTGTTTTCATTTCTAGTATAAAAGGAGGGGAAAGGAGAAATGATGATGAATTATTCCATTATCATAAAAAAATTAAAGTAAATTTAAGTTACTGGTGTTATCATAACATTTATTTGAAAGTAGGTGAGGAATGAAAAAGAAAGAAATGAACTTGAATGAAAATAAAAGAAATGAAAAGTGGAATTTACCTCTTGAATATATCTTCCTTGAGAACCTCTTTAGGGGAGAGGATTTGGTATTTTGGAGAGAAAAAGGACCATTTTACATAGGATAGGGGCTTAGGGAAATATTTTAGCATAATTTGGACTAGGAAAAAGGCTTGAGAGATGTCAGGAGAGGAGGTAAAGATGGGTGGTATCTATATTGGAGGAGAGGAGGGGTTTCCCATTATTTTAATCATTAATTTAATAATTTTTCTCAAGACTATGAATAGTCTTGATTATTGTGACAAAAAAAATTAAAGAGATAATTTGAGTTCAAACTAATGGCCATTTACCTCATATATGACTCAATCATGTTGTAGAAATTCATTTATTTATCATTTATTGTAAATTATCATATTTTACTATTCACCAAAAAATTCAAGTATTTTAGAAAAATCCGAAAAATTCACCCCAACCATTTTTCAACATTTAGAATTAAAAAATTAACTTCATTTATAAAAATAATTTTCTAAATATGTTAAATTTAATTTTTAATTAAAATCATAATTTACTTGAAAAATACAAATTTTAAAATAAAAAATGTTTTTCTAACACTTTGAAAAATTAATTAAGGTTTATTAAAATTATATTATAATAATAATTCATAAATATAACTATTTGTGAATTAATTTAATGAAAATAAATTTTCTCTTAAATTATTAAATTATTCATAAAATTGTAATTAAATATACGTGGATTACAAAAAATACCAACACTTAATTAATAATTTTTAAAATATTTACATACTTATAGTATGATATAATCATATCATATTGTTACTTATAAGATGGATAAATTTTATTTATACTTTCATTAGTGAGGTTACTATTCAATTAGTTGGTTTACTATTCATAAGGGTCACATTACTATTCCAAAGGTCAAGTTACTATTTTACCATTATATGTTCCTTAACTTCTAGAGATACCGTTTGTTTCACTCATTATTCATTTATAAGGTTTGTATTGTGTTCTATATGTAATATTATATGATTATACTATAATAAATAATTATAATAAGGGAATTTCATTCATAAAACAATGGGTCGTTACATTCCCCCCCCCTTATGAAATTTCACCCTCAAAATTTCATTTTACATTCTAAGATGGAAACAAGTTTGGGTACTTTTACTTCATTGCTTCCTCTAGTTCCCATGTTTCCTCTTCGTACTTATGGTTCCACCATAGTACATTGACCTTGTGAGTAGTATTTTTATGTATAACTATATCTCTATGATCCAAGATCTTCACTGGATGCTCCTCGTAAGAAAGACCATTCTCCAACTGTACCACCTATGAAGAGAGTACATGTGAAGGGTCTAATATGTACTTCCTTAAGAGGTATACATGGAATACATAGTGTACTTGATTCAAGGTATGTGGAAGTGCTAGTCGATAGGCCACAACTCTAACACGATCAAGAATATCGAAGGGGCCGATGTACATGGGACTTAGCTTTCCTTTCTTCCCAAACATCATGACCTTCTTCCATGGAGATATGTGGAGGAATACCATATCTCCAACTTTGAACTCAAGATCCCATTGATGATATTCTACAATACTCTTCTTTCTACTTTGGGCTACCTTGATGTGCATATGAATGGTTTTCACCTTCTCCACCATTTCCCCAACCATTTCAGGTCCTAGCAGCTTACACTCACTGACTTCATCCCAACATGCCGGTGTTCTGCACCTTTTCCCATAAAGGGATTCATATGGTTCCATTCAGATGATGGAGTGGAAAATATTGTTGTAAAACAATTCGACTAGTGGAAGATATTGTTCCCATTCTCCTTTGAAGTCCATATAACACACTGTCAACATATCTGCAAGTGTATGAATATTTCACTCAGATTGACCACCTGTTTGAGGATGATAGACCGTACTAAAGTTAAATTCAGTGCTTAGAGCATGATGGAAACTTTTCTATAACTTCAAGGTGAATCTTAGATCTCTATTGGATACAATAGACAATGGTACTCCATGTAGTTTTAACACATCTCTGATATATATCCGTGAAAGTTGATCTAATTATAAGTCCTCTCGAATTTCGATAATGTGAGGTGTCAATGTAAGATGATCCAAAATGACCCATATTTCATTGTTTCCACTATATGTCCTCATAAGTCCAGTGAAAAAGTTCATAGTAATGTTCTCCCACTTCCATGTTGGTATGGGTAGTGGTTTAATCATCCCATTAGACTTTTGTCTTTCATCCTTCACCTGTTGACATACAAGGCACTTTGATGCATATTCAGAAATATCCTTCTTCATATTTTCCCACCAATAATTCTCCTATAGATATTGATACATGTTTGTGCTCCCTGGGTGAATAGAGATTCTTGATCTATGTAACACCCCAAGCTTCCACAGTACGCTTCTCTTTGAATAATACAATAGCGTGCGATGTACGCAACACCGAGTTTAAGAGCACCACGACCTATCAAACTAGATGTTTAGAAAGCATTTATGAATAGTAATAACCACATTTTTAATTTTATATATATATCCCATAAAATTTTAACATTCATATTTTTTGTTACTTATACATAATATAAGAACAAATTCAATTTTTCAGATAAAAGAAGTATTTATCAAAAAATGCAGTTTTCTGCCTTTTAATGGAGAACCCTTTCTAAATCCAATATTTGAAACTTTTATATATTCAATTTGATGAAATTAAATTCTTCTTTATAATCAGGACATAAAAATTTTGTTTGGATAAAATTTTTGTGGTTTTCTGATAATTTTCTTATTTTGATGAATAATGAAGATACTAAATTTTAATTGAAAACAATTTTTTAATCAAAATAATTTATAGTTTTAAATTATACATTTGATTGGTTTTTAAGTATAATTAGATTATATTTTTATCATTTAATCCAATTTTGGTCATTGGAAGTAATTTCACTTTTAAACCGGACATAAACACATACCAATCTTTTAATAGTTTTTACTTTTCAAAAACCCGCTTTCTGGTTTTGACAATGGGAATTAATTTTAAATTAATTAATGTAACTTATATGTTTTGAATTTGGTAAAATAGAAATCATTTTTGGATTCAGAATATCAAAAGTATATTAGGGTGAATTTTTGGTATTTTTCTAAAAACATTCAATTTTTGATGAATAGTGAAAACACTACGTTATTGTTTAAAACCAACTTTTTATTTAAATAATTATTTATTTTATTTATATTTATTTTAAGTAAAAATAGATACATAATACCTATATTAGTTAAATGTAATTCATTGGAGTCATTTTATAATAAAATTAGATGTATAAAATTTTATTGAATTTTTTAACGTCTTTTACCCACCTCCTAGGAACGTTAGCAAATTTGCGTAAAACATAATTTTACCACTTTTGTAAATTTAATTTCAAAAACCTGAAAGACACGGTTGTTATCAGTAAGTAATTTTTTGTTTCAATAAGATGAAAATAATTTTTTGTGAATAGTAACTTTTGAATTTTATTTACCACGGTTAAAAGTAAATAGGGTAATTAGAGGTAAAAGTGATATTATAATTACCCTAAAATATGTCATAATTCTATTGGATAAGTGTATTTAAATAAAAATCAACCTTAGGAATAAAATATGATCCTTTTGGTCCACTTGGTTTAGATTAGGACATTTATTATTATTTTATTTAAAGAAGAGTTAAAAGTGTTAAATTCAAATTTTAATAACTAAAACATTTTTAATATAGGGTTATACATAAAATAGTTTCTACTATAAGTATTCATTAGAAATATAAAAATATTTCCTACATCATGGTATTTTATTTATGATTTTTAGACATTAAATAATTAAATTTATTTATGACACAATGATGATGATGTAATTAACTTATTAATGAAAGATTAAAATAATTGATATTATAAATATTAAAATAATCGTAAATTGATACTTTTTTTGCATTTCATAAAATTTCTAGGTTAATATTACATGTTAGGGTTGATTCAATTTATTTGTTTCGAAGAAATTAGATTATTATGACTTTCAAAAAAACTAAATACTAAATAATGTCAAATTTTACATAAATGAGTTTTTATAAAAAAAATACTATATTATTAAATGATATAATATTCCTAAAAATATAGGGTTCTTCCAAAGGACTTATATAATAAAATATATGTCATTAAATAACCACTTGGGGTTTGATTGACAATTTATAGTATGTTTATTAACCATATAATATAAAAATAAAAGGAGACATGGTAAATGTTAAACTATTTAACCAAGAGTTAAATCTAAAAGATAAGGATAATATTGTGACCTAGACCTATATAAAACCAATTGTTTGAGATTTTTTAGACCTATCCCCACCTTATCCTCAAAATAAATCCTTTTGGAGCTGTTATAAACTGAATGTGATTGTATAATAAAATAATATTTCAATGTTTTTCAAAAGTGACCCTCACCTCTCTTATAAAAGTGTACTTCCCCTTCTCTCAAAATCACACCTCCAAATCCATTTATCTCGCCCAAAACCTACTCAAATATTCTCCCAACTACCATCACTTAAACCTATAGGCCTTACTTTTATCATAAAGACATCCTAATGATCCCTTTTGATCAAATAAAAAGGAAGCACCCGAAGAAGAGGTAATTATTTCATCACCTCTTTCAATGTTATTTTATTCTTCCACCTCCACTTTCATTATTGTTTCCATACCAAAATAATAAATCCAATACCTTCTAAATAGTGTGATATTATCATAAATCTGGTAAAACCATATTCATTATTCTATCCATCCTATGAATGATAATGTTACCATACGTTCGTACGTACGGCTTACCGTCTCCACGTCGTGGTGTAGTTTGTTATTCAACACTAAATTATTTGGATGGGTATAATAATGAGTATAATTGATTTAAATAATAAATATAACATGTTAATGATTTTTTATATATGATATTACATCCAATTACATATTATTTCACAATCAATAGAATGGTATTATCGCTTGTGCGTACGTACGGATTACCGTCTCCATGAACGCGATGAGATTCATTCCCCATCGTAACCATTCAAGAATAAATATAATTTTATGATTAAAGAATAATTTTTAAGAACATAATATAATTCTGGATACAAATCAAATACATCCTATCCATAAAAAATATGACTTATGTAACAAAACATATAAATAAAAACGAATCAGTTAACACCCGAAATAATGATACTACTAAAATATTATAAACAAAACAATATTAAAAGATCATATATGATATCATATTTATGTATATTATTGTTTTATAATTTAATAAAAATTATTTCACCATTATACAATAGGTTAACGTACCCTCAACTAAGAAAATGTACAAGGTAAGGGGTTTCTTATCTCACTTTTAATTCCATGAGATTTCCATTTTTCGCCACTTATTTATTGCATGTGGTGTATTGTGTACTTACATTAGATATATAATATCAATATTATCTTCACATTCATGGTATTACGTGATTCATTTAGTGGTTATTAACTTTTGGTCATACGACTTGATTGATTACAACGTGTTAAGGGGTTTTCATCTCACATCTTATTCCCGTGAGATTCCTGCTATATTTTCCACTATTTTCTTTTTTGTGGTGTATGTACTACCCATAAAAATATTCTTTGTGTAATATACTTTAACTTTTGGGTATTTAAAACTTCATTGTACGATACTTCTTTCATGGGGTGTATGTTTCGTATGTTACCAAATCAGTAAGAGAATTTCTAATTTTGATTTCCACTCATTGGGTTCTACGCAAACTTCATTGATTATTTTTCTCCAAGATTATGTGTGAAATAACTATTTATTTATTTATGTAGTAATTTATACTCCCCTTTGTGTGGATATAATTTTTATTCACATAATCACTCCGTTGATAAATTCTCAAGTCATGAACTTGATAAGAGTAATCTTAACCCAATTTCCATTCATTGAGTTAAACATCCAAGTCATTGGTGTTGTTGTTACAAGAATATGTGCGAATGTCCTATGATTTAATTACACTGAATAACCAATCGTATTGAGTGTATTTATATTTTACACACATAATTATGTCATTGATTTATCCTTAACCTAAGGATATGGTCTTTATAAGGGATTTCATCTCAATTTACATGCTATTGAAACTTCTTTGTTGTTATGCACCAATTCACTGTTAAATGGTGTATATACTGTAATTTGACATAATATACCATGAATCCATTTATTCTCATGATATTATAAAGTTTTTATTACCTCAATTATTTTTTTTCAAACGTCTCTCATTTTATTAGAAACTCTAAAAAAATATCATTTTAAATGTTTTAAAGATTTATTCTTCTAAATATTTCTCATTAATGCCCATGTTTTAAAAATGGTTTAAAGGATTTATTTATACAGACATGAATGTTTTAAAATAAAAATTCCATTTAAATGTTTCAAAGTGGTATGGGAAAATTTGATATAGAAATCTATATTTTATAGCTTCTTGATAAATAGTGAGACTTTTAAATGTTTTCAAGAAACAAGGATATTTCTCTCAAATAGTATTACTGATTATTTTCATATATGTCAATATCCTTCATTATTCATGATTAAGGTTGATTTATTATAATAAAATATTCCATATTTTTTTTAATGAGTTATGTTTTACTATGGATGTGCTATTTTTAAACCATTCATGTTTTGTGGTTAAAATATTGATATTTTGTACGCTAGTTATAATATGAATGTTTAGATTATGTTTCAACATTTTCATACAAGGAATGAATTTGACTTAGTAAGTGTCGGGTGAAGACCACTATATCTCCTCAATGCATTGATAGGTCTCATGAGACAAACTAGTGTCTTGGCACAAGGCCTTTACAAAATATTTATTTGTAGTCTTGGCACAAGGCCTTGATTATGTGGTTATGATGTCTGACATTATGCATTCCATCATTATGAAATTAGCTATTGATATTATATGTTATTATTTGACTAGTAGAATATCCATGTGAATAATTAAATGTAATTATTTGATTTATATTTTTCATATTAGGATGAAATTTAAGTTTAAAAGGCTTTTGTTTTAGTCTTATACATTGCCATAAATGTTTATTATTATTTATGAAAGTTTACACTATATTGTTATCCTTACTGAGAATCTAAGCTCACCCCTTTATATGTTTTATTTTCCCCAGGATGTGAAGAAGTATATCATAATTAACCTGCATGAATTATCTAAGGGATATGAGTGTTTTCAAAGGGGACACAATGTTGTTTTTCTTTATTTCATGATGTAATTTAAAACTTATGTATGTATCTAGTACTTCCAAAGATACTAAACTAATCGGTCTTTTCGGAATTGATCTCTTGTGATCATGCCAATTAGATGTAATAATTCATCGACTTTGGGTAACTAGGGTCGGGGCATTACAATTGGTATCAGAAGAAGTATAGTACAAACCTTGGAAACTATATTTTGAAAAACTCTGATTAGAGAAAATTACCCTAAGATAGACTTTGGGGATTAGTATAGAAGAACATCCAATTTTTTTGGTAATGTAAATATTATGTGGGTTTTCCAAGAAATAAATCCCTATCTAGATACGAGAAGGTAGAGGCGGCTCTGGCACAGATATACCTAGGGGTAAAACCCAAAAACACCGCTTTGAGCTAGACTCGAATGGGAACTGGTGCACGACAATGGGCATTGCTTCACTCTTGGTTATGACACTCCTGGGGGATATTCTTTGGATAATTCACATTTTATTACAAACTTATTTGAATGATTTTAATATAATATGAGAATAAATAACCTTGGTGAATCCTAAGGTGTTTTAGATTGAAAATAAGGTGTCATGATATTCTTTAAATGATTTTATGACTATTTTTACTCACACAATGCTTTCTAGTTTTAGTAAATAGATGGATTCCATGGAATTCATTATAAAGTTGAACATTATGTACAAGGTTGGAAAGGTTGTGGAAATGAGCAATGAAATGGAATGTTGATAGGTGTAAAATATATCGTGTTCATTCCAAATCAGTTTTCCAAAAATATGATCAACAACATATATATTAACTAACTCCCGGAATTAACAAATAAGAGAAAGGAATTGAATGATAAGATCTCTAGTAGTGGAAACCATAGAGAAAATAAAGATTAATTTTTATATTGTAGGAAATGTGGAAGGAGACACCCATGAAAGTGTCTCAATTGAATAAAGAAATGCTTTATGTGTGAGAAATAAGGACATAAAGTAAAGAATTACTGAGGAAAAATGAAGAGTACTATAGAAGAAAATAAAAATGATCCCAAGAATCCATTTACAGTCATTTGCCATAAATGTATGGGACTTGGACATTACCTGAGTCAATGCCCTATTCTATAGGATAACCTCTTGGTCAAGAAAGAACCTATGTGGAAATAAATGGATGGTGAAATGTTTAAAAGTATTAGTTCTCTTTGTTAATGGGATTATTTTGGATTAATTTTCTATTGTATGTGTAATCCTGTAGTTTGTTATGCAAAAATTCTATTTGAGGAAGAATTATCTTTTCTTTTGTGGATATAGTTATAAATAACCATTTGGGTTTATATGATCCTTGAATTTGAGGCAATTATAAGTTATTAATTTTTGGGATTAAAATGCGAGGTATGAGATAACATTTGTGGTTAAATTATGTTATGGTTATTTTGAGGAATTTATCTCATTTTGGGAATATTATAAAATATATTTTTTGAAAAAGGGAAATATGTAGACTGTGTCACAACCTGTTGCGTCAGACAAAGCTATGGGAATCGAACCCACAACCAAAGTGCGACTGATATTTATCACCTACCACTGTACTACGTGAAGTCCCTAGTTAGTGTGACTAATTCTTTTTAGTTAAATGATTTTATTGATAAATTATAAGTTTATTTGGGATCTTATGTTTTATCAAATGGATATCCTTAGTGTAGGAAAATGTTTTGGTGATTAAGTGATAAATGTTATTTTGGAAGATGTTTGCTCTGTTGGGAACACTATATGCCTAAGGAAAATAAAATACTATGGTATTTCATTTGAGGAGTAATGGTGGATTTTTATCTATGTTTTTATTGTGGATTTATAGCGATTTGGGTTATTTATTGAAATGATTAACCTATCATAGAGAATATGTGATTAGGTTAATTACTTTTAAGTATGTGACTTTAAGAGTACTTGATGTTATTTGGAGATACAATTTAATGTGAAATACTACGTAATCAAATTCTTCTGAGTTTTGAGTTTCAATCTTAGTTTGGATTATATTGAATGATTTTAAGGAAAATAATTCATTGAATAGTATTTATTAACTTTGGGTATTGTTGGTAGAAATTAATATTATTATTTCTTTCTCTAAAGGATTATCCTTTATGGGGATCACCTGATCTTGTACTAACCATTTTGGTTTTGGTTAATCTCTAAAGACAAGGGAAATATATAGTTCATCCTTTGTGGATTATGTGATTCTCTATAAGTTGATTCTAGTGCTTCCGGTGCGACCAAGTCATCTTGAATACTCATCATTTTGAGTGAAAGATGAGTTTTTGGTAAAAATTATTTAAAGGATGGAACTCTACTTATCAATTATTTTTTTCTTATTATATGAAAAAATTAATTATTAAACCTTAGGGAAAGTATATTAAACCCAAAAATGTATTATCCTAATACCTTATGTTATGTAGGTTCCGGGCGCAGCAGAAGCTCATGGGTGGATGTGCCCACTTGGCTTTTTGTCATTAACAATGATCAATCCGGGATCAATACGATGATAAATGCCAGTGTCCACGAATCGAATCACAGAAATAGACAAAGAAAAGGAAAGTCCCAAAACCACAAAGTAGGATTGTTACTGGTTGATTATAAATAATTTAATAAATTGAAAAGAAGTACCTTTTGGGAGTTCTTTCTTTGTTGATGTTCTTGATCATGTTCCGATGTGATTTTTCATTGCGTCGCAGAAGCCAAGTATAGACTTCCTCTAGCGGGGATCCACACGTGCACCTCATATCTCTGGACGTCACCAAAGGAGTCTCTGGGTGCTAGCGTGGAGAAACCTTTGCTTGCATTGTCCGCCTTAGATCGTCTCGATCCGATGGAAGATGATCTCTCTCGGTCTTGAGAGCGTTCTTGGAGGAAAAGGTTCTTTCATCCTTGAAAGAATTCTCTAGAACTGTTGTGCACAATGATTCTCTTGTGTCAGGAAAAGAGTTGGGGCTGCGAGGATATTTATAATCGGGTTTGAGGTTGTAGAGTTATGATAATAAATAAATGTGTTACGCATTTTATTTATTTCATTAACTCCCTTTTGAAAACCCCATGTAGAGTCATTAATTCCTTGACATGTGCCCACACTGATTATAATAATTATCATTTAATAAAACTATATTTCCTCAAAATCCGGACTGGAAAAACTACACGATGTTTATTAATAAATACACGGTGTGTACTTGTTTTTCATTGAAAACTACACGGCGTTTACATTCAATGTACACGGCGTGTATATATTGTTTTCATTTATTAATTTCCTTTCTAAAATGAAAACTATACGACCTGTACATTTAATAATACACGGCGTGTACTTGTTTTCAAAATAAAACTACACGGTGTGTAATCATTGATACACGACATGTACTTGTTTTATTTTATTCTTCCTCCAACATTAAAACAATTTATGCTTCCTTGAATAATTATTAAAACATGTATAGGGATTATCTTTATTCTACTTGAGATACTTGAATACACTTAGTGTGTGACCCTCTAGGCATCTTTCTCATTGGAATTAGGCGAGATTGCCTAAAGTTCAAGATTGTTATCTAGAAATAGGTCAAGGCACCCAAGAGAAAAACGTTGAAGTCACATTGACGTGTCACCTCATAAGAATGATTACTGTGTAATTTAATCCATTTGTCTAAATATATCATCAATTAGGTTTCATGGCAGTGTTATAAGCCTATATTCTTGATCTGTCATTCTTTGAATTCCAGAAATAAACTCATCGTTACACCATGGCCATGGAATTTTTTTGATAGTTTTATTTCAATAAAAGGGCCCGAGATATCTAATTCCATAAATATGGAAGGGAAAAATCCTTCCTCGACTTATCCATTAACAACATTTCATTCATGACGCACCCAACATACCATACTTCCTGCCAACTATCTACGTGACAGTTTTTGTCTAAAAATCTAAGTGCACGAGTCATGACATGAGTTAATGATAATATTTCAGTCTAAGTACCATTACACATGCTCACAGATAGAAATATTTGATGAAACCAAAACATGAGGAAATAATACTGGCGGGTCTGTTCTCATAATCTCCCATCTTGGAGATTACCAAGTGCAAACTCTATGAGAGAGAGTCTCGTCTTCTTATGAGTACTCGCACATGACGGTCTGTATACTACGTGTCCTATCATAGTATGTCATCCAATTGTAGAACTTTATTTAAGAATATTGTTATATCATTTCAAGGTTCTCATCATAGTGGGGATCTGCCATGACCTTATCAATGCAACAAATATTCCCAGACATTATTATATTATAGTCATGCAGAACAATGAATATAAGTGAACATTCATGTAATCAAAGTACAAAACAGTTGGTTCTCAGGACACCAACCCTTACAAACTCCCACTTGGACTAGATACAACTACCTATGACTTTTAGTCCGCTAGACCTCACATGATGATCATGTTTCTAATGAGTCAAGGCTTTAGTAAATGGGTCCTCCACGTTATCTTCCGTGGAAATAAAGATCATTGCAACTTCACCTCTCTGAGAAAAATCCCTCAAGAGATGATACTTATGAAGTATGTGCTTTTTCCGCTGATGTGACCTTGTCTCTTTTGAAAGTGCCACCGCTACAGTATTATCACAATAGAGTGTGATATGATATTTACTGCTAGGTACTACATCTAGCTCTTGGACAAAGCATTGCATCCATACTACTTCTTTAGCTACCTTAGAAGCTGTGATATACTCGGACTCCGCTGTAGAATCTTCAACCACACTTTTCTTTGAGCTCTTCCAGCTCACTGCACCTCCATTCAAACTAAAGATGTACCTAGTCTGCGACTTCATGTCATATTGACAAATCTGGAAACTAGCATCTACATGTCCTTTGATGACTAGTTCCTCATCTCCTCCATAAACCAGGAACACATCCTTAGTACGCCTCAGATACTTAAGGTTAGTCTTTACTACCATCCGATAGTGGTCTCCTAGATCATCTTGATATCTCCCTACCAAACTTAATGCGTAAGGAACATCTATACTTGCACATAGAATAACATACATGACTGACCCAATCACGGATGCGTAAGGGATACTTTCCATTTTCTTTCTTTCATCATGTGTCTGAGGACACATTTTCTTGGAAAGATGAATTCCATGTGACACTGGCAATAATACCTTCTTGGATTGTTCCATACTGAATCTCTTCAGTATCTTGTCAATGTATGTACTTTGACTTCGACCCAACATTCTCTTGGATCTATCACGATGGATCTTGATCCCAAGAATATATGTTGCCTCGCCCAAGTCTTTCTTGGAGAATCATTTATCTAACCATGCCTTAACTGACTTTAAGACTGGTACTTCATTTCCATTTAGTAATATGTCATCAACATATACTATTAGAAAAACGACTGCACTTCCACTAAACCTCTTGTAGACACAAGGATCATATTGGTTCTTAACAAAGACAAATTACATATTCCTGGAGGTTCTTGTTAAGGAATGTTGTTTTGACATCCATTTTCCAAATTTCATAGTCATAGTAAGCAATAATGGTCAATAGGTTTCTGATGAATTTTAGTATCGAAACCGGTGAAAAGGTTTCATCATAGTCAATTCCTTGACGCTGTCTAAAACCTTTGGCAACCAGTCGTGCCTTATAGGTGCTAACTTTCCCCTCTATGTCCAGTTTCTTCTTGAATAACCATTTATTACCAATAGGCCTTACATCAACTGGAAGATCTACCAAAATCCATACTTGGTTTTGGTACATGGAATCCATTTCAGAATTCATGGATTCTTTCCACTTGGCAGTGTCTATGCCTTCAACTTCTTCCTTGTAGGTAATAGGATCATCATTGTCAACCAATAATGAGTTACCATCCTCGGTGATAAGAAAACCATATCATTCTGGTTCTCTCACCTCTCTCGTGCTCCTACGTAGTTCTTGTGTCTTTGGAACAAATTGTTCTTCCACAGGGCTTTGTGGAATCTGTTCCTGTACCAACTCCTATGTATCTTGAGCCTCGACTTCATTGAAGTGTATCTCGCTCCCACTATCTCTTTTGGAGATGTTCTCCCTCTCAAGGCATATGGTGTGTCTTGCCACTATAAATTTTTTTAAGGGGTTGTATAGGTAATATCTCCTTGTTTCCTTGGGATATCCTATAAAGATACACTTTGTGCCTTGGGGTGCAATTTTGTTATCTGAAGAGGCCTTAACAAATGCTTCGCTACCCCACACATGTAAATTCGATAACATGGCCTTGCGTCCACTCCATAACTCATATGGAATACCATTTATAGATTTAGTTGGTACTTGGTTTAGTATGTGTAATGATGTTTGTAATGCATATCCCCAAAAGGATAATGGAAGGCTTGCATGACTCATCATTGATCTCACCATGTCCAACAGGGTGCAGTTCCTCCTTTCACTTACACCATTCCACTGAGGTGTGTAAGGAGGAGTGAGTTGAGATAAAATCCCAAACTCCCGTAAGAAATCAATGAAGTCCTGATTAAGATATTCTCTTCCTCCGTCTGAGCGGAGTTTCTTAATCTTCTTACCAAGCTGGTTCTCAACTTCATTCTTGTATTCTTTGAACTGATCAAAAGAATCTAACTTATACCTCATTAAGTAAATATATCCATATCTACTAAAATCATCAGTAAAAGTTATGAAGTATGAGAACCCACCCCTTGCTTCAACTGGAAATGGTCCACACACATCTGTGTGAACTAATTCTATAAGCTCTTTAGACCTTTCAACTTTCCCACTAAATGGGTATTTGGTCATTTTTTCCTTGTAGACACGCATGACATACACCAAGTGGTTTTAGTTCAAAAGAATCTAAATATCCATCTTGATGTAATTTTGTCAAAATTTTCTCATTGACATGACCTAGCCGGTGATTCCAAAGTTGGGTGTGGTATGAGTCATGTGAATTGAATTTGTAATCAATTTCCATTACTTGATTTTTGTAGTTTAACACATAAAGGACATTATATAAATGTTACCTACCAAAACAAATGCTATAGCAACATTCATTTCCAAACATGAACATGAATCCATCAGAATTTAATCTGGAAACTTAAATAATGTTTTTAGTAATATAAGACACATAATAAAAACAATTTAACACCAAGATCATTCCAGTTGGAAATGTGAGGTGGTAGTCCCCGATAGCTACAACAATAAGTCTGGCTCCGTTGGCTGCTCGTAGATCTACCTCACCTCGATCAATATTTCTGAATCTTCTTGGTTCCTATATTTGGATATAGATGTGAGCACCACAAGAAATATCTAATACCCAATTGGTAGAAACAGATAGATTGCATTTGATAACAAACGCACCTGAAACTTCCCCTTGCTTCCTTGGCTGGGTGCAGTTTTTCTTCCAGTGGCCCTTCTTTCCACATGCGAAACAAACAACCTCATGTTATCTATCCTCTCCTTTGATCTTCTTTTTCTTGGAAGGCCTTGAAGAAGCTTTGGGATTAAAGCTCTTCACCTTCCCTTTCCTTTTATTCACCATGAGGACAGAAGGCTTTTCACACTTCATGTCATTGTCCATTTGGAGAATAAGGATAAGAAGATCAGACAGAGACTTCTCAATGTTGTTCATGTTTAAGTACACAAAAAAGTTTGAGAAGCTCTGGGGGAGTGATGCAAGAATGAGATCGGTACCCAGTTCTTCGGGGAGTTTAAACCATAGAACCTCCAAGCACTCAATGTAGACAATGAGCTTGAATATATGAGGCCCGGCTGGGGCACCATCTCTAGGCTTGCTCTGGAATATAACTTTAGAGATCTCAAACCTTTCCTATCATGCTCTCTCCTAGTATAGACCACGAAGGTACTCGATCATGCTATAGGCATCCATATCTTCATGAGACTTCATGATCTCACTAGAAATTGATGAAAGCATCAAACATTGAATGTCAAGTGCATCGTTCAAATGTTTATCATAGACCAGAAAATCTTCATCACTTTCCCATTGAGAGGGCGAATCAGGAAGTGAGGACTCCAGCACACAAAACTGTCATTCATGGCATAGGATAACCCGAAGGCACCTAAACCATTTCTAAAAGTTACTGCTGGTGATGATATTTTCTTTATCCAAAATTTATCGCAGAGAAAATGTGGTTGACAAGTTTTTCATTTCGATTCTATAAATTAAAAGGTTAGTACTTTCTTAATTACATTTTATGAGAAATAATAAATTTTATTAAGTCTCCCACTACTTTATCAAGTCCCAACGACCCTCACCATTGAACTCAGAATTTCCAGTTGCTTTGACATTCTAGTGTAAAGGATCTATATTACCCTTTTCATAACCCCAACAAGGGTTGGTAAAGTTATTTGAAGGTATTTAGGTAGGCAGGTCCTTGCCAACTGTGAGTTTACAGTTCCTTGAACTTTTGAGTGGACTCCCCAATCCTGAAATCCTGACTTGGATTTCCTCAACTCTTGCCTCCAATATTACATCAGGTCTAGCAAAGGCTACTCCTCTTGATGTAATATGGTTAATTAGACCCAAAACCTTTCATAAGGGCTTCCTTTATAAAAGTAAGTGTCCCAACAAGGGTTGTTTAAACACATAGTTTTATTGAGTCTTTCCCCTAATCAAGTAACGGAAGGCTTGGTCTGTCTTAATATGGTATTGAGGGATTTTAATATTTTATGCATAGTTTTGCATTATCACATGCTTGTAAATATTAAGTGATGATAGCTTAAGTGATTAACCATGTTCTAATAATGTTTACGAATAGTCCAGTTTTTATATTATTCCATCGTTGCATGCTTGTTCATTTTATTAACTATGTTATCACGAAAACACATACATAATAAATAAACCATGCAATTAGACAGAAATAAAATAATATGGCATGATCATGAGATTTTATTGGTTATCTTATCTAGAAGTTTTGATATGCTAACCTTGACCTAGGGAAAACACCTTGAACCTGTTGGTTCGTGTTTTGCAGCTCCCACCTTCCCACCTTTGTATCTTCTTGGGTTGGTTTCACCTCAGCTTCAGATTTCGAACCATCTCCTCTAGCTTGGGAGAACCTCCATTACATGGGGTTTACATTAAAGAAACCATGGGCACGCAGACCCTACATTTTATTGGAAGAAGGCTAGCAGGCCAACGAATTTAATTGAAACAAATTTAAATGAAACCATACACACATACAAAGGGTCTTTTGTCTAGCTCATGATCATCCATAGCATGCAACAAAATTTACGCATATTTAGAATTAAAATTCTTTTAATTGTTCTATTATTCAAGATAAGTCATGCATGAATTCAATTAATTATGATCTTATAATTTATCAATTCTTTATCTTAAATTCCTTTCTAAATTTTCTTGAGATTCTTCTCATCCATATTTCTTGTACATGTCTTTATACTTTTGGAGGAAACCAGGTGAAATTCCATTTTTGGAAAGTACACGACGTGTAGTTTATCTTTACACGTCGTGTATTTATTATAACGACCCATACTTTACATACATTTTTATTACTTCAAAATTGAAGCACACTTATTACAACATATAACAAAACCATGAAAGGACCATATAGGTATAGTGTCTTTAGAAACTGGGAAACATAAACAAATGGTTTATAAAGCGTCTACACTATCTCCCATTTATTTCATCATATCTATAGTCCCTTTTGGAATATCTTACTTAATAACCTTCTTCCTGAACTGGGGAAAGAAAACAGACAAAAGGGTGAGCTCAAATGCTCAGTAAGGGTAAACAAAAGAAATATCAATCACATCAAAATAAAAACATAACATTTTGGAAATCTTACCCTGCAAAAGAGATCATAATTTCATAACATGGGATAAATCATGGAAGTGAAATGTAATCCCAATAATCATAACATAAAACATGAAACTTTGTGGCATACACACATGATCATATAGAATCATTTCTTATTAGTCAAGACTCATTTCCAAGACTATCTTAGTGGACAAAGTCCATTTCTGAACCGAGTTCATTCCTCGTTTCAGTCCTATTTCACTGAACCGGTTTAACCCGCCGTTCCAGTAATGTCTATCTCATGAGATATAAAATCTTTACCCAATGCATTGGAGGGAGATATATGTCCCACCCATCTCATAATGATACCATTCTTATGTGTTCCACAAAATAATAAATCATACATCATTGCATAACCCATGTAATAAAAATGGGATTCATAAACATTGTGACATCATAAAAAAATTCATATAAGATAAATGAATTCATAAAAATAATTCCATCACAACATAATCAAATCAATGTAATAATAGTTATATAAACAGAACCCTATATTATCTTAGATGGAAAATAATTTTGATAAAACTCTTGAACTCCATTCTTGAGGAAAATATCCTTTCTACTTCAAAAACATTTTCCTTTCTTAACATGTCATAAAATTTTAAAATAAAAGAAGTTGATTAAAAATAAACTTGAAAACTTGTAAAGGAAGCTTCTTGGAAATAATGTTTTAAAAATCCATTCATACCGTATAAGTTAAAAAAAACATTCTTCTCGTACTTTTGTCGGAAAAGTCAAAAAGTGCCTCGTACGAAAAACGACAAAAGATTCCTTTCATATCTTTTACTAAAAACTCACCGATGGGTAAAATTGGATTTAAACAATTTTAGGTGGATGGAAAAAATATTACATATCGAGGAAACATGGATTTGGATGATAAAATACACCCTATTAAATACCAAAGTATTAACAATCTCGGATAAAATCAGATTGTGATATTTTCCCTTACCTTTGGTCCGATTTGCTTCGTAAGAGTCTGAACCTCCTGTATAATGATTTAAATAATGTTATTGACTTATTCCAGAATCATACTCATCTTTATTATATCATATATGGTCATATTCTTAGCTTATTATTAGTAATATTTCATTTCTCTTTATTATTCAGATGTTTATTACTTTTTGTTCTTATGCGTGTTTTGTCGAATAAATTCTTATTCTTCTTTTTAGGTTATAGATAACTCATTTACAGAATGGTATTAGTGTAATATATATCATATTCATTCATTCAATCCATTTATATAATCATTATTCAATGAAGATCATGTAGAACGAGTCACATCACATCGTGGAAATGGTATTCCGTACGTACCCACGAGCGATGATATCGTTCCCATGATCGTGGAATTGTATTGGATTGTATGTATAATATTTAAGAATCAATATAAATTTACAATAATCATATATATTCATTATTTACACCATTATACCCATCCAAGTAAGGTGGTGGTGGAAAATAGATTACACCACGGCGTGAAGACGGTATTCCGTACGTACGCACGCGCGGTGATTTCATTTTCCATAGGATGGATAGATGGTGAAATAGGGTTGTTTCATACTTATAATAACATATCAGTATATGAGTGATACTGATGTTATTACTTCATTATTAAACAACTAAAGAAGAAGAAGTGGAAGAAGAAATAAAGATGAAAGAATCGGTAACGAGCATTACCTCTTCTTTGAAGCGCTTCTTTGAGACCTCCTTTTAGGGCACTAAAATTGGTCTTTGAAGACGACTAGGAACTCTAGGATGTATCTAGGGAAGTGGAGAGAATAAATTTTCAGGGGTTTGCCGAGCTTGAAGTCTCAAAGTGGTGTGAGGAAGAGAGGGAGGAGGTGCCCTTTTATAAGGGAGGAGAGGGGCACCTGTGGAATAACTGAAAATATTATTTTATTATAAAGTAAAATTCGGTTTTAAATAGCTCCAAATTGATTTATTTCTAAGATAAGGTGAGGATGGGTCTAAATACTCTCATCCAATAGAATTTATACAAGTTTATGTTCCTATTTTAACCTTATCATTTAGATTTAACATTAAGTTAAATAATTTTACTTTTACCGTGTCTTCTTGTGTTCTTACACTATAAGGTTAATAAACTTACTATAACAAGACAAAAGAACCCCAAGTTGTTTATTATTAATATATATAACCTTATATAAGTCATTTGGCTGAACCATAGATTTTTAGGAATAAAATAACAATTAATAATATAATATTTGTTTTAAAAACTATTTTATGTCAATTTTGACACTATTTAGTAATTGATTTTTGTGAAAATAATAACAGAATGATTAGTTCGAAAAAAGTTAATTAAATCTATACTAACATATCATATTAACCTATAAAATTAGTTTAATCCATAAAAAGTCTCAAATTACATTTATTTGGGTATTTATAACATCAATTATGTCAATATTTCATTAATAAGATAATTACTGCATCATCGTTGTGTCATAAATAAATTAAATTATTTAATGTCTAAAAATTATAAATAAAATACCATTATGTTGGAAATATTTTTATATTTCTAATGAATATTTATAGTCGAATTTATCTTATGTATAACCCCATATTAAAAATTATTTACTTATTAAACTTTGATTTTAACTATTTTAACTCTTCTTTAAGTAAATTGATAATAAATGTCCTAATGTAATACAAGTGGGCCTAAATGGTCAAATTTTATTCCTAAGATTGTTTTTGGTCGAATTAAACTTATCCAATAGAATTAGGACATGTGTTAGGGTAATAATAATATCATTTTTACCCTTAATTACCCTATTTACTTTTAACCGTGGTAAATAAAAGTAAAAAGTTAATATTCACCAAAAAATTATTTTCATCTCATTAAACCAAATTTTACTTACTGAAATCAACCGTGTCTCTCAGATTTTCGAAATTCCACTCACAGAAGCGGTAAAATTAAGTTTTATGAAAAATTCAGTTTTTTAACTACCACTTAGCGGTTTCACTATTCATCCAAAATTGAAAGTTTTCAGAAAAATACCAAAATTTCACCCTAGGATAATTTTGATATTCCGAATCCAAAAATGAAGTCCATTTTAAAAAATAGAATTTACAAAATTTCAAAAAGTGGTTATTACTATTCATAATGGCTAGTTTTAATAATATTTTAATAGCATATCGTTGTTTAGTGAAACTCAGTATTGCGTACGACGCAAGCTATCGAGGAAGGCCATGGTTGCGTGTAAAGCAAGCCAAGCTAGTGTTGTGTTTAGTGAAAGATTCCTTTGATGATTTATAAAAACAAAATATTTCTCATAAAATTCTCGGGTGTTACATTTATTTTTACCCTTTATCCAAAGCACACGTCGGGGAATTTGGCTTGTTTTATCTACTTTGGAATTTTTGGAGTACATAACATGTAGATAAATCATACACGGTGTGTAATTCCTTGTTACGTGGTAACCGGCTTGAAAATCTCGTGTATGTGGTATGCGAATTCTCCTTTGTACACAGTTTCACTTGGGCTGGATCAGATTACACAGCGTGTTTCTCCAACATACATGTCGTGTATTCTGGTTCCCATGCACCATTCATTTCTAGTCAACATGGGGTGTTAAATGCTTAGCTGTAATCAACTCACACGACATGTTTTGGCAGACCAGTACCGGTTTTTTGAACCTAAGTACACAGCCTGTAGTTTTCATTACAGGCCGTGTATTCCCGTGTTGTACAGACAGATAGAGAAGCTCCTCCGGATGAGTTCCTCATTTTTATTTTGATCAAAATTAAAATTTAAAGGCCGTTTCTGTGATATGAATCGAAAAATGATGGAGGAAGAACATATCTTGTTAATTCAGTTTAATAGAGAGATTTATCACGAATTGAATCAAATATAAATGCATAAATTATCAATGAAAATTAAATAACTATAATCAATGTTGTAACCTCACTCTGATACCATTTGTAGGTTCCAGGCACAACGGAAGCGCATGGGTGGATGTGCCCACTTGGCCTATTGTCATTAACAATAATCAATCCGGGATCAATATGACGATAAACGCAAGTCCCCAGAATCGAATCACAGAAATAGACAAAGAAATAGAAAGTCCCAGAACCACAAAGTAGGATCGTTACAGATTGATTACAATTAATTTAATCAATTTAAAAGAAGTACCTTTTGGGTGTTATTTCTTCTTTGATGTTCTTGATCATGTTTCGATGTGATTCATCGTGGCGTCGCAGAAGCCAAGTATAGACTTCCTCTAGCGGTGATCCACACGTGCACCTCGTATCTCTGGACGTCGCCAAAGGAGTCTCCGGGTGCTAGCGTGGAGAAACCTTTGCTTGCGTTGTCCACCTTAGATCGTCTTGATCCGATGGAAGAGGATCTCTCTCGGTCTTGAGAGCGTTATTAGAGGAATAGGTTCTTTCGGCCTTGAAATAATTCTCCATAATTGTTGTGCACAATGATTCTCTTTTGTCAGGAAAAGAGTTGTGGTTGTGAGGATATTTATAATCGGGTTTGAGGTTGTAGAGTTATGATAATAAATAAATGCGTTACGCGTTTTATTTATTTCATTATCTCCCTTTTGAAAACCCCATGTCAAGTCATTAATTCCTTGACATGTTCCCACACTGATTATAATAAATATCATTTAATAAAACTATATTTCCTCAAAATACCGACTGGAAAAACTACACGACGTGTATTAATAAATACACGATGTGTACTTTTTTTTCATTGAAAACTACATGGCTTGTACATTCAATGTAAATGGCATTTATATCTTGTTTTTAATTTATTCATTTCCTTTCCAAAATGAAAACTACACGACATGTACATTTAATAATACACGGCGTGTACCTGTTTTCAAAATAAAACTACATGACGTGTAATCATTGATACACGACGTGTAATTGTTTTATTTTATTCTTCCTCCAACATTAAAACAATTTAGGCTTCCTTGAATAATTATTAAACCATGTACGAGAATAATATTTATTCTACTTGAGATACTTGGATACACTTAGTGTGTGACCCTCTAGGACTCTTTCTCGTTGGCATTAGGCGAGCTTGCCTAAAGTCCAAGATTACTCTCTAGCAACGGGTCAAGGCACCCAAGAGAAAGAATTTGACATCTCATTGACATGTCACCTCATACGAATGCTTACTATGTAATTTAATCCCTTTGTCTCAATATCTCATCAATCAGGTTTCATGGCAGTGTTATAAAACTATATGCATGATCTGTAATTCTTTGACTTCCAGAAATAAACTCGTCGTTACACCATGGCCATGGAATTTGTTCAACAGTTCTATTTCAATCAAAGGGCCCGAGATATCTAATTCCATAAATATGGAAGGGAAAAATACTTAATCGACTTATCCATTAAAAACATTTTATTCGTGAAGCACCCAAGGTACCCTACTTCCCGCCAACTGTCTACGTTACGGTTTTCGTCAGCAAATCTAAGTGCACGAGTCATGACATGAGTTATTGATAATCTTCTAGTCTAAGGACCATTACACACACTCACAGATAGCAATATCCAATGACACCAAAACATGTAGAATTACTACTGGCGGGTGTATTCTCATAATCTACTATCTTAGATTTTACCAAGTGTGAACTCTTTGAGAGAGAGTCTCTTCTTCTTACGAGTACTCGCACATGACCGTCTGTATACTACGTGTCCTATCATAGCATATCATCCAACCATAGAACTTTATTTAAGAATATTGTTAGATCATTTCAAGGTTCTCATCATCGCAGGGATCTGCCATGACCTTATCAATGCAACAAATATTCCAGGACATTATTATATTATAGTTATGCTGAACAATGAATATAAGTGAACATTCATGTAATCAAAGTACAAAACAGTTTGTTCTCAGGACACCAAACCTTACATGTTATTCATCATAGATTTATGTATTTGAGGCCCTCAATTTTCCATTCACTTGTTTTTGATTTATGACCTCAATCACTCCTTATAAATATTTATGTTTTTACACCAATTATAATTTCCACCAATGTTCTCTTATTATAAATCCTAATTTGGTGGTAACATTTTCATTTACCTTTCCCTCTTATTAAGACTAAATTTTATTAAACATATTTCTGATGTGGATTTTCCACAAAGGTATTTTATATTTATTAACCTTTTATTTATGAAGAAAAATTTCAAATTGAAAGGACTAGATTTATTGAATGATGGAAGAATGGAACACCCTGAGCTTCCATGGTATGCTTCTCTTTGAATAATACAATATCGTGCGATGTACGCAACACCGAGTTCAAGCACACCAAAACCTATCAAATAGTCATTTAGAAAGCAGTTATGAATAGTAATAACCACATTTTTAATTTTTTTATATATCTCATATAATTTTAACATTCATCTTTTGTGTTTATTAGACATAATATAAGGACAAATTCAATTTTTCAGATAAATGAAAAATTTATCAAAAAATAAATTTTTTTCGCATTTTAATGGTGAATCCCTTATAAATCCAATATTTGACACTTTTATATATTAAATTTGATGAAATTAAATTCTTCTTTAGAAGAGGGACATAAAAATTTAGTTTGAATAATATTTTGGTGTTTTCTGATAACTTTCATATTTTGATGAATAGTGAAAGATACTAAATTTTAATTGAAAAAAACTTTTTAATAAAAATAATATATAGTGTTAAATTATACATTTGAATGGTTTTGAAGTATAATTAGATTATATCTTTATCATTTAATCTAATTTTGGTCATTGGAAGTAATTTCACTTTTAAACCAGACATAAATACATATCAATATTTTGATAGTTTTTACTTCCCAAAAACCCGCTTTTTGGTTTTGACAATGGGAATTAATTTTAAATTAATTAATGAAACTTATATTTTTTTTAATTTGGTAAAATAGACATCATTTTTGGATTCATAATATCAAAATTATCTTAGGGTGATGTTTTGGTATTTTTCTAAAAACATTCAATTTTTGATTAATAGTGAAAAACACATCGTTACTGTTTAAAAACTGTTTTTTATTTAAATAAGTATTTATTTTATTTAAATTTGTTTTAATTTAAAATTGATAAATAATACCTATATTAGTTCAATGTAATTCATTGTAGTCATTTTATAATAAAATTAGATGTATAAAATTTGATTGAATTTCTTAACGTCTTTTACCCACCTTCTAGGCACGTTAGCAAATTCGCATAAAATGTAATTTTACCACTTTTTTGAATTTAATTTTAAAAATATAAGGAAAACAGTTGACATCAGTAAGTAAAATGTGGTTCAATAATATGAAAATAATTTTTGGTGAATAGTAACTTTGGAATTTTATTTACCACGGTTAAAAGTAAATAAGGTAATTAAAGGTAAAAATGATATTATAATTACCCTAAAATATGTCATAATTCTATTGGATTAGTGTATTTAGACCAAAATAAACCTTTGGAATGAAATATGATCCTTTTGTTTCCCTTGTTTTAGATTAGTATATTTATTATTATTTTATTTAAAGAAGAGTTAAACGTGTTAAATTTAAATTTTAATAACTAAAACATTTTTAATATTGGGTTATACATAAGATAATTTCGACTATAAATATTAATTATAAATATAAGAATATTTAATACATCATGGTATTTTATTTATAATTTTTAGACATTAAATAATTAAATTTATTTATGGCACAATGATGATGCAGTAATTACCTAATTATGAAAGATTAAAATAATTGATATTATAAATATTAAAATAAATGTAAATTGATACTTTTGATGCATTACACAAATTTTTTATGTTAATATTACATGTTAGGGTTGATTAAATTTATTTATTTTTGAATAAATCAGATTGTTATGACTTTCAAAAAAATCAAATACTAAATAATGTCAAAATTGACATAAATGAGTTTTTAAAACAAATACTATATTATTAAATGATATAATATTACATAAAATATAAGGTTCATCCAAAGGACTTATTTAATAATAGGTATGTCATTAATAAACCACTTGGGTTTTTCTTGACATTTTATATTAAGTTTATTAAACATATAATATAAAAATTTAGGAGACATAGTAAATGTTAAACTATTTAACCAAGAGTTAAATCGAAAAGATAAGGTTAATATGGTGACCTAAACCTATATAAAACTAATTGGTTGAGAGGTTTTTGAACTAAACCTACCTTATCCTGAAAAAAATCTTTTTGGAGCCATTATAAACCAAATATGATTTTATAATAAAATAATATTTCAAGGTTTTCCTAAAGTGACCCTCACCTATCTTATAAAAGGGTACTTCACCTTCTCTCAAAATCACACCTCCAAATCCATTTGTCTCAGCCAAACCCTAATCCAATATCGTCCCAACTACCCTCAATTTAACCTAGAGTCCCTACTTTGATCAAAAATCCAACCTATGTAGCCCTTTTGATCAAATCAAAAGGAAGTACCCGAAGAAGAGGTAATTATTTCATCACCTCTTTCAATGTTCTTTTCTTATTCCACTTCCTATTTCTTTGTTTTTTCCATACCAAAATTATAAATCTAGTAACTTTTACATACAGTGATGTTATTATAAATATGGTATAACAATATTAATTATTCTATCCATCCTATGAATGACAAAGTCACCATATGTGTGTACGTACTGCTTATCGTCTCCACGTCGTGGTGTAGTTTGTTATTCAACACTTAATTATTTGGACGGGTATAATAATGTGTATAATTGATGTAAATAATAAATATAACATGTTAATGATTCTTTATATATGATATACCATCCAATTACATACGATTTTACCATCAATATAATAGTATTGTCGCTCGTGCGTACGTACGGATTACCGTCTCCACGAACACGATGAGATTCATTCCCCATCGTAACCATTCAAGAATAAATATCATTTTATGATTGAAAAATAATGTTTAAGAATATAATATAATTTTGGATAAAAATAAAATACATAATGTCCATAATAAACATGACTTACATAACAAAACATATAAAGAAAAATGAATCAGTTAACACCCGAAACAATGATACTACTGAAATTTTATTAACAGAGCAATATTAAAAGATCATATATGATATCATATTTATGTATATGGTTCTTTTATAATTTAATAAAAATTATTTCACCATTATAAATGAGGTTAACATACCCTCAACTAAGAAAAAATACAAGATAAGGGGTTTCTTATCTCACTTTTAATTATGTGATTATTCTCTTTATATTCATGGTATTTTGTTATTAATTTTGTGGTTATTAACTTTTGTTCATACAACTCGATTGATTACAACTTGGTAAGAGTTTTTAATCTCACTTCTTATTCCCATGATATTCCTGCTATATTTGATGCTATTTCCTTTTGTGGGCTGTATGTATTTCCCATTATATTACTATTTGTGTAATATAATTTAATTTTTGGGTATTTATAGCTTCATTGTATAATATTTCTTTCATGGGTTGTATTTTTCGTATGTTACCAAATCGATAAGGGAATTTATGATTTTGATTTCCACTCATTGGGTTTTATGCAAAATTCATTGATTATTTTACTCCAAGATTATGTGTGAAATCACTACTTATTTATTTATATAGTAATTTCCACTCCCCTTTGTGTGGATATAATTTTGATACACATAATAATTCCATTGATAAATTCTCAAGTCATCAATATGAACTTAATAAAAGTAATCTTAAATAAATTTATATTCATTGAGTTAAACATCCAAGTCATTTGTGTTGTTATTACAAGAATATGTGTGATTGTCCTATGATTTATTTACACTTAATATCCAATCATATTGAGTGTATTTATATTTCTCACACATAATTATGTCATTGATTTATCCTTAACCTAAGGATTAAATCTTTATAAGGTATTTCATCTCAATTTACATTCTATTGAAACTTATTTTTTTTATGCACCAATTCACAATTATATGGTGTATATACTGTACTTTGAAATAACAAACCATGGATCCCTTTATTCTAATGATTTTATAAATTTTTTATTACCTCAATTGTTTTTATTCAAATGTCTCTCATTTGGTTAGGAACTCTAAATAAAATATCATTTTAAATGTTTTAAATATTTATTCTTCTAAATATTTCTCATTAATGTCCATGTTTTAAAAATGGTTTAAAGGATTTATTTATATGGACATGAATGTTATAAAATTAAAATTCCATTTAAAATTTTCATAGTGGTATGGGACACTTTGATTCAAAAATATATTTTTAACAGCTTCTTGATAAATAGTGAGACTTTTAAATGTTTTCAAGAAAAGGGGATATTTCTCTCAAATAGTTTTACTTATTATTTTCATCTATATCAATTTACTTCATTATTTTTGATTGAGGTTGATTTATTATAATAAAATCTTTTATATTGTATTAAATGAGTTATTTTTGACTGTGGATGTGCTATTTTTACACCATTCATGTTTTGTGGTTAAAATATTGACATTTCGTATACTAGTTCTAATACGAATGTTTAGATTATGTTTCAAAATTTTCATAATAGGAATGAATTGGACTTAGTATGTGACAGGTAGAGCCCTCTATAGCTCTTTGATGCATCGATAGGTCTCATGAGACAAACTAGTGTCCTGGTATATGGCCTTGACAAAATCTTTATTTGTAATCTTGGAAGGAGGCCTTGACTATGTGGTTATGATGTTTGACATTATGAATTCTATCATTATGAAATTAGCTATTGATATTACATATGATTATTCGACTAGTATAATATCCCTGTGAATAAGTAAATGGAATTATTTGATTTTTATTTTCCATATTATGCTGAAATATAAGTTTACAAGGCTTGTGTTTTAGTCTTTTAAATCTCTTTAAATGTTTATTATTATTTATAAAAGTTTCCTCTATATCTTTATCCTTAATGAGCATCTGAGCCCACCCATTTCTATGATTTACTTTTCCCAGGATGTGAAGAAGTATATCATGATTAACCTGTAGGAATAGGCTAAGGGATATGAGTGTGTTCAAAGGAGACACAATTTTGTTTTTCTTTATTTCATGATGTAATGTAAAACTTATGTATGTATATAGTACTTCTAAGTATACTAAACTAATTGGCATTCCGGGACTTGATCACTTGTGATCATGCCAATGATATGTAATAATGCACCATCTCTAGGTAACTAGGGTCAGGGCATTACAAGCTATGTGAATCATTTAGAAACTCTTTCTTTATCTTTGGATCAGATAGTACACATAATCATGACCCAAATATTATGACTCCATCCTTGTAAATATTGAACTCAGAGGATTTCCCATTTATGATAGCTTCCACCCTTCTTTGAATTTTCACATCGTTTCTTTGAGAACCCTTTATTTTATCTATAAGGGATGGTTGATCAATAATTTGAGAAAGGATTGATTAAGTTCCCCCCCCTTAATGATTCCCATTTCCATACTCTACAAATATAATAAGATTGTATCCTTTTCAATTATCATCTTTGATAGAGATGCAAGACCATTTATACTTAGATAATCCGCCACCTTATTTGCCTTACCAGGACGGTAGTGCATTGAGTGGTCATAATACTTGATGAGCTCTAACCATATTATTTGGTGCATATTAAGCTCTTTTTGTGTGAATATATATTTGAGACTATTGTGATCAGTATATATCTCACACTTATCCCCATAGAGATAATGCTGCTAGATTTTCAATGCAAAGATCATAGCTACCAAATCCAGATCATGCATGGGAAAGTTTTTCTCATTGATTTTCATCTACATTTAGGATTAGGCTGTCACTTTATAATTTTGAACCAGCACATATCCTAATCCCTTCTTTTAAGCATTATTGTACACCACAAATAGTTCTACACTTATCGGGAGTGTGAGTACTGGTGTAGTGATAAGCCTATTTTTGAACTTCTTAAAGCTTTCCTCACATTCTTGAGTCGATATGAACTTCACTCCCTTCCATTTCAACTTGATCAATGGGTTTGAAAATCATGATAAGTTCTTCAAAAATCGTCGATAATACCCAGCTAGACCTATAAATATATGGATCTCCCTTATAGATTTTGGCCTGGGCTACTCTTCAACTGCCTTTGTCTTGGAAGGGTCCACATATATTCCTTTGATAGTGATAGAATTCCACAATAATGATACTTCCTCCATCCAAAACTCACATTTACTATACTTTGCATAAAGGTTATCCCTTTGCAAAGTCATCAGCACAATATTAAATTTCTCCTCATGTTCCTCCTTGCTCTTGGCATATATCAAAATATCATCGATAAAGACAAACAAAAATTTGTTGAGGTAATCTCTAAAGACTCAATTCATTAAATACATGAATATTTATGGATCATTAATTAGTTCTAAGTGAATCACTATGAATTCTTTGTGTCCATACCTCGTTCAAAAGGAAGTTTTGGGAATATCTTACTTCTTCATATTTAATTGGTGATATCCCGACCAAAGGTCAACCTTAGAGAAATAACTAGCCCCACATAGCTGATTGAATAGGTCATCTATCCGAGGAAGGGGATACTTATTCTTTATCATGATTTTATTGATATCAAAATAATCAATGTAGAGTCACATTGATTCATCCTTAACAAAGAGGACTAGTGTACCCCATGGTGATTCACCCAGGCGTATAAATCCATTCTTCAAATTCTCCTATAACTGCTTCTTCATCTCTTCTAGATCAATAGTGGCTATTCTATAAGGTGTCCTTGATATTGGTAGGGATCCAGGAATAAGTTCAACTAAGAACTCAAACTCTTGATCATTAGGAATACTAGATAATTATTTAGGTAATACATCAATATAATCCCTCATAATGGGAATATCTTCAATAAGTTTCATCTCCTTTGTCTCAATCATTTGATCAAGATATGCATGCTCAAAAGGAAACATTATCCACAATTGAGATAATGATTCCAAAGGAGATTCATATTCCTCCTTAAACTTTTATAGGATTGGAGGATACTCTGGGATGTGAAGAGTGATCTCCATTTCCTAACAATTAATGATGGATTTGTATAAAGATATCCAATCCATTCCCAAAATAGGTTCGAACTACACCAATGTAAGTATGAAAATATTTCCTAAGAGCTTAATTACAAAAATGTTAACCAGGAAAGAGTTATATAATTTGGAGGAAATAATTTCCCCATTTGATGTTCTCACAGATAACTCAAACTCCAAATTTTGAGGTGGTGTTTGAATAGTTATACTAAACTTTCATGATATAAAAGAATATGTAGAACCAAAATCAAATAGTATGTTCACTATTCTAGAATGAATATATATCATACCTATCACCACATTGTTTTCTGGATCCCCCTAAGTTGTAGTGATAGCATAATACCTTCCTTTTTTCCTTATAGGTTGTTGTTGATTGCCTCTGAAAACCCTTATCTTAGGGAAAGTTTTCACATAAAACAAACATTCCTTGCAGTTTAAGAACTCCACTACTGGATATGAGTTGATATGATCCTTCCTTTATTCTTACAAATTAGTTGAATTATTCATATCCCTTTATCAATTTTTGACCAGATGTCCCATTCTTCCACATTTGAATCAATTCCTAGTCCCCTTTAGATAGTTCTTAGGATGCTTCTTCCCACAATTTTGACACGTGGGTTGTTCAATCTTATTTCCATCATGGGATTTATTTTCTAAACCACCCATATTATACTCAATTTTTCACTTTTTTTTCACTCGGACCACGAGGCCATTGAAAGTCTCCAATCTCCATTACAACCTTGGAGGCATAACAGACAATCTTTATATAACTATAAAAGTCCCAAATCACCAACACTTTTCATGGACTTAGATTTAGTCTGCTAAAAAAGAGATCCACCTTAGTTTCCATGTTCATGGAAAATCCGGAGGCATATCTTACAATCATTGTGAAGTTTTCTTCATATTCCCTGATGGACACACATTACTTATGCTTAAGTCCAAGGAACTATCTTTCCATATTGAGATAGAGGGTTGGGGGAAAATATTTATTGAAAAACATTTTCTTGAATTCCTCCAAATCCATGGAATCAATTTCCTCCCGGGACATCGTATTCTTGATCAGTTTCAACTACTGATCAACTTCCCCATCAAAATGATATACCACTAGTACGAATTATCTTCTTCTGAGCACTGGAGGATAGAGAATATCGTTTCAATAGAGTTAATACAATATTCCATGAGGAGGGGATCATAATATCCCCTAAACCTGATAGGCCTTTTCTGCATGAAGATTCGACGAAAACTTGATCTTTCAATAGAGGAGGAGGGAATTATACATGATTAAACTTATTATTCAAAAAATAAGCAAGTTGAGAAAGTACTATCATAAAGTTTTGAGCACCCATTCCCATCATATCAGGCATATCAATAGGTTAATCATAACATTTCCTATTACATTTATTGTTGGAATGTGTTCTTCTCTTTCCTTCAATTAACTAAGAAAAAGAATGTACAATTATGGGTCTTGAATACTTAGCTAATAAGAATAAAAAATGAAACTTTAAATATAAAAAAATAAACTCTTGAAGGAAAAGTATATCCTAACTCGCAATTCCCAAGGATTAAATCTAGGTTACTCATGATCGGTTTTCTAACATATATTCTTATGGGATTCTTTTTTTCCCTTAATAATGGTTTGTATTAAGATTATAAATTTACCAAAGAATATCCCCCAGGAGTGTCAAACCAGAAGTGTAGAAAGTCCTATTGTTGTGCACCAGTTCCTGTTCGAGTCTAGCTCAAAGTTGGGTTTTTGAGTTTTACCCCTTGATGCATTTGTTCCAAAGCCAAATCCACTTGTTCATATCCAGACATGGATGTATTTTCTTGATTAACCACTTGCTCTATACTTACCAAAATTTAGGGACGTTTTCTTATAATTTGTCACACCCCTAAGGTTCTTACTAAAGTGATCTATTACTAATCTCCAAAAATAACAATAACTTGCTATGATACCAAATATAGAAACCCTATCATTTTACACATATCATTACATGATTTTAAGAATAATAAATCATCATATTACAAGCTAAGGATCATAAAGTCTAGTGTCTTAGAAGACTAGGTACATAAAACTGAAAACATGGGACTAAATAAAACATTTCTTTATTTAATCTTCATAAAGATCTCCTAACTTACTTCATAATCATACATCTTCATAGGATAACCTAGGGATATCATGAACAAAGGGATGAACTAAAAATATCAATTAGGGAATAAACATAAGAATAAATCTTTAGCCCATAGGTTAGAAGACATGAAATAATGATATAAAAAGGAATGGAACATATGGAATAATAACATATAAACATGGTATTATATAAAAATAGAGTCATAGTAATGTGTAAGAAACATAAAACATAAATTTAGTACAAGTCAAGTCTTGTTTCACATATAGTATCACATGTCAATGTTAACCATCAAGACCGTTGCACATAGTGGCATGAGTTAATGCAAACTACCAAGACTGTTACACATAACGTCTCATGGGACTAAACTTTACCCAATGAATTGAATATCTATCTAGGTGCACCCATATTAACATTTTTATGAATATTTTTTCCACATAATGTATCATACATAATCAATCATACATAAACATAAGGGTTACCTATGGAAATAGTTTGGTATCATATTCATGTCATAAAGCATAACAAATGGGAATATCAGAAAAGTGTCCATGAAGGAAAGGAATTAGATCATGCATGGAAATTAATAAGTTATAATGGGAATATATCATGATAAGTGATTTCAATTTGAAGTGATAACATGAAAAAGAGCATTTAAGAAACATTAGAATTAAAACATTTTAGTGAGGTTTAAGGAAAATATCAAAGATCACTTAAAATATAAAATGGAATAATATTTTATATAAAACCATAATTAAAAAAATAAGGTTTTCATAAGAAAATAGTTATAAAAATAATGGTGTCTTAAAACATATTATTGATCACACTTGAAATTTGGTAAGAATTCGAGAAGTTCCCTTAAACAGGTTTTCTTATCGAGAAGTATTGAGGAGGGGACCACTTAAAAACATGTATATCCCAAAAGAGAACGATGAATCAAACTTGATACATGATTTTTTATCATTTAAACATTATTTATAATATGTACATAAAAATAATAGGTAACTTCATTTGGGTAAAAGGAAAGATAGAGCAACCCAAAGGAATAATGGGGGTTCGGGTAGAATCCCTTACATTAAGTCTGATGGTGTCCTTAACTTGATCTTAATGTCCTGGATAAAAAAAATACATTCATTAATTAATATTTATAGAACCTATTATTTATTTAATTTATTAATTATAAACTTATTAAGTTCATTCCTTCCCTTTTTCATGGGTTATGAGGTTCAATTTCATTGTTTGGGAGCATTTGTTTACTTGGTTTTCATGATTGGTTTACTTATATACTTGTAAGGATAAACATGTAAGATTAGAATGGATGTCCAAAATTGAAGTTGTATGTTATTAGTGAAAATAATTTATAATTTATAGTTATAAAATTAATTTGGTTATTTGGAGTGAAGAAAAATCATCATAAAAAACTTTAATGACAACCGTTTTGGTTAATTGGTGTTTTTTTGATAACAACAAACACCTTTTGATTTATAAATTAATATCATGTGTAAAAAAATATTTTAGAACCTTAAATAATTTATAATAAATATATTATTTCCTTTTTCAACCATAAAAATGGTTTCATGAACAAAATTGAAGATGATAATAGAAATTGAAAACCCGTCGTCTATTAATGTGACGAATTAACACATCTCAGATGATGTTTTTATTTCTAGTATAAAAGGAGGGGAAATGAGAGATGATGACAAATTATTCCACTATAATAACAAAATTAAAATACATTTATGTTACTGGAGTTATCATAACATTTTAATGAAATGAGGGGAGGAAAGAAAAATAAATAAAGAAACTTGAAAGAAAATAAAAGAAATCAAAAAGAGGAATTTACCAGTTGAATATATTTTCCTTGAGAACCTCTTTAGGGGAGATTAGTTTGTCTTTTGAAGATACCAACGGATTTTAGACGTGTGATATAAGATTAGGGGTATATTTTAGTTTAATTTTGACTAGGAACAGGGGTTTAGAGGTCTGAGGAGAGGAGGTAAAGAGGGGTGGAATTATAGTGGAGGAGAGGAGGGGTTTCCCATTATTTTAATCATTAGTTTAATATTTTTTCTCAAGACTATGAATAATTTTATTATCATGACCTAAAATAGTAAAGAGATAATTTGAGTTCATAAAAATTGATATTTAAATAATCCATGACTCAATCATGATGCATAAATTTATTTATTTAGCATTTATCATAAATTATCATATTTTACTATTCACAAAAAATTCAAGTATTTTAGAAAAATCCCAAAAATTCACCCCAACCATTTTTTGACATGTATAATTGAAAAATCTACACCATTTTTTTGAAACTAGTTTTCTAAATATGAGAAATTTAATTTTTAATTGAAATCATAATTTAATTAAAAAATACAAATTTTAAAATTAAAAATGTTTTCTTACACTTTGAAAAATTAATTAAAGTCTCTTTAAATTATATTATAATCATAAGTCATAAAAATAATTATTTAGGAATACATTTTATGAAAATATTTTTTTAAATTATAAAATTAATCGTAAAATTTTAATTAAATATACATAAATTACGAAAATACAAACACTTAATTAATAATTTTTCAAATATTTACATACTTATAATATGATATCATAATATCATTTTTTTAGTTATAAGATGAATAAATTTTATTTATACTTTCATTAGTGAGGTTACTATTCAATTGGATGGTTACTATTCATAAGGGTCACATTACTATTCCAAAGGTGAAGTTACTATTTCATCCGTATATGTTCATTAACTTCTAGAGATACCTTTTGTTTCACTCATTCTTAATTTACAAGGTTTGTATTGTGTTCTATATGTAATATTATTTGATTATACTATAATATATAATTATAAGAGGGTAATTTTATTCATAAAACATTGGTTCATTACATAGAAGACATCACTTGATCAAGGATGACATGTCCGGAGCAGGTTTCAAGTCCTGGAAGACATATACATAGGGCGTTGCAAGACCTATCCAAGGATTTCTGGAAATTTCTTGGTGACTAGAGTACATGTATGAAGACAGTCACATGATCTAGTATTGATATGTCTCGAGTGTGTTGCATGACCTGGATGAATTTTCCTTTTGAATTAGAGAGACCTAGATGATATATCATGGTGTCACTACATAACACGGGTGACATGTCTAGAGTACATTGCAAGATTTAGTTGACTTGTCTGGAGGACATCACAAGACTCATGTTGTCCATGCATCACATGATAAACAATGACTACATGACCATATTTTCATCACCATATTTATTTTTCCTTGGCTAATCAGAGTGGTTTAGTCTAACCATGTTGACATGAAAAGTAGCCTTTAGAAGATGAGGTCGACATGTATAAGATTATTCATGATATCAGGATTCATGTGGTAATTATTTCGCGGTATCAAAGATGAATTGTCTGAGGTTCTCCACAAGACTAAGGTGGCGTCATCATGAATGATTCCACGAGATCATGATGACATATCAAGGGGGAATCTGCAAGATTAATGGTGATTTTATAGGGTGCATGAACCCTTTAGTATGAAGATCAATGTATCTCCCTTGGTGATAATCTTTTGTATTTTCCCTTTTTTATTTCCTTCTTTATTTTACTAGGATAGGAGATCTCATATATCTATGCAATTTTTTTCGAATAAAATCATTATCCTTATCTACGATGCATCATGTGACCAATAATAGGTCTTGTGGTGTTGTGTGAACATTATCATGCACAACCCCTTTGCATTTATTTGGAGTTGAAAGGATATCATATGATTTATGAATGTGTTGGATTTCCTTCTCATGATAGAGGTGACACCAGAATGCCTTCACGTGATAAGAAGAACATGTCAATAGGGGCTCTATGGAAGTTTTTAAATAATATAAGAGCATTTCATGAAAATCAATTATTAGAAAAAGATTAATACTTCTTCATATTTTCATCCATTATTTTACATGGTTTTTTGATCCTTTCCCATTGGTTGTCTGTGAGGGAACCATATGATCAATATGGGATCTCAAAATTGTGTGAACACCTTGTATTGGTTAGTCACTCTTCTTGTTCATTGTGAATCGCACGATCAATGTGGGATATTTAGTTGGTGTTCTAGAATTATCATGGAAAAATCCTCTAGTTTTCTTATGGAGTCATATGGGCATCCCATAATTGAATAAATATGTCCAAGACCCTTCACATGATGAAGGTGATATGCCAATAGGCTCTTGCATAACAAGGTGGACATGTCTCCTAGGTATTTTCTTGGTCTTCCGAACTTCCTAATCTTATCGTATGAAAATAAATTACCACATAAGGTCTATCCATTTTACATAGTTTCATTATTTATTTTACAAGGTTTTTGGAAGATTGTTAGGCATCCACCGGTAGAAAGTCACGTGATCGAGAGATATTTTCTTGAAAACTTATCTCGATCATCAGAAATGTTCTTTTTCCCCTTATCCATAACCGATGGGACTATCAAAGGGTCCACACATAATCAATTAAAAATAATTTTCTTCACATGATCCTATTACATGACTATTTTAGGGTCATGAAATCACGTGTCCTTTTGAGGGTCATGTGATTTTCATAAGTCGGCCAACATCGCTTCTATTGTTTTATAGAGAAAAAAATAAACATTATTAAGGTATTTCTTCCCTTGTAGATTTGTCAATGCTCATTTTCAAGCATCAACAATGAAATATCCATGTGTTGTTTTAGTGTGGTTGAGTAGTTATTACATGAATCATTCTATCCTTCCCATCGCAGCCTATTCCCCCATATTGTGAACCATTTTCTTCATTATATTGAATAAAAACAAACTTTTTGATGTTTTGATTAATGAAATATTATTTTTATAATAGTTTCATTTGATTATAGTAATCAATATTTCCTATCCATAGTTTCTATAATGATATTTTAAACTGGTCGAATTCCCATGGAAATCAAATTTTTTTCTGAAGTATAGATCCTTATAAAGTTTATATAATCCTTGTGAAGTCTGTTAATTTATATTATAAATAATGTAAAACATACACAATGTTAACATTAATCTATTAAAGATCATTATTAAACCTTATAAATGATTAGATTTTTCATTTTTCAAGACATAAAATTACATCAATATTATGAAGATGACTATCCAACCTTATGAAGTATCATGGATAAGCTTAAAAAGTCCCTCTGTATCAAACATGAATAATATAAATATTGAAATATTCCTTACAATTTTTGTATTTAACCTTATGAAGTCACAAAACAACTTCACTAATGTCAACACAACCTTATGAAATCTAGAATGTACTTTAAAAACACCGAAGCAACCCTATGAACATTCAAAAACGAACTTATTTTTTTTACTTTTTCCAATATTCTGATCCAAATATATTCAACTCCATGGACTTCTAGATTATATATAAAAATCTTTTGACATTTTCCAAACTTCTTCAAATATCCTAAAATCCCTTACCTAATATAATAAATATTATATTAGGTGATATTAAATATGATTTATGCATTGAAAAAATATTCCAAAAAAAATATATACACTTCAAATCATCAATCCATATTACCTATAAAAAATACCAAATCTAAGTGAAAAAACATCAATTTAAGAGTAGAAAAATTCATCTTGGGATATCAATAGTCTCCCCATAGTCTCAAAATATTCTAAAAATCTATTAGGATCAACAATAACCACAACTTAAAAATGAGGATGAAATTATCTCACCCAAACAAGGAATAAATGATCTATATTTACAAGGTTATACTACCAAACCATGAATCATAAATTTATATAACCACCTCCCCAAGTGACTAGAATATTATATAACCCATCTCCATGAGGTTAGTAATATATAAATAATAAAATAATAAAATAAAGGGGTACATAGTTTTCCTACCCTATTTTATAAACCATACAACAACACATAAAAAATTTGTTTGCACTTCCGATATCGTGTATATATTTCTAAATATAGTTTACAAAATCATATAGTAATATCCCAAAATTTTTTATTCAACCTACCACTATCAATTAATACCCAGTTTTCTATATTATCCATTAAAAATAAAACACACACATACAAACACCTCAATGTTCCCAAATTATATGAAATATAATATTTAAAATGAATATAAACCTTTAATCCATGTATAAAATATCATAACTACTTATCATAAATAACTTCACCCATATCAACCTATCACTCATAAAACTGATGAATTGATAAACTAATTATTTTCCCACTCATCCCAAATATATATAAAATAAAAATAAAATAAACCTTATTATAAGTTGGATATCTTAAACTCCCTAATACAACATAAAAAAACTGAAATGAAATTGTTACATTGAAATTAAGGGAAAACTACACCTAAGAACATCTAAGTGACCCCAACCCAATATAACAAAAACAAAAACATCAAACCAAATATATATTATGGAATAAAGTAATTAAAATTATATAAATTAATTTATAAAATTAATTATTAAAAAATACTTCAATGAAATATAAACCTAAAACAAAAACTTCTCTTTTATTAAAAACGTTAATTAGATCAAAATTAATTATTTGGAAATATTTTTTCTATCGAATTTTATAAAGAAATAAAAATACACCTAACACATAAACTAAAATGTATTTTTTATTCATAGGAGTTTATTTAAACAAAAAATCAATTCAAATATCTATTTTAATTTTAATACTTTTAAATTAATATTTCTCTTTAAAACATAAAATTCTATTGAAAGAAATTTTTTAAAAACTTTAAATAATCTCAACCATTTCAAATATAAAAATCATCCTTTATGAATTATAATTAACCTTCTCTTTAATAAACACAAACTAAACATTAATGTGTACCTATAACACTTGACCAATTAAGTAGCAACTTTAATGGACCATTTAATCTCGGTTATATAATATTTTTGTGACTTTTAAATTATAAATCTCGTTGTATTATTTTATAAAATACTAATAAAAATTTTTAATACACAAGACCGATGTAAAAAAATATTTTTAATAAAACTTAAACTAGTAATAAACCATTAAATCACATATTATCTCCAAAAACATGAAGAGAGTGATGAAAAAATTCCATAATCACATCCATAAATCAAATGACGTGCACTTGTGGCCATCAAATCATTAAAAAATACCTATCAAACAAAAACAGGCCAATATTATAAGCAAAAATACCATAAAAATAATATATAACCTTGAAATGATGAACCACTCACAAGGTGTCATAAATTTACAAAAGAGTCCTCCAATGACATGAAATAGCCTCATAGATGCTTCATATAACTTTTAAATTCCAAATCCTCAGTACATTAGAGGGTTTATCCTTCCTTTAGTAAAATTTTAAATTCAAATTCCTAATAATAAACCACTAAATTATACAACAAGGAATCAAAAAAATAAGGGAGAGTGTTACCATATATTTTGTAAAAAAATATGTGTCAGATTTGAGGAGAATCAAATGATTTTCCAATGGGAATACTTGTAAGGGTCACATGACCTAGAGGTATTGAAGAAGAAAATAAAATATGGTGAGATGATGAAAAATTACTTAAAAAAATATTTTAACATGATGTATATTTTGTGAGAATAATTTTAAAAATTGTACAAAGAACTCTATTCTCCCTGTTGGTGTGTGGGTTTACCTTCATATTTTGGGAACTTTTAAACCTTATTGTGAATAATATAAAACTCTATATTACTTTATTTTTTCCATCACAACATCATTATAAACATAATCATTTCCAAATACAACATCTAAAATTTCATTTTAAATATTTTTAATATCTTAGAGATTTCAAAATCGACAAAAAAATCTTTTGAATAAAACAAAAAAAAATATTTCCACTCAATTTACTTGGTTTAAATTTCCATTTATACTAAGAAATATTGTTAATTTATATTAATAAAACATGATCTATTATAAAACATAGTATTTATAAAAAATAATGGCTCAAATCTATTCAATGTATCAAAAATGAATTTGATGTAACCCTTGATAAACTTAAAAATCCTTTTATGATACCCATTGGACATACCCCTTATTATCACCCTTAACGAAAAAATTGACCACCTCAATCAAAACTTATAATCCTCTCATCCTATAAAACTTAATATAAAAAAATTATATCATTTTCAACCAAATGACATACTTCAATGTTTCACTTACAAAATTTATGTCATTACCATTAATAAATCAATATTTAGACTATCCAAAATATTACATTAAAGACTCTAAGTCATATAATTAGAATGGGAATAAATTAAGAATCATCTAATAAATTTCACTTTTAATTATATTCATTTAAAATTTCACTAATATTTATATTTAATTATTTAAATATATAATTATTCAATTTAAAGAAAAAAATTTAATAAATCTTTAACAACTCCTAATATTATTATATAATAAAACATATGATTTAATTGATTTTTATATCTAAAATACAATGAATAAATGGTTATAAACCTCTAATTATAACATTTTCATGTTTATATAAAGGATTAAGAAAATATATTTCAAAATATAAATTCATGACTTTATAATAAAAAATTTTATTCCAAATGTGATATACTTTTTATGACTTTTAAATTATTTATATGAAGACCCACATCGTAATGGGTTGGAAATTCATTGAAAACTTTTCAATTTTCTATTTGGTGGGTTTTCCTTTTTGTGAAATTAAGTTCATATTAGAAATTCAAAGGTTTGGATGTACTAAAATCATATTTTTATATGTATTCTGGAGCTCATGATAGATAACCATGTGTTTTGGAGGAAGTTGGAGAAGGGTTAGATAAGCCTAGTGGATACAACTTCCACTAGCTAGACGGTGGTCCAAGGGCCTTGCTGGGCTCACTATTCAGCTGATGAGCCACTAAATAGCCAATGAGACCTATCATCTAGATGGTGGGGTTACTCATGGATCATTTTAAGTGGTATATTTTTTCATTTTTCCATGTTCGGACACTCAAGATTTAGATGGACATGGGGATCATAAAAGGCCATTTCTTGGTTGAACTTATTATCTCATGCCTCTCCTTCAATCCCCTTATACCAATGAATTATCTGGATGGGTTGTAATGAATATTTAGGATAAGATAATTCGTTTTATCTTTATTCTTGAACCTCCCTTAACTACCCTCTTTGTTCCAGCATTTTTTAGTTAGGAATTTGGGGCCTATGACACTAAAGCATGGTAGAATGGATTGAGGGTGATGATACTTTATTTGAATTGAATAGAGGACATCCTATGATTTCACATTCATGTCATATGTTGTTTTTTAGATAAAATTACCTACCTTAAAAATTATATATGTTGTTTGTATTTATATGAAACTAAAATTTGTATGAATTATGAACAATAGGGACTTTATGTGGGATGGTGTTGAGGGTGTGCTACCGACACTCAATCTATAGTTGATTGAGGTTCTAGCATAATAGTGGTTATTTGTGATCTATTTATAAATTATTTCACATTAGAATAAATTATATCAATAATTATAATTTATTATAATTAATTACTCATGATGTGTGGTGTAATATATGTGATGGAGTTGTGGTATAGAGTTATAAGAGGCATGAATGGGATAGACAGAGTCTCGATGAAGCTCAAAGAGGTTGATATCTCCTTTTATTATAGGTTTCCCCAATCATAAATAACCATATTTATGTTTATGAATGAGTGTTCCTGTGTTTATGCATTCTAAATGAGCTAGAGTATTATGGTTGAGTATCGAGAGACCTTTAAGTTAGATGATAGGGGTAACATTGGTCCTCAGACCTGGGATAAGTTCTTGGAATACCTTGGGATGTTCAGATTCATCTGATGACAGTATTATCATATTTATATGGTGCAAGATGTATTGGAGAGAGACCTTGGTAGGTATCGTAGTGGGATATGGGTTATGTAAATTTCCTAGGTGTTTCCTCGATAGTGTTTTGAGTTGGCATAAGAGGGGTGTGGTCGGGTGGTACATGGTATCCATGGAGAGACAAGAGATGATACCCTAGCTTAGGTCTTGGGAATCAATTATGGATTTTGAATTCAGATTCCCAAGGGATTTTTTATAAGACCTAGACCCTACCTAGTGAGGCCAAGGTCAAGGAAATCCTTCAAGATGTGGTGTCATCATAGTTATTACTTACTATATAGGGCCTTTGTATCATGATAAATTTTAATGGTTTCATGTGTGTTCATGAATGCGTAACTATGAGAACCACTATGTGACATGGTATTCTTATTATTTACATATAGAATTCATGTGTGGACCAAGAGACCTATTCATTATGTGATATTATTCTTACCTTCCATCCTATGAACTACTGTGTGTGACTAGTTAGCATGTAGAAGTTTTGAATATGAAATAAAAGTTAAAAGTGGATCATCGTGGCTTGGTTATACTTTATAGGGGGAGAATCTGCTAGTTTAATATATGATAGTGAAGAATATTGGACTCTGAGATAGTATAGGGGTATGACTATCTTCTGGCCTAACTCGAGACATATGATGTTGTGAGATGACCATGTGTATAGACCTAGAAAAGATAGGGGAATTGCAGGATTTTGGAATTATAACTGGCTTGATTGGCCTTGTGGACTAACCCAGTAGAAAAATGGGTACGACTTCTTTATGACCTGAACCGATGCTGAACCTAGGGAAATGGCCTTGTGGCCTGACCCAAGGATTGATTAGTTATGGGAATTAAATCCAAGATATGTTTTAACCTTGGAACGAATTCAAAAGGTGATGAATTATGAGACATCCCTTCCAGAATAAAGCTAAAGTAGTTGTTGTTGTGTCTTAGGGTGGAATGGTTAGCGCATGAAGACCTAACGAGTGCATGTATCTCATCAAGTGTTCTAGTTTCAAAGTTATCACATGATAACTCAATGATCATATTTATTTATATTTTATTTTACTCATGAATACAAACACATATGATGACCTATATTATAGGTTCTTGGTGAAACCCTACTGGGTTATGCCCACACCCTGCATAGGAATCTTGGTGCGTGTGCATAACTTATGTTTTTTTTCATATTAAATCATATGATATACGGTTTATCAGGATTCTATATCCTAGTGAATTTATGGATAATGGGATTGGGATGATACCCAGGGTTGTAAGATAACCTCAGGGTATTTTTATTTTCTATTTATTTTAATATGTGTTTGTCCTAATGGATGAAAAGTTATATGTTTTTAAGATATCATCATTTAATTTATTTTTTTAGTTATTTTACCACGTACTACAATGATTATTGTTATGGATTCTTAATGTTGATTTTTTTTCTATATCAATTTCATCCTTTTTTATATGGTAATAACATCCCCACAATCAATGTTTTCCCTAACCACTTGTTATAAGACTCTAACATATGGGGAGGTGCGCCCGAGGTCATGTGGAACTACATCCTAGACCCAATGATTTTGGTAGAGGCATCACAAAGCGGAATAAGAGGAGGTTTTTTATGATTTTTTGACTAATTAGATAAGTGGTCAAGGAATTTATCATATCTTCTAATGGACCTCAGACTTGTGAGTCATGATCACTTTTATGGTGGAAAGTCTTTGTTTCCAAAGTAATGAGATTTTAATTCTACATTTTCACTATTGTTATTGATATTTTTATTTAATTTTATGGGTTAATTAGAGATTTTATTTATGGTTTGGGTCTTGGCCCATTTTCTAGAGACTCATGTACATATATCATATTAGGAATGCGAAGCTCACATGAATTGTTCTGGATTATGTGTGATTTTACCGATTCACTTATGATGGTGGGTCAGGTGGATCCTAGTGCATGATTATTTATGTTGGTGGAATGAAATACCTACATACATGGATTTTTGTATACCATTATTGGGTTAATGGTGGAATTTTATGCCTTATTAATAAAACTATGGTAGGTTTAGTAAAGGAAATGGATGCTTGAGTAATGAGGTGAGGATGAACATGGTTTTCCCAAGGATATGGAAACCCCAAGTGGGTTGTGGAATAAGGCCTATGTAATATGACTTGGTATCATGTTTTAAAACACATGGGAAATTTTTACATCAAGTTTAAGACACAAGGGAAGGATCAAAGGACACCTAGAATATTGGTTATTGGATGTTGTTCTCATTGGATGGTTAGTGAGTATCCTAGGTGGCTAGACCTATTAGGCATAGAGTGTGGGAGGATGCTCTCCGGTTTTGGATTGGCATCTATTTGGAGGGTGGTGCATGGGGAATCTTGGAATTATTAAGATGTTTTTTTAAAGAAGTGTTCCAAGGGTTCTCCTAGTTATATGGAACTGAAACTCATGGGAGCATGGTAAACAAGTTCGGTGCATGTGCCTAGGTTAAATGAAACACCACTCATTGGAGTATGATTCAGGGAATGAGATTAAGTTTTATAGGATCATGTATCCATTAGGATCAGGTGATACATAGTAGGATCTTGATAGAGTACAAATGAGAGGTTTCTCAATAAGCTACTCTACCTTAGAGAAAGGTGAGTGAGATTTAGAAAGGCCTTTGAGGAAAGGTCTTAGTGCATGAGGGAAGGAGTGTTTTGAATTCTTGAGATGCCTGGGTGTATTGAAAAACATAGATCAAGACTTTTATTGGTGTGTTGATAATTTTTTAGGTTGTGGATGAACTAGAAAACAACTATGATATTTGTTCTATAATGGTTTTGGTTGAGGTTCACTCTTAGAGATAGGTCACTGATGATTTCATGAGATGCATATAGGCATGAAAACCCAGGTTTCCTTAGTGAGAATTCATAATTTCCTTGAAGTAGGAGGAGATATTACTTGATGATCTAGTATGGTGTTATAACCGATATATATTAAAACTTGATAGAGTTCCATGGATCGCATGGATGGGAAAGAGTGTCCTGTTAGGGGAAGTATATCCATGTTGTTGGAACCTATGGGGACCAGTGCTTGTGACACAATATAAGGGAAACCATATAGTGTAGAGAAAACCATTGGTCATTTAAAGTGTATTTCCCTCATTCTGGATGAATTTTGGAAATGTTGAAATGGTTTTCTTGATGAGATGGGAAGGAGACGTAATCAATTTTTGAAGTTTTCTCTTTGTAACTAGTAGGACAACCACATCCAATAATTATGTGAGTTGATGGGTGAAGCATAGGCCATGGAGATCAATGTTTGAGTTTAGTGGGTGATGAGGATGGTGATAGAGATATCCCCTAAATTCACACATATATATGATATATATATATATATATATATATTATTTACTGCATGAAATTTGTGATTTGAATGCATTTTGGGATATATATATATATATAATACTTTCAACATTTGTAGTAATGGATGTACAACCAATAAGGCCTCCAAACTGGATATCATTAAAAGATATGTTTCATAATATTAAACATATAAGAGTTAAGTGAATTAATTCATACAATCAATGAATAATCCCATACATTAATACATGCATTATAGACACATGAATTAATTATTGAACTACCGAGAAGTGTCCAAGAGGGATTTATAAAGCCCACTTCCATGTGTTGGTGGGTGTGGGTGTACACATGATGTTAGGATGAAACTCATAGATATCCACAGATCTCTTCTTCTTCTTCTTCTTCTTCTTCTAATTCTTCTTCCTTTGCATGCTAATATGCTATCAAATCATGGGAGAAACTCAAATCTCATCCGAACATTAAATGATTCAGATTATCCAATGGATAAACTATGGAGCTGGAATGTGTTTTCCACTTATTGATGTTTATAAAACCTAGGTGATGGATTTTGAAGATTTTTTAGATTCTCTTCGTTGTACAATATGCATATATATATCAGTTATTTATTTTAGTATTGTATACACAGTTTCATATGATTTTCAATGTAGATCCCCAAAACGGGTTTTTAATTCCTTCTTATTGATCTAATAAATATTATTAGACTCATTTAAAATCCGTTAGTGTTATTAGAACGATTTATTATTAAGTTTTATGAAACTTATAATGAAATAAATAAGAAAACTAGAATCCAAAGCAGTATTTCTTTTTTTGAAATTAATTTTCAAAAAAGGGTTTACACATACATAATTGGGATATGTAAAGGTAACCAACACCTTACCCTTACACAGTTGGGCTGGATAAAGGTAATCAACACTTTTACCTTATGAAGAGTGCTCTCTGTAAGTGTCATTTCTCCTTACCCTTACATAGATCAATCTACGTAAGGGTAAATGGATCCTAATATTATGCATGAAGGGAAACATAGATGTTATACCCTTACTCGAGCACATTATGTAAAGGTAACCGAGGCATCACACATATACATATATGTTGTGTAAGGGTAACTAGGATGAATTACCATTATTTTAAGGAATCCACATAAGGGTAAACATAATTTTTTTAAGGCCGAACAATGGTAATTTTATAGCTTGCGTAAGGGTTATTTTGAGATAACTTTACATAGTTTAGTATTTATTTGGTTACATAGGGGTAATAAATATTTTCTAAAATTGATATAAAGTTAATAAATTAGTTTAATATATAAAAATGTTCCAACATTGTGATAACTATACAAAAAGTGTCTACATAAGGGTAAAGGGGGTTACCCTTATGCAGAATATAAATTCTGTGCAAGGGTAACAAAAATTATTTTAAAAATTATTATAAATTTTTTAATCATAAAAAATGATTAATATGGTATATAAAATGTTTATAAATCCTTATAAAATTTATTTTGGGATATTTAAATTTATAAATGATTTATAAATTTATTAATCAGAATTTTTTTATAATTAATTAAATGTTTATAAAAAATTTTATTCCCAAATATTAAATTTTAATATTAAAAATACCTTTTAAAAAATAGTTTCACATAAATTATGATATAGAAATAATGGTGTCTATTTGTAAATCATAAGTGATAATTGATACAGAGTTATAAAAAATGAAATATGGGTAAAATATACAGTGTTTATATTTAAATTATGAATTGTTCATAATTAATTATTTATAATTGGTCAAAATTAAAAGAGTATTTTTTTATTTAAGTCACATAAAAAGTTTTTTGAAGATTGATATGATCAAGGTTTAAATAATAAATAAGTATACGACATTTAGATTATGTAAAATGTTTAAATAATATAAATTCGATTATAAATTGTTTATAATTCATAAAATATCATATATTTAAAATTAAAATTAATGATAAATATGAAATATTTCATATTGTAATGAGTATAAAGTGTTTATATTCAAAATTAAGGAATTTCCATATGGTTAAAGCTGAAAAAAAATTAAAAAATGTTTTAAAATTAGCTTTTATTTATGAAAATTTTATAAATATTCATCTCATGCTTAAATATTTGAATTATTTATAGGTTATAACCTACTATATTCAGGTTTATTATATTAGTTAAGAAATGGTAATATTGTGTATTATTTAATTTTAAATGTTAAACTAATTTTTGATAGATCCATGTATTACATGCTAGGTAAGATAATGAATTTAGTTTTTTAGCAACTTTGATGTTGATTTGTAACTAAAGTTATGAAATTGAATTTAGTTCTTGAATATGTTTTTTTCATATTAGGTTTTAGAGTTATGATGAAGTTTATTATTACTTGAGTAAAGAATCCCAGGTAAAGGGACTTAGGGATATACTATGTACCTACCTGGTGGATTATACCTTATCTAGGCTGGTGAATGGAGTTAGATGTCTATCATTACGAGCATAATTAGGTGGATAACTCTCTTAATTTACATGTATTTGTCAAGTACCTTATGAATTTGATGTATTTAGATATGTATGAATATAATTTACTTCTATTTTTGGGTTACTAACAACCACTTGTGGGCTGTGTAAAGAGTTACACATCAATATGATTTTAACATATTGATTTAGTGGAGAGAATAAGATTCCAAACTAAATTAAAAGAGGCATGAATACATAAAAGGGAATAACATGAGATAAAATGGTGATATTAAAATCCCCTTCAAATACTACATGTGATATTACTTCAAAAGAGGCACTTATTAAGAACTCAATCATCCAACCAGGTAGTTTCACACCAAAGCGGGGTACCCATAGATTATCTTATGTTAGGAAAGAAAGTAACGAGTGATCCTGGATCATACTTGGTTAGTTTCATGAAAAATAATGGTTCCCATATATTTTATTGTGATTAGATCATTTTTGAAATGTTCGTTAGGTTATAGTAGCTGGGAACCCCAAAGGTTGGGATACCCGAGGAATAGAGTTGGGTTTATCCATATGATGGATTGGAAAAAGGGTTTTTTGTTCAACTATTCAAGATTATTATATGATTTCATTGAGATGTTTCCCTACCTAACTAACTAAGAGATGAGTTTCATGCCAAAGTGGTGTCATTTTATTAAAAAAATATGGATCATGGACCACTAATGGCTATGATGAATATTAAAAGGTTCCATAATTTTAATGGGATCCCATTTAATAAAATTCAATATCAAATGGTTAATAACAAAAAATACTCATTTGATAAAATATTATATTATAGATAAATATCACCATCCTTAATATAAATTTTTTGTTCAATACATGATAAGAAGAAACTTAATGCAATATACTCCTAAGACTAGTAACTTAAGAAAAAGTTCTTAAAGAGGATTAGTAATTTAAGAAAAGTTCTTAAGGGAAAATTCTATTTATCATAATAGTTCATTCCTTATTAACCAAGTGTTTATGTGGTTCGACAAGTTAATCTTGATTCTTATTGAAGTATATAATAATTTATTTATACTTTCAAGGGAATTGGATGAAAAATGGATTGTTTTGGTTAGGGAGTTTGACCTATTATCATTAATGGAAATGTCCTAACAATATAATTGGATTCAAGAAAATTTTTACTTGAAATAATCAAAGTGTTTTAAATGGATGAAATCGGAATATAATGTTAGGATTTTGGTACTGTATATATAAAAAACTTGGGTAATAGATCAAACAAAAATAAAATAAGTTAGTTGAAAAGTTCAAAAATGTTTCTTTAAGATTCCAATTAAGGTCACTGAAACCTTGGGTTTTTAAGAAAGAAGAGTAATAATTAAATTTGTTTGGATTATTTTAGATACAAGAAACTCCATATAATCTCAATTCTAGGTATGGATGTTATATAAATAAATTATTTGATTTTTAATGGTATGTGATGCTGAATGTATATTTTACAGTGTTGTAAATATAAAAGAGTTCAAAATAAAAATAATCAATTGAGATTATTGTTTATATTCATGAGAGGTAGTAAATAGTTACTATATTGTGGATTTGAATATAAAGTATTTAATAAAGCTAAAATGAATATAAGTAAAATATTTGTATCATTATCTCATTATTTTTATGTGATAAGAGAATCTATTCAATTACAAAGAGGTTTTGAGAACTAGTATGAGATAATTAAGTGTATACAAATGGTTTATTATATATGAATTTCTATAAGAATTATAAATAAGAAGATATGAATAAATGTGATTTATCTAGGATAAATGTTTTTATCAAAATATTTATTAAAATAAGTGGGAATGTGTTCCTAATCCCCATCATTAGTATATTTTATTAAAATATTCTTTTCAAATAAAAATTTTATAAAAAAATAAAATACCATATGTTATATAAAAACATTAGTTTATTTGTTAAATATTATAAAGAAAATAAAATAAATGTTATTTTTAAATAAAAATGGTTTCTATATCATAAAAAAATATTCTGAAAAGAATATAGTGTCTAATAGGTTAGTGAGAGTATGTTTGGGCTTAGAGAAGTTCAAAATCAATAGATAAATGATAACACCAATATTATGTTAAGGTGTTATCTAATTAATATCCTAAAATGTTTAAGATATTTTATGGTAAATAAAAATGTAAATTGTTCCTTTTAGTTACCATTTAGAAATTGGATATCACTATTACACAAGTATACAAATATAATGAGATATCTATCAATATCCAAAAAGATTTTAGGATATGTGATGGTAAATAAAAATTTAAATATTTACATTTAGTTATCATGAAAATGTAAGATTTTTTTTGAAGGATTATACGAGTAAAAATAAAAATTGAATTATACATGATATACTAAAAGATATTGAGGTATGGTGGTAAATATTAATTTAAATAGTTATTTTATTTACCGTAACAAAGTGGCTTTCACTTTATCCCAAAATATTGTAGGAGGACCAATTAACAATAATGTAGGTAGTTACATTATTTCAAGGAATTTTTTTATGTAATAGGGTTCCAAGGATGATGCTGATGAACATATAAATCACTCTATGTAAACAACAAAATTTTAAATTATAACATTAAATGTTGTAAAGTTAAGATATTTGAATATGTTCAATACATTGAAAAGTTAAGAATATGATTCCTAAATCTCAACATTATTCAAAATAGCATACTTAAAATATGTTTATTATTAAATAGTTAGTGGGAGTGTTTTATCACATGCTCACATAGATATGAGATGTGGGTTATATATGATGTAATGTGTTAACAAAATCCAAAACGTGTTTCAAACATAAGGCTAGTATGAATTTTTATCATATATGAGATGATAAAATAGTGATTATGTTAGTGTTGTTAAATATTATTAAATAATGTAATAATATTAAGATTTCTCAAATTAAAATGGAACTAGAATTTTATAATTGTTTCCAGTAGCTACATAAATGTATATATAGATGAAGTGCAATGATAATTGACCTCTCTATATATGAATTTGAGTTTATCCCTAACCGATGTTTTTCATAGATTATTATGGTTATGATGAAATTTTAAGGTTAAAATAAGTACAATTCATTTATAAAGATATAGAATATCCTCACCAGGCACTGAATAAAGAATATGATTCTTTTTTTTTTGTGATGGATGGCCTACTAAGTTTACCACATGGAGTGTCATACATAGGTTTATTTAGTATACTAGGGGTGAATGGATCATTTTTGAGTCCCCACTACCTGAGGTTGGTGATATACCTAGCATGATAACCTACATACTTTGATTACCTGCAAACAAAATTCTGTATATTGACTTATATATTGTGGGGGTGGTTGGTTATGTTGCTGATTATTTCATCAATTAGAGCTTAACCAAGATGAGATTTTTCTCTCTCATATGATGAGTATGACTATAGGGACCCAGATTGTGATAGACTATGGGAGTGTGTGGACTTAACTAGATATTATATATATCCATCTAGAAAAAGGGCATGTGATGCATTTATCAAGAAGGGTGAATAACATGTGATATATTCCTTGATCTGTTTAGTCTACACTCTAAGTGCCGAGAATAGATGAGTTTCCTATATGGGACTAACATGTTCCATTTCATTGGTCACTCGATGTCTTAGATAAAGGGAAACTGTGGGAATTCATGTGTGCATATGATGAAAACTGGTGGATATAGGAGTAGATATACATGTGTTTGATAAAGATCATGCGATATCCTGTTATAGCTTAAATAGAATTGACACTTTTCAAGGGGCCACTATTTTCTAACATATATGGATCTAGATATTCAAATTTTTGGTCAATACTATAAAGGCCCATAGGGAAACACATTTTCTTTGACAAAATATGGATTGAGTTTCACTTAGATAGAAACTCGAAAAGTTTTTTATAGTTAATCCAAATGTGTTTTGGATGGGTATTCACAATGTATTACATATGATGTGATACAAGGTGGAGTTAATTAAAAAGATTTCCAAAAGTGTTATAGAAGATATCCAAAATGATCTTTGGATATGGTTTCACAAGTTATTGTATATGATGCAATATAAGGTGAAATGGTACAAAGACTATTACACTTTAGTGAAAGAGATATATTTATGAAGATATACCCTAAATCCTTAAATATATATATATATATATATTATGGATTTCTTGAATTTTTTATTTTAATGCATAATGGGATATATATATTATAATGCCTAAGTTTATAGTATTAGCTAGATAGACAATAAATCCTCTACCTCAGATAACATTAAAATTCTTGTTTCATATGATGAAACGTATGAAACTTAAATGCCTTCATGCATATACAACATTAATTAAACAAGGAATTAATACATGTTTTATAAATTCATGAATTAATTCTTTCACTATTAAGGAGTTTCATTGAGGAATTTATTAAACCTAATTCCATATGATAATGGGTTTGGGTGTATGCATGATGCTTGTTTGAAACTCACAAATATCCATAGGTCTCTTCTTCTCATTCATTGCATATTGAGATAACAACACATAATGTGGGAAAGGAGAATCCCATATAAATTTTAGATGATTCAGATCATCCTATAGATACACTATGGAGGCATGGTTCATTTTCCACTAAATGGTCTTTATCAACCCATGTGATGGAGTACAAAAATAGTGTAGATGCTCTTTGGTGTATGATATTACTGTTTACAATAATTATTCATTTTAATATTTTATAAATTTTTTCATATAATCTTTCATGGATATCCTTAGAAAAAGGTTTTTAATTTCGTCCACTTGATCTGATAAATGTTATTAGTATCCGTTAAAACCATTCAGATGATACTCCTATGGTAGGGGGAATCATATCAATCATGCATAAATGAAATTCATGTCAGAAGGATTGTGAAGGTGGTGAGTGACTGATTTGTGAAAAGATGAGGTGATACTACGGTGTCAGAGTGTGAAATATCCAATATGACAAGGATCCTTGGTAAATGATAGAATAAAAATTTAGATGAATTTTTAAGTAGTTTCATTGTGTTGAAATCGAGCATGGGTAGGTTTTAATGTGATCTGAAACTAACTTAGATTGGGAGTGTGAAAATGTTTGGGTTTAGATCATAGAATTTGGATAAATTGGTTGGTGGTACAATAGTGAATTTACACCAATTTTGGGTTTTATACTTTAGTGTGAATTTTTAGTGATCACAAAATGCCACTATAGGTGGAGGTATTAGGATTAGGTAGTTTGGTGGATATTTGAAGGGTGAAACTGAAAATTTATGGGAAAGGTCAACTGAAGGAGGTTCAACTAGTGTTTTTCTCGATATTGGATGAGGAGAGATGAAAGCTACATTAGAAGAATTCTCCAAATACGTTTGGCGGGATAGTGGACTATTGGAGGTGTGTTGATAGTAGGTTATTCCTATAGTGTAGATCAATACATATTTGAATTGACCATATTTAATAGATAATTATGTTGGGTAGCACTATAAGCTACTTGAAGAGCTAGTAGAATACATTGAGTTGTGTTGAAAAAAATGGGCGAGATGAGTACGATCTTGTTGTTCATGTTGGCAATGAGTGAGTGGCTCGGCTTCTGGGGAATAGTGTATTGGATGTTGGATGTTACCCAGTTGAAGTGAATTGGAATTATTATATGTAATGTGGATATTGGTCAGTGAACTGATGACCTGAGAAGATCAGGGTATTTGGTTCTTAGACTTCCATAGCTTATCTTGGAAAATAAGTGTTATAATGGGGAGTTTTTAACAAACCACATCATTACATGTTGAAAATTACTTGGGAAATTTGATATTTTCTATTTTGTTAGAAGTCTATTTTGAGAACTATGGAATATGTTGAAAATATAATGGTATAAAATTCTTAAAATTGAAATTTTGGGTGTGGTTTGAAGATATAGAAAGACCCTCAGTGTTCTGGGTAAATTAGGATAAGGGATACAATATCCCATTGGTTATAGTAGAACTGACTAGATCATAGACCGGGTGCCCTACTGGTCTCACTGGCTAGCTGGTGAGGTAGTACTGGACAATTGATGGGATACTAGCTAGCTGATGAGACCCAGTGCGTAGCTGGTGGGGTTGGGATGGTTTAATTTTAAGTGGTATAATTTTTATATTTTACTATATGAGGGATCTTAGAATTTCTCTTCATGAGGGGTTTGAGAAAAGTCACTTCTTGGATGAATATCCACTCTCATGCCTCTCCTTCAATCCCCTTCAACTGAGGGAGAATTTAGGTACATTGTGAAGATTATTGAAGGTAAAATCATATATTGTCACCCTATTCTTTAACATCCCTTAACTTCCCAAAATTTCCCTCATATTTTGGTTAGGGATTTAGTAAAAATTACATCATAGCATGGTGAAATTTACTGAGGGTGATGGCGTGTAATACCCCAAGCATCCACAATAAATTTCCCTTTTAATAATGCAATAGCTTGCATTATACGCAACTTTGATATGCTAACACACCACGACCAATTAAACTAGCCATTATGAATAGTAATACCCAATTTTTGAAATTTTATAAATTTTGTCTTTCAAAATGGAATTCATTTTTGGATTCATAATATCAAAATTATATTAGGGTGAATTTTTGGTATTTTTCTGAAAACTTTCAATTTTGGATGAATAGTGAAAAGCACTAAGTTATTGTTTAAAACCGACTTTTTATTTAAATAATTATTTATTTTATTTAAATTTATTGTAGGTCAAAATAGATACATAATACCTATATAATTTCAATGTAATTAATTGGAGTTAGTTTATAATAATTTTAGATATAAACAAATTTTATTGAACTTTTTACCGTCTTTTACCTACCTCCTAGGAGCATTTGCAAATTTACATAAAACTTAATTTTACCGCTTCTGTGAGTTGAATTTACAAAATTCGAGAGGAATGGTTGATATAATTAAGTAAAATTTTGTTTAATAAGATGAAAATAATTTTTTGGGAATAGTAACTTTTTACTTTTATTTACCACGGTTAAAAGTAAATAGGGTAATTAAAGGTAAAAATTATATTATTATTACCCTAAAACATGTCTTAATTCTATTGGATAAGTTTTATTTGACCAAAAACAATCATAGTAATAAAATATGATCCTTTAGGTCCACTTGTATTAGATTAGGACATTTATTATTATTTAATTCCAAGAAGAGTTAAAAGTGCTAAATTTAAGTTTTCATAAATAAAACATTTTAAATATAGGGTTACAGACAATATAAATTAGAATATAAATATTCATTAAAAATATAAAAATATTTCCTACATAATGATATTTTATTTATAATTTTTAGATATTAAATAATTAAATTTATTTTTGACACAATGATGATGCCGTAATTACCTTATTAAGGAAAGATTAAACAAATTGATATTATAAATATCCAAATAAATCTAATTTGAGACTTTTAATGAATTAAAATAATTTTATAGGTTAATATGACATGTTAGGGTTGATTAAATGAGTTTATTTGAAGTAATAATGCTGTTATGAATTTAACAAAAAACAAAATAGCAAATAGTGTCAAAATTGGCATAAAAGATTTTTAAAAAACAATATTATATTATTAATTAATATTCTATTCATAAAAATCTAAGGTTTGGCCAGAGGCCTTAAATAATATTTTATGTGTCATTAATTAACCACTTTATGTTCTCTTGGAAGTTTATAGTAAGTTTATTAACCATATAATATAGAAATACAAAGAGACATGGTAAATGCCAAACTATTTAACTAAGAGTTAAATCTAAAAGATTAAGTTAATATAGTGACCCATACCTGTCTAAAACCTATTGGTTAAGAGATTTTCTATCCATCCCCACATTATACTTTAAATGATTCATTTTTGATCCATTATTAACCTAAAATGATTTTATTATGAAATAATATTTCAATATTTTTCTAAGGTTCCCCCACCCTCTTATAAAGGGGCACTTCCCCTTATCTCAAATTAACATCTTCAAAGCCTTTTGTCTTGGCCAACCCCTGCCAAAATATCCTCCCAACTATCATACCTTCATCCTAGAGGCCTTACTTTAGATAGAAAACTAATCTATGGAGCAATTTTGATCAAATAAAAACGAAGAACCCGAAGAAGAGGTAAATATTTCATCACCTCTTCCAAGATCTTTTCTTCTTCCACTTCTTCTTTCCTTGTTGTTTCCATTATAAAATAATAACTCTAGTATATTATATATACTTTGATGTTATTATAAATATGGTACAACCATATTCATTATTTTATCTATCCTATGAATGACATATCACGATACGTGCGTACGTACGGCTTACCGTCTCCACGTCGTGGTGTAATTGTTATTCAATACATTATTATTTGTATGAGTATAATAATGGTGTATAATTGATTTAAATAATAAATATAACATGTTAATGATTCTGTATATATGATATAACATCTATTTACGTACTATTTTAAATCAAAATAATGATATTGTCGCTCGTGTGTACGTACGGATTACCGTCTCCACGAACGCGATGAGATTCATTTCCCCATCATAATCATTCATGACTAATTTTCATTTAATGATTAAAAATAATGTTTAAAGACTTAATATCAATATAAATATGAATAAGATACATCCTATCCATAACAAACATTACTTACGTAACAAATCATATAATGGAAAATGAATCAGTTAACACCCGAAACGATGATACTACTAAAATATCATTAACAAAGAAATATTAGAAGATCATATATGTTATCATATTAATGTATATGGTTCTTTTATAATTTAATAAAAATTATTTCACTATTATATAGGAGGTTAAGATACCCTCGACCAAGGAAAAGTACAAGGTAAGGGTTACTTTCACAATCTCTTTATTATCTGAGGTTGTTTTTACGTAAGTATCTACTGGGACCTCTTTATCATCCACTTCCATGTTTCTTAAAAATGTATTCCAAAACATTTTTACTATTTACTATACTATGGGTTAAAGTCATTTATACCCTTGTTTGAATTTTTATAAAATGGTTTGAATAGAATATTTCCATCGTTTTCCAAACAAGGTACCTTATGACCTTTTTGACAAAATTAAGGTAAGAAAGTTTTTTTAACTTATACAGCGGGTGAAGCTATTTTCCGCTGTTATAACATCATCGAAGCATCCCTTACAATATAATAATAATATTTTCAAAATAAATATTTTCTTTTATAATTATTTGAATATTTAATTATTTCAAAATAGAAAGAGATATTTCTCTAAAAAAGCTTTGATTTCATCTATGTCAACATCATTTGATGGATTTGAAGCTTATTTGGAGTTGATTTATTATGATACAAAACTTACATATTGTATTGAAGGTTTTGTGATATGTTTGAATATGGATGTGTTATTTTTACACCATTCATGGTTTATGGATAAATAATTGATATTTCGTATGCTAGTTTTAATACGAATGTTAATGTTATGTTTAAACATTTTCACATGAGGAACGCATTGGACTTAGTCATTGACGGGTGGAGCCCGCTATAGATACTTGATGTATCGGTAAGTCTCATGAGACAAACTAGTGTCTTGGCATAAGGACTAGACAAAATTTTATTTTTAGTTTTGGCACAAGGCCTTGACTACGTGGTTATGAAGTCTGGCATTATGTATTCCATCATTTTGAAAGTGGCTATTGATATTGCATGTGATTATTTGACTAGCAGAATATCCATGTGAATAAGTAAATGACATTATTTGATTTTATATTTTCCATATTATGCTGAAGTTCAAGTTTAAAAGGCTTTTATTTTAGTCTTATACATTGCCTTAAATGTTTATGCTTATTTATGAAAGTTTCTACTATATTGTTAACCATAATGAGCATCTGAGATCACCCCTTTCTAGGTTTTATTTTTCCCAGGATGTGAAGAAGTATATTATGACTGACCTATGGGGATAGTCTATGGGATATGAATGTGGTTAATGAAGACAATGTTTTTGTTGTTTTTAATTTCATGATGTAATGTAAAACTGATGATTGTATCTAGTATTTCCAAGGCTACTAAACTAATCTGTCTTTCGAGACTTGATCTTTTGTGATCATGCCAATGTTATTTAATACTTCACCGACTCTGGGTAACTGGGGTTGGGGTGTTAGAGTTATTATTAGAGGAAGTTTAGTACAAACCTTGGAATGTAGATTTAGATAAACTCTGATTAGTACACATTACCCTAAGATAGACTTTGAGGATTAGTATAGAAGAACTTCCTAGAATTTTAGTATTGTAGAGATTTTGTGAGTTTTCTAAGCAATAAATCCCTATTTGGATACGAGCATGTAGAGGCGGCACTGGAATAGATGTAATTATGTATTTCGATTCATAAACTTATCTAGTTTATGCAATTGTTTAGAAATGGCGCCTAGTGTAAGGAATGGAAACTGTATCAATGCATGTAATCCATGTAGGGATTTACCTCATACTGAAGATAATTATAGTGGAGCTGGTGAAGCAACTGGTGCTGATTAGCTTATCAGTTTACTGGGAAAAATCACCCAGGTTATGAATAATAGCCTTACCTGTATGGAGCACCCTAATCCACAACGCGGAGGATCAATGTTAGATTGATTCATGAGGAAACAACCACCAACATTCAATGGTAGTACAAATAATTTAGTAGCTGAGAAATGGATAAATTCATTAGAGAAAATATTTCACGCTTTGGGGAGTAGCGAAAGGGAAAAAGTTGTCACGATAGTTTATCGCCTCACGGGAGATGCAGATCAATGGTGGTCATTAATCCAAAACACGAAGGAAGATGAAGAATTATCAAGTATTGAATAGAGGGAGTTTAAAGATATTTTATAAGAAAAACAATTTCCTCATGACCATTGAGCAGATATGGAAAGGCAATTTCTGAGTCAAGGCAAAAGAAGGATGAGAATGTCGCAAAGTATGAGGCTCACTTTACAAGGTTAACAAGACATACTGCAGATTATATACATAACTGAAGGAGTAATATTGATCGATTATTTTATGGGTTAAACCATTTCTCCAGTGAGCATTAGTCTCACAAACCTTCTTATCATACGAAGATATTGTCTCATGCGCTATCAATACAGAAAAGGAATTCTCTAAGTCTTATGACTTTAAAGCAAAGAAAAAGAAGAAGAGATCTGGTGAACACTTTGAAAATATAAATAAGGGGATGAAGGGAAAATTTGATTATCCATCATGCAGAAAATGTGGGAAGAAACACCCTGATACTTTCCTGAAGGTAATGCGAGTCTGTTACAAGTGTGGTTAAAAAGGCCACCAAGCTCATGATTTCAAGGGGAAGAAAGAGGCTGTCAATGTTGAATGCTACAATTAGAAAGGGGGCATTATGAAAATGAATGTCCTAAGCACCAAGGAAAATTACCTCAAAAAAGGACAAGGGATCAAGGCCAAGATTATGCTATCACTACTGCTGAGGTTGAAGCTCCGAAAGACGTGTTGGCAGGTAATTTAATGGTTTCCTCAAGTTTAGAAAATGATTTATTTGATTATGGATCATCACATTGTTTCATATCTTACCAATTTTCTAAGAAAATTAGATATTTTCAATTTGACTTAACAATGGAGTTTTCAGTCAAAACACCTAAGGGAAGTATCATTTCAACAATGTTTTGTGAATCAGTTCCCATTAGTGCATATAAATTTTCTTTATCGACTGATCTCATCATAATACTCATGATTTAATTTGATATAATCCTTTGTATGGATTGAATTTCGTACCATGATGAGAAAATTTATTGTAAGAATAAGGAGGTTACAATTCTCAAGGATGATAAGGAGTACCTTATCTTTAGAGCAGAAACGTCATCACCTAATTCTTATCTAGATCCACCCCCAGTAGCTCAACTAAATTCAATTATTGGGGAGGAATAGAATGAAATAAATATGGGTTAGGAACGGGATGTTCAAATAGAAGACGTACCTATTGTGGAAGAATATATTGATGTGTTTTTATAAGGTTTACCTGGACATCCTCTAGAATGAGAAATTTAGTTTTCCATTGATTTAATTCTTGGTTCAAGGCCCATATCGAAGACCCCTTATAGAATGGCCGTTGTGGAATTAGTGGAACTAAAGAAACAATTAGAGGAATTGAGTAATAAGGAATTTATTCACCCTAGTGTTTCTTCATGGGAAACCCCTATTATTTTTGTTAAGAATAAATATAGATCTATGAGGTTGTGCATTGACTATAGGGAAATAAATGCTATGACAATAAAGAACAATTATCCCCTACCTCTCATTGATGATTTATTGGACCAAATTAATGGAGCTAAATATTTTTCAAAGATTGAACTTTGATATGGATATCATCAGTTGTGTGTGAAGAAGGAAGACATTCCAAAAATAGCATTTCGTACCAGGTACGAGCATTATGAGTTTACAGTAATGCCTTTTGGGATGACTAATGCACCCTCTATCTTCATGGATCTAATGAATTGAGTTTTCAAGGAATATCTTGATGAATTTTTAGTGGTATTTATTTATGATATATTGGTATAATCCAAAAGCTATAAATATCATGAAAATTACTTGCACATTATCCTAAAGACTCTTAGAAGAAATGAATTATGTGGGAAGTTTAGCAAGTGTGAATTCTGGCTTCAAGAGATTTATTTTCTTGGCCATATTGTCTCTATGGATAGAATCTCTGTTGATCCTTCAAAGACTAAGGAAATCCAATAATGGCTAGAACCGACAAGTATAAGTGAGGTACACAGTTTTATTGGTTTAGCAGGTTATTATTGACATTTCGTCCAGAATTTTGCACGATTGGCAAACCCATTAACCAAGCTCACACGTAACGGGGTTAAATTTGTTTGAAAAAAAAGAGTGTGAAGAATGTTTTGAAGAACTGAAGAGAAGAGTAGTCAATGATCTTATATTTACCCTACCATCACAGAATGATGGGTTTGTTATTTATAGTGATTCTTCAAAGAAAGGACTTGGTTGTGTCCTTATGCAGAATGATAGGGTTATTGCCTATGAATCACGACAACTAAAAATTCATGAACAAAACTATCCTACTCATGATATTGAGTTATCAGCTGTAATATTTACTCTGAACATATGGATACATTATCTCTATGGTGAAAAATGAGAGATATATACTGATAACAAGAGTTTGAAGTATATTTTCACACCAAAAGAACTCAACATGAGGCAAAGGCGATGGCTTGAACTATGCAAGGATTATGATTTCACTATACACTACCACTCATGGAAGTAAAATAAGGTGGTGGATGCTTTGAGCATAAATGATCATTTATTTTTGAATAAGATTAGAGTTTAAAGGGATCCTATTTTCATGGATCTAGTGAAAATGGATATGGGAATAATCATAGAAGGTGAAACATCAATAATTTTTCAAATGGTTGAGAAACCATCTTCACTAGAAAGGATAAATAGTTATCAGACTGATGATGATGAGTTTATAAAGAAGATTAAAGCTTTGAATGATGGGAGAATGAGTGAATTCATATATGAAAATGTAATTTTAAAATTTGGTAAGAGACTTTGTGTTCCTGATATACCTGATCTAAAAAGTGAATTGTTGGATGATGCTCATAGCTCCAATTTCCTTATACACCCTTGGAGCACAAAGATGTATAGAGATTTGAAAGAACATTTTTGGTGGGACAACATGAAGAGGGATATTGTAGCTATTTTTCTGAAGATCCAGACCAATGTTACATTACATCTTCTTCCAATGGTAATATGTCATGCTCAACTTTTCATTCTATGGTTCATCCTTCCCCTATTTTGGATTGTTTGGGAAATAGAATTTGGTGTAAAGACCTTTCTACTAAATTTAGTTTTCTTCTCTAGAGAATCCACAACGGTGCTATTCCTACTGATGATAATATTCAACATATTTCAATTCCTCTTGTTTCGAAATGCAAATTCTGCTTATTCTCTCATTCTGAGACTGTTTTTCATATTTTTTGCAAAAGTGATAGGGCTGTTCATCTATGGGTTTATGTTGCTGGTTTTCCGGATTTTAGTGGGTGTGTGGATACTGTGGAAGAATTTATTCAAGCATGTTTTAATTCTTAGAAGAGGGGTTCTGCGCAAGCCAAGGGGTGGTCTTTACCCATCCTTGCTGCTTGTTGGACTATATGGGAAACACAAAATGCTTCTGGTCATCATGGCACTTGTCCTAACTTACAGTACATCAAATTTAAATTTTTGAGCCTTATTTCTTCATTTGTGCAACAATGTAAATGTGTGAGTATTTATCTGGTTCTGCATTCTTTTGTTTCGTCGGATACTTTGACAGATGCAACAATTTCTGGGTGGAGGTCTTCTAGTGTATGGGTGCGATGACATCCTCCTATCGATAGGATTAAATTAAATACTGATGGTTCTTGTGTGAAAGTAGTTATGCGTGGTGGTAGTGTTGTTCGGGATGATCATGGTTCGATTGTTGTGGATTTTTCTTCTTTCTTTGGGGAGGGTAATTCGGTGGTGGCTGAGGCACCAGCACTTCTTCAAGGCCTAAAAAGGTGTTGGGAAAGATCTATCCATCTTTCTGAAATTGAATCAGATTATGATATTGTGATTAATGCCCTGAAAGGTAAAGTAGATTGTCCCTGTAATATTACATATTCAATCCGTTCTTGCAAGGATTACATTCATTTGAACATGTTGGTTCTCCATACATGGCGTGAAGGTAATATGCTGGAAGACTTCTTGGATTCTAAGGGCAATCAAGATAAAAGGATTCAGATTTTTTCTAGAACATTTTCTCTTCCTATTGATTGTTCTATGATTGTCTGAGGGGATACCCTCAGTCTTCATCATTTTCTCCCCCCATGAACTATTTATCTTGTGTACATTCTGGTATCTCTCTTTATTTTAATAAAAGTTTATAATTTTTAGTCAGTATGGTTTGTTAACAAGTGAAAGTTAGAAGGCAATAGTCTAGAGGATTCATGAAACCTCTTCCCATACCTGAGTGGAAATGGGGTAATATTATGATGGGATTTGTCATGGGACCACCAAATATTTCTAGAAGGAATGATGCAATATGGGTCATTGTTGATTGTCTTACCAATTAAACGCATTTTCTTTCTATAAGAGAAGATTTACCACTTGAACGTCTTGAAAGACTATATGTTAATGAAGTTGTAAGACTTCATGTAACACCCTCACCGATTTTTTCTGACCGTGATCCCCATTTTACATCAAGATTCTGGAAAAGTCTTCAGAATGCCCTGGATATTGAACTTTTTTTGAGCACTGAATACCACCCTCAAACTGATGGAAAATTAGAATAAAATATTCAAACCTTAGAAGATATGTTGAGATCTTTATCACTTGACTTTCAAGGTATGTGAGATCAATATTTACCTCTGGTTGAATTTTCCTATAACAATAGATTCCATTCAAGTATTCAGATGGCACCATATGAAGTGTTATATGGAAAGATATGTCACACACCAACCTGTTGGGATGATGTTGGTGAAAGAAAACTTGTATACCCAGAACTTTTTGAGGAAACAATGGAAAAGATGAAGGTAATACAAACCCACATCAAAGCATCTCAAAGTAGGCAGAAGAGCTATGTTGACAACTGAAGGATGGATTTGGAATTTAAGGTAGGAGATCATGTTTTCTTGAAGGCATCTCCATGGAAGGGAATTATACAATTCTGTAAGATGGCTAAACTAAGTCCCAGGTACATTAGACCTTTTGAAATTCTAGAATGAATTAGGGCTGTAGCTTACCGGTTGAAAATGCCGACAAATCTCTCCAAAGTTCACGATGTGTTCCACGTATCACTGTTTAGAAAATACATGCCTGACCTAACGCATGTACTCACCTATGACGAAATTGAACCGGAACTTGATCTGTCTTATTGTGAAGAGCCTGTAAAAATTCTTGATACTAGAAAAGAAGTGTTGAGAAACTGGATGATTCGTCTGGTAAAAGTTCTATGAAGAAACCCTAAGATGGAAGAGGTGACGTGGTAACCTGAGGAACTTATGATGAAGAACCACCTGAATCTTTTTATGCAGTAATATTATAGAAATTTTGAGGATGAAATTATTTGAAGGATGGAAGAATGTAACACCCAAATCTTCCACAGTAAATTTCCCTTTGAATAATGCAATACCTTCCATTGTACGCAACTTCGAGATTCTAACACACCGCGACCAATCAAACTAGCCGTTATGAATAGTAATTCCCACTTTTTGAAATTTTATAAATTTTATCTTTCAAAATGGACTTCATTTTTGGATTCAAAATAACGAAATTAGCTTAGGGTGAATTTTTGGTATTTTTCTAAAAACTTTCAATTTTTGATAAATAGTGAAAAACACCGAGTTATTGTTTAAAACTGACTTTTTGTTTAAATAATTAATTATTTTATTTAAATTTATTTTAGAAAAAATAGATACATAATACTTATATAAGTCCAATGTAATTCATTGGAGTCAGTTTATAATAATTTTAGATATATAAAAATTTTGTTAAACTTTTTACCGTCTTTTACCCACCTCCTAGGAGCATTTGAAAATTTAATTAAAACATAATTTTACCGCTTCTGTGAGTTGAATTTCAAAAATCCGAGAGAAACGGTTGATATCATTAAGTAAAATTTAGTTCAATAAGATGATTTTTTTGTGAATAGTAACTTTTTACTTTTATTTATCACAGTTAAAAGTAAATAGGGTAATTAAAAGTAAAAATGATATTATTATTACCCTAAAACATGTCCCAATTCTATTTGATTAGTGTTATTCGAACAAAAAAACCTTAGGAATAAATTATGATCTTTTAGGTCCATTGGATTAGATTAAGAAATTTATTATTATTTAATTCAAAGAAGAGTTAAAAGTGTTAAATTCAAGTTTTCATAACTAAAACATTTTTAATATAGGGTTACACATAATATAAATTCGATTAAAAATATTCATTATAAAGATAAAAAGATTTCCTTCATAATGGTATTTATTTATAATTTTTATACCATAACTAATTAAATTTATTTATGACACAATGATGATGCAGTAATTACCTTATTATTGAAAGATTAAAATAATTGATATTATAAATATCCAAATAAATCTAATTTGAGACTTTTAATGAATTAAACTAATTTTATAGGTTAATATGACATGTTAGGGTTCATTAAATTATTTTTTTCTAAGTAATAATGCTGTTATGAATTTAACAAAAACAAAATAGCAAATAGTGTCAAAATTGACATAAAAGAGTTTTTAAAAAAAATATTATATTATTAATTGATATTCTATTCCTAAAAATCTAAGGCTTGTCCAAAGGTCTTAAATAATATTATATGTGTCATTAATGAACCACTTTAGGTTCTCTTGGAAGTTTATAGTATTTTTATTAACCATACAATATAAAAATACAAAGAGACATGGTAAGTGTCAAACTATTTAACTAAGAGTTTAATCTAAAAGATAATGTTAACATAGTTACCCAAACCTGTATAAAACCTATTGGTTGAGTGGTTTTCGACCCATAACCACCTTATCATTTAAATAATTCATTTTGGAGCCATTAGAAACCGAAAATAATTTTATTATAAAATAACATTTCAATCTTTTCCTAAGGTGCCCCTCACCCCTCTTATAAAAGGGCGCTTCTCCTTCCCTCAAATTCACACCTTAAAATCCATTTGGCTCAGCCAAACCCTGACCAAATATCCTCCCAACTGTCCTCCCTTCATCCTAGAGGCCTGATGTGGCTCTATTTTTTCATTTTTTTGCGACATATTATTACTTAATTTTTAATGAATTAATTAATTATTTTATCACTTTATGCTAAATATTTTTACTTTCATATTTTTATAATTAAATTTGTCAAATATTCATTTTTTATAACATTTTATATAACTTTGGTCCTTAAAATAATTGCTTTATTCTTTATGTGTTTTTAATATAACTTTTTTTTAATTTTTTTAATTAAAACCTTATTTGTTTATTTTATTTAATTTTACATTATCAATAATTATTGAGTTTTCTATTTAATTTACTTTTAATTTTTAAGTTTATATAACTTAGTCGCGACTTTCCAGACTATCGGTAGCTTAGATAGCGATAGCAGGTTACTTGTACTGTTTATCGGTGACTCTGTCTCTATCAGTGACTCTGTCTCTATCAGTGACCTTGCCTCTATCGGTGACCCTTGTCACTGATACTATTTCCCACCGATAGCTCTTATTTAATTATATCGGTGAAATCATGTTTTTTAATTTCTATCGATAAGCCTCTAATTTTATAAACAACGATGATTATTTAGTTGGTTAAATTCTTCTTGGCTTTTTAATAAGTTGATTTCTATTCTAAATAATTACTTAATTATTGTAGTTTTATTTAATTAGCTTGGACTTTATTTTAATAATTAATATTTTAACCTAGTTACATTAAAATAGTTTAATTATATTATTTAATTTGTTTTGATGCCCTGCTCATCATTTAAGTAAGTAATATGTGTTTTTAATTAAATTTAATAGTTCTCTCCTTAATTATATGTGTTCAATTAGTCAATTAATTAATTAATTAATAGTTTTTAAGTATAAATTACATTATTTTATGTATGTAGATTGGGTTTTAATTCATTTTTATTTTATTTTAGTCTACCGGTGAGGTAATTAAGAGCTCACGGTGTTTTATTTGGGTCACTGATGTTTTCATTTTTCTTTGCTATTATTATTTATTTAATCCGTTTAGTTTTCTCTTAAATATAAGTCTCTTATTTATTTAGTTTAACAGTTATCAAGTTTATTAATTTAATTGTATTCAATTAGTTCTTTTAAAATAACAATTTTAATGTGTGTAAGGTTTAATAAAAATTATGTTATGAATTAATGGGATTTAGCATTACTTTAATTAATTATTTTAAGTCTTTTTATTTAATTTATTTAAGTTTTAATTCTATTTTATTTCAGCAAACTATTATTTATGTACTAATTTTATATTTTATTCTATCGGTAGCTCAACTACCTATATTTTATTTTTTCTATCGGTAGCTTCAGCTACCGATACCCCTATCTGATATACCTCCAGTCCTTGTGCCACACCGGTAGCTCATTTTTTGGCACCGATTACAGCTACCGATACTCTCTATTGGTAGCTCCCTCACCGATACTTTTTTTTATTTCCTCACCGTTAAGTCACTCTACCGGTGACTCTACTTCCAAACTCTCAGCACTACTGCTCTCACCATTACCCTATTTCTTCCCCACCACTCACCGATTTTAACCCTCTAAAATCAGTTTCTTCATCTTTGCGTCGTTGCTGTCTGCTTTGTCATTGAAGGCTTATTTCTTTTTCGGCGCGGTGGCGCATCACCGGAGGGGGGGGGGGGGGTTATCTTGAGAGGTATGGCGGAGGAAGAGGCACGGCGGCTGTGGTGCTGTTCACCTATTCATTGTGCCGCGCACGTCCAAAGGGAGGAAGGCGCTGCTACACTCTCCTACGCGCCACACTGGTGTGAAGAGGTTGTTGTCCACCGGAGTCCACCGTTGCGTCACGCACTAGAGGAGGAAGCCGCCAGATTGGGGAAGAAGAAAAGCTGCGCGTGGAATGGGGAGGAGGAAGAAGATAACACAAACCAAATAATAATAATAATAATAAATATAAATAAATAATAATAATAGTAAAGTAAAAAGAAAGAAGATAAAAAAAATATAATAAAATGAAAAGTTAAAGTTAAAATAACTTTACATAAATGTTACTTTAACTTAGTCAAGTAAATATTAAAATTTATTAAAGTTATAAGTTTAAAATGTTTATAATTTTATTAAATGGATAAATTGAAAATTAAACTAAATTAATAATAAATGTAAAAAATAAACTAATACATTAAAGTAAAAATATATAATTAACAAATTATAAAACATACGTTTTAATTTAAAAACACTTGAAGCTCAAGTATGAATTTTAATTTTTTAATTAAAATTAACTAAACAATTAATTAATATAACAATCTAATATCTTTAATAATAATAATTAAATTATGAATACAATATAAACATAATTATTAATGTATTTATGTTGTTAATATTTAATAACTTAGTTAAATAATTAAATTAATAACTTAGTAATTTTTCTATTAATTTAATTAAATTATTAACTTTTTAATAATTTATGTAATACCATAGAAATATTAAATGGATAGTTTTATAAATAATATAAAATAGACAATAATTATCCATTTAAGATATTTATTATTTAACTTTAAATAAGTATTATAATAGTAAACATAAAATAATAACTGTAACATATTAATTACTTTTGTTAAGTTTTAATTATTTCATTTTGTATTTATCGTGTGCAGGTTCATTCAAGAGGTGAAAACGCGTTTAGATACATGTAACTAACTCAATGGGAGTTAGTTATGTGAGAAAAGATAGTGCGATGTGCCAGTCACAGAAAAAACGCACGTGTGCGGTGCACTCATGAAAGAAATTCCAAGTCGGTGGAAATGAAGTAGTGACATGAAATGTATAACAACAGGGTACTTAAAGCAGAGAAAGCAGCAAAATTGGGGGGGGGGGAATGGAGGTGATTCATTCAATCACTCGGAGACATGCACTCGTCGAACACTCGAGTCCCAGAGCAGAGCAGAGGTCCAGGAGCATCATTTTATGCGAGCAGAGGGAGTTTCCTTCTTCTGTTTTCTTTCAAATCTTTACCTCTGCATTAGAATGTTATTTGTATTTGATATAGTGACAATGAATAATATAGTTAGCTAAGTCTTCTAGTTCAGGAAGAGTTCTATCTCTACTGGTATCTTTTTCATCCTTTTCATTTATCATTTTAATGTCTTAAGAATTGATCGGCGGGATCAGTTCTAAGTACATACATCTGTTCTGCACCACAATACTGAATTTCATGCACCTAAAATATTTGGGAAATTTTTATTATAGAACCTTTTTCTTAAAACATTAAACTAAAATTGAAAACTTCAGTACTTATGGCGAGTTTGTACTATTTTTCATTTTAAGTCTTCTTTCTGGAATTGTACTTCTTGGAGATGCGAACTCAAGTTGTACAATTTCTATGACTTAACTCCTGGCGAGGGAAGTAAGTGTTCTATTTTCCGTGGTACGAAGCAGTACTTTTACATGAAACAGAAAAACAATTTAAACCAGTAGACTAGAATGAACCCCGAGCATTATTTACTATTGTCCTTTATCAACATCTTATCTTCTTTGTTGCATCTTATTTTCCAGATGTACTCTGTTTTAGTATAGGTAGAAGAAGTTTACAATAGATGTGTAGTTTCAGTTTACAGTACATAAAATCATAAGAAAAATTAAAAGATATAAAAATATAAAAAGTTAAAATTAGAAAAACCACTCCGCTGCTGACAACAGTGGATTTTTCCAGGTTTTTAGTTTAGTAGTGGCCAAATTTACCTTCCCTGTGGGTTTGAACCTGCTTGCCACATATATTGTAGTTAGTAGGTATACAAATTTTAAACATTGACCGACTTTAACAACAGTCTAGGTCAAGTTTTTTGCGCTGTTTCTGGGGAGGGCATGCGCCATTACTCAAAAGAAAAACATTTAAAAAACACATATATAAAAAATCTTAAAAAAAATTAAAAAAATTGAAAATTTATAAAAAAAACTGTTACTTTACATTCTGAGTTGTAACTAATGAAACTGTCTATTACTGTGTGTATGAGCACAAGACACTCTGCTGTTAGATTAGAGCCTCTAAACCCTGAATTAGATAAACATTTAACTGCTATAAGAAGAAAGAACAAAACTGAAATGGAAAATCAAGATAATAGAGTTCCTAATAATAACTTCCAAAATAACCATATAGAACTCTTATATGAACATGAATGACCTAGGATGAGGGAGTTCTTACTCCCTCAAGTATCAAGCAACCCATCATCCATTAGATTAAGTCCTAGAGCCCGAAACTATGAATTGAAACAGTCACATATTTCTCTACTGCCTGCATTCAATGGGCTCTCTAATGAGGACTCTCTGGCCTTCATTAGAGACTTCTACAACACTTTGCAGCAACTAACACTTTTAGGACTCACTGAAAATGAACTTAGGATGAGTGTTTTTCCTTTTTTCCTTAAAGGGAATGCTAGGAATTAGTTTTTATGTTTAGATGAAAATATATTTGAAAATTGGGATCAAGTTTATAACTCATTTATTATGAAATTTTATCCTCAAAGACTGAAAGGAGAGCTTAGAAAAAAAATCACTAGTTTTTACCAAGAGGATGGAGAAGCCTTCTATGATTAATGGGATAGATTTAGGGACCTACTTAGGCAGTGTCCCCATCATCAACTCCCATCTCATCTCCGCATGGATACCTTCTATGAAGGTCTTTCCTCCTCTGGTCAGAACTTAGTGGATCAAGCTTCTGGGGGTAATTACAATGATAAGACTGATGAGGAGTTGAGACAAATTTTCAATAATCTGGCCCTTAATTCTCAACATAAGAATTCAAGAAGAAAGAGAATCAATAAGAATGTTAATACTGGTTCAGGAGCTGATACTCAAGCTCAACTGGCTGAAATCACCAACCAACTTCAAAAATTAATGAACCAGAATTCAAAACAAACTGTAAATCAAGTTGAAAACCAGAACCAGTATCAGTCACTTAGAAAATAATGTATTCAATGTGGTATGTATGGGCACTCTGAAAATTTTTGTCCCAATACTGATTTAGTTTCCCAACAACCTGAAAACTCAAAATTTGTTAATTATGGTTCTATGATGCCTCAAAAAGAAGATACATTTTCAAATAATTATAACCAAGGCTATAAGAACCATCCTAATTTGTCATGGAAAGATCAAGGAGTCATTAAACAACCAACTGCCCCTAATTATCAGCACCAACCAAGACTGAACTTTCATAATCAACAAAGGGGTGAGTCATCAAATACATAAGGAAAAAATGATCGTCACGTGTCTTCTAAGCTTGATCTAATCTTGAATTATCTAACCAAGAATCAAAGTCAATATGAGTCAGAAAAAATGAAAACTGATGTTAGAATGAAAAACATGGAAACACAACTAGGACAACTTGCTAGAGATTTTTCATCTAAGAAAAAATGAAGACTTCCAAGTACCACTGAACTTAATTCTAGAGAGAATGCAATGATTGTTATCAATTTAAGTGGGATTAATACTCAAAATTTTGTTGAAAAGGACCCAGAAAATGTTCAAAATGAAAATATGCTTCAATCAGGAAATAAAAATCTGCTCTGTACACATTCTGAAATTTCACAGGAAACTCATGAAAATAATCTAAATCTGAATTTTTCACCTGAAAATCAAGCTAAATGTTTTTATAAAAATAAAAGGAATAATAGAAAAGAAAAAGTTGTAGAAGTGGTGAGGGATATGCCCACTGTCCTGAAATTTTTTTCCCCACCCATCCCTTTCCCTGAGAAACTGAAACCACAAAGTAATACCAGGGCTGAACTTCTTCAGTTCCTTAGTCTTCTATCCAAACATCAAGTGAACATCCCATTTATCTAAGATTTAATTCAAATCCCATCTTATCTGAAATCTTTAAAGAAAATTGTTTCAAACAAAAATACCCTTGAAGAATTTTCTACATACAGGATCACTGAAGAGTGTAGTGTTGTGCTTCAAAAGAAAATCACACCAAATTTGAAAGACCCAGGTAGCTTTGTCATCCCTTGTACCCTAGTAAATTAAGGTCAGCTCAACTTTTTGTGTGATCTAGGTTCCAACATCAATTTGCTTCCATAATCACTGTTTCGACAGTTGATGTTGGGTGATCTTCAACCCACCACAGTCATTCTACAGTTAGCTGATATACCATTCAATCATCCTGTGGGTAGGGTGGATGACTTACTAGTTGGAGTTGGGAAGATATTCTTGCCTTCTGACTTTCTTTTCTTAGACATGGAGTGTGATCAAGAGGTACCTATCATCTTGGGTAGGCCCTTCTTGGCCACAGGTGGTGTTGTCAGAGATGTGTCAAAGTTTCAACTGATCTTGAAGAGTTCATTGTTTTTAAAAATATTAAGGAACCAACATATTCTGAAAACTATTCAAAAATAGAGTTCCTTGAAGCTGAATGTTCTTATAAAAATCAACTTGAACTCATTGAAAAATCTGAAAAACAATCCTCTGTTGAAGAAAACATTTGTGAAGTTGAAAATATTTTTGAATCTGTTCTAAAAGCTAAAAATTCTGCTGTGACAACCAAACTGGAAAATCTTCCAGAACTGGAAAATGTTGCAGTTTCTACTGTAGGAGAGTCCTCTGTTTCTAATCTTAAGAGCTTTATGAGAGAAGTTTAGGGTGTTTTTGTTAACACCAATGCTTCTGAGAACTTTGATATTAATGAGGGGGAAATGTTAAGATAGTTAAATGATTCTACTTTAATGAACCTGCTGAATTATGATCTAGAAAGTCTGGACAACATACTTCCCACCTTGGACAGTAGAAATGTTATCTTTGAATCTGAACTCGTAATTGAAAACCTTTCATCATTTAATACTCCTTACAAGAAATATGTTGAAGATCTTGGACCTTCCATACCTAAGAGTCTTCCTTCAAGTGTAGAACCACCTGATCTTGAGCAAAATCCCATCTCTTCCCATCTTAAATATTCATTTCTGGTTGAGAAATCCACTCTGCCTGTGATAATTTCTACTGTGATTAATGAAAACCAAGAAGAAAGACTGTTGAATGTGCTGAAGAAGTTTAAATCTTCCATATGCTAGACAATAGCTGATATTAAGGGTATTAGTCCCTCATTTTGTATGCACAAGATTCCCATGGAGCCTGATCACAATCCTAGGGTAGAATGTCAAATAAGATTAAATCCTAATATAAAAGAAGTTGTGAGAGAGGAAGTAATTAAATTTTGGGACAATGGAATGATATATCCCATCTCTGATAGTTCTTGGGTTAGCCCTGTCCAAGTTATCCCCAAGAAGGGAGGTTTCACTGTAGTTAATAATGAGAAGAATGAAGAGGTCCAAGTTCGGAAAGCCACAAAATGGAGAGTCTATATAGATTATAGGAAGCTTAATGAAGCCACTAGGAAGGACCTTTTTCCAATGAACTTTTTGGATAAAATTCTTGAGAGGCTTGCTGGAAATGAATCTTTCTGTTTTCTAGATGGGTATTATGGTTACAATCAGATACCTGTTGATCCAGAGGATTAGGATAAAACCACTTTCACATGCCCCTTTGGGACATTTTCTTACCAGCGGATGCCCTTTGGGTTATGTGGAGCTCCAGCCTCCTTTCAAAGTTGTATGATGGCTATCTTTTCAGATATGATTGAGAGAATCATTGAGTTTATCATGGATTAATTTTCCATTGTGGGTAGTACTTTTGATACTTGTCTTGGAAATCTTGAGTTAGTCTTGGAGAGATGCATTGAAACCAACCTTGTTCTTAATTGGTAGAAATGTCAGTTCATGGTTACAGAGGGTATTTTACTTGGTCATAAAGTGTCAAAGAGAGGCTTAGAAGTTGATACTGCCAAGATAGATGTAATTCAAAAACTGTCACCTCTTGTTAATGTAAAGGGTGTTAGAAGTTTTCTATGGCATGCCGGTTTTTACTGGAGGTTCATAAAAGATTTTTCTAAAATAACTAAGCCCTTGTGTTCTTTTCTGGTCAAGGATGCACCTTTCGATTATGATGAAAAATGTTTGAAATCATTTAATCTGCTTAAAGAGAAACTCACTACCTCACCTATCATTACTGCACCTGATTGGAAATTACCTTTTGAGCTTATGTGTGATGATAGTGACATGGCTGTAGGTGTTGTCCTTGGACATAGGAAGGAAAGGAAATTTCATGTGGTGTATTATGCTAGTAGACTACTAGATGATGCCCAAAAGAATTATACCACCACTGAAAAATAATTGTTAGCTGTTGTTTTTGATCTTGAAAAGTTTAGAAAATATTTTTTAGGCTCAAAGGTCATTATTTTCACGGTTCATTCTGCCTTAAAATACTTATTGTCTAAAATGGAAACAAAACCCAGGCTGATTAGATGGATCTTATTGTTACAAGAGTTTGAATTAGAGATTAGGGATAAGCAGGGAGATGAAAACTTAGTTGTTGATCACTTATATAGGCTTCCTCTTACCCAATATTATTCTGAAGATCCAAGGGAGATAAATTCTTCCTTTCCTGATGAGAAGTTGCTCACTGTCTCAGTCAGGCAATCTGCTTGGTTTGCAGATTTTTCTAACTTCCTTGCCGTAGGTTTCATTCCCAAAAATCTATCTAATAATCAAATAATGAAATTAAATTCTGAACTTAAATACTACCATTGGGATGATCCTTTGTTGTTTAGGAGGTGTGCTGATGGTATTCTTAGGAGAAGTATTCCTGAGGAAGAGATGCTTTCTGTTCTTGACATTTGTCACTCTTCACCTTGGGGAGGTCACCATGGGGGTGAGAGGACCGCTCAAAAAGTCCTACAACATTGTTTTTATTGGACTACACTCTTTAAAGATTCTAGGAGTTTTGTGGTTGGTTGTGATAGGTGTCAGAGGCTGGGAAATGTGGGTATGAAGCAGGAGTTACCCCAAAAGGGTATTTTGGAGGTAGAAAATTTTGATGTTTGGGGGTTAGATTTCATGGGTCCATTTCCATCATCTCATGGGAATGAGTACATTCTTATTGTTGTGGATTATGTATCAAAGTGGGTTGAGGCAGTAGATCTTCCCTACAATCAAGAAAATAGTGTGATAAAATTTGTCAAGAAGAATATCTTTTCAAGATTTAGAGTCCCAAGAGCTTTTATTACTGATAATGGAACACATTTTAAGAATTAAAAATTTAAAGCTTTGATGGAAAAGTATGGTTGTGTTCATAAAACTGGAACTTCTTATCATCCACAGTCTAGTGGAAAAGTGCAAATTTCTAATAGAGAACTAAAACAAATTCTTGAAAAAACTGTGTCAAATTCTAGGAAGGACTGGTCTCTTAAACTAGATGATGCTTTATGGGCATATAAAACTGCTTTCAAGACCCCAATTGGTATGTCTCCTTACAGGCTGTACTTTGGGAAATGTTGTCATTTACCTGTGGAGTTGTAACATAATTCATATTGGGCAGTTAAGGCTCTAAATTTTGACTTTAAGAGTGCTGGTGAGAGGAGATTGCTTGATCTGGGTGAATTAGATGGGATTATAAGATAGATTTATGATAATTCAAGGATTTATAAAGAGAGGAATAAGATCTTTCATGATTATATCATTCAAACCAAAGAGTTCAAACCTAGATAGAAGGTCCTCCTCTTTAATTCTAGACTTAAACTCTTTCCTGGGAAGCTAAAGTCCAAGTGGTCTGGACCGTTTACTGTTGTGAGAGTGCTAAAGAATGGTGCTTTTGAAATTGTAGGTGAAGAGAATAAACCCATGTTGGTTAATGGGAAAAGATTGAAACTTTATTTTGAGGGGCAGCCAAAGGGATTGGCTGCCTTCACTATTCTTGAATGAAGTCTAGCTAGGGACTCTAAATCTAGCGCTGCATGGGAGGAAACCCATGGTTTTTGTTTTGTTAATAAATAAAAGAAATTGTGATTAAATAAAGTTTAACTGAAGACTTTAAATTCAGTGTTTCATGGGTGTCAACCCGTTCTCTTTCTTTAGTGTTTACTTTTATATCTATTCTTGTTTTACTTAGAATAAAGTGCTGCTTTGCATTCTTATATGTGATCTGTCTCTTCTGAATACTTGTTCCTAGTTTATACACACTGTGTTTCTAGGAATGCTGCTGTTGTCATCTATGAAGTGGAATTCCCATGTTCATCTCTGAAAAAAAACCTAGTCAGGGAAGTACTTTATTGTTGAATCCTGTTTCATCTTTCTGCTCTTTAATACTTTAAAAACATTCTACTTGTATTAAAAAATCCTACTTCTTGTCACGGGGTTGTGCATAAAATTTTCATGTACTTTACTACTTAAAACTGAATTGTATTGTTATTAAAATCTTTTCCATTGCTTGAAATTAAGTGTGGGGGGGTACATGCTGCTGTTATTTTGAATCTGATTAATGTTGGGGGGTTTAGTATGCATTCTCCTACTATATTGAACATCCATTTTAATTATACTTACAAAATGCTACACCTTATCCACTCTTCACCCATAAGTTTTATGCTATGTTTGAACTTTAATGAAAATCTTTATCACTGGACTTAAATGTTAATGCATGTACTACCTAATGCACCTGCTGTTAATTTAACCTTTATGGAAAACTAGATTTTTTATCTTCATTGAGACCCTTTATATATGTCAAAAATCAACTTAATTGAAAATATTTTTTGAACATTAATTGATTAATTGTTCTTCTCTACTTTAGAATTCAACTTTGGGGACAAAGTTGAGTTTTAAGTGTGGGGGAGGGGGTCAATTCTTGACTATGCTCAACTGTGATTTAATGTAAACCCATCAATTACCACTGCAATTTCAAACTTTTTGTAAAAAATTGTTAAAAAATTTCAAAATTCTCGCATAATTATAGGCTTTACACTGTACTCTAATGAGTGTGGCCTAAGGACAGTGCTTTACTAGTAGTTAAGAATTGCTTAGAGTCTGAAATTGATGAGTTTGGATGATTGCTGAGTGTTATTACTTAGTGATTTGATGGAAATTCGGTTTAGGACCTACTTCTGGAATTGATATGGGTTACATGTTTATGGAGTTATGGTCATAACCCTTTGGAACTGGAAGTTTGATTCTAATTCTTGGGGTCTTATTCTTTTTCTTTTAATTATTAAAATTAATTTCTTTAATGAGCCAATGTAAATGAATTTTATATAAATATTTTGAAACTGAAGTAATTTGGGCATCTGGGATCCCACGGCGAGTCTCTAAGACCCTAGATGCTGGGTGCATTTCTGTTAACTAAAAACCCTTTGTACACTCTAAATAAGTTCATTGCACAATGCTCAGCACATGATACATGGCTTGGGAAAAATAAAATAAAGTGTCTAGGTTCAAAAATGAGCTCATTAAGGTGAGGGGAATGATGAACTCCAAATGAAGAAGGGATCAGTTGTTTTATATGGAAATCATTTAGGTTGTATCATTGAGGTGATTCAAAAAAAAGAAAAATTATTGTTGGAACCTAGGTGAAAAAATCAAAGTATGAAGTTCCTTAGTTAAGATCATAATTCCATTGATATTTTATCTTCTGTTATTCTTGGACTTAGAACCTGATCTCAGATTTAAGTGAGTAACTAAGTTGTATCATGTATGAAGAATGACATTTTCATTGCTTGATGACTCATAGATTTCTTAATTATCCTTGAGTATTTTTTATAGGCAAGATTCATATGAGAAAATCATTTTCTTAAAGCCTGCTGTTATGTTTTGTCCTCTGTTTTGAGTGCTGGACATGTTACAATTTGAAAAAAATTCATTAATACCATACTTGTGTTTTTCAAGTTTAATAAGACATGGGATTGTTTGAGGAAAAACAATTTTTAAGTGTGAGGGAATTTGATGTGGCTCTACTTTTTCTTTGTTTTGCCACATCTTTTTACTTAATTTTTAATGAATTAATTAATTATTTAACTACTTTATGCTAAATATTTGTACTTTTGTATTTTTATAATTAAATTTGTTGAATATTCATTTTTTATAACATTTTATGTAACTTTGGACCTTAAAATAATTGATTTATTATTTATGTGTTTTTAATATAACTTTTTTTTTCAATTTGTTTAATTAAATCCTTATGTGTTTATTTTATTTAATTTTACATTATCAATAATTATTGAGTTCTCTATTTAATTTACTTTTAATTTTTAAGTTTATATAACTTAGTCACGACTTGCCAGACTATCGGTATCTTAGCTACCGATAACAGGTTACCAGTACTGTTTATCGGTGAATCTGTCTCTATCGGTGACTCTGTCTCTATTGGTGACCTTGCCTCTATCGGTGACCCTTGTCACTGATACTCTTTCCCCCCGGTAGCTCTTATTTAATTATATCCGTGAGCTCTTGTTTTTAATTTCTATCGATAAGCCCTCTAATTTTATAAAAAATGATGATTATTTAGTTGGTTAAATTCTGCTTGAATTTTTAATAAGTTAATTTCTATTCTAAATAATTACTTAATTGTTGTAGTTTTATTTAATTATCTTGGACTTTATTTTAATAATTCATATTTTAACCTAGTTACATTAAAATAGGTTAATTATATTATTTAATTAGTTTTGATGCCCTACTCGTCATTTAAGTAAGTAATATGTGTTTTTAATTAAATTTAATAGTTCGCTCCTTAATTATACGTGTTCAATTAGTCAATTAATTAATTAATTAATAGTTTTTAAGCATAAATTATATTATTTTATGTATGCAGATTGGGTTTTAATTCATTTTTATTTTATTTTAGTCTACCGGTGAGGTAATTAAGAGCTCGCAGTGTTTTATTTAGGTCACTGATGTTTTCATTTTTGTTTGATGTTATTATTTATTTAATCCGTTTAGTTTTCTCTTAAATATAATTATCTTATTTATTTAGTTTATCAGCTATCAAGTTTATTAATTTAATTATATTCAATTAGTTCTTTTAAATTAACAATTCTAATGTGTTTAAGGTTTAATAAAAATTCTATTATGAATTAATGGGATTTAGAATTACTTTAATTAAATATTTTAAGTCTTTTTATTTAATTTATTTATGTTTCAATTCTATTTTATTTCAGAAAACTATTATTTTATGTACTAATTTTATTTTTTATTCTATCGGTAGCTGAGCTACCGATATTTTATTTTTTCTATCGGCAGCTTCAGCTACCGATACCCCTCTCTGATACACCTCCAGTCCTTGCGACACACCGGTAGCTCATTTTTTTGGCACTGATTACAGCTACCCATACTCTCTATCGGTATCTCCCTCAACGATACTTTTTATTTATTTCCTCACCATTAAGTCACTCTACCGGTGACTCTAATTCCAAACTCTTACCGCTACTGCTCTCACAATTACCCTGTTTCTTCCCTACCGCACACTAATTTTAACCCTTGAAAATCAGTTTCTTCATCATCGCGCCGCTGCTATCTGCTTTGTCATTGAAGGCTTCTTTCTTTTTCGGCGCGGTGGGGAATCACTGGGGGGGGGGGGGGTTATCCTGAGGGGTAGGGCAGAGGAAGAGGCACGACGACTGCGGTGCTATTCACCTGTTCATTGTGCCACGCAGGCCTAAAGGGAGGAAGGTGCTGCTACACTCTCCTGCGTGCCGCACTGGTGTGAAGAGGTTTCTGTCCGCCGGAGTCCACCATTGCGCCACACACTAGAGGAGGAAGCCGCCAGATTGGGGAAGAGGAAAAGATGCACGTGGAATGGGGAGTAGGAAGAAGATAACACAAACCAAAAAATAAATAATAATAATAAATATAAATAAATAATAATAATAGTAAAGTAAAAAGTAAGAAGAGAAAAAAATATAATCAAATGAAAAGTTAAAGTTAAAATAAATTTACATAAAATTTACTTTAACTTAGTCAAGTAAATATTAAAATTTATTAAAGTTATAAATTTAAAACGTTTATAATTTTATTAAATGGATAAATTGAAAATTAAAATAAATTAATAATAAATGTAAAATATAAACTAATACATTAAAGTAAAAATATATAATTAACAAATTATAAAACATACTTATTAATTTAAAAACACTTTAAGCTTAAGTATTAATTTTAATTTCTTAATTAAAATTAACTAATCAATTAATTAATATAATAATCTAATTTCTTTAATTATAATAATTAAATTATTAATACAATATAAACTTAATTATTAATGTATTTATGTTGTTAATTTTTAATAACTTAGTTAAATAATAAAATTAATAACTTAGTAATTTTTCTATTAATTTAATTAAATTAATAACGTTTTAATAATTTATGTAACACCATAGTAATATTAAATGGATAGTTTTATAAATAATATAAAATTATACAATACTTATCCATTTAAGATATTTATTATTTAACTTTAAATAAGTATTATAATAGTAAAAATAAAATAATAACTGTAACGTATTAATTACTTTTGTTAAGTTTTAATTATTTAATTTTGTATTTATTGTGTGCAGGTTCATTCAAGAGGCGAAAACACATCTAGATACAGGTAACTAACTCAACGAGAGTTAGTTACGTGAGAAAATATAGTGCAACGTGCCAGTCGCGGAAAAAGCGCACATGTGGGGTGCACTCATGAAAGACATTCCAAGTCGGTGGAAATAGAGCAGTGACATGCAATGTATAATAGCAGGGTACTTAAAGTAGAGAAAGAAGCAAAATCGGTGGGGAACGGAGGTGATTCATTCATTCACTCAGAGACACGCACTCGTCGAACACTCGAGTCCCGGAGCAGAGCAGAGGTCCAGGAGCAGCATTTGATGTTAGTAGAGGGAGTTTCCTTCTTCTATTTTCTTTCAAATCTTTACCTCTGTATTAGAATGAATTTTGTATTTGATATATTCATAATGAATAATATAGTTAGCTAAGTCTTCTAGTTTGGGGAGAGTTCTAGCTCTTCTGGTATCTTTTTCATCCTTTTCACTTATCATTTTAATGTGTTAAGAATTGATCAGCGAGATCAGTTCTAAATACATACATCTGTTCTGCACCACAATACTGAATTTCATGCACCTATAATCTTTCAGCGATTTTGATTGTAGAACCTTTTTCTTCAAACATTAAACTCAAATTGAAAACTTCAGTACTTACGACGAGTTTGTACTATTGTTCATCTTAAGTCTTCTTTCTGGAATTGTACTTCTTGGAGTGGCGAACTCAAGTTGTACAATTTCCACGACTTAACTCCTGGCGAGGGAAGTAATTTGTCTCTTTTCCATGGTAAGAAGTAGTAATTTTACATGAAAATAAAAAACAATTTAAACCAGTAGACTAGAATGAACCCCGAGCGTTCTTTACTATTGTCCTTTAACATCATCTGATCTTCTTTATTGCATCTTATTTTCCAGATGTACTCTGTTTTAGTATATGTAGAACAAGTTTACAATAGATGTGTTGTTTCAGTTTACAGTACATAAAATCATAAAAAATTAAAAGATATAAAAATATAAAAAGTGAAAATTAGAAAAACCACTCCGCTGCTGAAAACAATGGAGTTTTCCAAGTTTTTAGTTCAGTAGCGGCCAAATTTACCTTCCCAGTGGGTTCGACCCTGCTTGCCACATATATTATAGTTAGTAGGTATATAAATTTTAAACTTTGACCAACTTCAATGATAGTCGAGGTAATGTTTTTGGAACCGTTTCCAGGGAGGGAACGCGCCATTACTCAAAAGAAAAACATTTAAAAAAACACATATATAAAAAATCATAAAAAAAATTGAAAAAATTGAAAACTTTATAAAAAAACTATTGCTTTACATTCTGAGTTTTTACTGCTGAAACGGTCTATTGCTGTGTGTATGAGCACAAGACACTCTACTATTAGATTAGAGCCTCTACACCCTGAATTAGATAAACACTTAGCTGCTCTAAGAAGAAGGAACAAAACTGAAATGGAAAATGAAGATAATATAGTTCCTAATAATAACTTCCAAAATAACCATCCAGAACTCTTAGATAAACATGAAAAGTCTAGGATGAGGGAGTCCCAACTCCCTCAAGTATCAAGCAACCCATCATCCATTAGATTAAGTCCTAGAGATAAAAACTATGAATTGAAATAGTCACATATTTCTCTACTGCCTGCATTCAATGGGCCCTCTAATGAAGAATCGCTATTTTTCATTAGAGACTTCTACAACACTGTGAAATAACTACCACTTTTAGGACTCACTGAAAATTAACTTAGGATGAGAGTTTTTCCTTTTTTCCTTAAAGGGAATTCTAGGAATTGGTTTCTAAGTTTAGATGAAAATATATTTGAAAATTGGGATCAAGTTTATAACTCATTTATTATGAAATTTTATCCTCAAAGACTGAAAGGAGAGCTTAGAACAAAAATCACTAGTTTTACCAAGAGTATGGAGAAGCCTTCCATGAAGCATGGGATAGATTTAGGGACCTACTTAGGCAGTGTCCCCATCATCAACTCCTATCTCATCTCCTCATGGATACCTTCTATGAAGGGCTTTCCTCCTCTGGTCAGAACTTAGTGGATCAAGCTGCTGGGGGTAATTAAAATGAAAAGACTGATGAGGAGTTGAGAAAAATTTTCAACAATCTGGCCCTTAATTCTCAACATAAGAATTCAAGAAGAAAGAGAGTCAATAGGAATGTTAATACTGGTTCAGGAGCTGATAATCAACCTCAACTGGCTGAAACCACCAACCAACTTCAAACATTAATGAACCAGAATTCAAAACAAACTGTAAATCAAGTTGAAAACCAGAACTAGTATCAGTCACTTAGACAACAATGTATTCAATGTGGTATGTATGGGAACTCTGAAAATTTTTGTCCCAATACTGATTTAACTGCCCAACAACCGAAAAAATAAAAATTTGTTAATTATGGTTCTAGGATGCCTCAAAAAGAAGATCCATTTTCAAATAATTACAACCAAGTCTATAGGAACCATCCTAATTTGTCTTGGAAAGATCAAGGAGTCATTAAACAACCAAATGCCCCTACTTATCAGAACCAACCAAGACCGAACTTTCATAATCAATAAATGGGTGATTCATCAAATACACAAGGAAAAAATGACAGTCACATGTCTTCTAAGCTTGATCTAATCTTGAATCAGCTAACCAAGCATCAAAGTCAATATTAGTCAGACAAAATGCAAACTGATGTTAGAATGCAAAACATAGAAATACAACTAGGACAACTTGCTAGAGATTTTTCATCTAGGGAAAAAGGTAGACTTCCAAGTACCACTGAACTTAATCCTAGAGAGAATTATATGGCTGTAATCACTAGAAGTGGGCTTAATACTCAAAATGTTGTTGAAAAGGACCAAGAAAATGTTGAAAATGAAAATATGCTTCGATCTGGAAATAAAAATCTGCTCTGTACACATGCAGAAATTTCACAGGAAACTCATGAAAATGATCTAAATCTGAAATTTTCACCTGAAAATAAAGCTGAAACTTTTTCTAAAAATCAAAGGAATAAAGGAAAAGAAATAGTTTTGGAAGAGGTGAGGGATATTTCCACTGTCCTGAAAATTTTTTCCCCACCCAACCCTTTCCCTGAGAAACTGAAACCACAAAGTAATACTAGGGATGAACTTCTTCAGTTCCTTGTTATTCTATCAAAACTTCAAGTGAACATCCCATTTATCCAAGCTTTAATTAAAATCCCATCTTATCTGAAATATTTACAGAAAATTGTTTCAAACAAAAAGAACCTTGAAGAATTTTCTACCTACAGCCTCACTGAAGAGTGTAGTGCTGTGCTTCAAAAGAAAATCCCACCAAAGTTGAAAGTCCCAAGTAGCTTTTTCATTTCTTGTACCCTAGAAAATTTTTTCCAGCTCAACTGTTTGTGTGATCTAGGTACCAGCATCAATTTTCTTCCATACTCACTGTTTCGACAGTTAAGGTTGGGTGATCTTCATCCCACCACAGTCATTCTACAGTTAGCTGATAGATCATTCACTCATCCTATGGGTAGGGTAGATGACTTACTAGTTGGAGTTGGGAAGCTATTCTTTCCTGCTAACTTTCTTGTCTTAGACATGGATTGTGATCAAGAGGTACCCATCATCTTGGGTAGGCCCTTCTTGCCCACATGTGGTGCTGTCATAGATGTGTCAAAGGGTCAAATGATCTTTAAAATTGGTGAACATGAAGAAGAGGTTAATGTTTTTAAAAATATTAAGGAACCAACATATTCTAAAAACTGTTCAAAAATAGAGTTCCTTGAAGCTGAATGTTCTTATAAAAATCAACTTGAACTCATTGAAAAATCTGAAAAACAGTCCTCTGTTGAAGAAAACATTTGTGAAGCTGAAAATCTTTTTGAATCTGTTCTAGAAGATTAAAATTATGCTGTGACAACCAAACTGTAAAATCTTCCAGAACTGGACAACTTTCCAGATTCTACTGTAGGAGAGTCCTCTGTTTCTGATCTTAAGAGATTTCAGAGAGATGTTGAGGGTGTTTCTGTTAGCACCAACGCTTATAAGAACTTTGATATTACTGAGGGAGAAATTATAAGACAATTAGATGATTCTACTTTGATAAACCTACTGAATTCTGATCTAGAAAGTCTGCATAGCATACTGCCCACCTTGGACAGTAGGACTGTTATCTCCGAATCTGAGCTTGTAACTAAAAACCTTTCATCATTTAATACTCTTTACAAGAAATATGTTGAAGATATTGGACCTCCCAGGCCTAGGAGTCTTCCTTCAAGTGTAGAACCACCTGATCTTGAGCTAAATCCCATCCCTGCCCATCTTAAATATTCCTTTCTGGGTAAGAAATCCACTCTGCATGTGATAATTTCTGCTGAGCTTAATGAAAACAAAGAAGAAAGACTATTGAATATATTAAAGAAGTTTAAATCTTCCATAGGCTGGACAATAGCTGATATCAAGGGTATCAATACCTCATTTTGTATGAACAAGATTCCCATGGAGCCTGATCACAATCCTAGGTTAGAATGTCAAAGAATATGAAATCCTAATATGAAAGAAGTTGTGAGAGAGGAAGTAATTAAATTGTTGGAAAATGGAATGATATATCCTATCTCTGATAGTGCTTGGGTCAACCCTCTCTAGGTTGTCCCCAAGAAGGGAGGTTTCACTGTAGTTAATAATGAGAAGAATGAAGAGGTCCAAGTTAGGAAAGCCACAAAATGGAGAGTCTATATAGATTATAGGAAGCATAATGTATCCATTAGGAAGGACCATTTTCCAATGCCGTTTTTGGATCAAATGCTTGAGAGGCTTGCTGGAAATGAATTTTTCTATTTTCTGGATGGGTATTCTGGTTACAACCAGATACCTATTGATCGAGAGGATCAGGATAAAACCACTTTCACATGACCCTTTGGGACATTTTCTTACCTGCAGATGCCCTTTGGGTTATGTGGATCTCCAACCACCTTTCAAAGGTTTATGATGGATATCTTTTCAGATATGATTGAGAGAATCATTGAGGTTTTCATGGATGAATTTTCCATTGTGGGTAGTACTTTTGATACTTGTCTTGGAAATCTTGAGTTAGTCTTGGAGAGATACATTGAAACCAACCTTGTTCTTAATTGGGAGAAATGTCAGATCATGGCTAGAGAGGGTATTTTCCTTGTTCATAAAGTGTCAAAGAGAGGTTTAGAAGTAGATACTGTGAAGATATATTTAATTCAAAAACTGTCACCTCCTGTTAATGTAAAGGGTGTTCGAAGTTTTCTATGGAATGCCAGTTTTTATCAGAGGTTCATAAAAGATTTTTCTAAAATAACTAAGCCCTTGTGTTCTTTGCTGGTCAAGGATGCACCTTTCAATTTTGATGAAAACTGATTGAAATTATTTAATCTACTTAAAGAGAAACTCACTACATCACCTATGATTACTACACCTGATTGGAAATTACCTTTTGAGCTTATGTGTGATGCTAGTGACATGGCTGTAGGTTCTGTCCTTGGATAGAGGAAGGATAAGAAATTGCATGTGGTGTATTATGCTAGTAGACTTCTAGATGATGCCCAAAAGAATTATACCACCACTGAAAAAGAATTGTTAGCTGTTTTTTTTCTCTGGAAAAGTTTAGACAATATTTTTTAGGCTCAAAGGTCATTATTTTCAATGATCATTCTGCTTTAAAATACTTGTTGTCTAAAAATAAAACTAAACCCAGGTTGATTAGATGAAAGAGTTTGACTTAGAGATTAGGGATAATTAGGGAGCTGAAAACTTAGTTGCTGATTACTTATCTAAGCTTCCTCTTACCCAATCTGATTATGAAAAATCCTAGGGAGATAAATTCTTCCTTTCCGGATGAGAAGTTTCTCACTGTCTCAGTCAGGCAATCTTCTTGGTTTTTAGATTTTGATAAATTCCTTGTAGTAGGTGTCATTCGCAAAAATCTGTCTAATAATAAAAGAAATAAATTCATTTCTAAACTTAAATACTACCTTTGGGATGATCCTTTGCTGTTTAGGAGGTTTGCTGATGGTATTCTTAAGAGATGTATTCCTAAGGAAGAGATGATTTCTGTTCTTGAAAGTTGTCACTCTTCACCTTGGGGAGGTCACCATGGGGGTGAGAGGACCGCTCAAAAATTCCTAAAATCTGGTTTTTATTGGCCTACACTCTTTAAGGATGCTAAGAGTTTTGTGGTTGGTTGTGATAGGCGCCAGAGGCTGGGAAATGTGGGTATGAAGCAGGAGTTACCCCAAAAGGGTATTTTAGAGGTAGAAATTTTTGATGTTTGGGGGTTAGATTTCATGGGTTCATTTCCATCATCTCATGGGAATGAGTACATTCTTATTTCTGTGGATTATGTATCAAAGTGGGTTGAGGCAGTAACTCTGCCCAACAATCAAGCAAATAGTGTGATAAAAATTGTCAAGAAGAATATCTTTACAAGATTTGGAGTCCCATGATCTTTTATTACTGATAATGGAACACATTTTAAGAATTAAAAATTTAAATTTTTGATGGAAAAGAATGGTTGTGTTCATAAAACTGGAACTCCTTATCATCCACAGTCCAGTGTACAGGTGGAAATTTTTAATAGAGAACTGAAACAAATTCTTGAAAAACTGTGTCAAATTCTAGGAAGGACTGGTCTCTTAAACTGGATGATGCTCTATGGGCATATAGAACTGCTTTCAGGACCCCAATAGGTATGTCTCCTTACAGGCTATTGTTTGGGAAATGCTATCATTTACCTGTGGAGTTGCAACATAATTCATATTGGGCAGTTAAGGCTCTAAATTTTGAATTTAAGAGTGTGGGTGAGAGGAGATTTCATGAGCTGAGTGAATTAGATGAGATCAGAAGATTGAGTTATGATAATTCAAGGATTTATAAAGAGAGGACAAAGATCTTTGAAGATTCTATCATTCAAACCAAAGAGTTCAAACCTGGATAGAAGGTCCTCCTCTTTAATTCTAGACTTAAACTCTTTCCTAGAAAGCTAAAGTCCAAGTGGTCTGGACCGTTTACTGTTGAGAGAGTGCTTAAGAATGGTTCTTTGGAAATTGTAGGTGAAGAGAATAAACTCATGTTGGTCAATGGGAAAAGAATGAATCTTTATTTTGAGGGGTAACCAAAGGGCTTGGCTGCCTTCACTGTTCTTGAATGAAGTCTGGCTGGGGACTCTAAATCTAGCGTTGCATGGGAGGCAACCCATGGTTTTTGTTTTTTTAATAAATAAAAAAAATTGTGATTAAATAAAGTCTATCTGAAGACTTTAAATTCAGTGTTTCATGGGAGTCAACCCGTTCTCTTTCTATAGTGTTTACTTTTATTTCTATTTTTGTTTTACTTAGAATAAAGTGCTGCTTTGCATTCTTATATATGATCTATCTCTGCTGAATACTTGTTCCTGGTTTATACACTCTGTGATTCTAGGAATGCTTCTGCTATCATCTAAGAAGTGGAATTCCTGTGTTCATCTCTGAAAAAACCTAGTCAGGGAAGTACTTTACTGTTGAATTCTATTTTATCTTTCTACTCTTTAATACTATAAAAAAATTATACTTGTATTAGAAAATACTGCTTCTTGTCACTGGGTTGGGCATAAAATCTGAATGTACTTTACTACTTAAAACTGAATTGTATTGTTATTAAAATCTTTTCCATTGCTTGAAATTAAGTGGGGGGGGGGGGGTACATGCTGCTGTTCTTTTGAATCTGATTAATGTTGGGGTGTTTAGCATGCATTATCCTGCTATATTGAACATCCATTTGAATTATACTTTCAAAATGATACACCTTATCCACTCTCCACCCATAGGTTTTATGCTATGTTTTAAATTTAATTAAAATCTTTATCACTGGACTTAAATGTTAATGCATGTACTGCCTAATGAACCTGCTCTTAATTTAACCTTTGTGGAAAAATAAAATTTTTAACTTCATTTAGACCCTTTATACATGTCAAAAATCTACTTAATTGAAAATTTGTTTTGAACATTAATTGATTAATTGTTCTTATCCACTTTAGAAGTCAACTTTGGGGACGCAGTTGAGTTTTAAGTGTGGGGGAGGGGGTAAATTCTTGATTGTGCTCAACTGTGCTTTAATCTAAACCCATCAATTCCCACTACAATTTCAAACTTTTTATAAAAAATTGTTAAATGTTTTCAAAATTCTGGATTAATTTTAGGCTTTGCACTGTACTCTAATGATTCTTGCCTAAGGACAATGCTTTACTGGTAGTTAAGAATTGCTTAGAGTCTGAAATTGATGAGTTTGGATGATTGCTGAGTGTTCTTACTTAGTGATTTGATGGAAATTCGGTTTAGGACCTACTTATGGAATTGATATGGGTTACATGTTTATGGAGTTATGGTAATAACCCTTTGGAACGGGAAGTTTGATTCTAATTCTTGGGGACTCATTCTTTTTCTTTTAATTATTAAAATTAATTTCTTTAATGAGCCAATGTAAATTAATTTTATATAAATATTTTGAAACTGAAGTAATTTGGGCATCTGGGATCCCACGGTGAGTCTCTGAGACACTAGATGCTGGGTGCATTTCTGTTAACTAAAAGCCCTTTGTACACACTAAATAAGTACATTGCACAGTGCTCAGCACATGATACATGGCTTGGGAAAAATAAAATAAAGTGTCTAGGGTAAAAAATGAGCTCATTAAGATGAGGGGGATGATGAAATCCAAATGAAGAAGGGATCAATTGGTTTATATGGAAATCATTTAGGTTGTATCATTGAGGTGATTCACAAAAAACAATTATTGTTGAAACCTAGGTGAAAAAGTCAAAGTATGAAGCTCCTTAGTTAAGATCATAATTCCATTGATATTTTATCTTCTGTCATTATTGGACTTAGAACATGAGCTTGGATTTAAGTGAGTTACTAAGTTGTATCACGTATGAGGCATGTAATTTTCATTGCTTGATGACTCATAGCTTTCTTAATTATCCTTGAGTATTTGTTATAGGCAAGATTCAAATGAATAAATAATTTTCCTAAGGCCTGCTGTTATGTTTTGTCCTCTATTTTGAGTGCTGGACATGTTACAATTTGAATAAATTCATTAATACCATTCTTGTGTTTTTCAAGTTTAATAAAATATGGGATTGTTTGAGGACAAACAATGTTTAAGTGTGGGGGAATTTGATGTGGCTCTATTTTTTCATTGTTTTGCCACATCTTTTTACTTAATTTTTAATGAATTAATTAATTATTTAATCACTTTATGCTAAATATTTGTACTTTTGTATTTTTATAATTAAATTTATCGAATATTCATTTTTTATAACATTTTATGTAACTTTGGACCTTAAAATAATTGATTTATTCTTTATGTGTTTTTAATATAACTTTTTTTTTTCAATTTTTTTAATCAAATCCTTATTTGGTAATTTTATTTAATTTTACATTATCAATAATTATTGAGTTCACTATTTAATTTACTTTTAATTTTGAAGTTTATATAACTTAGTCACGACTTGCGAGACTTTCAGTAGCTTAGCTACCGATAACAGGTTACCGGTACTGTTTATCGATGTCTCTGTCTCTATCGGTGACTCTGTCTCTATCGGTGACCTTTTCTCTATCGGTGACCCTTGTCACTAATATACTTTCCCACTGGTAGCTCTTATTTATTTATATCGGTGAGATCTTGTTTTTAATTTCTATCGGTAAGCCCTCTAATTTTATAAACAACGGTGATTATTTAGTTGGTTTAATTCAGCTTGACTTTTTAATAAGTTAATTTCTATTCTAAATAATTACTTAATTGTTGTAGTTTTATTTAATTAGCATGGACTTTATTTTAATAATTAATATTTTAACCTAGTTACATTAAAATAGGATAATTATATTATTTAATTTTTTTTGATGCCCTGCTCGTCATTTAAGTAAGTAATATGTGTTTTTAATTAAATTTAATAGTTCGCTCCTTAATTATATGCGTTCAATTAGTCAATTAATTAATTAATTAATAGTTTTTAAGCATAAATTATTTACTTTATATATGCAGATTGGGTTTTAATTCATTTTTATTTTATTTTAGTCTACTGGTGAGGTAATTAAGAGCTCGCGGTGTTTTATTTGGGTCACTGAGGTTTTCATTTTTATTTACTGTTATTATTTATTTAATCCGTTTAGTTTTATCTTAAATATAAGTCTCTTATTTATTTAGTTTATCAGTTATCAAGTTTATTAATTTAATTGTATTCAATTAGTTCTTTTAAATTAACAATTTTAATGTGTTTAAGGTTTAATAAAAATTATGTTATGAATTAATGGGATTTAGCATTACTTTAATTAATTATTTTAAGTCTTTTTATTTAATTTATTTAAGTTTTAATTCTATTTTATTTCAGAAAACTATTATTTTATGTATTAATTTTATTTTTTATTCTATCGTTGGCTCAGCTACCGATATTTTATTTTTTCTATTGGTAGCTTTAGCTACCGATACACCTCTCTGATACACCTCCAGTCCTTGTGCTCCACCGGTAGCTCATTTTTTTGGCACTGATTACATCTACCGATACTCTCTATCTGTAGCTCCCTCACTGATACTTTTTTTTATTTCCTCACCATTAAGTCACTCTACTGGTGACTCTACTTACAAACTCTCACCGCTACTGCTCTCACCATTACCCTTTTTCTTCTCCCCCACTCACCGATTTTAACCCTCGCAAATCAGTTTCGTCATCTTCGCGCCACTACTGTCCGCTTTATCATTGAAGGCTTCTTTCTTTTTCGGCGCGGTGGGGAATCACCAGAGTGGGGGGGGGGGGGTTATCCTGAGGGGTAGGACGAAGGAAGAGGCACAGCGGCTGCGGTGCTGTTCACCTGTTCGTTGTGCCACGCAGGACCAAAGGGAGGAAGGCGCTGCTACACTCTCCTGCGCGCCGCACTGGTGTGAAGAGGTTCTTGTCCGCCGGAGTCCACCGTTGTGCCACGCACTAGAGGAGGAAGCCGCCAGATTGGGGAAGAAGAAAAGCTGCGCATGGAATGGTGAGGAGGAAGAAGATAACACAAACCAAAAATAATAATAATAATAAATATAAAGAAATAATAATAACAGTAAAGTAAAAAGTAAGAAGAGAAGAAAAATATAATAAAATGAAAAGTTAAAGTTAAAATAACTTTACATAAAAGTTACTTAAACATAGTCAAGTAAATATTAAAATTTATTAAAGTTATAAATTTAAAACGTTTATAATTCTATTAAATGGATAAATTGAAAATTAAACTTAATTAATAATAAATGTAAAAAATAAACTAATACATTAAAGTAAAAATATATAATTAACAAATTATAAAACATACTTTTTAATTTAAAAACACTTGAAGCTTAAGTATTAATTTTAATTTATTAATTAAAATTAACTAAAAATTAATTAATATAACAATATAACTTGTTTAATAATAATAATTAAATTATTAATACAATACAAAATTAATTATTAATGTATTTATGTTGTTAATTTTTAATAACATAGTTAAATAATAAAATTAATAACTTAGTAAATTTTCTATTAATTTAATTAAATTAATAACTTTTTAATAATTTCTGTAATACCATAGTAATATTAAATGGATAGTTTTATAAATAATATAAAATTAGACAATACTTATCCATTTAAGATATTTATTATTTAACTTTAAATAACTATTATAATAGTAAACATAAAATAATAACTGTAACATATTAATTAATTTTGTTAAGTTTTAATTATGTAATTTTGTTTTTATCGTGTGTAGGTTCATTCAAGAGGCATAAATGCATCTAGATACATGTAACTAACTCAATGAGAGTTAGTTATGTGAGAAAAGATAGTGCGACATGCTAGTCGCGGAAAAAACGAACGTGTGCGGTGCACTCATGAAAGACATTCCAAGTCGGTGGAAATGAAGCAGTGACATGAAATGTATAACAACAGTGTACTTAAAGAAGATCAAGCAGCAAAATTGGGGGGGGGGGGAATAGAGGTGATTCATTCATTCACTCGGAGACACGCACTCGTCGAACACTCGAGTCCCGGAGCAGAGCAGAGGTCAAGGATCATCATTTGATGCGAGCAGAGGGAGTTTCCTTCTTCTGTTTTCTTACAAATATTTACCTATGTATTGGAATGATTTTTGTATTTGATATAGGGATAATGAATAATATAGTTAGATAAGTCTTCTAGTTCGGGGAGAGTTCTAACTCTACTGGTATCTTTTTTATCCTTTTCACTTATCATTTTAATGTGTTAAGAATTGATCGGCGAGATCAGTTCTAAATACATACATCTGTTCTGCACCACAATACTGAATTTCATGCACCTACAATCTTTCGGTGAGTTTGATTGTAGAACCTTTTTCTTAAAACATTAAACTCAAATTGAAAACTTTAGTACTTACGGCGAGTTTGTACTATTGTTCATCTTAAGTCTTCTTTTTGGAATTGTACTTCTCGGAGTGGCAAACTCTAGTTGTAAAATTTCCACAACTTAACTCCTGGTGAGGGAAGTAAGTCATCTCTTTTCTGTGGTATGAAGCAGTACTTTTACATGAAAAGAAAAAAAATTAAACTAGTAGACTAGAATGAACCCTGAGCGTTCTTTACTATTGTCCTTTATTAGCATCTTATCTTCTTTGTTGCATCTTATTTTTCAAATGTACTCTGTTTTAGTATAGGCAGAACAATTTTACAATAGATTTGTAGTTTCAGTTTACAGTATATAAAATCATAAAAAAAATTAAAATATAAAAAAATATAAAAAGTGAAAATTAGAAAAACCACTCCGCTGCTGACAACAGTGGAGTTTTCCATGTTTTTAGTTTAGTAGTGGCCAAATTTACCTTCCCTGTGGGTTCGACCCTGCTTGCCACATATATTGTAGTTAGTAGGTATATAAATTTTAAACTTTTACTGACTTCAACAACAGTCGAGTTCAAGGCCTTCCTTTAGTCAGAAAGCCAACCTAAGGAGCACTTTTGATCAAATCAAAAGGAAGAACCCGAAGAAGAGGTAAATATTTCGTCACCTCTTCCAAGTTCTTTTCTTCTTCCACTTCTTGTTTCCTTGTTGTTTCCATTATAAAATAATAACTCTAGTATCTTCTATATACTGTGATGTTATTAGAAATATGTTACAACAATATTCATTATTTTATCCTTCCTATGAATGACATATCACCATACGTGCGTACGTACGACTTACCGTCTCCACGTCGTGGTGTAGTTCTTATTCAATACATTATTATTTGGATGGGTATAATAATGATGTATAATGAATGTAAATAATATATATAACATGTTAATGATTATATATATATATGATATAACATCTAATTAAATATTATTTTAAATCAAAATAATGATATTGTCGCTCGTGCGTAAGTACGGATTACTGTCTCCACGAACGTGATGAGATTTATTTTTTCTCCATCATAATAATTCAAGACTAATTTTCATTTGATGATTAAAAAAAATGTTTAAAAACATAATATTATTATGAATATGAATAATATAAATCCTATCCATAACAAACATTACTTACATAACAAATCATATAAATGAAAACGAATCAGTTAACACTCGAAACGATGATAGTACTAAAATATCATTAACAAAGCAATATTATAAGATCATATATGATATCATATTAATGTATATAGTTATTGTATAATTTAATAACAATTATATCACTATTATACAGAAGGTTAACGTACCCTCGACCAAGGAAAAGTATAAGATAAGGGTTAATTTCACAATCTTTTTATTATCCGAGGTTGTTTTTAAGTAAGTATCTACTAGAACCTCTTTATCATCCACATCCATGTTTCTTAAAAATGTATTCCAAAACATTTTTACTATTTACTAGAATATGGGTTAAATTCATTTACACCCTTGTTTGAATTTTTATAAAATGTTTTGAAAGGAATCTTTCTATCATTTCCAAACAAGGTACCTTATGACATTTTCGACAAAATGAAGGTTAGAATGTTTTTTAACTTACACGGCGAGTGCGGCTATTTTCCGCCGTTATAACATCGTCGAAGCTTCCCTTAAAATATTATTAGAATATTTTCAAAATAAATGTTTTCTTTTATAATTATATGAATTTTAAATTATTTCAAAATAGAAAGAGATATTTCTTTAAAAAATGTTTGATTTCTTCTATGTCAATATCCTTTGATGGATTTTAAGCTTATTTGAAGTTGATTTATTATGATACAAAACTTCCATATTTTATTGATGGTTTTGTGATATTTTTGACTGGGGATGTGTTATTTTTACACCATTCATGGTTTATAGATAAAGTATTGACTTTTCGTATTCTAGTTTTAATACGAATGTTTATGTTCTGTTTAAACCTTTTCATATGAGGAATGCATTGGACTTAGTAAGTGATGGGTGGAGCCCGCTATAGCTCCTCGATGCATCAGTGGGTCTCATGAGACAAACTTGTGTCTTGGAGAAAGGCCTTGAAAAAATCTTATTTGTAGTCTTGGCACAAGGCCTTGACTATGTGGTTATGAAGTCTGGCATTATGCATTCCATCATTATGAAACAGGCTATTGATATTGCATGTGATTATTCGACAAGTAGAATATCCATGTGAATAAGTAAATAGAATTATTTGATTTTATATTTTCCACATTATGCTGAAGTTCAAGTTTAGAATTATTTTGTTTTAGTGTTATACATTGCCTAAAATGTTTATGCATATTTATGAAAGTTTCCTCTATAATGTTAACCTTACTAAGCATCTGAGCTCACCCCTTTCTGTGTTTTATTTTTCCCAGGATGTGAAGAAGTATATTATGACTAACCTACAGGGATAGTCTGTGGGATATGAATGTGGTTAATGAAGATAACTTTGTTGTTGTTTTTCATTTCATGATGTATTGTAAAACTGATGAATGTATCTAGTATTTCGAAGGCTACTAAACCAATATTCCATTCGAGACTTGATCTTTTGTGATCATGAAAATGTTATGTAATAATGCACCGACTCTGGGTAACTGGGGTCAGGGAGTTATATGTGGATTACTTGAAACTTTTGTAGAGGATGTCCTGATATGACACCTTTATTATTTCTGTCATTTTGTTGTGAAGGTAATCCACTACCCTAAAACTATATAAGGTTTTTGTTGGATTTGGATGAAATTTAAGGTTTTTTAATGTAAAATTGTAATGATTTTAGGTGGGATGGTGTTGAGGGTGTACCACAGACCCTTCATGTATGGTTGGTCAAGCTTCCAACATGAAAGTGGTGCTTGATGAACTTTATGGAAATTATAAAACATTGAATTAAATTATATATTTTATTATAATTGATTATTTATGATGTTAAATATAAAACATGATCTTGAGTTTTGACACAAACTCAGATGAGGTCTGACGGGCCAAATAGAGTCCTAGTAGATCATGATGAGGTTGATAACTCATTTTGAGGTAGATGACCCTGATCACACACAAAATATGTATGTTTATGAATGGGTGTGAATGTGTGTGTATATTATAAATGGTCTCGAGTATAGAGGTTATGCACTGAGATACCCATAGGCTAGAATACTGGGGTATAATTGTGCCCGAGAGCTGGGATAAGTTCTTGGAAGAACTTGGGATATTATTATTCATCTGATGATCATGTCTCTAAGAGGAAACAGTGATAAATGAGCACCAAAGACCTTGGGAGGTATTATAGTATGAGTAGGTTTATATAAATATACACGGTGTTTCCCCTAGAACCTATTGGGTAGAAATAAGAGGGGTTTGGCTGAGTACTTCCCCATAGAGAGACATGAGATGATACCCTAGCTTAGGTTATAGGAACTGGTCAAGGACTTGGAAATGGGATGAAAAGGTGATTTTGGGTTAGAGATTTAACCTACCCAATATTTCCAATTTTTAGGCACGCCTTTAGGTTTTGGTTTCATCATAATAAGTCCTTACTATATAATGAATCTATATAAAGTTGAATGGAATGATTGGAATTTGTGTGTGCATGTGTTCATGTGTGTATAGCCATGAGAACCATTATTTGATATGGTATGCTTGTGATTTTCATATGGTCTGTGCATCTAGATTTTTAGACCTATTTATTATGTGATATGACTATTCCCTTCTATGTTATGAATTATTGTGTGTGAATTCTAACCCGTGGAGGTCTACATTTTGATTCAATGTGACAAGTAGATCATCAAGGCTTGGTTAACCCCTATAGAGGGAGAATATTCTAGTAAAACATTAAATAATAATGATGATGGGAACAAGAGACAAGATAAGGGTATGTCAGCTATATCACCTAACTAGAGATACATGATGAGGAGTGGTGACCTTGGGGCCAAACCCTATAGATACTATCATGATGACCTTGTGGCTTGACTCATGGTTTGATTGTCCATGTTTCTTAAACCAATATAAATACTCTAGTGACCTAAGATAAAAATTATTTTATCTCACTTTAAATTATTTAAACATTAAATTTCATAGATAATAATATCCCAAGGACTGATAGGTTTAGTTTCTTTTGAGACCAGCTATATAACAAGATTATTTTATAAAACTCGTGACCATTTATCCTTAAAGTCACCATACTGGACCATCTTGGAGATATCTAATTAGTAAGAATAATCCCAAAAAACTTGGTGTAATGAAAACATAATAAAGGGGTGATCTTAAATGATCAGTAATGGATGAATAAAAATTTCATTAAGGAATTATTCATATGTATAAGTAAATCATGAGCATAAGATAATTTTCATAACATCACACTTAACAATTATAAGACATAAGTGGGATTTGAAGTACAAAAAATAATAACTTAAAGATAAAAAATATCAATATAGACAAATAATTGCTATAACATGTCTTAGAAACATTTAACATAAACCTTAAATCACAAGATCACAAGATAATATTTAATAAAATCCTTTAACTGTGGCACAAATGGTAGAATAGGGAAACATTACATTCATGAGACACACCATCAGTACCCATTCTTATAAGAAACCAAGATATAACCAATATGACATGATATAAACTTGTAACCAATATATTGGAGGGTGATATAGGACCCTAATCACCATTCATCAATACTAACATCGTCCATATAAAAAACATTCTCTTTTCACATCATAACAAAATATTTGAAATAAACTGGGTTTTATAAAACATAAAAATAAAAATCATTCTCAATTTTATAAATTACTCATGTAAATATAATGGTTTCCATAAAATATCAAAATGGAAATAATTCTATTTTCATAAAGAACTCATGGAAATAAAATAGGTTTCATAAAACATCCAAATGGTATAAAATAACATCATGAATTAAATCATTTGATATCAAAAACTTGATCACTCAAAATAATCACATTAATAAAGAAAATATAACGTGGAACATAAAAAATAAATCCATTAGAGGTATATTACTTTTAAGACAGAGAGGTAAATGAAAAATAAATCATTTAAATATATTTCTTGAAGACATTTAGTATTCATAAATGTAAAATATATAGTTAAAATTCTATTTTTGAAAATTATCCTATGTATTCATAAAAAGAAGTGAAAATAAAAGACTTCATGGAATTTAATTTTAATTAAACAATATTTTACCTATAAATAAAGACATAAAATCATTAAAAATATAAAATATTGGGAAAAATGTTCAATACTAAATTGTATAACTCATGGAAATGAGTTTCAGTTACCAAGTCTCTTACCTTTACCCTTGATTTCCAGAGAATTACTTCAACCTCCTCTATCATAAATAAAAATATCATAGTGACCTATTTAAGAAAATTATTCATATAAATTTTTATTTATACTCATCATTAATATTAATTCTCTTTATTTATTAGATATTTATAATCTCTTTTTAACATGAGGTGTTAATAAACTTGACAATTTTAAACTCGGTGCTTAAATACAATGTCAATATTACATCTTTTCCCAAATTTCATCCTTTAAAAACCATTAAATGTACTGGAATTGATGATTTATAAAGAAATATATTGTTATAATTCCATAACAAGGGAGTTTTATTCACATTTTTTGAAGACAAAATTGGTACTAATATTGTTTCAGTTTATTTACCAATATCAGTGGAATAACTTATAATGATCATTAATTTTTTTTTTACCCATAAAGAAAATTATTTATGATATATATTACTTATATATATATATATATCATATATATATCATGTATACACATAAAATATAAACTAAAACCATCCATGGTGTTGGTAGTGAAAAACATGATAAATCATTCCATAGAGGCAATAGTTTAGGAATATGCATGGATGGTGAATTAGTTTTTAAAGGAATAAAGAAACAAGTAACATGGATTATAATTTTTGGAACATAAGTATGATATATATATATATATATATATAAACTATACCTATTTAGATAATTCTTCTTTTTTACTACCCAGGTTATGAGGTGATGGAAAATAAAACATTTCTCTTTATGTGGATGGTAGTCTGGACATACAGAGGATTAAAATTTTTGTTTTTTAAACTCTTATGGGGAATCCCCATATTTTTGTTAAACAAAACAAATCTCTCTTATTTTTTTGAGTAGATGGATCCCATTAAATAAAATATAGACCTAGTGGTTATGAAATCCTATGAAAACCTAACCTGAAGGATCAATCTTGAAGGTGGATAAGAATGTTGATGAGTGTTTTGTGTAGAGTTTGGGATTAACTAAGTGAGATGTGGGGTAAGGGGATGTAAGGATAGGGTTTTCCATTTTATAATTGAAAATGATGGATTTTTTGTAAATACCTAAACCTTTTAATAATGGGATGTAATCATCATGGAAAGCAGCTCTAAAAAATGGGAAATAATTGAAAGGGGAAGGGATAATTTCAAGAATATCTATAAGAACTAATTCCCATAAAAGTTTTAAACATGTTTTTATTCTTTTCCTCTTGTTCAAACCATTTTACCCATTTTTTATTTTTACCAAGGAAACTAGTTTTTATTAAAGTAATTTATCATTTATGCTTGAAAATATAATGTTCCTTATTACATAATTTTGAAATAATAATTCCAAATATTTATTCTATTTTATTATATATTTTTTGAAAGTGTTAAAAATTAATAATAAAATACTAAATGTGCAATTTATTAAAAACAATTTTTGTGAAAAATATAACTTAAGTTTAAAATTTCAAATATGAGTTGTAATGTTAATTTTTTTAAAAATTATATTTACTTATAAGATAGAAATTTAGTCTTAGAAAAATATTTCATGAATTTAATTTTCATACTTATATACTAGTAATTTTATAAAATTCATGTTACTTGTAAAAATTGAATTTTTCACTATTCACCTAGAAATCAATATTTTGAAAAAATTAAAAAAATAATGATAAGTTAATATTATTATTATAATTTAAAAAATTAATTTAATTTTATCAAATTAGTATTCTAAAATTTATAACTTTAATTTAAAATAAAATCATAAAATATTACAAAAAACTATTTTTCAAATCGGAAATCATTTTTTTGTATATTAACTATTTTTCTAAATAGTGATAAAAATAAATAAAACTTAGAAAATATCTATTTTATAAAATTAATTTTAATAATTTAAAGGATTTTATTATCTTCTTAGTTTTACTTGTGAAAAAAATATTTAAAAGTATTTTTACTTCATAAGTTGTTTATAACTATTTGTAATCACTTATTCAATAACTACTATACAATGTTCATTATGTGTTTTAATAAAATCTGTTATAGAGTATTAGGGTTTAGTGTTTCATGTGGATAAATCTATTGAACATAATATTTATTTAAGGAGGAATATTTTACCAAAACTCAGGTCGTTACATTCCACCACCTTAAAAATAATATCTCCCTCAAAATCATATTTCTAGGATGAAAACATGTGATGTTAATTTTTCCTCATTTCTTCCTTAGGTTCCCACATAGATAACTCAAACTTGTGATTCCTCCAAAGTAATTTTAATATGTTAGTGGTCTTATCCCACAATAACTCTTATCTATTATCTTGGATCCCCACTATTGTTTCCTCAAATTAGAGATCATTCTCCAACTATATGGATTTTGGGATTAAGACATGTGAAGGGTCTTTTATGTACATTCTAAAAAATAATAAATGGAAAAAATAATGTACTTAAGAGTATTTTAGAGTGAGTGATAAGAAATAATCTAAAACCCTAACTTTATAAATGATCTCAATGGGACAAATATTCTAAGGGCCCAACTTACCTTTCTTACCAAATTTTAAAATGTGTAACATCCTAAATCTAGTAACCTAGAACTAGTGTTTACTTCATTACTTTGGTATAAGATACAAGAGATACTACTATGTCAGATCAACTAGTTTAACATTCTTATAAAACTAGATACATACAAGATTCCTATATTTCATTGGAAATATAAATACATAGCATAAAAACATTTTTTTATCCTTAAAATTATTCATAATATTATTTTTTCTATCCCTGAGAAAAGAAAATAATAAATGGTGATCTTAGTTGATCGGTAAGGTTTATATATATTTGAATATATCATGAGTAAATAATTCATAATCAATATGGAAAAGTGGATAATAAAAATACATTCCATAAATCTATAACTTGTGTTAAATGAACATCCATGTTTAATATCAATATAGTAATCACTTGGATAATGGAAATTGAATTCTAAATAATGGAAATCCATAAATCTAGAAATTCATGATTAAATCATTGCAACCAAGATATCATGAATCTTAATATCTTGATTTCTTACCATGATATCATTCTTAATAAACGGGTAAGTGTAAACTAGACACCCATCTAATATAATATGTGTGATGCTTTATATCATGCGACCCATTTATGTGTTGAATGGATATCTGTAACTAGGACCCACTCATTACTTACACATCCTATTCATTCTCCATTTTTTAATAATCAATACAAATCATTCTAAAAATTCATTATATGTAAAACATTATCAACATTAAATCAACAATAAAGAACATCAATATTTCCCTACTAAATTAAATAACTTACCTAAAAAGCTTCCTTTAGCGGATACCGTATTTGGAAATGGTATACAGTTGAAACATAATAAAATTAATATAAATTATTTAGAATTCAAACATGATATTAAAAATGTAGATATTAAGGAGAAAAATGTACATTGAATAATAGAAAGTGATAGAGAACATGATCATAAGAAATTGAATGATATCAAAATAGGGAATTATCCATTATTAGTAAAGGATAATAGAAGAATATAGATTCATCAGATATTATGGTTTTATAATAAAACCAATACTTCAGAAAATAAAATAGGACTAATATATTAAAAATAAATTCCTTTTAACTTCATGTTAGAATAAAGTTATAAATCACATTTGAAAATTAGTTTCATTACTTTAAGAAAATAATTCCATTTTATTCTGATATCATTTTAAATAAAAATTCAAAAAATATTTATAAAAACATTTTACTTGAAAATAACTAGGGAAACATGTAAAAAAGCTTCAAAGAAAATATTATTTTTGATGGGGTGAAATTTTGTTTGTTTTTTGTATGTTAAAACAAATATTTTGTTCACACCTTTGGTAAAAAATTACCTTATTCAGAAAATGAAAAGAGGATTCCTTTTAAATATTTCTATAGAAAGTAAAAATTTGTTAAATATAAATTTAATAAATTATTATAGAATAGTAAAAACTATCTTGAGTTTTTTTATAAAAAAAATGGATATGGAAGAAAAAGTGTTTGATGGAAAAAGCATAAAAATATTTTTTTAAAGAAAGTACCTTATATTTTACTTGTTGATTCTTGATCCAACAAGATAAGAAATGGAATATAAATGTACAAATCCCAATATAACCGAAGGAAAATAAAATATATGGGGTTTAAATATTTTGATCATATAATTTTCCTAAAGAAAATATGAACATAAACAATCCTAAAATAAAATGATATTGTAAACAAAATCCCTTAACCCGAGTTTGAATTTGATTGTAAGTGATTTTAACCTCTTGTATAATAAATATAAATTTACTATATTTATATACAAGAAACATATAAATAATTATAATATCAACTATCATCCACTTATAATATTTTAACACCCATTTATTAATAATTAATTATTAAAATCTTTGTTTTTGAGCGTTAGCTGTTGCATTTTTCTTGTAAGTTTTCATTGGGTATTTTTCACTCTTCAACAAAAATCAACTATTTATAAAAATCATCCAAAATTAAACCTAAGCTAAATTTTCAATGTAAAATTAATAAATTAAATTCATTTTAACAAATTAAATTTAAAAATTCATATTTTAGGTTTTAATCACATTATTAAATAAAACAATGTGTATTATGCTACCATTCCTCTAGAAAGAAAAATATATTATAATTGAATATTAGGTATCCACCTTTAAAAAATTTATCCTTGAAATTTTCAAAATTTAACATCATGAAAAGATATGGGTAGTTCTTCATCATAACTTCTTTAGTTTCCTATGTTACCTCTTATAATTTTTGATTTCTCCAAAGTACCTTTACCAGTCGAGTCATTAAATTCCTCAACACTTATTCCCTAGGGTAAATAATATAGATATGGTCTTCATAGTAAGATAAATGAAGTTCCAATTATATTTTTAATAAGTTGTGTACATGATTTCGTTCTATCATGTACTTACTTAATAAAGAGATATGGAAAACATCATGAATTTAGAAAGTCAAAGTGAAATTTCTAAATGGTAAGATATAGATCCGATTATTTCCAAAAATATCAGAAGTCCGAACGTACTTAGGACATAGTTTCCATTTATTTCTGAACTATATAACACCTTTACATGATGATACCTTCAATAATACATGATCTCCCACTTGAAATTATAAATGCTTCATTTATCTACATTTCTATTTTTATTTCCTAGATAAAACCTTGATATTAGATGGAATAGTTATTACCTTCACTATTGTATCATCCAAAAGTTCTAGGCCTAAAACATTCCTTTCACCAAATCCATCCCCATAAGTTGGTGTATGCAATCTTTTCTAGTAAACTTTTTCATATAGTACCATTGTAATGCTCAAATAAAAACTATTATTATATAAAAATTCCACCAATGGTAAATAATGATCCCATATCGCTTGAATGAAAAATTATTATGACCTAAACATGTATTATAATGTCTAAATAGCTATTTTGGATTTTCCATATATTTGAGGATGATATGAAGTACTCAAATATATCTAAGTGTCAAGATCCTTATGAATTCTTTTAAAAAATTTCTATGTAATAAAAGGGTCATGAGAATATACAATCGAAAGGGGTGCACTATGAAGTATCCTAATTTCATTAATATAAATCCATGTAAGGCGATCAGGAGGTTGATCTTTCCTTATAATGATAAATGTACATTCCAGGAATAGTAGAATCACCTGTTTGACATGAAAACATAGATTTTAGTGTTAATTTATTAAAAATGTTGTTATAAAGAATATATAACATCATGATATATGGATTTAAATAACAAAATACCCGGCTAGATAAACACTAGAACGATAATAATAATAATATTCACATGTAATTTATAATTAATTTATGAGCATATATATAATTACCTTAACATGTAATTACCACTTAGTTGATGATCTGGTTGACTAAATCTTTTCAAATCATCATTTCAATGCAATATCTAAGTGAATAATCCCTCTAGCGGTGATCCATTTTTTCACCACAATATCTAAACATCATTATAGAATAATCAAGTTCTAGAATTCCCATTCCTGATATCTTGTATTGTTCGTGGTTGATCATAGAAGAATTATTCACAAGGAATGAATAACTCTTGGAATTTTCTGGACTGATTCAGAGAGGAGGAGATAAGAGAACTATAGATCTCTTAATCTATAACTAGGGATTGATAGAGCTCCTATATCCATCCATTTTTCACAAAACATGTGTTTTATAATGTAATATAATTAGGTATTTATTATGAAAGGTTTAGGGTCGGAAACATTACCAAAAACCCTTTCAAAACTCTATAATTATTAGTTGACCCCATATCCAATAATAATAATATAAATATTAGTTTTAGTAAATTTACATGTGAAAAACTTTAAGAATATATAAATAAATATAATTTATAATAATTACATCTAGATCAATAGGTTTGATCTTCTTATCCTCTTTATTATTTATTGAACCATGAATAAATAATATTTATTTAATAAATATCATCACACTATTCATTGAAAAATATAATAAATATTATATTAAAAAAACATTACAAACAAATATTTATTATTATTATTATTATTATTTAACTCACATAATATTTCAAATAACTTGGGATTAAATCATAACAATCAACCAAACTTGAATAAATATCATTTATTATAACTTGTTAAATTCAATAGTTGAATTTAACTAAGATATTATATAAACTCAGTTTGTGGACCTACAGGCCTATTTATCAATGGAATTAGGTATAACAACCTAAAGTCTAATGGTGGAATCTAGCAACATACCAAGGGACCCATGAAGAAATAATTTAATGTTGTAATTACATTCAACCTCTTACAAATTCTTACCATGTAATATAATCCATTTATCATGATATCTCAAATCAGGTAGGTTGAATATCAATTCCATCAACGAATGTGCTTTTTGTCCATTTATTTGACTTTATAAAAATGAACTCACCCGCTAAACACCATGTCTATGGATTTATCTAGGCAGTTCCATTCCAATCAAAGGTCCAATGATATTATGTTTCTTTAAGGGTGAGAAGGGAAAAATATTTTTTCTCATTATCCATTAATGCAGTATCACTTGTGACAAACCCATCACATCTTACCTCACTTATAGAATATGTTGTGACAGTTATAATCAATAAATCAGAGTACACAATTCATGATTCCATTAATGATAATATTAAAGTCTAAGGATTAGTACACAAATTTTTACATAGGAACTGCCAATGACACATGAAAAAGTGTATTTTCTATTTGATGGTCTATTCTCATAATCTCTTATAATGAAAATTACCAACAGTGTACACCATGATAGGGTGCCTAAAAGTCTTATGAGTCTCCACACCTGATAGATTATATTATCTACATCCCATCAAATGATATCATATGGATATAGATTATTTATTAAAGAATATTATTATGGAACATCTTATTTCTTATCATAAAGATGAATTTATTTTACTTTTTAGTGTGATATATATTCTTAGTAAATCATAAAATTCTATTATTATATAGGAAAAATCATTATGTGAAAATTAAAAAAAAATTAAAAACGAAAACATGTAATCAAGTACTCAGAAAGTTGGTTTTAGGGAAACTAACTCCATCATACTCCCACTTAAACTCAATTCAATTTACAAAAACTTTTAGTTCACTAGCACTCACATTATACTCATGCCTCTTTTGGGATAGATCCTTAATTAACGGGATTTATAAATTTTCATTTTTGGATACTCTACTCACCACAACTTCACCTCATTGAAGAAATTTAATTATGATATAAAACATCCAAAGTATGTGATTTTTCCTTTCAAATGATCTTGGATATCTAGAAAGATCCACCATAAGAGTGATATCATAGAAAACTATAATGGGATCTTCATTACATGGAAGCACATCAATCTATTGGAGTAAGTTTAGAATCCAAAATGATTTCTTGTATGTGTGAGAAGACATTATATACTTAGAATCTATAATAGAGTCGATGAAAATTGGATCCTTTAAACTCTTCCATATCACAAATCCTCTATTGAGATATAATACATATCCCAACCATGGCTTCATATCATCTAGATCTATCTAAAATCCACTATCTATATAACCCCTTATTAATATCTCTTTATTTCCCCATACACTATGAACATATCCTTAGTTTGACTTAGATGATTAAGGATATGATTAACAGTAGTCCAATGTTTTTTACCTAGATCTACTTGATTTCTACCTACCGTGATCAAAGCATAAGTGGCATCAATCCTCATATATAACATGTATTAAATGATAGGCCATATCAGATAAGTGTATGGAATCTTACTCATTCTCTCTCTTCTCTATTATGCATAAGGAAACATTTACTTGGATATTTTCATACAATGTGACACTAGAACCAATCCCCCATTAGATTTATCCATATTTAATCTCTTTATTATTTGGTCAATGTATGCACTTTGAGTTAGTTCAGGTAGCCTCTTGGTTCGATCACACATGATCTTTATCCCTATAATGTATGTTTCTTCACCTAAGTCCTTTATGTAAATAATTTTCTCAACCATTCCTTAACCATTTATATGGATATTATAACATTTAAAATTATTAATATGTCATAAATATATACTAATATGAAAACAATATTACCCCAACTAAACTACTTTTAAATACATGGATCACACTCATTCTTAATGAAAATAAATTCCATTATGGTTTTATCAAACTGAATTTTCCATGAACCGGATGGTTGTTTTAATAAATAAAAATATTTATGAAACTTTTATAACTTTTTGGAATTTATTAGATTCAAAAAATATTCTAGTTGTGTAATATATACATCCTTTTGAAGGTTCCCATTATGGAAAGTAGTTTTGAAAACTATTTTCCCAATCTCATAGTCATGGTAAACTATTATGACAAGAATAATTTTTATGGATTTAAACATGTAAATTGGGGAAAATGTTTCATTATAGTTGATAAATTTATGTTTTCTGAAATCATTCTTCCACTTTCCATGATTTATAGGTATTTACTTTACCTTTTATGTTTAATTTTCTCTTTAATACCAATTTGCACTCAATGTGGTTTACATCAACTGGAGGATAGATCAAAATCCAAACATGATTTTGATACATATAATCCATCTTAGAATGTATGGAATCATTCCATATTGTAGGTTCCGAGTAGTCTATTTAATCCTTGTTGGATATAGGATCATCACTATCAACTACCAATGATTCACCATCATCAGTGACTAAAAAACCAAATCTCTTTGGTTCTCATAGCTCTCTAACACTCATATGCAATACTTGTGTTTCATGAAGAAATTATTCCATGGGGACCTATGAAATCTATTCCTGTACCAAATCTTGTGTATCTTGAGCATCAAATTCATCCATGAAAATATTGAACCCACAATCCTTCTTGCAGATGAACTCCTTATCAGGAAATATGATGAGTTTTTTGAAAGTTACTTTCTTGTATGAAGTGTTTTATATATAGTATCAACTTATTTCTTTGGGATACCCTATAAAGATACAATTTGTGCCTCAGGGTGAAATTTTGTTTCTTGATCTATGCTTAAAAAATTCCCCTCAACCCCATGCATTAACATGTGAAAAAAAGTTTATTTCCACTCCAATAGTCAAAGGGAATACAATTTTTAGCTTTAGATGGTACTTGGTATAATAAGTATGATATCATGTGTAATTAATATCCACAAAATAATAATGGATGGATTATGTGGAACATCATCAACCTTTCCATGCCTAGAAAGTTATGGTTCTTCATTTCACTAAAACCATTACACTATAGTGTATAAGTTGGAGTGATTTGAGATAAAATCTTTTGCTCCCATCTAAAATTGAAGAACTGTTACATATGATATTAATTGCCTAGATTTGATAAAATCTTCTATATCTTCAAACCAAGATGATTATCAACTTAATTATGAAACTCCTTGAAATTTTCCAAGTATTCAAACTTATACCCCATAAATTAGATATAACCATACCTACTCATGTCATAAATAAAAGTAATAAATTATGAGAATCCACATCTAGCTTCCACTTTAAAAGGTATGCACATATTAGTGTGTACAAATTCTAGAATCACTATGGCCCTTTCACATTGATCGCCAAATTTTTGTTTGGTAATTTGAACTTGTAAACAGTCATGACATCTTTCTAGTGGTTTATACTTAATTGATTCTAAATAACCATCTTGATAGAGATTTTTCAAATGATTCTCATTTACATGACTATAAAGGTGATTCCAAAAAAAGGTGTTATATAAATCATGTGTATTTATTTCATTATCAATTTACAATATTTGGTTTTCATACTTCAATACATAATGTCCATTATTTTACATTTCTATACAATAATATGTGATATCTTTGGGATGAGTTGTTATATAGAGGGAAGGCTACAAGATATCACACTTTATTAATGCAAGAACAATTTTAAAACTTCTGTAACCTCATGTAATTACTCTTGATTAACATGATTTCAAGAGTAGAATGCATAAAAATAGTTCTTTAGGGTTTTATGACATGGTTTTGGAGAAAAATAACAATGCTAAAGTACCACCTACTAGCTGGTACAGGGTCACCAACCAACTGATTTAACACTAGCTAGAAATTTAAGGCTAATAGCTAGCTAGTGGCCTCATGGGATATTTTTTAATAGGGGGAAAATATATTTTACCACATTTTACATTAACCTCACACTCAGTATTTCCTACCATTTCATCCCAAGAATATCCCCTTACAAGACCCAACCCCCCCCCCCTTCCTCTTTATCAAACCTCATCCAGTCCATGTCTGTTTATGATTCTACATGTTATGTTCATAATCTTATTGTAAGGGTACAACTCCTCTTGCCTCTAATATTCATTTCCCTTACATTATAATTATCTCTCACTAGTTTAATCTATGATTATCTATTTCGAAGGATTTTTTTTGGTTTCTCTTGTCATCTGATTTAGGATGAACTAGTGGCCAATACTCAACTTCTGGGATTCTCTAAGTATGAGTTAGGTGGTCCTTAAACCTAATCCATCATACATACATTTTTTCTAATTATTTTTATAATTTGTTCAAGTCTTCCATGCCTTGCTTTAACCCTAGTTTAATTACACATTTTAATTTGAGTTGGCTTAGTTAAATATCATATTTAATATGCATTTTATGATTATAAAAATGGAAATTACAAGTTTAATGTTTTCATAGTAGAATTAACCTATAGGTTTATTTATTTCATTAAAATACTAATTAGGTTTTAAGAGATTTTAAATGGAGTTTTTATTTAAATTTATGATTATGAAATGGAAATTAACAATCATCAATATTTTGAATGGTATTAAATTTTGTTTTGGGTGTAATGAAATAATAAAAATTTAATTATTTTAATTAAAATGAATTGGGATTTTTTGGAATAAACAAATATAAGGATTGGAGATGCTTTATGAAGCTTTTAAAAATTTGATGGTGAGATAATTTAATTAAAAGTACTTGAAAATATTTTTGGTAAATTTAGAAATTTAAAATGGTGAGTCGTAAGTGGTATGATATTTGGTTGGGATATACATTCACATCCTATAAATTAGTAATTTAGTGGAAACTAATGTATAATTTTGTATTTAATTAAATTGTTTAATTTAAATAATGACAAATATTTTATGCAATGTTATGTGATGTAAATAAAATCTTGGCATGGGTTTGGTTTTGGGTAGAAATGTTCCATGAAGTGTACCATGGGGGGTTTTGTTCATAGTTGATATTTTTATTTTATTGAAAATGTTTTATTGGAAAAACAATTTGTGTAAATTGAGTTTCTCTTGATATGGTGATGATTTGGAATTATTTGGGAGGTTTCCCTAGAGTTCGTATAGACCTAGACTTGTGTGTAGTTCAATGAGAGAACCCAAGATTCAACTAGTTGACTCATATTAATAACATAGGGAAATGACACCCTTTGGTTAATAGATGAATTATGCTATGGAGTTCCTTGAGAAATCTATTGGTTTCTACTTAGATTCATCATCAAAAATGCCTTAGGGAGGCTTTATATTGGAGTAGGGCAATGTATTCATTTATAAAATGTCATAGATTAATGTCATGGATTCTTATAAGGTACTTTATTTTAATGATGTAAGATGAGATACTTGGATTCGTCTTGATTTCTTTTTTTCTGGAATGACTTAGAAATAAGATGATGATTCCAATCAAGACATTGTTTTGAATGTTAAGGATGGTTTCTTAAGTTTCTATTGGTCTCCTAGTACTTATTAATTCCAAGGGTCACCCCTTTGGATTTACTAGGACACTTATTGGAAGTTAATGCGCTATTAATCCACATTAATTACCCCAAGTTATTTTCATTATAGTTTCCATGGTTTTGTACATTGGAATTGGATGTCAAATATCATATATTATGGTAATAGATACACTAAAACAAGCCAAAGAGGATAGGTGTGACCTAAAGTGTCACTGCAAATCCTGGTTTTAGAGGTTTTTTAATTTTTTAATTCATTGTAAACTAATTTTTTATTAGAAGAACTTCTTCATGAGATTTTTATACAAACTAATTATTTTACTTCCACCATTGATAGTGGTCAGTAAAGTTGTACTAACACCTCGATCAGGTCACCATGGCACAGGGGTACAGAAGAAGAAGACTATCTATTTGTAGGTATAAGTTTAGGTTAATTCCCAATGTGGATGTGTGTTGTGGTTTGATTGGAGTGGATTATAGATGTTGGGGCCAAGTAAGACTTGGGACTGGTTTGGGGATGATTTTAGTTTACATATTATTATAGCCTTTTATTTATCATTGAATGTGATCAAACCACAAGGGGTTGGTTATGGAATATATGATATACTTCAAGTCACATTATTTTTATATTGTTGTTATTATTTTATTTTTTGTTGACTTATCTATGCATTCCTTTTTTTTGGTTTATCTGATTTCTTATTATGTATTCTACTATTAATACTCTAAACTGATGGAATATCAATCCCATGGTATCCTTATAGATCCTCTTCACTATCCAGTAACCTCTAGAATATAGGGAGTCACACTTGAGATCATGTGGCACAGTGGTAAAAAAACACCAGTTCAATGACTTCCAGGATGGGTCATTAAAGAAACCTTATAAATACATATTTATCAAAGTTAAACTCCAAAATATTATATACCTTGTTTTATTTATCCCTATAACCTTTCTTGGATTATTTTATCTCCATATAGATGGAAAGTTGATAAATCATTTATCTAATATATGACCTCTTACTTTCACTCAGGAATTCAATAGTCATCCTTTGAAAATCAATGAGTATTGGGTCTTTTTCAAACTTAAAAATGGATAGAGTGCCATTTTTTAATGATTAGATTATATTACACATTGTTTTCCTTCCTTTGGTGGTAATGTATTAAATAGTCATAATCTTTTAACAACATTGACCATGTCCTTTGGAACATATTCAACTCTTTTTAGGTGAATTTATATTTCAATCCCTTATTATTAGTATATATTTAACAATTTTATCTATATAGATAATGATTCAAAATATTTAATTCAAATATCATTGTTTACAACTCCAAATCATGGTTAAAGTAATATTACTAATGTGCCTTTAATTGATAAAAGGAATAATAAATTACCTTACCAATCTATATGAGGATGCATCATAAGCCTGTTTTCAAAGAACCACCATATTTTTCAAACTCTCTCCATTATAGGTTAATGTAAGTACTTTTAAAGTTACCAATACATTTTTTAATTCCTTGAAACTTTCATCACATTCCTATGTTAAAATGAAATTCAATCCCTTTCATGGTAGCTTGGTTAGTGGATTTGATAACCATGAGTAATTTCTCAAAAAGAATCTATAGTATCTAGTTAGCCTAATAAAACTACGGATCTTGGTTATTTTGATCAAATAAGGTCATTCGTAAATAAATTCTTTCCCTAAAGGATTTAAAAATATGCCCTTTCTAAGGATTAATTAAACCAATAATGAATCCTTTTGTTTCTAGAATTCACAATTTCTAAATTTTTCATAAAAATTATGTTTTCTTAATTCCATCAATATAATCTAAAAATGATCCCCATGTTCTTCATTGATCTTGGGATAAATGATGATATCATCTTTGATTGAAACCACAAATTGATATTATCAGTCTCCAAATACTATATTCATTGGATATGTGAAGATGGTATGAGAATTAGTTAATAAGAATGGAATAAATATAAATTTATAGTTTTCCAACTTTTAACACTTAATAGATGATATATATATAGAATATCAATCATCTAGAAGTAATAAGTTCCTCTAAGTTGACCAAATATGTCATCGATATTAGTTAAAGGAAATTTATTCTTTATTTTGATCTTATTATACACATGATAGTTAATGAAAGGACACATTGATCCATATTTCTTCTTAACAAAGAGGATTGGTGCTCCCAGTGTGAAGAACCAAGGGGGTAAAATGTTGTCTAAATTCTCCTCTTCATGGTTCTTTTATTCCTCCAATTCAACAATATCTATTTAGTAAGATCTCAGTTTTCATCATGTGGTATGGATCCTTTAATTTCCATTTTAATGCACTTGTTTGTTTTTGTTGGGATAATAGTAGCCACAAAGATATTTTATGAGAAGTTTGGAAGTAGAAAAACTATGGTGTAAATTATTTTTTTACACCATAAATTATTAATTTATTGTGTAAAAGCCTCTTATTCTAAAAATAGCTTAGGTAGGCCCATTAATAGGGGAGATTTATGGATTAAATTACCTATTTACACCATAAATATATCAAGTGACTTAAAAAGTTGTGGAAATTAAATTTTCACCCCTAATGACTTATAACCTAAATATTTTCTTCTTATTCCCCGTTCATATACAATAACTCCACTTGGGATACTCCTTTCTTCCATTTCTCCAAGCTAGGATTTGAGGTTCATCCTACATCTAGTATCTATTTCGCTCACCATCGGTCAGATTTGATTCATATTGGTATTCCCTTAAATACTGTTGAATCTATTCTTTGTTTATCTCTATGCATGAAATGCTAAATCCATGTGAGATAATATTTCCTATTTTGAGGGTGTTTATTTATTTATTTTATTTCACATCTTCTAGACCAAATCAAAATATAATGTCATATGGGGAGTCTTCTACCAAGCTCTAGTGGGTGGTCTCATGATTTTCACTCAAAGTCTAGTTATATATATGTGTGTGTGTGTGTGTGTGTGTGTGTTCTCCCACGCACCAGAATTCACAAGAGTCACCTCCTAAATTGGAGTTTTCCTTAAAATTAAATGTTTGGTTCTATGTTATATAACCCATAATCATCGAAGAGGGTTGATAACACCAATTATAACCACCCCTTTAGGTGTGTTCCTATAATAGCTTAAATAACCATGGGTTTCTTATAAATTTAGTTCACCTTTATATGTGTGTTCATTCATCTTTTGATTTATATATTTTAATTAATTAAAATTAATGGATTAATAAAGTATAATGAATGGATTGATAATTTTTTAGGACTTCTAATCCTTGGCTATATATTTGAACCAACTTTTGAGGTGATTTGTTTTACTTGAAATTAAATATACATTATAAATTAAATGTATTGCTAAATGGTATGGTAAGAATGTGATCCCAAAACATTAATTATGATATTACAAGTGTAAGAAATGGGTTCTGAATTTGAATTCCATGGATGAACACATTGAGATTATTTAATATTAAATGAATTAATAAAACAATTATATCATGTCATGGGTGATGCTTGGGTTCTCATATTAATTCCATGGAAAGGAACACTTGGCGGGTGGATTTACATTATTCCATAAGTGACACTTGGATTCCCTATATAGAATCCTAAAAATAGTATGAAAGGGAAATTTATTACATTATTCCATGTGTGACACTTGGGTTTTTTCTACATGGACACCATGGAAGAACTCATATGAAAATAACCCTATACTATGCCTAGAGTGATACCATGATTCTTATGGGAAATTCCATGGTTGATATTGTATGGGGATAGGTTCATAGTACGCCTAGAGTGATAATTGGGTACCTTATATAGAATGAATTTGATGGGTTCAAATCATCAATTAATTAATTATTTATTTAATTAATTAATGTGAAATGTCTTCAAAGTCAAAGGACATACTTGGATTCGGTCAGTGCCTTACCTACATGACAACCTTATTTTATTCCTCTATGAATTTTTAAATTCTATGAGATGTGTTCATCAATTATACTAATATGATCCATGGGGGATTCATTGGATAATACATGGGTTTTGAGCTCTTTTAAAAATATTAAATCACAATTGGGAATCATTTATAGATATTCTGGATTATGCCGAAGTAGGTGGTATTGGGCGGGTGTCCTCTTCAGAACCCAGTATTAAATGTGATTTATATATTTAATTCCTATTTTATATTATTACTTGGACACTTATTGTTTACATATTCATGGGATTTATTATATTAGACACCATTGTTGGTGTACTACTAATTATATCACATACACTGTTCAGACCGCCATTTGGTAATCAGGAAAAATATATGGATGAAGCAAGAGATAAGGGAAATCGACCTTCTATGGATTCTTTATTATCTATACCAAGATGAAGTATATATTAAGGTTACTTAATGTAGGATAGTTATAGCATCCCTATCCTTTTACACAGAATGTTACATTATTTTAGACATAATTAACTACCAAATTACAAGCTAATGATCGTAAAGTATAGTGTCTTTGGAAGACTAAGTACATAAAACTAAAAACATGGGAATAAATAAAACATTTCTTTATTTATAATCCATTATGAGATAAAAACTTAATTTTATCCATTACATCTACATAGGATAACCCATAGGAAATACATGAACAATGGGATGACTTAAAAATCCCATTAAATAAATAAAAATTAAAATAAATTTTAGCACATGGATTAGAAGAGATAACATAATGATATAAAAAATAATTAAATGTGATTAAACATAAGAAATAATAACATATAGAACATGGTATAATATAATAATAGAACCATAGTAATGTAGAAAAAACATGAAACATGACTTTATCATGATTCAAGGATCATTTCACATAGAGGATCACAAGTCAAGGCTAACCACCATGACCATTGCACATGGAGCATGAGTCAAGGCTAACCACTAAGACCGTTTCACATAACATCTCATAAGACTAAAAATTAGCCAAAAAATTGGGGAACTATATAGGTGCACCCATCATAACATGTGCATGAATTTGTGTTCCACATAAATAATCATACAATAGGAATCAAACACAAACATAAGGCTTACCAATGGTAAAAATTGGGTATCACAATTTTTTCAAAAAGGAATAACATAAGGGAATATAAGAATAGAGTCCATGATAGAAAGTATTTAAATCATACATTGGAACTCATAATGGAAAATATGCATAGATCAGGATAAGTGTTGTCAAACTGAAGTGAATACATGTACAAATGGCATTTAATAATATTAAAAAAAACATTTTAGTGCGGTTTAAGAAAAATATTAAAGATACTTTTAAGTAGAAAAATGCATAATATTTTATATAAACAAGAAGTTAACTAGGAAATTTTTAATAACAAAATTAGTGATTTTAAAAAAATAATAGTGTCTTAAAACAGATTATGGAGTGCACTTGAAAATGGGTAAGAATTTGGGAAGTTCCCTTAAATTGGGCTAATTGAGTAGGGAACCTTTTAAAAACATGTATATACCTCAAAAAATAATGATGAATGGATCTTGATAAATGACTTTAGAATATATAACAATAATTTAGAATATGAAAATAAAAATAAAAGACAATTTAATTTGGGTAAAAAGAGAGAAATAATAACTAGAAGGAATAATGGAGGTTCAAGTAGAATACCTTACATTATGTTCGAAAAGATTATACACTTGATCTTAATGTCCTGAATAATAAAATTAAATCTGTGAATTAATTAATTAATAAAATTTTATACATTTATTTTATTTATTATAATATTATTATGTTCATTTATGTCCCTTTTTATGGGTTATGAGATTCTATTTCGTCATTCAAGAGCATTAATTTCATTGGTTTTCATGATCAGTTTACTTGTATATGTGTATGGAAAATATTATAGAATGAGGATAGTTTTCTAGAAATTAACATGTATGATATTAAATAACTTATAGAATATTAAAATACCATTTTTTTTCTATAATTGATGATGATTCATTAGATAAATCATTAATGATATTCGTTTAGACTAATTTAGCGTTTTTTGATCATCACAAACTAGTTTTATTATATTATTAAATATCATATATATATATACTGGTTTCATAAAATTAAATATATTTTAATAAATATAATATAATATGGTTCAAATATAAAAATTATTTTATTAACATCCTTAATGTTGAAATTGAAATATAAAAGCACGTCGTCTATGAAGGTGGTAAATCAGCACCTCACAAGCGATGTTTTCATTCTTAAAGTAAAAGAGAGAGGAGAATAGATTTTATGAATAATTATTCCATAAACAAGATAAAATTCTACTATATGTAAGATGATTGACTTTTCCTTCCACTAGGACAAGGGTAACTAGGGAGAAGATAATAATATAAAATTACTTCAAAAGAAATTGAAAGAAAACAGAAGAGGGTTTTACCTCTTGATTCATTCTCATTGAGAACCTCCTCAAGGGATTGGTTTTGGTCTTTTTTTAGGGAAGAAATCTCCTATATATGGGTTAGAGTCTTCGAAGTATATTTTAGAAGAATGTTTACATGGATCAAGGCTCTAGAGGTGTGAGGAGATGATGTGGTATTTATAGTGGAGGAGAGAGGTGTTTTCTCATTATTCAATTCAGTAGTTTATTATTTTGCTCAAGATAAGAAATTGTGTTGATTATTGAGACTAAATATAGTAATTAGATCATGTGATTTCGAAACAATGGTTCTTACATCATCCATGAATCAAGGAATAGTTTATTTAACTTAAAATGTATATATTAAAAAAAATTAACACATTTCACTATTCAATAAAAATTTAAATATTTTAGAAAAATACCAAAAAATCACCCTAACCATTTTTTAACATGTATAATTAAAAATTGAACTCCATTTTATGAAAATAATTTTATAAAAATGAAAATTTTAATTTTTTATTAAAATAATTATTTACTTAGAAAATAAAAATTTTAAAATTAAAACTTCTTTTCTAACACCTTGAAAAGTTAATTATGGTATCATAAAATTATCTTCTAATAATAAGTCAAAATAATATTAATTTATGAATATATGTTATGAAAATAAATTTTCTATTAAATTATTAAATTAATTATAATATTGTAATTAAATAATTATGACTTATAGAAATACCAAAACATAATTAATATTTTTTTAAAAATATTTATTTACTTATACTATGATATAATTATATCATGTTATAATTTATAAGATGAATAAACATTATTTATACTATCATTGGCAATGTTACAATTTAATTGATTGGTTTACTATTTATAAGGGTCACATTACCATTCCATAGGGAAAGTTACTATTTCATCATTATAAGTTCCTTAACTTATATAATTACTTTTTATTTCATTGATTCATCATTTATAAATATTTTATTGTGTTCTCTATGTGATTATACCATATGAAATAATTATATGAAGTTAATTTCATGAATAAAATTCTCAGTTTGTTACATTCTCCTCCCTTATGAAATATCTCGCTCGAAATTTAATTTTACAAACTATGGGGAAAATAGGTGTGGGTACTTTAACTTCATCGCTTCCTCTAGTTCTCGTGTTTCTGATTAATACTTATGGTTCTACCATAGTACTTTAACTAGACGAGTAGTATCGTTACATAGAACATTATATCTATGATCCAAGATCTTTATTGGTTGCTGCTCGTATGATATATCATTTTCCAACTGTACCACCTCTAAATTTAGTACATGTGAGGGATCTGGTATGTACTTACTTAAGAGGGTTACATGGAATGAATAATGTACTTGATACATTTCTGGAGGATGTGCTAGTCGATAGGCTGTGGCTCCAACACGATTAGGAATTTAAAAGGGGTTGATATACCTAGTACTTTACTTCCCTTTCTTCCAAAATCTCATGACCTTATTCCATAGAGATATTAAGAGGAATACCATGTCTCCAACTTTAAACTCAAGGTATATTCAATGATTGTATGCATATCTATTTTTTTTAATTTGGGATGCCTTGATGTGTAGCTAAATTTTCTTCACATTTTCCACCACTTCTTCAACCATTTTAGGTCCTAGAATCTTACGTTCATCAACTTTATCCCAACATGCCAATGTTCTACACCTTTTCCCATAAAGGGTATCATATGGATCCATTTGGATGTTGGAGTGGAAACTATTTTTGTAAGAGAACTCAACCAGAGAAAGATATTGATCCAATCATCCTTTCAAGATGATAGAACATGGTCTCAGTATGTATTCTAGTTTTTGAATAGTTTGATCTGATTGGACATCAGTTTGAGGTTGATAATACATAATGAAGTTCAACATAGTTTTAGGATCAAGTTGGAGACTATTCCATAACTTGGAGGTGGATCTTGGATCCTGATCAGATACAATCGATAGTGGTACTCCATGCAGCCTTACCACTTCTCTAATATATATTCATGCAAGTTTATCCAGTGATAAGTCCTCTCAAATTGAAATAACGTGACCTATATTTATAAAATGACCCACAATGACCCTTATAGAATTGTGTCCTATGTATGTCTTTATAAGTTCAATGAAAAAATCCATGGGTAAATTTTCCCATTTCCATTTTGGTATGAGTAATGGTTGCATCAAACCTTTTGAATTATTCCATTCAACCTTCACTTTCTCACAAACTAGGGACTTTGAGGTATATTTAACAATAACTTTCTTTATATTCTCCCGCCAATAGTTCTATCATATATCTCGATACATCTTTGTGCTCCATGGATGAATAGAGAAAATCAAGCAATGTGCATCATTCAGAAGCTCATTATTTATCTCTGGATCACATGATACACGTAATCATGAACATAATATTATGAATCCATCCTTATCAATCTCAATCTTATAGAATTTCCCATTTCTGATATCTTCCACCCTTTTCTTAATTTTCACATTATTTCTTTGAGCATACTTTATTTTCTCCAAGAGGGATGGTTAAGAAATAATTTAAGAAAGTATTGATTATATTCCTAACTTAATTATTCCCATGTCCTTCCTTTGTAAGTCTAAGAAGATTTTATCCTTCTCAATTATTATCATTGATAAAGATGCAAGATCTTTTCTACTTAGATCATTTTACACCTTATTTTCCTTACCATTATGGTAGTGGATTGAGCAGTTTTAATCCTTGATAAGGTATAACCATATTTTCTAGCACATATTAAGATCCTTATGTGGGAAGATATATTTGATACTCTTTTGATTAGTATATATCTCACACTTCTCCCCATAGATATAATTCTTCCAAATTTTCACTTCAAAGATCACAACTACCAAATCTAGATCATGCGTATGATAGTTTTTCTCATAAATTTTTAGCTAACTTGATGTATAAGCTATCACTTTATCAGTTTTTAATTTTTACACAACCTAAACCTTTCTTTTAATCATCACTATACACCATAAATAGTTCTCTACTTTTTAGGAGTGTGAGTATTAGCATAGTGATAAGCTACATTTTGAACTCCTTAAAGCTTTCCTCAATTCTTGAGTCCAGAAAAAGTTCAATTCCTTCGATTTCATCTTGGTTATTAGGTTTGAAAATCATGATAAGGTCGTAAAAAATTATTGTTAATACATATTTATGGCAAGGAAACTAAAAATATCCATTAAAGATATTGGAATATAAAACTCTTTGATCGCCTTTATCTTGGAAGGGTCTATATATATTCTCTTGCCGGTGATAACATTCCCCAAGATTAATAATTCCGCTTATCCAGAACTCACATTTACTTTATTTGCATAATTTTCCCCCTTTTCAAGGTATTTATCATAGTATTCAAGTGATCCTCAAGTTCCTCCTTGAAATTGGAGTATATCAAAATATCATCGATAAAGACCATCACAGTTTTTTCAAGGTAATCTTTAAAGACTCCATTCATCAAATACATGAATTTTTTTGGAGAATTAGTGAGTACAAAGGGAATCACTATAACATGATAGTGTCTATACCTTATTTGAAAGGAAGTACTGGGAATATATTCATTCCTTACCTTTAATTGATGACATCCCAACCGAAAGTTCACCTTAGGGAAATAACTAGCCCCACATAGCTGATCAAACAAGTCATCTATCCATGACATGAGACACTTGTTCTTTATCATGATTTTATTTAGATCACAGTAATCAATGTAGAGGCTCATTGATCTATAATTATTCTCTAAAAAGAGGATTGGTGCACCCCATAGTGAAGTACTCAGGCATATACAACCCTTTCCTATATTCTCCTTTAATTTATTCTTCAGTTTATTTAGATCAATGATGGAAATTATATAAGGTTTCTTTGATATCAATAGAGATTAGGAAAAAAGATCAATTGGGAACACGAACTCTAGATCAAGAAAAATACTAAGAAAGTATTCAGGGAATAAATCAATGTAATTTCCTATGATGGGAATGTCTCTTATCCTGATTTTCTATTTTGCCTCAATCATTTGAGCCAGATATGATTGCTCATAAGGTAGTAATATCAACATCTTGAGACAATGATTCTAAATGATATTCATCTTCCTCTTTACACTTGAAAATGATTGGAGGATGCTTTGAGATGTGAAGAGTGCTATCCATTTCCCGATAGTTGATGTTGTCTTTATATAAATATATCCAATACATTCCAAAAATAGCATCAAACTCTACCAAAAGAAGTATGAAAATATTTTTTGGGAGATTTAGTCCAAAACATTAACCAAGGAGGAGTTATATAATTTGGATGCAATAATTTCCCCATTTACTATTCTCACAGATAACTCAACTTACACATTGTGAGGTGGTGATTGAATAGTTCTACTAAACATAGAAGATATGAAGGAATGTGTAAAACCATAATCAAACATTAGTTCAATATTTTTTGAATGAATAACTCGCATACCTATCACCACATTGTTTTCCAGCCCCACCTTAGTAGTAGTGATAGCATAATCACTTATTTGTTTACTTGGAGGTTATCATTGATTGGATCTGATAATATTGGTATTAGGGAATTGGTTTAAAAAATTCCCATGTTCCTTACAGTTAAAACACTACACTACAGGCTGAATGTTAATCTAAACCTTCCTTTATTCTTCCACATTAGTGGAGTTCTTGATGTACCTTTGATAGTTCTTAGACATATGTCCCATTCTTCTAAATTTGAATCATTTCTTTATTCCCTTAAGATAGTTCCCAAGATGTTTCTTACCAAAATTTTAACATGCAGGATATTTAGTCTTCTTTCCATCATATGATGAATTTTTTGATCCACCCATATTAGACTCCATTTCTTCTTCTTTTTTTCACCGGGCCCATGATACCAGTGAGATTCTCTGATCTATATTTTATATTTTATATAAAAATGGAAAATATTCTCATAAATATCGAAGACTTGAATATCCAACACTTTTTGTAGACTTGGATTTATTCCACTAAAAAAGCGATCCCCCTTTGTTCATTAGGAAAAATCCAAAGGCATGTCTTGAACGACTGTAAATTTTTCTTCATATGACCCTATATAATTGTCTTCCTTCTTCTTAAGACTGAGAAAATCTCTTTCCATCTTGATATAAAGGGTTAGGTGAAAATATTTATTTAATTTTTTTTCTTGAATTCTTCCAAATTCATTGAACCAATTTCATCTTTAGAATTTGTGTTTTTTTTCAGTGCCTACCACTGATCAACTTCCCCATCAAAACGATAGAACAAAAATAAAAATTTCTCTTTTTCTGAGCACAAGAGGATAGATAATATCTTTTCAATGGAGTTAATCCACTATTCCATGAGGAGGGTATTACAAGATCCACTAAACATGGGAGGTTTTTTATGCATGAAGGATTCGATGATAACTTTCTATTTACTTGGAGAAGGAGGGAATTCCACATGATTCAAGTTATTATTCATTACTTGAGATATATGAGAAAGTAATTTCATAAGGTTATGAGCACCCATTCCCACTATATTAGGAATATCAATAGAAAAATCATCACATTTCTTATGACATTGATTTTTTGGAATGTGTTCTTATATTTCCCACCACTACATAAGAAATCAAAAGTTAAATTAGGGGGATTGAATACTTAGATATCAGGAATGTAAAAAAGAAACTTTGAACATAAAAAGGATAAAATTATAAAAGAAAAGGATATACTATATTGTGATTCCTAGGTTTTAGTATAGGATATCAAACGTTTATTTTCTAACATATACTATTATGGGATTTTTTTGTTCACTTAACAATTGTTCATAATGAGCCTATGCATTTATCAAAGAATATCCCCTGGGAGTGTCAAATTAGGTGCACAGTAAGGTCTATTGTCATGTATAAGGTTACCCTAAGTTAGGAATTAGACATTATGTAAGAGTTGTTAATACTAGGTACATCTATGCTAGAACCAAGTCGAATTGTAGTTTATATAGAGGGATGTATTTTCTTGATAAACCACTTACTCTATACTCCAAAATGTAGATATGTTTTCTTATACTTAGTCTTATCCCTAAGGTGATTACTAAATTACCCTACTTATAATCTCAAAAAACAACTAGACCTACCTTTAATACCAACTATAGTGACCCTATCCTTATTCACATAATGTTACTCGATTTTAAACATAATTAACTGTCAAATTTCTTGACAAGGATCATAAAGTCTAGTTTTTTTGGAAGATTAGGTACACAAAACTGAAAACATGGTACTAAATAAAACCTTTATTTATTTATCATCCATTATGATCTCATGTATTCCTTTGATCCCTTATATATATATATGATAACTTGGAAAAAATACATGAACAAAGGGATGAGCTAAAAATCCCAGTAAGGAAATATAAATTAAAATAAATCTTAGTAAATGGATTAGAAGGCATAACATAATGATATAAAATGGAATGAAACATGATTAACCCTAAGAAATAATAACATATAGAACATGAGATCATATAATCATGGAATCATAGTAATTTGGAAGAAACATAAACACAAATTTATCATGATTCAAGGCTCATTTCATATATTGGAGAACGAGTCAAGGTTAACCACCAAGACCATTGCACATGGTGCATGAGTTAAGTCTAAACACCAAGATCATCACATATAATGTCACATGAGACTAAACATTAACCAATGAATTGGAAATATACCTAGGTACACCTATTATAACAGGTTCATGAATATGTGTTCTACATGAATAATTATACATAAGGAATAAAACATAAACATAAGGGTTACCCATAGTACGAACTGGGCATCATAATCTTGTCAAAAAGACATAACATAAGGGAATATCATAATCCATTCCATGAAAGAAAGGATTTAAATAATAATTGTAAATTCAAAAAGGGAAATAGGCATATATAATGATAATTTATGTCAAAATTAAATTAATACATGTAAAAATGGAATTTAAGAATCTTTAGAAATAAAACATTTTAGTGCGGTTTAAGGAAAATATTAAAGAGCATTTTAAGCAGAAAATGGGCGTAATATTTTATACAAAACAATAAGTGAAATAGGAATGTTTTCATAATAAAATGATAAATTTTAGAAAAATAATGGTGGATTAAAATATAATATAGAGGACACTTGAAAATGGGTATGAATTTGGGAAGTTCCCTTAAACCAGGTTTGCTTATCGGGAAGAATTGGACATGGAACCTTTTAAAAACATGTATATCACAAAAAAATAAGGATGAAAGGATCTTGATATGTGAGTTTGGAACATATAAAACTAATTTATAATATTTACATAAAAATAAAATACAATTTGTTTTGGGTAAAAAGAGAGAAATAATAACTCGAAGGAATAATGGAGGTTAAGGTAGAATCCCATACCTTATATCTGAAATGATTCGGCACTTGATCTTAATATCCTGAATAATCAAATTAAATCTCTAAATTAATTAATTTAGAAATTTTTATACATTTATTTTATTTATTATTATTTTATTAAGTTCATTTGTCCCATTTTATGGGTTATGTGATTCTATTTAATTGTTCGGGCATATTAGTTTCATTGGTTTTCATGATCGGTTTACTTGTATATGTGTATAACAAATCACGTATAATGAGGATAATCATCCAGATCTAGAACTTATATGATATTAATGAAATTATATAATGTTTAAATACCATTTTTTTCTATAATTGTGAATTATTAAATAGATAAATTATTAATGATAATCATTTATATTAATATAGTATTTTTTGATCATTATAAACTAGTTTTGTTATATTATTAAATATCATGTATATCTACTAGTTATAGAACATTAATAGATTTAAATATGTATAATATATCTTGGTTTAACCAATAAAATGGTATCATGTTAATCCTTGAAGGTAGAATTGAAATATAAAATCATATCATCCCTGAAGGTGGTAAATCGACACCTCACAATTGATGTTTTCATTCTTAAAGTAAAAGAGAGAGGATAAGAGATTAGATAAATAATTATAACATAAAAATGATAAAATTATAGTATATTTAAGATAATGGAGTTTTCATTCCACATGTAATACAAAAATACCGTAAATTAACTTATAATGTATATATACCGTAAATTACCGTATGTCTGTATTCACAAAAATACAAGTATTTCAGAAAAATCCCAAAAATTCACCCTTACAATTTTTTGACATGGAGAATTAATAAATAAACTCCATTTTATTCAAATAAGTTTCTAAATATGGTAAATTTAATTTTTATTCAAAATCATATTTTACTTTGAAAATAAAAATTTTAAAATTAAAACTTCTTTTCAAACACTTTTAAAACATAACTAATGTATCATAAAATTATCTTATAATCATAAGTCAAAAAAATATAAATTTATAAACACATTTTAAGAGATAACATTTTATTTTAAATTTTTAAATTAATAATAAAATAGTAATTAAATATTTATGTCTTACAGAAATACTAACACTTAATTAATAATTTTTTTGAAATATTTATTTACTTATACTATGATATAATTATGTCATATTGTCACTTATAATATAGATAAATTTTATTTATACTATTATTAGTGAGGTTAATATTCAATTGGTCAGTTTACTATTCATAAAGGACACTTTACTATTCCAAAGGTCAAGTTATTATTTTATCAGTATAGTTTACTTAACTTCTAGAAATGTTTCTTGTTTAATTCATTCATCAATTATAAAGCTTGTATTTTGTTCTTTTTGTGATTATACCATATGAAAAAATTATAAAAAGGTAATTTCATTAATAAAAGTTTTGGGCCATTACACTTGTGATTCTATTGGAGATAACAATTGAAATTTTTTATTTTTGTATAGCATGATGTATATGCATGCTACTCTATTTCCCATGTATTTACATTTTTTTATAGCATGGAATGATCATCATTTTATATATTATATTGGATCTGGATCTATTTTTAGTAATGAAACTTTCATATTTATTATTCGATATGGATGATTTACTTATTCCGTTGTTTATTTTTATTATTATACTATTTTGATACACTCTGATTATGGGGTTATAATCTCCCCACTATACTATTATAGACCATTTCCACTAGTTTGAAGGCTCTACAGTACATGGAGGTTCTCTTTGGCCCATGTGACCACCGATTCATCTACTATTATCAAGTGAGTTGGGATATGTTATTACACAATTTATATGGAATCCTTAAGATAGACATAGATCCACGTATATATTTCATTGAGATCTCAACCTCACACACTAGGGGATGACTAGTCAGTTCATTCAAAAATACATTAATATTCTCTCATAAAGCTGGAATGTCATCTATTTTGACTTCTTATTTGATTATTTGAGGTATAAATTCCTATTTTTTGATATTAGAGCCCATATTATAGAATTTTATTCCTAAGGGAGACCATCCTTATGTTTATATTTGAGAATAAGATGATCTATGAGAAATAATGTGATCTACTTGCCCTGATAATTTATATGGGATCAATGTTGGAATGACCAATCTATACCCAAAATTATGTCAGATTAAACCAATTAGAGAATAATTAAATATACAGAAAGTATCTTCCCATAAATTTTGATCAGAGAGGATTTGTATATATTATAAACAATAATTATGACACCAGGTGTTTTCATAGATATTTTGAAATCCATCACCTAAATTAGTGATTCCACATTGTTGTTATACTTGTGAAATATGAAAGAATTTGATGAACTAAAATCAAATAAGGTACCTATAGAACTTAAATAGTGAGTATGTGTACGTCAAATAACTTAATTATTATGATTTAGCTCAGTAGTAGTGACCACAAAATAACATCCTTATTCCCTTGGTTTGGTAGGTTCTTGGGATTTGTTTCTTCATTAACCTGATGGTGGGACATTGATTAGCATAGTTTAAAAACTTTTTACACTTGAATCATTGTAGTATGGGGAGATAATTATTTGCAACCTTTGTCTCCTCGGTTGTGTTAATCATCCTATTAGCCTTGCTTAAATAGTTTTGGGATTAGTGGCCTACTTTACCGTACTAAAAATAGTTCCCTGATACTTTATAGAAATTACCTGGGTAATTCCGCCAACACTATTGGAGATTATGGGGTTTAAATTTCTTCCCCCACGTGACTTACCATAGGGGTTTAGCTGGTATTCCACCTTCATTTTTCATTATATAAAGTACTAAGAGATCCTAGATTCCATCTCTACCTTTGGATAGTATCAAAAAATATATTCTGAGATTCCAAATTTTATTAAGTATAAATCCTTTAAAATACTATATAAGACCTATAAAATTTAGTTGAAATTAGAATATGCTCGATAGATTACTTAACATGCAACACCGAGCTTTAAGTGAATTGTGATATATTATAAAAATATTATCATAACCTATCCATTGAATTTGTGGGTATGAATATGAGTAAATTAATTATATAATATATATAATGGTCATAATAAATATGAAATTATTTATTAATTCATAGTAAATAATAACTCAATCTTTTTTGATGTGATTTTATGATTCAAAATGAATTTTCCTCAAAAATGATTTTTATTTCAATTTTTTCAAGGAAATTATAATTAATTTATAAAATTTCAATAAATTTAAATTTATAAAATTTAAATATTTTTTTGAGATTATAATATCAAAATTAACTTTGGGTTATGTTTTTCTAAAATGATTGATTTTCCAGTGAATAGCGAAATATACCGATTTTTCAAATAGTGCAATTTCTTTTTGTTAAAATATGTAATTTAGAAACTACCATTCTATTTTTTATTAATAATTATAGTAAAATATTATGAAATTTAATTAGAATAATCAAAATAATTAAAATTGAATCAGAAATATCTGTGATTTTGATATATATTAATTTTTATACTTAAAAATTCATCTGTCTAAAAACTTTTTTTATTGTGTTTTATGATTTTATTTTAAAATCTATATAAAAACTTATATAAATTTAGTTTGATTTTATATCCATATTTGGATCATTAGTATAAAATATTTTTAAATAGGAAATATTTTTTTTGGTCATTATGAATAGTAACGTTAGTAAATATTTATCACCTTAGTAAGGGTAAAATGGGTAAAAGAGGTTTAAAAATTTAGGATAAGGATCTAAAATTTCCATAAAACATTCCATTATAATATTGGATTAGTTTATTTATATAATTTACATACATTTTTCTAAAATATGAATAAATGGTGTAATTTTTATATGACCATGACCTTTATATTATTTTAAGAAAAGAAAGAATAGAAAATATCACTTTCCTGACTTTAATATCTCCAAACATTTTACATAAGGATTAAAATAGGTTATGTTTGGTTTTAAATTTTTATTTTAATGATAAAATAATTGTTTTATTATATTTATTTATTTTTAATTTAAAGGTATTGAATAATTACCTTAAATACTAACGCAACACTGACACATTATTTGTTTAATTAAGAAAAAAATAAAATAAATTTTTTTAAAAATATTAAAAGTAAAAAGTTTTGGGTGAATTATTATGTTAAAATAATTTTTAGATTATTATAACATATTTGGGGTTTGGTTAAGGTTTAAATTTTAATTCTATGACTATATTCATGACTTTAATGTTAAAGAAAATGAACAGTTCAACAAATGTCATTAATGGTATTTATAGTAAAATATATTTTATTAAATGATATAAAATTCATTAAAAATATATATCAATACAATTTAATAGTATATGGTTTAAAATATCAAAAATTTCTATTTATTGGTCACTTATCCATTTATGGGAACATTCATGACCCTTAAACAGTAGAAATATTTGATATCATGGTAATTGTCAAAAGGGTTATCGGAGTGTTAAAATAATGCGATAAGGATGAAATAATCACCTAAATTTGTCAAAATTTTATTTTATGAGAAAAGTTTTAATTATAATCATACTATACATTATATATGTCATTTTTGATCCATTATAGGAATATGATTAATTTATATTATTTTAATACTTTAAGTAATTTCATGAGTGTCCCTCCCGCTCACATATAAAAGGGAAAAGGTTATCCTATATTCATCACAAATTTTGAACATTACATCTCATAAAATACCTTAAATAATAAATTATTATATTTCTCAAAATCAAACTCTATCTTATTTTATTTTTAAAAGACCATCCATTCATGGATTAAGGTGTAATTCAAAATAGGTTTCTCTACGAAGAGGTATAACTCTTAATTGAGTGTTTTCAACTTTATTTATTCTTTTAACAAATATTAATCCATTGTATCCAATATAAAATAATTATTATAGTATAATAATTATAATTTTATATTATTATAATTATGGTATAATAATTTTCCATCTCTTTTCAATCCAACAGAAAATGAAATCATTGCTCGTGTGTATGTACAACTTACCCTCTGCACCTAGTAGTGCAATTTGTTTTTCATCATCATTTTATTTGGTTTTTTATAAATATAATTAAGGAATAAATATTATATTTATAAAATAATTATTATTATATAACTATTAAATAATATAAAACTACTTACCATATTATCCATTAGAGAATTAAAACACTGCTCTTGCATACGTGTGGACCACTACCTCAATGAAGCGATATGATTCATTATTAATTTAAATACTAAATGGATGGTAATAAGGATACATATAATGAAAATATATGATATAAATTACATAATAATTATTCTATAAAGGTTAATTATTTTTTAACTTTCTTTCATTCCATCAGTCAAAATATAAAAACTATACCCATGCGTATATACGACCTACCGTCTCCATGAATGATGAAATTTATTTTTATATTTTTACCATTGATGTATAAATATCTATATATAGTGAATATATATTATTTTTATATAATTATTAAAATTATTTATATGATAAAACAATTATTTATTAATAATTAATGGGATCTTAAAACTGAAACATGGATGAAAAATTTAGCAGTTGTCACATGGAACAAAGATTTTAACAAGAAATTATTAATAACTGGGTTATAAGATGTTATAAGTAGATAATATATGCTATTATATATATATATATATATTAAGTTTCTATAATAAATTTATATTAAATATATATTTATTCTACAAGATTCTCAAATGCGTGTGAAGAAATAAAATACTTGAGATAAGAGATTTTCATCTCACTTTTACTTCCATGAGACACATGCTATATTTACCATATGTTTATTTTATGTGGTGTTTATAATGAAAATTAAAGAATTTTATTATTATTCTCAATAAAATTATGAGTATTTACATATCCATGTACAGTTTTAACTTTTATAAGGTTTTGATTTTATAGTTACAAAAGTGGTAATGGATTTGTGTCATAGACTCATTGTTTGTCACAGTTATTTATGATCAAGTTTATGATAGTGATTTTTTTCAATATATATCAAAAATACCCTGAATTTTCTTCTATTATAGTTATTTACTATTATTAAATGTTTTAAATTAATTTTCTTATCTTTATGAACTCAATTGACTGAAGAATGATTTTTAAAAGAAAATTTTATTTCCCAATTCGATCCAAAATCCCTTTTCTTCAAAGTCCATGTTTCCTAAAAATGATTTCGATAATTTTTTACTAATATGCAATGATTTTTTATAGTAAATTTTACACATGTTATAATTATTATCAAAAGAATTAAAATTAATCATATTTTATTTTTTTAGAATGAGGTACTTTTTCCTTTTTTGGAAAATGTAAAAGGAATCCTTATATTAACGTACACAGTATGAAAATAATTTCCCACCTTCATTACCACTCAGTGCTTTTTATATTACATTAAAAAATTCCAAGGTTTTTATCATTTATTTTCTTTTCATTAATATTTTCTTTATTTGTATATTTTGAATAAATTATTTCAAAGTGAAAAGGATATTTTCCTTAAGAAATATTCAAGTTATATTTTAAAGGAATTTTTCATCTATGATAACATTATTTAATGTTAATTATTAATTACTATGGATATGATGTAATTATATCATCCTTTTTCTTTCCCTTTATATTCCATTATTTTGATGATGGGATTCTTATGAAACCCATTTATTTTATATGAGTTATGTTATGATGAAATTTAGAAATTTTTATGAAAATCATTTCCTTTAAAAGGGTTATGATATATTATGAATGATTTATGATCATGTGGCACACATATGAATGGATTATGATTATGTTATGGGTGGGAATAAAATTATATATCCCTCCAATTAATTTGGTATGTATGGATAACTCATGATATAAATATACTATGCGTGAACCTGATTTAATGTTCAAAATTTTATGTACAGACTTGGTTTTTATGTCTCTAAGTTTATGCATGGAATTGTATTTCATGTTTACAAGTTTATGTATAGACCCGGATTTCATGTCCATAAGTTTATGTGTGGACCTATTTTCATGTCCCAAAGTTTAATCTAGGGACTAATTTCACACCCTTAACTTTATAAGTTAACTTGTTTCTGTTTATAAATGTTCACAATGTCATAAAATTAGTTTTTCACCAATTTAATATCTATATTTTATGATATCATGTCTCAAGAATGATTATTTATGATTCCTCACTCTTTTGGATATTTTCTTTTTTAATGATAATGTTTTATTCCACAACTCATGTTTATGATATATGATAGATTGGGTATGAAATTTGAAATTCATGATCATTATCTCATATCCTTATTATTATCTTATTCTAATTGATCGATATATCCTATATTTACCCTTCCTGGGAATTTGAGACAACCCTTTCATATGATTTTCCTTCCCTAGGTTAATAATAATGGTTTTAAGTAAGGTATACCTAAAAATTGTTATATGTGGGAAGCATTGAAGATCTTTCCTGAAATATGAGTATTATATATCTAGTCTTAATGACACTAAACCTTTATAGTTTTGGTGTGGATCATGTTATTATGTAATAGATATTTATATAATAATATGTAAACTTTATGAAAGAAAATTAGGGGACCCTATAATTGTTATCAATGTAAGGATTATTTAATATTTGGAGGCTGGGATTATAAAAATTTAGTGAATAACATTGGGATATGTTTATGTATAAAATAACATCAATTTTTATTGATAGGGTAGATATTATGTGGTATTCCACTGTAATTATTATTGCTCAAACTATCATTTTTTGTTTTAATAAATGGATATAATCTAATGGAACTATATTAATACTTAATTTGATGGAAAATAAAATGATTTTCCTCATGAGAAACTAAATGAAATAGGATATGAAACATGAAAGATGGTAATTATGCTAACTCATCTATCTCATTATATAATTAACATCCCCAACTTGGGTGAGTTTCCCAACACACCTAATAAGAGAAAAATAGATTATTATGGGAGTTAACTTAATGAATTCCAAGGTGGGAATAATACTAAGACTCATAATTACCAATTATTTAGAAAAAATCACCCAGGTCAATGTCTCAAAATAATGAGAAAATTATTTACATGTGGAAAAGAGAGGCATAGAGTAAGTAATTTCAAAGGAAAAATTAAGAGTTAAATGGAGGTAAATGATGTTCATCCTAAGATACCATTTATAGTTAAAGGTTTTTTTCCATAAATTAAGGTCATAAAGAAACAATTTTCAATGTAATTCAATGTATTATCTATGGGGAACATTGGAGTTATTCAAGTCAATGACATAATCCAAGAGATAAATCCTTAACCAAGAAAAGTATTATGTTATGATGAGTGTTGAATTGGAATTATTAAGGAATTTATGTATTTGTTTTTGATATATATTATAGAATTATTTTAGAAAATATATTATGGTTAAAATAATACTGAATCATATAAGGGTTGTTTTTCATAAGTATTTTAAGAAGTATTTTCAAGAATACAATGAATGGTATCAAAAACCAAGAAACTTTATTTAATGGTAATATGATATTTTATGTAAAATACATGATTAATTGAAATATAACACTTAATATGTTCCTTATATTGAGATTATAATGTTTAGTTTAGATAAATCTATGATTTATATTGATAAATTAAATTGTATAGTATTGGTGACCTTGGAACTAATTTGTGATTTGATGAAAAAGTGGTTTATGTTATCTTTAATGACGTTTATTACATTTTTAGGTTTATGGAATATTTTCAATAGTCTATGATTTTATTTTAGGAATAATGGTATTGTTATTTTTTAAAATAATATATGTTTTTATTGAGTTTTTATAGTGATTTAGGTTATTATAAGGTTTTAAGAAAATAAAGGTATTCACATGATCGGTATGTGAAATTTTGAGAAACATTATGTTGCCTTAGGATAAATTTCAAGTTGATCTAGAAATAAAAGATCACAAATTTCATATTTATTGGGTTTTTAATTTGGTAAGATATATTTTAGATGATTCTTATGGTTAACTATTTGTGGAATGGATTATGTTAAACATTTAGTGTTTTTGTTGAGGTTTTAGAGAATAATGTATCCATATTGGATAACCTGTGCTAACAATTTTTGGTTTTGATAAATATATAGAGACATAAAAAAATATTTTCATTATATTATTTATCATATGATCCATTAAAATTTAATTTTAGTGATTCAATAATGAAATTTTCTTCTTAAATATCCATTTATTTGAGTAAGAGATGAGATAAAAGTAGAATTGATTGAATCACAACCAAAGAAAGAAATTATGTTTATGAAATAAAAATATATCACGTAATTTTATTTTCTAATGAGATATATACTGATAGTAAAATAATCCCTCAACTTTATAAAAATTAGCTTGAAATAAAAATGTTATCCTTTTACCATCATTTCTGATAAATTGATGGTCTTTTCACCCATCAATAATTTATGGTTTTGTGGTCATTAATTTTATCATGACCATATATTATATCAACCATTATTAGTACTTGGATGTTAGTAATATAATAAATTTATATATTTAAACATTTCACTCATGTTCACCTTATTTTATAGCATTATTATATGTTATTTCAGGGAAACATTAGGTTACCCATTTCTCCTTTTTCAAAGGAAGTTTTATTATCCCTCTTTCTGATGTGAATTTTCCACAAAGGTATTTAAAAATATTAAGCCTTTTAGGAAAAAGATAAAATTATGATGTAAAATTTTATTTATGGGGGGAGGAGGAATATAACACCCCAAAAATTTAGTTAAAAGGATAATAATCTTGATAACTTTTTTAACATGAAACACTGATCATTAAAAGAATTGTGACATATTATAAAAATATTTTCACAAACTAGCAGTTGTATAAGAGGGTATGAATATGAGTACATAAATTATTAAATATATTTATAATGTTTATAATAAATATAAAATTATTCATTAATTCTTAGTAAATAAGTACTCGATATTTAATGAAGTTATTTTATGCTTCAAAAAATGCATTTTCTTCACAAATATTTTTATTGCATTTAGTTCATGGAAATTATAATTAATTACTATATTTTTTTTAGATATTTTACATTATTAAACTAAAATAATTTTTAAAATTATAATATAAAAATTAACTTGGGGTGATTTTTTGGGATTTTTTTGATACGGTTGATTTTTCAGTGATTAGTGAAAAATATAGATATTTCAAATACTATCATTTCATTTCATTAAACCAAGTAGTTTAAAAACTATTATTATATTTTGAATTTTTTCTTAATTTAAAATATTATTTATTTTATTTAGTATAATATAATTAATTTTATTTTAATTAGTAATATTCTGGATTTTGATAAAAGTTAATTTTTATGCTTAAAAACACATTTTCCAAAAACTGTTTTTGTTGCGTTTTATGAATTTATATTAAAATTGATTTCACCCACTTAGAGAAACATAATATTGTGAAATGGATTTAATATTTTGAGTCATGAGGATCAAATTTGGAATATAGATCTCTTTTATTTTTCATCATTATGAATAGTAACATTGGTAAATATTTTTCAAATTAGTATGGGTAAAACAAGTAAAATAGGGTTAATTCTTTGGGATAGGGATTTAAAATTTCTATAGAACTTTTATTTATCCTATTAGATGAGTGTATTTCAACTATTTTCATCCATGTTTCAAAAATATATAATCTTAGTTCTATGTTTCTTTCATTATTACCATTGTATTATTTTAGGAAAAGAATAAATACAAAATATCACACTCTTGACTTTAATATATTTAAAATTTTAATATAATTATAAAAAAGTTTATGTTTGGTTATGAATTTTTATTTGAAATATAAATTATTATTTTTTTCATATTTTTTTTAATTTTCATTCATTGTATAATTACCTTAAATGCATACGATACGCCGATACGATATTTATTCACTTAATAAAAAATAAAACAAATGTGTTTGAAAATATAAAATTTAATATAATTAGGGTGAATTGTTATATTTCATGAATATTTTAAATAATTATAACATATTTGGAGTGTGTTAAAGTTTTATTTCTTAATTCCATATCTATGTTTATGAATTTAATGTAAAAGTAAATGAATTGAACCAAAAATGGCATTAATGATATTTTTTAACAAAAAATATTCTATTAAATGATTAAAATTTAATAAATATAATATATTTGATAAATTTAATGGGATATGGTTTATAATATCAACAATTTTACATTTATGGTTAACTTATAATTTTATGGTGACATTCATAACTCTTAAATAATAAAAAACCTTGATATCATGGTAATTTTCAAAAGGGTTAATGAGGAGTTAAAATAAAGATATAAGGGTAAAAAATCATGTAAAGTTATTTAAATTTTATTTTGTGAGACCATTTATACTTATAATCGTACTATAATTTAAATATTTCTATTTGGAGACACTTTATTTGAAATAAACTAGATTTTATAAATTATATTTAAAATGAATGTGTATTATATGACGTTATAAAATATTATGCACATACAACAAAAAAAGAAAAAAAATATTTCATTAATTAAAATTGTCACATTATTTAATTAATAAAACCATTAAATTTACAATTATTAGAAGGTGACAAAAATCCGAAAATAGAAAAACTATAATGGGAAAATATAGATCCTCTTAATCTTCTAGAATCATCATTGCCATGAAAAAAACTATAGAAAAGAAACAAAATATTATTAAATAAATAATTATTATAGAAAATTTAAATATATAAACTTTAGGTGAATTCAGTTGAATAGTTAATGAAGGAATGCAGATTTATTTATAGGAAGTAATGTGACCATTGTAATACTAACCTGATTGTTGGAATAGTAACATGGCCATTGGAATAGTAATTTATCTTGAAAATATTAAATTTTGATATAAAAAATATTTATCATGATTAATTTTTGTAAATATAAATATTACAATTCGAAAAATAAAAATATCATGATTAAAAATCTAGAATAAAATAAAAATACATTTTTAAGCTATATTTCAAAGTATTTCATAAAAATCATAACTTTTATATTAAAAATTAATCTTACCCATGTTAATATATAATTTTATTTTGGATAAAATGAATATAATTTTTGAAATTATAATGTCAAAAATTTCCAAGGGTTATTTTTTTGATATTTTTCTGAATTAATTAATTTTTTTGTAGAATAGTAAAAATACAGTTTTTATTCTAATCGGTGTATCTTAAATTACATCATTCATGATGTAATAATGACCTAATAATTTATATAATTTTTTTTTTACAAAAAATATTAAATTTCATAAGTGATTCATTAAAAAAACTTAAATTCCAACCCTAATAATGATTTTCCAAAACCAAAATTTAAAAGTGATCCCTTAATTTTTTTTATTTTTCCCAAACTCTATTTTAATTAACTAATAAATTAAAATTATAAATAGATTTAAATTATTAAAAACCATTAAATTATATTTATATGTGAGATATATTTTCAAAAATTATACATTAGAATATTTAACTTTGATATATTATTTTATTTAATATATTATTCTAAAAATAACCATCTCCTAAAGTATAAATAACCCCTCTTCCTCCCCTTGGAAAACCATTTATATCTCAATTACCAAAGAAAATCCAATACCAAAATCCTCCATCCCAATTAAATTAAAATACCTTGGTATTTTTTGATTAAAATAACTTCAAACATCAAGGGAGTTTTTTATCATATAATAGAAGCTACAACGATGAAAGAGTAAGTTTCTATCAACTCTACTATCATTTTATAAATCTCTTTCTTTTATAAAAATTTATTTAAAAAAAATATTAAAAAATAAATTAGGTAGTTTCTTAATATTATATTAATTATTATAGCCTTTTTGAAGTATCATATTTATGACATATATAAATTTCAAACCTCATTTTCTCACTCTTTTAATAACGTCTTGTCAATAGTTGGTTAATCACCAATGAGGATGTTGCTAATTATTTTGATACCACCAACCCTATTGATGGGTATTATAAATTATTTATGATATATACATTTATTAAAATATGTATATTAATCTCTGAGTATTAATTCTACTAAAATATAAATTAAATTGAACAAAATACTGAAATCAAAGAAAAATGAGAACTTTTTAATGAAAACATGATATCAAAACGTGTTCCCTTTAACCACCATAATTAATAAATGTAATCAAATGAATCTAATTGATTTTTTTTTTGAAAAAAATGAAAATAATTTACTTCAGGATTAATGTTTTAACAAATGTATGTTAATTATTCAAGTGGTGTAAAATCAAAGAAATAAAGTGAGAATTAAGGTATGGGGATTCTTGAAACAAATTTCATTTGTTTCGGTTATCCCCCTTTCATGTCATTTTTTGTATGTATATTCCTCTATTTTTTATGAAATATCATTTCACAATTATTACCTTCTCTTTCTGGGAAATACATGTTAACACCTCGATTTATAATCCAAACACAACTATTTTCCAAAAACACTTTTCTTTCTAAAACTCATCTTTTACTCCTCTTGAGTTAGTACTTATAATATCGAGAATGATGATGTTTATGAAAAATGTGTTTTCCGTTTTTCATTTTGTAACCCCAAATTTATTCATGAAATTATCCTTATTGAAATCCTTATAAAATCCATTCCTTTCCATTGGTTATTTCATGAATAAGTTTTTTATACATTTTATATGGAATGTATGATTATGTAAATATTATGGTGTGAAAGATATACTTGAAATTATATATCTCTCAAATACATTGGGTAATGTGATATATCTCATAAAATATTGTGAATTATGCATGAATATGATTATTTATTTTTCTACAATTATGATTTTATGATTAGAACTTATGTTATGCATGAACAAGATTCTAGCTTTGTTTACAACTATGTGTGGTATTTGACCACTATGACATGGTGTTTCATTTTTATGCATCAACACATTCCATTTATTTATCAAATGTTTCCCTAATGATGTTTATGATGATCCTACAATTATTATATGATGAATATGATTGTTCTCACCCATGTTATATTGATTAATGTCCCTTATTCACCATCTTACCAGGCTTTTAATACACCCCTTTCATTGATGTATATCCTCATGAGACTCTATAAAATAAAGAGAACATGAGCTTTTAGAAGGATAAAGGAGAAATATTTAAATAAATTTTTATGTTTTTTATGTATAAGTGATATATGATCCTTATTTCCCAAAATACCAAACCATTTGATCCTTTAATTTCTAAATATTATATTGTTTATCTTTAAAATGATGTAATAGTCATATAATAAATAGTAGGATAGGTATAATATCTATCAAAGATATGGTTTAGTTAATTTGGTAATTAGTATTTTAAATCCTTAGTAATAACTCTTAGGATAGTTCTATGTATATGTTAACATCCACGAATATTTGTTTTAGATAAGGTCTATACATAGGAATCCAATAAGATATTCTTTTAGGGTTAATTGAACAAAATAATAATTTATTTATTCATGATTTTTTGACTTATTATTTATTAAATACTTTTTTTATAAAATAGTAGGAACTAGGAGAATCAATAAAAACAACCTATGTGAGGGACAATGCAACAATTTTCCAATTAACATCCTAAATTCTGTTGGAGGTGAAGATCAAATCTTTATATAAATGCTTCCAAAACTATCCTAAGACATGAAAAATAACCTGACCATGTATAAAATCCACCTTCATTTAAGAAATAACAACTAGATATTGAGTTTTTTTATGTGGAAACAACCACCGAAATTTTGTGTATCTTTTGATCTACTTTTTGTAGAATAGTGGGTTAATATAATAGAGAATATATTTTTTGTTCATCACAATTATAAAAATAAGAATGTGACTCTTCACATCTATTTTTTTGTTGGAGAGGCTAATCAATGGTGGGAATTGATAAAGAACACCAAGATGAAGGACGAATGGAAGATATAGAGTTGTAAGACTTTAAGAAAATATTAATTAACAAGTAATTCCCTCAAACTCATCAAAACAATATAGAGAGAGAATTGATAGATCAGAAGAAAAAGGAATGTGAATATATCCTGGATTATAAGGAAAACTTCACAAGGCTTTCAAGATATTACTTTTGTTTTATTATCAAAAATTATATTAATATATATATATTCTTTAGTGGTTTAAAACTACACCTTCAAAAGGATCTAGTTATCCGAGACTTTCAGAGTTATAAATAGGTTCTTAGATGTCCTCTAAAAGTAGATATGGAGTCGATATAGTGGTCCCATGGTTATAGAGATAAGAAACAAAATATAGAATTTCAAGTTGGTGGATAAAATGAAAAATAAGTAAATAAGTCCCAACCACCCACATGCCAAAATTTTTGGAATAGACATCATGGGTACTACCTTAAAGGAATAGGGAAATGCTACAAGTGTAGGAGAGAAGGCCACCAAGTTCATGATTTTTAAAGAGACATGAAGAAACCAACCAACATGATGGAAGAAAGGAAGAAACCTTCTAATGCACCACCCATGTTTCAATTCTTAAACTATAGAGAGTAAGGGAACTATTCAATCCAATGCACTAAAACATGAGTCCTTTAGGGTAATTAGTATTAGTAATCACTAAAGATAAATAAGAAAGGGAAATATAATGCCTTCACTACTACTAAAGTGGAACATGAAAATGATTTCATACAAATACCACCTACTATTCACTCAATAATAGAAAAGGTTTTACTTGTTTTTAGTTTTATTCATTCCTTTATATCCACCAAGTTTTCTAAAATTATTTAATTGAAGCCCTGATACCTTGAAGTAGAGATATTTTTAAAGAAACCTATTTGTGAAATCATTGAAACCCAAGTGTTGGACTCTTAACCTATTAGTGTATGTGGGGATATTATTCTAAAGAATCTTGTAATTATTCCTTTGGTTTAATTTGACTCTATACTAGGCATAGAATTACTCTTGTTATACAGAACACACATCAACTTTTAGGAAACATAAATCTCTTTTCATATTATGAACCATCCCATTTTCCTCTAAAAATTCATGTAGGATCATGAATCTTATTTGGAAAATCCATCAACATTGTGGCTATTGATACCCTATGAATAATAATACCTTTAAAAAATGGCTGAATTAAATAAAGATATCAACCTATAGGAAATTCACATTGTGGGGGAATACACTGATGTATTTCTTTAGTAGATATATGGAATTCCCCCAAATTTTGAGGTAGAGTTCTCAATAGAAATTATACCTAGAGCCTCTTCTATATCGAAATTCCCCTATATAATGGCCCTGATCAAAGGGAGGTGTTAAAGAATCAACTACAAGATAATTTGGAAAAAGAGTTCATACTCTCTATGGAATCACCTTGGGGTTAACCAATGCTCTTTGTAAAGAAAATGGATGGATCAATGTGGTTATGTGTCGATTATCACGAGCTCAAATAGATCAACATAAAGAAAAGTATCACCTAATAAGTATTGATGAATTTTTTGATCAACTATTAGAATCTTATTAATTATCAAAGGTGGATATTCATTTTTTATATCATCAGCTGAATATGAAGGGGGAATATATTCTTAATAGAGCCTTTCGTATCGGGTTTGGGTACTATGAGTTCATAGTGATGCACTTCAGACTTATTAATTCCTATTTAATCATCATGGATTTGACGAATATATTATTTAGATACAACCATGAAAACTTTTGGGTAGTATTTGTCAATGATATTCCCATTTTCTAATGGTTATTTTTAGGTAATTTTCTAAAATACTTCAATTTTGAGATGAATAATAAAAATATAGTTTTCTCATAACCGACGTATCTTAAATTACATAATTTATAAAGTAATAAAGAAATAATAATTTATAGAACTTTATTTTTATGAAAAAAATATTTATTTTCATAAGTTATTCTTTATAATAAAATAAACATCAATTCCAAAACTAAAAGGAATTTTCCCAAACCTAAAGTCAAAAAGTGATCCCTTAAAATAACAATATTTCTTTTTTTTCTCTTTCCTTTAAAATAAACAAATGAATTCAAATTATAACAAGGTTTAAATTATTAAAAACCATTATATTATATTTATATATGCATTATATTTTCAAAAATTTACTATTAATATTTTTACATTTGATATATTATTTCATTTAATATTTTATTCTAAAAATAAACCCCTCCTTAAGTATAGATAACACCACTTCCATTGAAAAACCACACATCCAATTGTTACCAATTCCAATCCTCTTCAAAAAACCCCCTCTCAACTCCCTTATAAAACATTGATATGTTCTAGAGTAAACCAACTCCAAATATCAAGGGAGTTTCATTGTCGTACAAGAGAAGTTACACTGAGGAAAGAGTAAGTTTTTATCAACTCTCTCTCTTTCTTCTTCAATTTCATTTTCCCCAATTAATTTTAAAAAAAATATAATAAAATAAATTAAAAATTATTTTAACATTATATTAATTATTTTAACCTACTTTAATTATTATATTTATGTCATATATAAATTTTAAACTTTTCTTTTTTCTCTATTTCGACAATGTCTCATCAACAGTTAGTTAATCACCAATGAGGACGTTGAAAATTATTTTCATACCACAAAATATACAGATTGTTATGATAAATTATTTAAGATATATAAATTTATAAAAATAGGTATTATTAGCATCATTAAATAATTCTACTAATATGTAAATTATATTGACCAAAACAGTGAAATCGAAGAAAAATGGGAAATTTTTAAGGAAAACATAACATAAAAATATATTACCTTTAACAAATTTTTTTAATAAATATGATAAAATTACTATAAATAATAAATTTTGGTAGAATTGAAAATAATTTACTTATGTATAATTTTTTTAATAAATCTAAATTTCTTATTTAGGAGGAGTAAAAGTGCTGAAATAAAGTAGGAATTAAGGTAAGGGGATTCTCGAACCTAATTCCATTTCATTGGGTTGTCCCTATTTCACCTAGTTTTTTGTATTTATTTTACTTTAATGTTTTTCAAATATTCATTCACTATTATTACCTTATCTTTTGGGGATATACTTGTTACCACCTCTATTTTAAGAAAAATGTAAATATTTTCTAAAAAATACTTTTCTTTACAAAACTCATCATATTCCCCACTTGAGATATTTCTTCTTTACCCAAGAATGATGATGTTTATGAAAAATATTTTTTCTATTTTTCATTATAGAACTACATGTTTATTCATGAAATTATTCATGATAAAATCCTTATTATACCCATTACATTCCATAGGTTATTTCATGACTATGATTGTTATACATTCTATGTGGGATGCATGATTATGTAAATATAATGATGTGATGGGTGGGCCTTAAATTGTATACCCCTCTAATACATTGAGTAATGTGATGTATCTACTCAGATAATGTGTATTATGCATGATCATGTTCAATATTTGTTCGAAATGATGATTTTATGATAATTTTTTTTGTTATGGGTGAATATGAAGCTATCTTTGTTCGTAACCATGTGTGGTATTTGTCCATTATGGAATGTTGTTTCATTTTATATGCATTTACACATTCTATGCATTTATCAAATGTTTCCCTCATTATGTTTATGATGAGCATATGAATATGATATGATGATGATGATTATTCTTGGCCATGTTATATTGATTCATGTCCCTTATTCATCCTATTACTGGGATTTTAGATCATTGATTTCTTTTATGTATATACTCAAGTGACTATATATACTATATAGAACATGAGCTTTTAGATGGTTAATGAATAAGGATTTAAATAAATGTTTATGATTTATTATGTATAAGTTATTTATGATCCTAATTTACCCAAGATACTAAACCTTTAGATCATTGAATATATAACTATTATGTTTTTTATCTTCAAAATTATGTAATATTACTGAAATAAAGATAAGAGTCACTATATTATTATGAAAATTATGTTATACTAATTTAATATTTTAGTAATTCCACGAGTTCCCCTACCATCACTTATAAAAGGGAACCTCTTCTATTCTATTCCTCACAAATTTTTATTCTTTTATATCTATAATGACCTTCGATAATACATTAATATATTCATTCAACACATACTATATCTTTTTTTCTTTCTAAAATAATATCCCTTCAAGTATTAAGTTGTAATTCGAAAGTGGCTTCTCAATAAAGAGGTATAACTCTTAAGAGGGCATTTTCAATTTCCTTTATTCTTTTACCTATGCTAAATCCATTTTATCGAATATAAAATAATTAATCTAGTATAATAATTATAAATATATGTTATTATTACTATGTAATAATCATTTTACACCTTTTTTCTATCCTATGGAAAATGAAAACATCACTTGTCTGTAGGTATGACTTACCATTTCCACATAACGGTTTAATTCATTTTTCATCACCACTTTTCTTTGATGATTATAAATATATAAATAATTAATATATATTATATTTATTAAATTATAATTATTCTATAATTATAATATAATATCTACCTTCTTAACTTAAAATTCATTAGAAAATGCTAATGTCGCTCGAGCATATGTGTAAACTACCACCTCTATGAAACACTAATTTTAGTTCTTCATTTCTAATTTACATAGATGGTAATAAGAATATATATAATGAAAATATATAATATATATAATAATAATAATTATGTAAAGTTGAATTATTATTTACCTTTCTTTCATTCCATCTCCCGAAAAGTGAAAATGACATTCATACGTACATACGACCTACTGTCACCATGAACAATGTATTATATTTTTAAATATCAACTTTATATAGATGAATATAAATAAATAAATATAAATATAAAATTAATATATATACTCTTTATATAATTATTAAAATTATGAATATGATGTAACCATTATCAATATATAGTAATTGGGACTTTCGAACCGAAACATGCATGGGAAACGAAGCATTTATCACTCAGAATAGTGATTTTAATTACAAATTGTAAATAAAAGAGTGATAAGATATTATAATTAAATAATATAATGAAAAATATAAATATATGATTATTTTTCTGGAAAAAATATAAAACAAATATTTTTTTTATACTATAGGTTTGAACACGTATAAAGAAAGATAAGACTTAAGGTAATGTATTTTCATCTTACATTTACTTCTGTGAGGCACATGCCTTATTCACCACTTTTTTATTTTTATGGTTTATATAATAAAACATAATGTATTTTATGATATTTCTCATGAAAATTAAAAGTAGTTTTATATCCATATAAGTTTCTCTCTTTTATGAGGTTTTGATTTCAAATTTACCAATGTTTTAAGATATTTACGATGCATTATCATTATTTATTGAGATTGTTAATAATATAGTTTTTAATGATGGAAATATATGAAATATCAATCAGGAATCCCATGAATTTTATTCTAATATATTTACTTCTAAAAATTACATGATTTCCCATCACTTTCATCTCTTTAATAACTCAAGATACTGAAGGAGTTATTTTAAGGAAAAATAACTTCATTTCTCTCTTCAATCGAAAATCCTTTTTTTTCCGTGTTCATGTTTTCTAAAATTTAGTTAATTAATGTTTTTAATAATATAAAATTATTTTTTAAAGTAAAATATAACCATATTTTAATTTTTATAAAGTGGTCTCAAATGAATCTTGTTTTCATTTTCTAAATGAGGTACATCTGACTTTTTTTAAAATGTAAAATGAATCTTTGTTTTAATGTTCACGATATGAATGGAATTTCTTGATGTCATGAATGATAAATTATTTGAATCTTCCCTTACAAGTTTCCAAGAATATTTTCAAATAATATATTTTCTTTAATAATTAGGATTTTTTTTAATATTTTAAATTTTTTAATTTCAAAGTGAAAAGTTCCATTTTCTTAAGAAATGTTCCAGTGATATTTTAAAGGTATTTTCATCTATAATTACATTATTTTATGTTAATTATGTTTTAATAGGGAAATTATTCAACGATAAAATCCTTATTCTTTCTATTTATGTTCTTTATTATTATTATGATATGTTTATGAAACCTGTTTGTTTCCATAGGTTATGTTATGATGAAATAATGAAATGATTATAATACCCGTTTCCTTTCCACAAGTTATGATTGATGAAGAAATGATTTATGATATTGTGGAATAGATATGAATGGATTATTATTATGAAATATGTGGTCCAATAAATATATATAACTCCAATTCATTATGTAAAGTTGGATAACTCATGAGATAAAAATTTTATAAGTGAACCTAATTTCATATTCAAAATTTTACACATGGACTTAGTTTTCATGTCTATAAGTTTATCCGTAGATCTGGATTTCATATCCATAATTTTATGCATGGAACTAGCTTTCATTTCCTTAATTTTATGCATGAACCAGATTCCTTTTCCATAAGTTTATATTAGGGACTAATTTATTGTTATTAACTTAATGAGGGAGCCTATTTCTATTTATAAATGTTTACAATGTTATAAGATTATGTGTTTGCCACATTCCCATGTATATGTTAATCTATCATAGATTAAGAATAATTATTGATGATATATATCTATTTTTTAAATATTTATTTTATTATGATAATTTTTTTGTGCAATGACCTCGACTTATGATCAATGATATATTGGTAATAAAAATTTTAATTTATGATCATGATCTCGTACTCTAATGCTTATCTTATGATTATTTATTGATATATCATATGTTTTACCTAACTGATGATATGAGATCACCCTTTATTATTATTTTCCTTCCATAGGTTAAGAATAAATGTTTTATGTAGGGTTTACCTAAGTATTTCTCTATATGGGAAACATTGAATATCTCTCAGGAAATAAGATGATTATGTATATAGTCTCGAAAGATACTAAAACTTTATAGTTATGGAATTGATTATAATATTATGTAATGGATATTAATTAAATAATGAGTAAAAGTTATGTACCAAAACTAAGGTTAACTATATATTAGTTTTTAATCCACTAAAGGAATGATCTATTTTACTTTCCAAATCAGATATAAAACTAGATGATATCTTATAGGTGCAGTGATCTATTCTTCATATGTTTCAATGGTTTCATTCTCCTTTTATTTCAAATAAAATAATTTTATCTCCATATTTTTGTGAATATTTCTAAGAAAATACTTGGTAAAGAAAACTTTACTATACTCTTTATATTCCATTGATTATACTTTCCCTTTCTTTATTGTATTCTTAATAAATTCCACCATTTTCCCTCACCTTATAAATAGTTGTTGATGCTCCTTTATGTCATAGAGTTTAACGAATGGAAAAGGGGAATACCTTAATCACAAAGAGAGTCATCCTTTGAAGAACATCAAAAATTGAAAAAGTCACGAACAAATAGACCTTTAAGCATTGGTCGTGCAAGTTTCATTATGGTCGCACAAGTATACTTGCGCTCCACATATGGGTCACGCAAGTCACTTGCACGCCCTATTATTTTTTCTCCCAAGGTCCTCAATGGCCTATAAATACCCCCTGTGGGCCCCCCATTTTGAGGACGAAAAAATCCAAGACTCAGATTCAAGCTCTGGTCAGCCAAGTCTGCATCTGAAGTCTTCCGAACACTTCTAAGGTAATTATTTACCTAGAATGGAAGCTATTAAGAGGAATAATAAGGCCTAAGTATTAGAACTCATCAATACTTGCACGCCTAAGTTTCCACCCTTGAAGGGAAGTGATGATACTTGCGCGCCGCCTTTCTCTTTCAAGGAAACTTGAACGCCACCTATCTGAAAGCCTCTAGATATGATACTAAGGGCTCCAATTCAATGTCCCCCCCAGTATCACTTCACAAGTTCTTTGTCACCCAAGTGAACTCATGTCACGCAAGTATACTTGCGTGACCAGGAATTTCACGCCAAACAAATACTTGTGCGCCTCCTTCCAATTCACTTCCTTTCCCCAAATCCACCTTTCATCTTCAAGGACAACTTTAAAAACTATCTTCAAAGATATTTATGGAATGGTTCCTTTGTTGGTTTCCTTATTTGAAAGGAATCCTGTGGAACGTATCTCAAACCTTCATGATTTAAATAAATTTATGCCACTAAGGTTAGAGATTTCCTTCATTCAACCTCATCCTTTCAGATGAGAAGATCTTTAATCTGGGCATCCTCCTTAGGAGTATGCCCCAAGTTCCCTAATCTGGGCATCCTCCATAGGAGTAAGCACCAAGTTCCCTAATCTGGGAATCCTCCTTAGGAGTAAGCCCCAAGTTCCCTAATAATGGCATCCTCCTTAGGAGTAAGCCCTAATCATAATTTCTCTTAACCTGGTCCTCCTTTTCAAGAGTAAGCCCCAGATCTCAAGTCCCCTTAACATGGGCCTCCTTTTCAGGAGTAAGCTCCAGGCTTAATTTCTTTTGACTTGGGCTTCCTTCCCAGGAATAAAACCCAATAATTAGTCCCTCTCTAATTTAGGTATCCTTCTCAAGAGTAAGTCCTATGGTAATTATTCAAATCTCCATAAACCACATATAACTTTATGAACCTTGTTCTCAGGTTTCTTCCCTAATGTAAATACCAATCCTCATAAATCTTGGGCTATCATACATACGTAACCCCCACATCATTTCTTATGATTTCATATTTCATGGCACAATCGTTAGGTTTTACTAATACCTCTTGTTTCTCACACCGAGCATGACTCACGTGAGCTTAGAGTGTAAAATTAATTATGACATCTCACTTTGAGACATTAATCATGCATAACCCTCATACATCTTCACTCGAACTACGTGGGTTCTGATTACTTTTCTAACAAGCATACTTAGGTAGACCATCTGCTGGTATGATCCCAACTCTAAAATAATCCTTGTCCTTCTGAACGAAAAAAAACTTCACATGCCGCACTGAGTGGCTTTAAAACCAGTATGGTTATCATAATGACCAAGAGATTTCTATATAATGTGTTGAAGGATACCATTGACTAAGAATCTATAATAAATACGATTGATTCTCTATCGATGAAGAACCTCAAATACATATACAAGATTATCTAAATCTCATACATATCAATAATTGATTGTCAGATATAAAGGAAAGATCATTTTCATACGTGGTAAATTAATAAGGATTCATGAACATAACTCAAATCTTTAAAGAGAGTCCCGGAGTAGACAATAATTCCCCCCAGAAAGGTGTGATGAGTCCGACCTTCCATCCTCTCAACCAATGAATATTATTAAGCCTCATCATTCCATAACTATTGATAACCTACCTTTGGAAAGTAGGTCCAAATGGATATAGAATCATTGGATGTTTCCGGTTCTATGAATAAACCCGTTAGAAACCTATTGGAATTTTTTAACCTTAAACAAACAAGGTCATCCCCATTTCTAGAAGAAACAAAAAATGGTAAACTTGATGTGAATCCTTAACCAAGTTAAATGATGTTTTACTTATTTGTTAGGCCCCTATTTAACTTAATGTGAGGGCCAACAAAACAATCAATAACATATGTTCTCATCCAAAAGATGTAGTGGCCGAACTTATGTTGATTATGTCTGTTATATCAAACATGTACTCTTTTCAAAGATCTCTCTGCATTATAGAAATGGATTCTTTAAACTTCACACCTGTAAATGCCTCTTCCGCTACTCACATCGGATCCTCGTCCACTCTGAGGATGAAATCACCTACTCAACATCTTCAACGTTGGGTTTCAAATGCATTGGTTAAGGAATACCATCAACATGATACCATTCTAACTCCGGAGGCCACTCGACAAGACCTCCAAGTTAACAACTCACCCTAGTTGCCTGAAAAGCGACGACCGGTGGTGAAGAAGCAGGTGGCTCCAACCATCGTCTCTAAGCGTTTCGGGCCGTTATCCCCAGAACATAATCACCAGTCCCTCCCATATTATGGGGAGGTGAATGAGAAGGTCACTCAAGGCCTTAATTAAAAAAGACATGAGTCCTTCCCGAGGGCTCCCATCAACAATCGCCGACTAACTCGTGTGGTAGTGTGACCTCAACATGATGAGGGTACCACCTTTAGGGGTTCAGCTTAGGTTCCTCAAACCCGAGCACACAAGATGAACTGTCAGAGGAAAAATCTAGTCAATAGGGAGCAGGTTCTTACTTTTTCCCCCTTCGGAGAAGTCTATCAAGCCAACTTGATGGAAAACAACGAGCAGACATACACATCCATCCGTCCGGATATTACTGCCCAACTGACTCGTCTGGCAGTAACACGCCAATCCTGCCAGGAAATTCCGGTGGAGTACTATAGGTAGGAATATACACCTGTTTATAATTCATCAACTAGTCAGCAGGCTTGTCTGACTGCACCCAAAGAAGCTCACCAATCTAATATGGTGGCAACTGATAAGTAGGTACACACACCTATTTACAATCGACAATTCTGTCAGCAGTCTCATCTACCAACATTGAAGGAAAATCGTCAAACATACTTGAAGAAGAATACAGAGTAGGCGCATACACCTACCAATGTTCATCAAGCATTCCAACAGTCTCATTTGGTAGCACTCGGAGAAGTCAGTCAGAAAGCTCTGACGACAAATTTGGAGCAGACTTAACTCTCTGCCCCCACACATCAGTACTGTCAGAATTCAATGACAGGAAAAGGAGGATAGGAGTAGGAATACACACCTACTCCAAGAACATAATGGACATATATTTCCGTTCCAGCAGTTGAAGTCACCAAGCACATTCTAAAAATGGTGAAAGTGTAGAAGAAAATCCCAACCCATATTCTGGATTCCTGTTAAAATATTATAACAACTTCAGAAGAATCACAGGGAAGGAAATACTAATCTATCTCTACCAGTGGAGTGACTCATCAACATATCACTCTGGAACAAATACACTCCTATGTCCCAGTCCAAGAGGGTTGTGGGGCATACTCCCCCATGTCATACGGACAATCAAGTCAGGTACATACACCCAACTTGAATAGAGATAATCAGCCTAACCTGACCATTTCTCCTAAGCAGGCACATACACCTTCCCATAATAACCACTTTCATCAACAAGTGGTTTCCAAAGTGAGTAAAAAGGTGTCTAAGAAAAAGACCCATCTAGAACAGTCAATAAATCAAGATCCAGTCTGTAATAAGACCTTGCTCGATGCTGGAGTTATTGATGCCCTCAGACAATTGTCTATTGTAACTCAAGATTCTAATATCTCATTTCCCAATAATGGGGACAATAATTCTGGAGGTCTTCATCAGACACTTCCTCATGAAGGCTTACTTCATGATATTTCGGTCGATCTCAAAGTATCATCTTCAGATAAGATCCACGATAACCCTCTGCGTGGCCAGAAGATCAAGGAGGAAAAGGTTCCATCTTTTGATGTAACCCACCTTGGTGGTCCTCCCCATGATGATGAATTTAACTGTGAAAGTCCTATTAGAAGTAGTAATACTCATTGCCTGGAAAATTCTTCAAAGGACAATGCAGTAACGAGAAAGCCCTCTTATCTTGAGTCACTTGTAAATGTGAATCCAGTCATGTCTGATGCTTTACCGCTAGTAGCTGAAATACTTTCTCAATCAGAAGATAGCCCGAGGAGTATGTCATTCTTCGAACCACCCCTGGTTCATTCATATTCTATTTTGATAAATGAATTCTCTACCAATATTGTTGAATCTGATGAAGCAACAAAGAAGCACCATCTTTGGTCTAGTCTGGTAGAATAATATTCATTGAATGATAAAAAGGATGTTCTGAATATGAGAAAACAACTAGAGAAAGGTAAAGTACCAGTCATGTTTTAGCCTTTGGTTGACTCTCAGTATAATATTCCAGAAATGTTAATGGAAGATTGTATTCACGATATTTGTCTCAACATGTGGAAAACTATTTGTTACTTAAAAAAGAAAATATTATCTTATGATGAATATGAAAATCATGTCAAGATAATATAAGGGTTACAATGCCAAATTGATTTGGCATCTCTCTAAGTTTCCCGATATCCAAAGGTTGAAAAGCAGTAGAGAGCCCTTCAACGTTCAAGCCTTGGAGCACTAAAAATATTGCGCCCGTTAATTGCCAATGCCTCATATGGTATTCATAATAGGGGATGGGGTGTTCATGGAGCACTGCATTTCACTATACTCTCATGTCAACAAAGCCCACAAAAAATGGTCTCATGTAATGTTATTTCCCATGGCTATCCACAGCCAATTGGTTTTGTGTGTAATCAAAGGCTTGCTTAGGAACATGCCTCAACTAGTTCTTCCCAAAGTCAGGCATACAAAGAACAAGTTGTAGAATTACTCTTGCATCAGGAAAATGAGAATATCGAACTTGATTCTCATTTAGAGCATGCGCATCATCAGGTGATAGAAGTGTTAGAAATCATCCAACTGTCATTTGAGCTAGGTGATTTGAGTGGATGTAGGTTGATGCATCCAGCCAATTTTCGAACTAAAGTCTGCAAATTCAGGAGTGATTTTAAGAAACTCACAGATTTAGAAGCTCAAGAATGACCTCATCTTTCCATATTGGGGTCTCTTTTAGCCCAACCCTCAGAATCAACAAATAGGATTCAAGGAGTCAAGCAGGAACAGAAGGAACATCCCCAGTCCACCGGACTGGGGACTTTTTCAAATCCTCAATATCTTCTCTCGATTAGGTAAGAATCCATAAGAGGAACGTAGAGCCGAATTATTAGAAGATTCACTCCAAATTATGGTTCATGAAGAAGTTCCTGAGGGATCAACTCAACAAAAGTCAATGTATCATCAAGGTTATGGGAGAAGATAGTATCGTAGAAATGCCGATAGAAGGGATGAAATTCGTTATGCATCGATAAATATAATCAATGCCATTGTTACTGATCCTCCAAAACATGAGGTTCACTTAGAGGAATCATATGACGAAGTTACTATTCAAGGGTTTGTACACATATAAATAAATGAAGAAGGTGTGTGTACACGAAATCAAAGGCTTACCCAAAATCTAGGTATTCCTTCAAATAACCAATTCCCCCCTCTCCAAAAGGTGTCCAACAAGGGGAAAGGAAAAAGTTAGGTTACATTCCACCCTACCTCTGGAAAATGCCAATCACTCTCACTAGAGAAAAGGTTCTCACAACAAGAGGAATAAATGAAGGAGTTAACGATGTTGAATGAAGAACTACTTCAAGGTAGTCTTCCTCCTAAGTGTGTCAGAGCCAGTTAGTCAAGGGAATTTTTTGTATCTACTGAGATGGATCAAGAGTATCCTCCTTTACAGGTACACCATCATAGGTCTAATCTTATGGGTCATGCACAACAACAACTGATAGTGCTACCATCAATTGCAGTACCAGTCACCATACCTATCCAAACTTCAGTTATTGCATCAGCTCAGGCCCAAGATCAACCAGATGTTTCTCAAAAGTTAATTACTACCATTGAGTCATTAACATATTTATTGGAAGCTATGGAGGGAAAACATGCACAAATTAAACCATAAAACAGAGCTTACCCTGAATGGGTGGATGAAATTCCTCCCCCATCAAATTTTTTAAGTACCGCATTCCTAATTTTTAATGGTTCGAGAGATCCAGAACAACACTTAACACATTGTTTTTCTCGTTGTGATCCTATTAAGGGAACTCTCCAACAACAAGAAGCAGTTAAGCTCAGGTGTTTTGTACAGTCATTACAAGGGCCTGCCATTGTCTGGTATAAAATCTTGCAATCCTGGTCAATTATCGGGTGGGAAGATCTCTGTCAATGATTCCTTCTTCAATTCAGCTCAACATTTCCAAAGACTACAGTTTTTGATCTTACAAATTGTAAGTAAAGGGAGAATGAAAGAGTTTTGGATTTCATTGCTCGCTAGAAGGGATTAGCATATTCCTTAAGCTTAGCACTCCCTCGAGAAGAATTGTTGCCAATCTGTGTGGAAAATTTGCGTTATGAATTACGCACACCGTTGATCTGAGTGAAATACACATGAGGGTTTCTGGACCTTACTTTGATCGCTCATCAGATCGAAGACTCTCTTACAAAGACTAAGGATAAAACTCACGTAATTCCATCAGTCCTAGGAAGGAGAATGAGTAAAGCAGAGATTGCTACAATAACACTTAAACAAGCACCTGTACCTACTTCCACTTCAAGACCTTCATCATATCAATTTTCTCCACCTCATGAGCATCAACAATAGAGGCCTTTTTGTCGAGATTATCAAAGAGATCAAAGAAGGAAAAAATTTGAGGAGTTAAAAAACAAATTTTATTCTTTCCAAAATGAAAAAATTCCCGATTAATTCATTTCAGATCTAGAAAATAATTTGGTTCATTTTCCATGGCTTAAAAGGCCGAACAAGGAAGAAGATGAAGACCTTCCCAACTATTTCCCACTTCATCAGATGTTGGGGCATCCTATTTCAGAGTGTTTTGTCTTCAAAGACCTCTTACAAAATGTGGTGGACTCGGGACAAGTAAAACTGAAAGGTTCTTCATCCCAGGTAGCATGTGTTACTGCTACAGATCCAGAGGAAGAAGGTGAGTGGAACGAAGTCAAAAACAAAAATGCACAGAAATATAATGATTGGATGATCTGGAAAACGATCAATCGAACTCATGACATTTTACGAATGCAATTGAAGAAACCAATTGTGTATTCTGTTATGAATGCCACAACAAAACCCCCTTCATACGAAGGAAAATACTCAAAGAAGCGGCATGAATCGAAGAAAGAAGAGCAGTCAGAAGAAGATAAGCTCGTGTCAAAGCCCAAGTTGTCTTTGACTCTGGAAGATTTTATGCCATCTACTTCAAAAGCAAGAGCACTGACCCACCAAATGGTACAACCTAAAATGGATAATCAGGCAGAATCTTCATCAGATGAAGAGTTGATCTTTCGTTCTAGTAACAAGATTCACTTAACAGATCCTTATGCCAGTCACAGTTTCAATCTTTATGAGCCTGAGTTCCCTGTATGAAATAGAGGAATTATAGGGAGTTCCAAAGGTCTAGGGTATAAAGGAAGACGTGGATATTCTAGAAGCCATTATTTCAATCCTACCCCTACTAGAACTGTATATGCAGCAGAAACTCATGGAAAATCCCTTCAGTGGGCTCAATAAGAACAGGAAAGTTCTTCCACACATGGAAGATTCAGTCCTGGCACAGTTATTTTGGAAGATCAGTTAGAAGTTACACCTTCTTCCTCTCAAAAAATATACATAGTCGGTCTAATATTCCAAATCCATGAGTATTTCCATCTCCTACCCCGATACAAGATGCATCTACATCCAAAGCATCAAATTCTGAGGCACCTGCGAAACGACATGTTCCTGTTGGGAAACACAGACCTTTGGACTAAAAGTATGATGTCTTGAAACATTTGGCCCAAGTACCAGCCAAGTTATCAATTTTGGATGCCTTGAATCTATCAAAGGATCTTCAGAAGACACTCATTGAGGCTTTTTCAAGTCCTCATGAATTCGAAACTGAAATTACTGCGACTGAAGTCTACCATGTAGGGAATGATCCGTGAGAATTCCATGAAGTGATATCTTTTGAAGATGAAGATGAAGATGATGTTGTGCATGGACATATTAGACCTTTGTATTTGTCTAGAATGGTCAATGATATAGACATATGACGAGTTTTCAGTGATAATGGTTCACGCGTCAAACTCATCCCTATTTGTACACTTCGTCGATTGGGCATCACCGAATCTTATTTATCTCCTTCTACATTGATGTTGCAAGTATATGATAAAAATGAACAAGAACCTCTAGGCGAGATTACACTCAAAACTTAGTTTAGGGACCTTGTATCCAATTCAGGTTTCATGCTTGTTCGTCATGACACAACCTTCAAAATTTTGTTGGAAGACCTTGACTATATCAAAATGTGGCTATAATTTCATCATATCATCAATGTATCAAATATTGTTTCAATGATAAAATTGGGACATTGTATGGTGATAAAGCCCCATTCAAAACATGTTAATCTCAATACATCAAGGCAGAATTCTATCACATGGAGGGAAAGGAGGTATCTACAACAAAGGAGTTTACCAAAATGAATGCTCTATATGGTTTGGAAAAGATTCTAGTAAACCCATTCATACATGTGAGTAAAGATTATGTGTTTCCTATCAGTCAATTGACTGGATAGAACCAAATCCAAATACTCCCATTGTCCTTGCTGCGTGACATTAAACTACATGGTCCCCCCATTGCCCTTACTGCATGACATTAAACTGCATAGTCCCCTTTGCATCCAACAAGACGTTAAACTGTGATTTCCTAGCTACATGCCACTAAACTGTGCAGCACTGGTCCATGCATATGACCTTAAACTACCATTGTCATTACTGCAAGACTTTAAACTGCACAACCCCCATTGTCCTTACTGCATGACATTAAACTGCATAGTCCCCTTTTCATCCAACATGACGTTAAACTGTGTTGTCCTAGATACATGACGCTAAACTGTGCAATATTGTTCCATGCATATGACCAAAAACTACCATATTCCTTACATCAAGACATTAAACTACATGATCCCCATTTCCCTTACTACATGACATTAAAATGCATAGTCCCTTCTTTCGTCCAACATGACATTAAGCTGTGTCCTGTCCCTTTTGTCCTACATGACATTAAACTGTGCATTTTTAGGGTTGTTTCTACCTCTTGTTTCTCACACCGAGTATGATTCACATGAGCTTAGAGTAAACTTCAACCATAACACCCTTTTTGGGCCACTAATCACACGTAAGTCCCAATACCATCTTCAGGTTGTCCTAAAGTACAGCTTGATCAACAATTCATTCTTAATCAAACTATGCGGACTTTGATCCTCACCTTATAGGCTGGGTACGTTGGAAACCTCCCAAGGTTCAAGCCCAAAACCAATCTCTTCATGTCAGTTCACCTCTATCTCATATGATGTTGATCCGTGAAGCAGCCCAAAACCAATCTCTTCACATCGGTTCAACTCTGTCTCATATGATTTTGATTTGTGAAGAAACCCAAAACCAATATCCTCACGTAATTTCACCCTTATCTCATACGATGTTGATCCGTGAAGTAGCCAAAAAACAATCTCTTCACATCGGTTCACCTCTATCTCAAATAATGTTGATCTGTGAAGCAGCCTGAAACCAATATCTTCACGTCGGTTCACCTCTGTCTCAAACGATGTTGATCCATGAAGCAGCCCAAAACCAATATCTTCACATCGTTTCACCTCTATATCATACGATGTTGATCCGTGAAGCATCCCAAAACCAATTTCTTCACGTCAGTTCAGCTCCGTCCCACATGACGTTAAACTGTGTACGTCCCTTTTCCCCCTGCTAAATGACACTAAACTATGAAGTACCATCGTCCTTGCTATATGACGTTAAACTATACAGTCCCCCATTGTCCCTCCCCTGAGAGGGAATCATCGTTGAAATTGATCACCAATCATGTCATATTTAAAAGAATACGTACATACATGGTAATGACCAAACCTTTAATCTTGGTTAAAACCATCATTGCACTAAATTCCCCTTTCACGCTTCACTTGTAAGAACCAAATCTGTACAAAGGGTATTTTAAGAACTACGTGCGGCTTGATTCCCATACCTATGGGATACGTAGGAACGTTCGAGCGTCCCTCGAATCTAGCCCCAAGTCTTTGGGACTAACCCCAAATTCCACTTTCAGTACCTTGGATGAAAAGTCCCCCTATGAAAACATGAATGTGGTATACAAACCCTAGTATTCATTCACATCAGGTTTATAAAACACACAATTTTTATTCCTTATTATGGTCCGACCTCTATGACACTAAACTAAGATCTCCTACATTCTTGTCCCACATGACGTTAAACTGTATTTCAAGAACTACATTTGGCTTGATTATCATTGTAATGAGATATTTAGTAAAGTACTGCATCTCAAATCAGGACCAAGCCACAACATGATTATGGTCAGCATTGGTCTGTGTATCTCCTTCATGAATTGGACAATAACAATTTTTCATGTGTCATACTCTTAACCTTAAATACTTTTAGATCTCTATAACCCTTTTCTTGACTTATGGTCACAAAATGTCTGATACCTAGTAATTCTTTTCCTGACTATGCAGCATGTGCCCTTAGGTGGCCTTGCATAAGCAGTCTATATAACAGACCTGTTAGCCAAAAGATGTTATTATTTGACTATGCAGTCAATTCCCTTAAGTGGACTAACAGAATTAAACCCATTAACAAGTCTTTCAAATAGTGGTAACTTCATTCTTGGGAGGAAAACCTCTTTTGTACTTATTGGTCTTAACGACAATATGTAGGATCTGTGAAAAAAAATATCCATCCTTAACATATTTGCCCCATACTCTTTTTCATGATCTGAAAGTATTTAAGTCTGTGGTTTATATTTCCCTTCCCTACGATTGGGTCAGACCTTCGCAGGAGTAACATTCATCCAATTCTTTGACCATATTGATTGGGAATATCCTCTCCATATTGAAGTACCTCTCTTCATACAGCAGACTCTATGCATTGGAAAATTTGAATCTCCATAAAATTTCACTAGTTTTTTAGCAATAGAAAAGTAAAATTTCTGAGAGTTCATTTGCCTGACTATGCAGCATGTGCCCCTAGGTGGCCTTGCATAAGTAGTCTACATAATGGACCTGTCAGACAAAAGATGCTATTATTTGACTATGCAGCCAATGACCTTAAGTGGCCCTGCGTAATTCAACCACCTAACAAGTATGTTAAATAGTGGCAACTTAACTCTTAGGAAATACTTCTTATAATGCCTTTTATCCCTTTTTTCATATCATTCCTCAGATTCAGAATTTCTTAAGTCATAGTTTACATGTTCTCCCCCATACTTGAATGTGGTAATATGTTTTTAGATAAATTATCATGGAATTGAGTAATTTTTTAATCCATTTGGTCAAAGCTATTTTGACCTTAAACATTAGCCTTTTTATGTCTGACATGCATGACTTTAAACTGCCCAAAAAAGACAAGGGACCTCTGAAAAAAAGTCAAGTCCCAGCTCACTAAACATACATTTTGTATGATTTAGGTAATATTGAGCAATAAAAATATTCAAAGTTTGTAGCATTATTTTTATAATCCTAGCAACAATCAAACTATGATAACTAGGCCCATTGGCTTAGGTAAAATTATTTAAAGATGGTATCAAGAGAATGCATGCACAAATGATTGAAGATAAAAGTGTTTTCCATTGAGGCATAATAGTTAGAAGGACATCCATAGACTAGAGTCTCTTCTCTTTTCTATAAATTACAAGAGGCTTTCAATATAACTCTTCATTTGATTTACGACATCCCAAGATTCATCAGTAGCCACTTGAAGTTCAGGCACTTGACCAGCTTCACTCTTTTCAGCTTGATAGAGCGCTTTCTTGGCATCTGCGATGGCTTTCATACCATTTGTTTGAACTCCTACCAGTGAATTGTTAAGATGGTCATGTTCCCTAGTAACAACATCGAACTGTTGCTGAAGGTGCATCTGCTGTAAAACTTTCTCCTTGATTTTATGCTTTAGGTCCTTCAGCTTTTCAGCATGATCAGCCTCATCTCGGGACACCGTAACCTCAAATTTGCTGATATTGGTCAACAACCTTGCTCTGGTCAGATCTTAATGGTACTTTTGCTCCTGTTCCCTCATTAAAACGACTTGTTTCACTATGGTATGGAACTCTTGATATCCAAAACCGCCAAGTCCCAACATGATGGAAATTGATGACAGTCGCGAGATCTTCGAAGACAGCTCTTCAAGAGGCACTTTAGATATGATCTTCAATATGTTCTATCATGCCTTGCGACATGATAAGTGAAGCGCCTTTTGTACCTATGGGTCTGATTCAGCATCACTATCATAGGGAGGAATATAGTCTTGGATTAATGCACTTAGAGAAGTGCCCTGTTATGATCCTTCCCCCCCTGAACCTTATTACTTCACTTTCTATTCCTGTTGGGGTAGAGGCTAAGGCTTCACCTCGAGATCTAACCACTGAAATTGACGGCCCTACATAGTCAATTGAAAGTTTAGGTTAGTTTCAAAGGATAAAAAAATTTGATTAAGATGTCTTGAAAATTAAATACAACCACAGTTATTATTATCTCTTACCAAAAGTTAGATCAACAGCATGAAAAGGCTGTTCCCCGCCTTTCCTAGCTTCAATAGGTTTTTCAGTATGGGTTTCAGGAAGCTCTGTCGGATTAAGCTCCACTTGAGCTAGCATCTCTAAAATAATAGGGTTGTCTCAACCCCCTTCAGGCATTGGCATTTCAGCAGCTTGCTCAGACAGAACTTCACATTTCAAACCAATCATGGTCAGATATGTAATACAAAATTTTTAACAGGATGAAGATAACACTCATGTCCAAAATCTTCTAAATCATAGGGTAATTTAAAATGATCTAAACTGTATTCAAAATATGTTCCATGTTTCATCATTTCATCCAGTGATATCTCAGATTCCTGGTTAGTCTCACCAGTGGGAGTATTCGATATGTCTTCTTACTGACCCTCATCCTGTGGCCTCTGACCCTGGACACTTTCTTTAGAGATAATTACGACATCAGTTGCAGTGGCCGCCAAATGCTCTAGTGCAGGTGTTGAACCTAAAGTATGACAGGATGGAAGTCAGTTGATGTTTTCATTCAACATTATATGATGTATTGTTAATTTACCAGAAGCTTGCTCTCTTATCCTTGTAGCAGCAACAGAAGCAGTACTGGGAACAGACAGTGGCTCTTCTTCAGGAGCAGCCAAGTCAGCATGAATTTGAGACTGTTCACTAGCACCCTCCGTTGTCTTCATAGGAGTGTCAGTCCTCTCCCTCAAAGGGGAAATTTAATAAGCCCCTACAATACCAAGAAGTATGAGCAATCTTCTCATGAGATAAGATTCATGACTATCCGAAGGACTTACCACTACTGAGTAAGCGTTTAGTTGTTGACTTCTTCCTTCGATGTATTCACTTATTTGACTTTTTGGGTGTGTTGACATCATCATATCCAAATATAGGAATTGGAGAATAAAAATCACTTTATAACACTGCCTCCATGGCTTTCCGGCCTGGAGATACTTCACCCGGCTCGTGAGGAGATCCAGTAGCTCCGATGGCAGTACCACCAGCGCTATACTGTGGTGAAGGAACCTCAACAGTTCCTTTCTTTTCAAGCTGTAGGATGAAGAAAGTAATTTATTTGAGTAAAAAATATTTAACTAAAATAAAGTTTTAAAGAAAATAAGGAAAGAGACTTACATCTTCAGGATCCATGTAATCGTGCCATTCCTCATCTCTAGAAGCACCCGTTTTTTCAGTGGTGCCACGATTTATCATTTCCTTCACCCGCTTAGTGATAAGAATAGAATCCTCTATGGAATATATGAGAAACTCTATCTCTCTTATGTAATCTCTCACTTCATTAGGGTTATCCTCGAAACGGATATCAGTAGAAGCCTGAAGATTCCCTACTCCAGGGATGTTTAGCCCTTCACATAAGTCCATCCAGGCGGTTTCAGCATCGCAATATAAACTACGCCATGTCTGGATAGCCTCTGGTTATAGATATTTAGCATGTGTACCAGAAGGCTGTGAAGAGGGTCCTACAATCTTATATTTCAACTTCTTCCCAACTCCTGCAATCACATATAAAGGATAAGAAAATAAATCTTGTTACTCTATAAAGTAATGGAGATTAAATTTCCTCAATGATATAACTCACCATGAGTCAATGGAGTAGGTTTCTTAATTTTGGTAGGAGGATTATATCTAGAACTAGGAAACTTTAACGCATGTCGTGCCTCTTCATCCCCATCCTGAGAATCCGACGAGTCAGCCCTGGGTGAGGAACCCAGTGAATCAACTCTGGGTGTGGAAGAGTTACCTTCCAGAAGAAGGGTTTCTTTCTTGACAGTTCTCTTCATTTTCCCCACCTGAGGAACCTGATGATTCAATAACCCTTCAGGGTATGATGCTACCCAGTTCTCAACATACCATGTAGTCAAGTTACTCGCCACTCTAGAAACTGGTAGATCAATCATTGCCCGGGTCTTCTCCATAGCTATCAGCAACAATATTTGTCGGGAAACCATCAGATGCTGCTCTGACCTGACATGCATAGGATGAGATACAACAATATACTGTAGACAATTGAATTGGTGTGAAAATCTATATGGAGCATAGGCCTCGGATATAATCTCTCAGTCAATCCTGGTGGCCAATACACCATATCTGCAAGCCTGCATGTATGACCTCAATTCCAGGCTGGCAGTTCCATCATCAACAAACTACCCGGTTGGCAGGTTTCCCTAAGGAAAGAAATAGAATTCCTTGAACATGCTTATCCTCACCTTCATATCATAGAAGTTGAGGGATAAGGGAAAATTCTATAATATGCCTGCACTGATGGCCTAAAAGAACTTCTAGGAACCTGTACTCCCCTCTGTACAACATATATCCTGAAATGAGTGGCGATCCATCCCCACAAAACATGGAACGGTCCCACTATTCTCAAAGGAGACTTACCCATATAAACATGGAGTAATCTCCGGTGAATCTTTTCCAAAATGGGGGTGGCCAACCTAACCATTTTCCTCGCAGCCAACTTGGATACAATAATGATGGTCCCTGGCCTGATGCCTCCCTTCGAATCCCTAACTGGAAGAAGATAACCACTGAGCCACAAGGCTAAGAATTCCTCCAGACGGGTCTTCTCTGGGATTCTCTGATTCACTTTGTACCCCCACTTTTAAAACTCTCCCACTTCTAGAGTTAGCCAGAATGTGCCAAGAGAACCCATCTTCTCTGTTCTAGGGAAGCTGGTAGGACGAGTACAGTTGAGCCCCTTCTCCTTATTTTTGATAAGAAACATATCCATCCACTCCTCTAGATGAATAAACTTTTTAGAATGAGTTTTGGAGGTCTTTGAAATCTTGATCTTATGGAAAAGTTTCAATAATTCTCTATCCAAAGACAAAGTCTTCTCCGAATCATTCCAGGTTGCCTTGGGTGGGATGAATTCATCATACATATCGCCCAAAATTGGAGCCCCCCCGAGATCCTGTAGAAATACCAAAAACTGATGCATACTTCTCCATAAGTTAGATGAAAAAAATTAGTTTCTGGGATCCAACGACAGATTAGCTCCGGCACAATGTCATCATTCTTGTAGACATATGTCTGCCCAGCCCAGACGACTTTATATATTGCAGCTCCTTTTAGATCCTCGAAAAACTCTGCACAAGTTTGTGTTGGAACCACTTTGTGTATAAGTTTGTATTTGTTATCAATAGTTCTCAATGAAGATCAAAATTAAGGAGAACAAGAATTACTCCAATGAAATGTAGGAATGGAAGATCAAAATGAAGTAGATCATGAAGTACTCCGATGAAGTAGAGGAATGGTGATTCAGACGATTTTTGTACTGATCATAAGTTCAAAGAACATGTGTCAAAGGTGATATATTATTTACAACAATGAAGAATGTGACGTGTAATCCATCTGAGGATGATTAAACAAGAATGGGGTTTTTGGATGAAGTCCATGAAATTCCTCCTTATTGCATGAGAACCATGGGTTTTGATGAAGACCATGCAATGACTCGTGATTTCATGATAACCATGCAAGATACTTCTTTATGAATAGAACCACATGGTTTTCATGAAGCAGATCATGACGGTCGATGAAGAAGACAATGTGCCAATGATTGGAAATATAAGAAGTCCGTGCAATGATTAGAATTCTGCTATAGCCATGCACATCAAATTGTCATAGAAGATGATGATGCTGAAGCTATGCCTTCAAAGAATACATATCACAATAGTGGAGTTTGTGATAAAATTAGAAGAGTTGCTGAAGGATACATATCACCAAGAAGAAGTGTTGTTGAGGTGATCGTGCTTGTTGACAAAGAAAACAGATGACATACAAATTTGTTGACAAAGGAGATTCCATGGTGGCATGTCGAGTTCGAGGACTGTGGATAATGATCCATGTTTTATTCAAGGAACATCGACAAAGGAATAGATGATCTGGAGGCTGACGAAAAGAGCAGATACAAGGTGGCACCATTTTCCAGTGTTTGCCAAATTTTTGGGGTCTAAAATCTGGAAGTTGCTGAGCATCACAAAAAGTGGATTTCCATGAAGATCATAATTTAATATGGCAAAGGCATGAGTTTCGCGAAGATGGGATGCATGGATTGGATTTCGCGAAGACCAGAAGAATGGAGGCGGTGATATTTCGCGATCACATCAAGCTTCGTGAACGGTAGAGGCTGGAGAGCTTCACGGCGATGAAGGGATTTTCAAGAGAGCTTCCCGGTGATGAAGGGATTTGTGAGGGAGCTTTGTGGAGAAGGTGAAAAGGAATTGATGGGATGATCCGTGATTACGAAGAGCTCCGCGAACAGAAAATTTCTGTAGTGGTTCAAGATTTTGAGAGAATTCCGGCGGGAACTTCGGAGCTTCACGATTCGAGTTGACGTGGCGTTGACTTCACGCAGAAAGTTTGAGGGTCGGTGGAATTGCCTATAAATAGAGGCCGACCCCCTCAATAGAAAGAGAGAGAACTCTCAATGAAAATATTTTGCTCTCGGTTCGCAAAGGTCACTCGCGAAGGCAGTGTGCTTCGCGAAAGAGGAGCTTCACGATGACTATTCTAGCTCCGCGAAAGTCGTGCGCCCTGCGTTGGCTCAGTGAGCTTCGCAAAGAGGCAGGAGCTCCGCGACAACCAAGCATTGCGAAGGCTGGAGCATCGCGAGAGTGCTTTGCGATTGAGCTTCGCGGAAAGGTAGGGACTCCATGAAGCCTTATTTGAGCTTTGCAAAATTGGGAGCCTTGCGAAGTAGGGTACTTTGTGAAGGCCCTTTCCAAAGGTTGTTGTCCCAGTGGACAGGGGAAAAAGGGGTATTCATCAGTGGATGAAATTTGGACTTCAACAGAGCATCATTTATTGAGCAATCACACAAGTGATTGTGATTCAGGAAAACGAAGACAAGGGGGTCTAGTTCATTCAGTCATTGCACTACAGAAGAAACATTTAACTAAAAAGAGCATCAACTCTGAACCCTGATGCAAGAAAAGTCTCATTCCGAACAGGAGACAAAGAACTTCATGTCTATCTATTGAAGAGACCTTCTCGTCTATAAACTGAGTGTGAGTTCACCAATGGTAGTGAGCCAGGGGGAGTCAATAGGAGTGACCTGAGGGAAGAAGTGAGCTATCCCTGAACCTTTGTAAAGGCAGTGATCCTGGGACAGAGTGACTGTGCCCGAAAAATTGTAATCTACAGCTAGTGAAGCATAGTGGATTTAGGTACGACCGACAACCTGTCGGCGTATGCTCCTTGGACGTAGCCCTTAGTGGTGAACCAAGTAAAAATAGACGTGTCATCTCTCTGCATGTGAATGTTTCATTTCTGATCATATCCATCATATAGGTTTAAGTTGTTCCTACCAACATGGGAACAAGATCCACAACTTTAAGAAGAAAAAGTTGACACCCTGATTCACCCCTCCCCTCTGAGGGTGTCCTGGGTCCTACAAGTGGTATCAGAGGGAAAGGTTAATGTATGTTGGATATTCTCAAGTAATTATATAGAGAAGAGGATTTGAGTTTCTTTCCTAAAGTCAACAATGAAGAGCACTCTTGATAATGACGTAGTCATTTATGAGCAGAAGTCTACATCTTGAAAAACCATGACAAACAGGAAAATGAAAGAGAAGAAGCAGCTGAAGAAGTCCCTCATATCCAAAGAAGATGCAGTGTCTTGTTCTCCATGCCATTCCAATAATGAAGAAACATCAGGCTTGGAAAGTATCAAGCAGGTGGCTCAGGATTATTCCAGAGGAAAGGATAACACCCCTAATTCAAGATTTCAGGAAAAACTCAAAACATATCTGCATGATATTACTGAAGAAAGGGTTGCGATTATTTGTAGCCTATTCCAATCTATGCAGGTTGAGATTACTCGATTAGAAAGGGAAGCTGACAATATGGAAAAGGGTTTGAAAAGAAAAGTTCTGGAAAGTATGAATCTCACCAAACAAGTGAAAGTCTTTGAAGAAAAAGAGGAAGTCAATAAGACTCTAAAAGAAAGGATCCATGCACTTGAAGCTAAGCTGAAGAAGAGCAATGAAGTCAAGAGTTTTTGTTTGGAAGAAACTTCCATGAAATTCAGGGAACTTGACTCTTTGTTACAAAACAAATTTAAGATGCATGAGGATGAGGTTGAAAGATTGAAGAAGACTTGTGAAGAGAAGATGATCATGATTGAAGATCAGAAGATCATCCTCAATAATGAAAGTGAAAAACTGGAAGCCCAATTGACAAATCTTGAGAATACACATATTGAGACTCCACAAAAGAATGAAACAAGAGATGTTGGTACTCAATGTTCATTGGAGGCTACCAAAGCTGAAGTACCTCCAATATGTGACAAGAAGATTATGACAACTCTTGAGTGTCCACCTTAAGAATTATTCGCTGCTGGTACTCAATTCTCACTGGAGGATTCTATTGTCAAAAGACCTCCAACATGTGATAAGAAGATCATGGCTTCACTCATTGATCTATCACAAGAAACTGAGAAAGTGAAGGTACCATCCAAACCATCTTGTACTCATGTCTCTAAATACATTTCTACAATCAGTGCAGGTTGGAAGAAAAGTTCTAAGCAAGTATAGATGAGGAATGGTGAGAGGAATAAACCTACCACCATGGCTAGGGTGGATGAGAAGAAAAAGGAGGAAGTTGGTTCCTCAAATAGATCACAAAAGATTAAGAAGATGTCCCAACAACCTCATATAGAAGAAACAAAGAAGAAAAGATTTGTGGGCCAATGTTGGTGCTGAAACAGATTTGGGAACTATGCACTGGATTGTTTTTACAATCCATTACATAGAAAAGCATAGGGAAAGCCTATATCAAAGGGAAGGAATTGAGAGAAGAAGAAGCAACATCCACAGATCCAGAAGCATCTGTTCACCACAAATAGATTTATAATTCTTGATAACATCTGTGATGTATGCAAAGGCAGAGGTCACGTGATAAGTACATACCCACATCAATATGCTTTCACTTTTGATAAGAAAAGAATACCTCTGATGCCAGAAAAGAATGAAGCAGCTACCTTGGGAAGAAATCAGAAGAATGTTGTGAACACACAGTTTCCCAGGAAGATCTCAAGCAGGGAAGCTGAGAAGACCCAGGATTTTAGATCCAAGAAATTGAAGGGTCATTCATCCAAAAGAAACACTAAGTGGGATGAAACTCAGATGAACCCATGTGGAAGACCCAAACCAGCTGCAACAGTTCCAAATGACATATTGGTCATCTGGACAGAAGATTTGAAAATAATGAGGAAACTTGAAGATGAAATGTCCAAGGCTGGTAACAAAGGAAAAGGAAAACTTTCTCATGATGAAGACACAATGCATGAGAGATTGCAAGCAAAGAGAAACACACGTGTCAAAGAAGTTCTGTGTGAGAGATGCAAGAAATCTGGTCACATTGCAAAAGGTTGCCTAACCTTAATACCAGAGAAAGAAGCAGTCCTTAAGAGGAGTAAATATGTATCATTCATGATGGATTTTAAGCAGAACAATTCTTCACACAAAGCAGAAGAGAATGTGCACAGAGCCATGCCACACCAACAGATGTCATAACCTATGTTCAAATGTGCAGGCATGAAGACTGAAGTGAACAGAGGAACTTGGTTGAGAAAAGAACCTCAACCATGCAGGTCTTGTTGATGAATCAAGGAGGAACCACCTTATTTCTGTAACCATTTGTGTATTGTATTTGTGCTAATAATGCAGGGAATTGAAGGTGAAGCATGCTCTCAGGGGGAGAACCTGAGAAGTAGTGAATGATATCAACTCTTGATAGCCAATATAAAGAAGTTTCCATCCTTATTAGATTCATCAATTGATATTCAAAGATTATGATGATGAAGGATAAATCTTGATGAAGATGATGAGGAGTGTTTCCCTTGAGGGGGATAAAAATGAAGAAGATTCCATAATCACTGTCTCAATCAATATTAACTCTAGCTGGACTCAAAAGCAGTTATTTTGTGAATTTATTGAAGAACATGTCAATGGAGAAGGTATGCCATTTCTCAATTTCTATCCCTTGGTTACTCAGATCAAAGATCATTCTACAAAGGGGGAGTAACTGAATTGATCAGTGACATAAAAAGAATGGAAGTGCCCCAAGGTCACTTATCCTGTCGATAACACTTGAATGTTTTTGATCTGTTTGCTGATGTGAGTGTATGAGTTTCAGGTTGATTATTCCCTATCAGATTTGTTTTTCTTCTACCTGAAATAAAAGTGGTAAACCCTTGAAGAAAAAATACATGAGTTATCATCTCATGTTGGTATCATGATTTGTGAATAATGGACAGCCTTGTTGACTTAAATCAAATCCTCCTGTTTTCTACATCGAGCATTGATCAAGTAGACTTAGAGTGAAATGATTAATGAAACATTTCTTAAGTATGGATTGATACCATCCCTACCATGCGTTTTGTATTTATTGTCAATAAGGGGGAGAGAAAGTGAAATGAATGTTTGAAAAGAAAAGTTGATTGAAGAGAATATTCTCATTTTTACATTGACGAATTCATTTCAGAAGATTTATAAGGTATTGACAACAAAATACAAAGGGGGAGATTGTTGGAACCACTTTGTGTATAAGTTTGTATTTGTTGTCAATAGTTCTCAATGAAGATCAAAATGAAGGAGATCAAGAAGTACTCCAATGAAATGGAGGAATGAAAGATCAAAATGAAGGAGATCATGAAGTACTCCAATGAAGTAGAGGAATGGTGATTCAGACGATTGTTGTACTGATCGTAAGTTCGAAGAACACGTGTCAAAGGTGATACATTGTTTACAACAATGAAGAATGTGTGGTGTAATCCATCTGAGGATGATTAAAGAAGAATGGGGTTTTTGGATGAAGTCCATGCAATTCCTCCTTATTTCATGAGAACCATGGGTTTTGATGAAGACCAGGCAATGAATCATGATTGCATGAGAACCATACAAGAGACTTCTTGATGAATAAAACCACATGGTTTTCATGAAGCAGATCATGAAAGTCGATGAAGAAGACAATGTGCCAGTGATTGGAAATCTAATAAGGTCGTGCAATGATTGGAATTTTGCGATATCCATGGACATCAAATTGTCATAGAAGATGATGATTCTGAAGCTATGCCTTCAATGAATTCATATCACAATAGTGGATTTTGTGATAAAAGCAGAAGAGTTGCTGAAGGATACATATCACCAAGAAGAAGTGCTGTTGAGGTGATCGTGCTTATTGACAAAGCAAACAGACGACATACAAATTTGTTGAAAAAGGTGATTCCATGGTGACATGTCGAGTTCGAGGACTGTGGATAATGATCCATGTTTTATTCATGGAACACCAACAAAGGAATGGATGATCTGGAGGCGGACAAAAAGAGCAGATACAAGGTGGCGCCATTTTCTAGTATTCGCCAAATTTTGGGGGTCCAAAATCTGGAAGTTGCTGAGCATCGCGAAAAGTGGATTTCCATGAAGATCATAATTTAATATGGAAAAGGCATGATTTTCGCGAAGATGGGATGCATAGATTGGATTTCGCGAAGACCATAAGAATGGAGGTGGTGATTCTTCACGATTACGTCAAGCTTCGCGAATGGAAGAGGGTGGAGAGCTTCGCGGCGATGAAGGGTTTTGCAAGAGAGCTTCGCAGAAATGAAGGGATTTGCGAGGGAGCTTCGAGATGAAGGTGAAAAGGAATTGACGGGATGCTCCACGATTATGACGAGATCTGCGAACGGAAAATTTCTGTAGTGCTTCGTGATTTTGAGAGAATTCCGGCAGGAACTTCGGAGCTTCGTGATTTGAGATGACGTGGAATTGACTTCGTACAGAAAGTTCGATGGTCGGTGGAATTTCCTATAAATAGAGGCTGACCCCCTCAAGAGAAAGAAAGATAACTCTCGACGAAAATATTTTGCTCTCGGTTCGCATAGGTCACTCGTGCAGGCAGTGTGCTTCGCGAAAGAGGAGCTTCACGGTGGCTATTCTAGTTCCGCGAAAGTCATGTGCTCCACGTTTGCTCAGTGAGCTTCGTGAAGAGGCAGGAGCTCTACAAAATCCAAGCATTTCGAAGGCTGGAGCATCGCGAGAGTGCTTTGCTATTGAGCTTCGCGAAAAGGCAGGGACTCCGCGAAGCCTTGTTTGAGATTTGCAAAATTGGGAGCCTTGTGAAGTATGGTACTTTGTGAAGGCCCTTTCCAAAGGTTGTTTGCCCAGTGGACAAGAGCGAAAGGGGTATTCATCAGTGGATGAAATTTGGAGTTCAACAGAGCATCATTTATTGAGCAATCACACAAGTGATTGTGATTCAGGCAAACGAAGACAAGGGGATCTAGTGCATTTAGTCATTGCAGTAAAGAAAAAACATTGAACTAAAAAGAGAATCAACTCTGAACCCTGACGCAAGAAAAGTCTCATGCTGAACAGGAGACAAAGAACTTCATGTCTATCTATTGAAGAGACCTTCACGTCTATAAACTGAGTGTGACTCCACCAACGATAGTGAGCCAGGGGGAGTCAACGGGAGTGACCCGAGGGAAGCAGTGAGCTATCCCTGAACCTTTGTAAAGGCAGTGAGCCTGGGACAGAGTGACTGTGCCCGAACAATTGTAATCTACACTTAGTGAAGTATAATGGATTTAGGTATGACCGACAACCTATCGGTGTATTCTCCTTGGACGTATCCCTTAGTGGTGAACCAAGTAAAAATAGCTGTTTCATCTCTCTGCATGTGAATGTTTCATTGCTGATCATATCCATCATACAGTTTTAAGTAGTTCCTACCAATGTGGGAACAAGATCCACAACTTTAAGAAGAAAAAGTTGACACCCTGATTCACCCATCCCCTCTCAGGGTGTCCCGGGGTCCTATAGTTTGTCACAACCAATATGCCCAAATCCAATTCGGCTTCACACCTCCTCCAGGACGGATCTCCCAACTCTTTTTCCAGCCTTTGGATTGATCCATCTGAGAGTTTCAGAAGATTGAGGGATAACAATGCGGCTGCTGCTCAGGCTTTTAAGGTTTTAGATCTGAGTCACATGGGCTATGATGCATTATAAATGCCTTCTCCACTATTCCAACATTTACCAACAATCCTACAACTAAGACATTTGCTGAAGAAAAGTTGGTGTAAGTTTGAAACCAAGAATGCGGAAGATAGTTCTTTGCATCTAGAACATTGACTCCTTGCAAATGACCATGCCCATACAGAGGCAGGTAAATACTTTGTGGTAAATTAAGATGATACTTCTTCAAGTACTTAGACAAATCTGGAATAGTGATATCACAGATATTATAATAGTCATTGCCAATGATGTTCATCATGTCAACAATATGCTTTCTAGCCAACTCATCAGCTGATCAAATTATTCTAGGAGCCATTGAATCTGCACAAACATCAGATAATTAACTTTTAAGTAAGCGATTTTTCATAAAATTTGTAAAGAAATTCGAAAAAATTGTTAAGGCATTAAGGCGTTCAAGTCCCATATTCGCGCGCAAGTCCAAGTTGGTCACACAAGTTTTACCGCGCTAGTACTGGAATGCAAGTCAGAAAGTCACTACAGAAGCGCGACACGAACAGAAGCGCGTACAAGTGGAAATCCAAGTCACTTGCGTGAATGAAAGCTCAATTGTGCAATGAGAGTGAGGTTCTTTGAAAGCTAGGTGCTTTGAGTGAGAATGGAACCCATATTTATAGGTGAGGCCATACCCTTGCACGCCTACTACTTGCACGCCGCAGTACCTTATTTCTCATTTTCCTTAGAGTCAAATCCTCCTTCCTTTTTCAGATCCAACTCTGAGGGGGGACTTTTGATGACGCTCCTTTCCATCACAGAGTTTAACGAATGGATAAGGGGAATACCTTAATCACAAAGAGATTCATCCTTTGAAGAGCATCAAAAATTTACAAAGGCATGAATAAAGAACCCTTTAAGCATGGGTCGCGCAAGTTTCATTATGGTCACACAAGTATACTTGTGTGACACATATGGTTCATGCAAGTAACTTTTGCACCCTATTATTTTTTCACCCAAGGTGATCAATGACCTATAAATACCCCCTATGGGCCCCCATTTGGAGGATGAAAAAATCCAAAACTTAGATTCAAGCTCTGGTCGCTCAAGTCTCCATCTGAATTCTTCCAAACACTTATAAGGTAATTATTTACCTATAATGGAAGCTCTTAAGATTAAGAATAAGACCTAAGTATTAGAACTCATCAATAATTGCATGCCTAAGTGTCCAACCCTTAAGGGAAGTGATGATACTTGGGCGCCGCCTTTCCCTCTCAAGGAAACTTGCGCGCCGCCTATCTGAAATCCTCTAGAGATGATACTAAGGGATCTAATTCAAAGTCTCCCAAGTATCACTTCAAAAGTTCTTCGTCGCCCAAGTGAACTCATGTCGCACAAGTATACTTGCGCGACCAGGACTTGCGCGCCAAACCAATACTTTCACACCTCCTTCCAATTCAATTCCTTTCCTCAAATCCACCTTTCCTCTTCAAGGACATCCTTCAAAACCTTATTCAAAACCATTTATGGCATGGTTCCTTTGTTGTCTTCCTTATTTGAAAGGAAATATATGGAACATATCTCAAAACTTCACGATTTACATAACTTTATGTCACCAAGGTTAGAGATTTCCTTCATTCATCCTCATCCTTTAAGATGTGAAGATCTTTAATCTGGGAATCCTCCTTAGGAGTAAGCCCCAAGTTCCCTAATCTGGGCATCCTCCTTAGGAGTAAGCCTCAAGTTCCCAATATGGTCATCCTCCTTAGGAGTAATCCCCAATCATAATTTCTCTTAACATGGGCCTCCTTTTCATGATTAAGCCCCAGATCTCAAGTCCCCTTAACCTGGGCCTCCTTTTTAGGAGTAAGCCCCATGCTTAATTTCTTTTGACTTGGGATTCCTTCTCAGGAATAAAACCCAATCATTAGTCCCTCTCTAATTTAGGTATCCTTATTAGGAGTAAGCCCTAAGTTAAGTATTCATATCTCCATAAAGAACATATACCTTTATGGATCTTGTTTGAGGGATTCTTCCCTGAAGTAAATCCCGATCCTTATATATCTTGGGCAGTCATACATACGTAAGCCCCACATCATTTCTTATGATTGCATGTTTCGTGGCACAATCGTCAAGTTTTACTAATACCTCTTATTTCTCACACCAAGCATGACTCATGTGAGATTAGAGTGTAAAAGTAATTATGACATCTCTCTTTGAGCCATTAATCATGAATAACCCTCATACTTTTTCACTCGAACTACGTGGGTTCTGATTTATTTTTCTAACAAGGATATGTAGGTAGCCTATCTACAGGTACGATCCCAACTCTAAAATAATCCATGTCCTTCTGAATGATAATAAACTTCAAGTGCCCCACTGTGTGGCTTTAAAACCAATATGATTTTCACAATAACCAAGATATTTCTATATAATGTGGTGAAGGATACCATTGACTAAGAATCTCTAATAAATACGGATTATTCTCTATCGATGAAGAACCTAAAATAATTATACACGATTTTCTAAATCTCATACATATCAATCATTTATTTTTAGATCTAAAGGAACGCTCATTCTCATACTTGGTAAATTAATAAGGATTCATGAACATAACTCAAATCTATAAAGAGAGTCCCAGAGTAGACAATAATTCACCCCAAAAAGGTGTGATGAGTCTGACCTCCCATCCTCTCAACCAATGCAAATTCTTAAGACTCATAAGTCCATAACTAATGAGAACATATCTTTGCAAAGTATGTCCAAATGGATATAAAATCATTGGATATTTTCGGTTCTTCAAATAAACCCGTTAGAAATCGATTGGAATGTTTGAACCATAAACAAACAAGGTTATCCCCATTTCCATAAGAAAAAAAGTATACAAACTTAAAAAAATTCTCATGTTCCATGAATTAGATAATGTAAATTATATTTTCCTTTGTATCTATGCATTTATCAATGATATGTGGATTTAGAGATCTAGTGAAAGAGGGTGGATGTTTCTACATGAAAAAATCAATTGAAAGTTTCTCATTCCTTGTTGTGTTTAAAATATCAACAAAGTTTTCATTATTATTCAAAGCTTGAAATAGTTGAGTAAGAATTATTATGAGGCCTTTTACTCCATCTACAATTCCATTGGTTTTTTCATTGGGTAAACCATCACATTTCCGCCCACACTCATTATTAATCCAATTACATCGGATTCCAACCATTACTAAAACCAAAATGGGGTTACCATGAGTGAAAAATAATTAACATCAAAAAATAATAATAACATAAAACTAATTCAAACATAAAAAATTTATTACAATTTAATAATATCAATCTATTATATAATTATTTTAGTTTAACCTACATCATTCTTGGTTCAACATTAGGTTGTGTTTTCTCATACTTCTTAACCGAATCACTTAAATTAACTAAAATTAAATCCTTAAAAAATATTTCATAAAGGGAATGTGATTAACCAAATAATATCCCCAAGAGTTTCTATTTAGTTTTTTTCTTAGTCCCACTCATCATGCATAATACTAACAATTGATTAAATGTTAAACCAAACCATTTAAAGGTTATTTCCCATAGATCCATTTGTTTCACAGTTGAATCCACTTTCCAATATCCAGATAAGGATTTATTTATAGGAAAACAACCTAGTTATGAATTTACCAATATATCAGGATATCATAATATACTTAGACTCATTTATAGTATTTTTATACTTAGTTTTTCTAACCTTAATTCTCAAAATAGTATCTCTAATACTGAAGAATAATTAAACATTTTTCTCTAATACCAAATCTAGCTACCCAAGACAAAAATGGATTTATTTTAAATCATTTACATGAATGAACACATTAAATTTCATAAATAATAATAACCTAAGGACTTATATGTTTATTTTAAATAGATACTAGATACATAATAATATTATTTAAAAAACCATAATTTCTCCTTAAGGGAACCATACTAGACCATCTTCTTGACATCTCATTAGTAAGACTAATCCTAAAAAACCTAGGCAATAAAAACATAAGAATGGGGTGTGATGAGTGGATCAGTAAGAGATGAATAAACATTTCATCAAGTATGTGTTCATATGAATATGTTAAAACATTATCATAAGAGAAATACCATAAAATCACGAGTGATAGTCATAAGACATGAGTGGTATTTAAAGTACACATCTTAAAAACCTAAAGCCTAAAAATATCAAAATAGAATCATAATAATGAAAAAATGAATTTGAAACATTTGAAATAATCCTCGAATCATGAGGGCATAAGATCATAATTAATAACATCCTTTAACTATGGAATACACATTATACTAGGGAAAAATTACTTTCATTATCCACTTCATTACTACCCATGCATATGAGAAACTAAAATTCACTCATGAATACCAATAACATGAGATATAAAATCTTAACCAATTAATTTCAGGTTGATATAGGACCCCAACCATAAATAATTTATACTTATGTGTTCCAATTAAAAATCATTTACTTTTCACATCCCAAATAACCCATGGAAATACAATGGGTTTCATAAAGCATCTAAATAAAAGTGATTATATTTTCATTAAGAAACCATGGAACAAAAATGGGTTTCATAAAACATCCAAATTTAAAATTTTCACTTTTCATAAATAACCCATTTAAATAAAATATGTTTCATAAAACATAAAAATGGTATAAAATAAGATCATGAATTGATTCATTTAATACAAAAAATTAGATCACCCTAAATAGTCACATAATAAAAGAAAATATAAGGTGAATAATGAAATATTACTATACTGAAGGAAGATAATTATTAATATTCATATAAAAATTAAAACTAATTAATGAAAATAGTTTTCTTGAAAACATTTTTCATTAATCATTGTAAAATATATAGTTATGAGTATATTTTAAAAATTAATCTTTCTATTCTAAAAAATGAAAAAAATAAATGCTTCAAGGAAGTGAATTTTAATTGAAAATAATTTTCCCTATAAAAAAATTAATAAAAATAGAAAGACTTATAAAAACAAACTTTAATAAGAAATATTATATCTCAAAGATGTTATATTTAGTTACCAAGTCTCTTACCTTTATCGTGAATTTCCATAAAATTTATTTTATCAAATTTATCATAAAGATAAATATATTAATTAAATTGTTTATAATATTATTCAAATAGATTTATTTTTATGCACATTATTAAGAAAAAGTATCTTTATATATTATATTGTTAAAATATCTTTTCAACACCAGGTGTTAATAATGTTGACCATTTTAAACTGGATTTGTAAAAGCAACATTGATATTACTCATTATACCAAATGTAATCATTTAAAAATAATTACAAGGACTGTAATTTATTTTATATAAATACCTATAATGTTATAATTCCATTACATGTAATTTTTAGTCTTGTTTCATGAATATTAAATTGTTGTTGAACCACTTTCGAGTTATTTACCAATATCGATGGATTACATTATAACAATAATTAAATTTTTTGTCCATTAAGAACCATATTCATGATATATGTTACTTACATATATATATATAAATATCATATATAATCATAAAATTTAATCTAAAACAATCCTTTATGGTGGTAGTGAAAAATATAATGCATCATTCCATGGAGAAGGTATCTTACACATACGCATGGATGATGATATAATTTTTTAAAGGGGGAAAGAAATAAGTAAAATGGTTTTTTATTTTTGGAACATAAATATTATATATAATAATATATATTCTATTTAATTTTCCTTTTGGTCTATCTATGTTAGGATGTGAAGGAGAAAGAAAATTATTTTTTAGTAGAGGTGATATTCTACAAATACACAATTTATGTTTTCTTTATTCCTTAAAGGAAAGGGAAAGATAGTTATTTATTTTAACATTATAATAATTAAATAAAAATATATTCATTATTCTTAAATTATCATTTTAAAATGGTTTAATGGAATTTTAGGAAGAATAAGTGTATGTAAAGAAATATAAATGACAAAGGAGCGGTTAGAAATTTATAGCTCAATACTTGGATTTATCCTTTGAAAAGGTGTTAAGCCTTTGAGGGATGGTATTTGGGAAGGAAATAAACTCTTTAAATTATTTGGTAATTTTGGGGCTTGGTTTTGGATTATTTTGGACTAAACTATGTAGGTTTTGGTGTAAGGGGAAGCTAAAAGAGAAATACCCCTTTTAATTAAAAATATATGATATTTTTATAAAAACCCAATTTTTTTTAAAATTTTGATGTAAATATCATGTACATTAGATTGAAAATTCAGAAATAATAGAGAGGGGAATAAATAAGGTTGATCAAGGCTGAAATAACAAATTTCTATACATTTTTAAACAGTTTTGTGGTCTTTCCCACTTAGTTAATCTGTTTTTACTAGTTTTAATATTTACCATGGTAATTAGATTTTACCAAAGTAATATATTCTTTATTATTGAAAATAAATTAGTCCTTATTAAATAATTCTTCCCTAATGATTGAAAATTTTATGTCCATTTTATTATATTAATTTTATAAATGTGATAAAACTTGAATTTAAAATACTTAATGTATAATGTATTATAAATAATTTTTTTTGAAACAATAACATAAGTTTTAAATTGTAAATTATGGGTTTTGAAATTAAAAAAAAAGTTTATAATTTATAATATAACTTATAAAATATTTATTTAGCCTCAGGAAATGGTTTAATGAATTTATGACTCATACTTATAAACTAAAAATTTTATAACAGTAATGCGATTCGTAAAAATAGTTTTTACACTATTCAACTAAAAATAAATCTTCTTAAAAAAATTGGAAAAATTAATATAAAGTTATTATTGTTATGATAATTACAAAAATGTATTTAATTTTTTCAAATTCACATTCGAAAATTTATAAATTTGACATTAAAATAAAATCATAAAATATTATGAAAAATCATTCTTTATTGTAAATCATTTTTGTTATATTAACTATACTTCTAAACATGGTGTTAAAAATATATAAAACTTGAAAAATAGGAATTTTATTATATAAATATTATGAAGAAAAAATATTTTTCTTGATACTTTATTTCATAAGGCAGTTATAACTATTTTATTTTTCTTATTCAATGCCTACCATACATTGATCAATATATATTTTAATAAAATGATTTGTGGTACATTATAGTTTGGTGTTGAGTGTGGAGAAATCTGTTGAAAATAATATTTATTTAAGGAAGAAAATTTTACTAAAACAAATATCATTACATTCTTCCCCTTAAAAATAATTCTACCCTTTGAATACTATTTCTTGGATGAAAATTTTTGAGGGTAAATTTTCCTCAAAACATACTAAGGTTCCCATGAGGCTTCCTCAAACTTGAAACTCCTCTTAATTAATTTGACTATATGAGCGGTGTCATTCCATAAAACATTGGGTTAATGATCTAGGATCTCCATAATGGTTGTTCCTCAAATGAGAGGTTAGGCTCTAATATTATTTATTACTAGATTGGTACATGTGAAGGGTTTACTACATACTTTATCAAATGCGATTAATGTAAAACTTTAGGTACTTTGGAGAGCTTTGGTTGGAGTTATAATTGATAAAATATAGCCCTAACATGATAATAAATCTCAAAGAGACTGATATAACTAGGAATCAACATCCCTTTCTTCGCATATCTGATAACAAATTTCTAAGGATATATTCAAAGAAACTCCTTATCACAAACATAAAACTCTAGATATCTTTGAAAATTATATACATAACTTTTCCTGAAACTTTTTATTTATTTCATATGATTTTTAATGGGTTGTAATTTCTTCATCATTTCATAGACAAGGTTTTTACTTATTATATTCCTCTCTCTAGCTTCATCTCAACATGTTGGAGTTATAAAACTCTTCTCATAAATGGCCTCATATCGTGCCATATGAATTTTATAATGAAAACTACTGTAATATGGGAACTCAACCTAAGGAAGGGGTTATTCCAAAAATCCTTGTAAATCTATCAAAAAATATTTCATCATATTTCCTAAGGTTTTAATAATACTTTCAGATAGACTATTCATCAGAGGAAGATAACCTCTGATGAAACTTAGCTCTTCATCCAATGATTTCAGATAACATCTCTAAAACACTATGGTAAAACTTGGATCCTAACCCAATACAATGGATAATGGTACACCATATAGTATTAATGCTTCTCTTATGTATATTTTTGTGAGTCATTAGAGGGATAAATCTTTACTAATGATAATAAAATATTCTAACTTTATAAGGAAATTGACAACAATAAAAATATAATTACATACTTAAGTTGTTTTGGGGATCCATATGAAATAATCCAAGACTGTGTTTACTATTTACATACTCATATGAGTGATGATTGAAACATATATTTAGAAATATGTAATTTAACTTTAACTTACTCAAACACCAAGCATTGAGATATGTATTCTAGAATTTATCTCTTCATATTATCTGAACACATGTTTTATGTTAGGTCTGTATACATCTTCATACTTCATGGATTAATAGAGAAGGATTAGCTATGTGCACCATCCAAAAGTTCTATCATTAATTACAATTTTTATGGGTCACATATCTATATTTCAAACCTTATAAATATAATTTTATAAATTTTGAACTCTAAAATATTGGATACCATCTATTTCAATTCCATTTAATATTTCTATGAATCATTGATCTTCACATAGATATATGGTGGTGTAGTTATTTGAAAAAAATGATATATCTCTTTACCTTATGACATCATGATTCATAATTTATAAATTAATGAGTAGTGGGTTTTTTAATAATCTAAAAGGTTTGATTTGGATTTGTTTACAAGAGGTATTGGATTTGTTGACAAGAAGAGTTGACGATTGGAGTATTATAAAAAATGGGATTTATTACTTGATTTTTTGAGTTTATGAGAAGGAATCCTGAAGGTTGTTGTTCTTGAATAATTTTTCACACAATATAATATTATTTGATAAAAATATTTAAGTGAGAAGTTATTTTATAGGAAACCTACATTGTAAAGGGAAGGGATAAAGAAGTGTGAAGGAATAATGGAGAAGTAATATGAGGAGGATTCCATAGAAAAAGGCTTGGTGTGTTGAGGTTTCCCAACATGGGTGGGACTATACCATAGTTAGTGGGTATGATTAAGGTGTTGAATGAGGCCAGGTTTATCCATACCCATATTTTTAGGGTATGTTGAGAAGAAAATTCCCAAAAAAGTGATTGGAAAAGGGGCCATGTCATAGGGGTCCTTATGGTGTATTTCTAGTGATCCTGTGAGAAATAAAAAAGTAATATATGGGAATTTTGATGATTGTGGGAAGTACAAAATGACCAAACATCTTGCACCACACTGTAAGGATGATCACTATGCATTGGTGGAGTGCCTATGTAAAATGGAAAAGTCCAATTTATCAATGGGACATATAATGATCGATGTGTTTTAATATGTTTAATAACTAGTGAGGAATTGAATAACATAACCAAAGCATAATGAACCAACTTATAGTGAATATTTCATGATTGAGAAAGGTATTTTCAATAAAAAATAAGTAAAATCAGGAGAAAACACCTATAGTGAAAGAATCTATTGTTGACAAGTGAAATGACAATAAAAACTTCCAAACCAAAGAGGACTACACCCATGGTGTTTTGTGTTTTAGAATATATGACCAATTATTTTTCACTGGGATATGGTGCATAGAATTTTGAGGCTTGACTCAAAGTATTTTGGAGAAATCACTCATGCGATGCATGATTTGTATGTATAATGATCAGACATCATGTGTCTCCATTAGAGACCATGATCCAAACCTAGATTTGTTGTGATTTTTAGTATTGATGATGGTGGATTAATTAGATAATTAATTCATGTTACAAGGAGAGATAATTTCTATGAAGTGATTATTTTTTATTGAAAATAGAGGAGAACATGTTGGAGTTATGGAGGAATTATGGGAGGTTTTATTACACTATAATGATTTTGAGATTTTTCTAGGTGATTGGGCACATGGACACCCTATTTTAAGATGGGAGATTAATTGAATGAAAATGAAAATATATGCATTCAAATATATATCAGATTTCCTTTAATAAAATAAGAAGAATGTGGTCAATTTGATGGGATAGAAATTATTAAAGACGTAGTTGGACTCCATTGATGAATTTTCTATGTGAAGGTTTTGATTATTGTGCCTAAAATAAAGATAATATCATTCCAAAATTATTCTAGAAAGAATAACTGGTGTATCAATGGTGTTTTGATATATTTTAAAGAATAACCAAGGGGACTATAAAAAACCATATATCCTTGTTTTAAGATGAATTTAATGATTCTTAGAGGGGACCTACATGTCCATTATCTGTGTATGGATCCTTCTCAGATTTGTGATATTATGAGGAGCAAGAAGAGGAAATTATCCTTGGGTGACAATGATTTAACCCAAAATATTGTTGGTTAATGAGCCTTGGGAAAGAGTGACTCAACCCAAAACAATATTATAGGGTAGTGATTCTGAGAGAGGAATAAAAAATCCTAAACACTACCATTTTTTAGTGAAGATAATTCATTTTATATCATGAAACAATGCTAATGCATGATCCTTGGATATAACCTAGTAAGGGTGAATAATGTAAATTATTATGTTCTAATTTACTATATTCATGTAAACTGAAGGAGATCAAGTAACCTAAAGTACATTTAATAAAATATAATAACAAGTGACCCTCAAAGTTTAGAGGCCAAGATATTTTAGGGAAATTAAAACATTAAAGGATTAATAGTTTTAAGTTCTCAAGAACTTTTCATACCTTTATTCAACCCTTCTCTCAGGTTGATCTCACTTTAAGCCCTAATTGAGGGACCAAAAAGTGGTATCATAGGGATAAGTTCTTTTTTAATGGATTTATTATTTATCTAAATTTACTAGAATCTGTTTAAAAAAATTAAATCCTTCACGAAGGATAATTTTTTTATGAGAGGAATCTCAAAATAGGGAAAAATGAGTTCATTGGTTAAATGAAAGATTCTAATGCAGTTCCTTGATAATTGATTGAATATTAAAATCTTATATTAAGTTTATATATAGTTATATTTGATATATATAAAGAAACATTTCAATTTATGCATTATTCAAAGTGGCATTAAAGGAAGCTATCAGGGAAGATATGTACATAAATATAAATCATTAAAATTTATTCAAAGACATGTGGATGTTGTTGGAAGATTTTTTTGGAAAATAATAAATTCCAAGAGATAATTTACTTAATTAAGAATTAATAGATAATAATAATAATAGGAAGTAATCTTTGAAATTTTATTCTATAACTAATGTAAAATATGAGCCTAATATTATTTTTGATGCTAATCCTCATATAGAGAAGGGATGTAGAGTTTTAGACTCTATTATAGATATGAAAAGGAAATGTCAATTTGGTGTTGAAGAGGAAAAACATCATGTTTTTATTCCAGGGAATGCTCAAGAAATGAAAATTAATATCATTGGAGTACCATGCATGGAGTATACTATTAAATGATTAAACATTTCACTTCAAAAAATAGGAATTTATAGAATATAGAAGCAACCTTTAATTTTATCATTAGGAAAATGTGAACAATGACAAAGGAGAGAAATGATATGGTTTGAAGAGATGTTTCAAGAGATTTTGAAACAAATCACCTTAGATAAGGAAACTAAGGCAAACATCATTTCAATCAAATATCAAAAAGATGAAAGAAGAAAAATAGGAATCATTTTTTTCAAGTTTGAAGGAAATGATTTGTGATTTAAAGAAGGATGAAAATATATGATATATTAAGGAGAGGATGAAAAAATCATAAGAGAAGATAAAGATCCCTCTGAATGCTATCTCAACTTGTGAATCAGTGAAGTTAAATCCAGATCTATATTATGAAATAAAAAATTTGTTCCATATGAAGTCTAGTAGTGTGGATCCATGAAATATGGTGGCATCAAAGTGATACTTTTTTAGAAGATTTGGACATATCCTTAGTGGGTGTCATGAAGAAAACATGCCCAACAATGTTGAAAGATATCCAGCTATGCCAATATCTCAACAAAGGAGAGAAAAAATGAGGCATGATTCTTACAGTAGATGATTTATTTATTCTAACCTCATTCACATGGAAGGGTTTTGAAATTAGAGGAATTTATGGAATGGTAAAGAATACACATGGATACACTTTACTCTTATAACTTACAAGGAGGATGTTTATCCTGGAAGAAGGAATGATAAGATGAATAATAGGGTCAATTTTTTAAATAATAATAATGGGCCTCAATAAAGGGTGTGTTAGACACCAACATACTGATACTCACAACATCTCTATTGGAAAAAAATAAAGAAAATATAGAAATAAAAACAAGAGTTTTTTCTATGTATGTAATATGTGGATATAAAGGATAGTCCATTGATAAATAAGTGGTATACTAATATAGGACTTATGGACATTAAAAAAGATAGATTCCTAGGCGGTCTTTCAAAAACCACTAAAAGGAAAATAATTAATATTAAATGAATATGAAACCTAACAGTAATATCTACTTATTATGTGACATAAGACGTTACGTTTTCAAGTGTGATTGATTCCACAATTGAAGAAATTTCCATGCCAATGAAGGATATAAATGATTTTATCCATAAAGAGAAGTGTGAAAGTGGTCAAATGTAAGGAAAATCTATTGGAAAGAGGTTATGTTTTCCATCTACAATATATGATTAAGAACATGAATATATGATTACATTTATTTATAGAAACTCTAAAAATGGAAAATGAATGATAAAATGTGATTGGTTTGTTCATATTGACCCGCCTTATTTCTCAACATGAGTAACCTTGAGATAAACCTATTCCCATATGATTTATTGTTTCTAACTATTTATAAAGTGGTGAAATATTAAGGGAGGTAGGATATAATCCATGGGTTGGTTTTTATATAAAATCAAAGGTTATGAATCTCAAATAATATGGGTGACGGATCCCAAATTTCATCACCCACAATTACTGGTTAGAGATAAAAAACTCATGAGAATTTATTATAAACTATAAAGTCCATTATTCCTTATTAGAATTTTTTGAAGCCTGTGAAGAACTGAAAAATATTTATTTCAAGTGGTATAATTTTTTTTAATTAATCCTCTCTTTCAACATGTGGTATCAGTTACTTCATCATTTGCTATGATCCTTAATACCACGTTCTTTAATATTATCTAATAAATATTTTGTGTGAAAGTATATTATAGATCTTAGTTTTTGTAAAGAAGTGAAAAATCCAAAGATGTTATGAGTTTGTAATTTATATTCATGTGTGACTTAGAAAACCTTGTTGTTTTCTATACAATTTTTATTTCCTACAAAGACTTTGGGATCAGTAGACTTAGTGGATTTATTGAAAACTCAAATTGAAAGTAGTAATTTCAGTAAATTAATATCTATATAAAAATTAGTAATGATTTAGATTAGATTTTATGGTGAGATGAAATTTGATGAGGAAGTCCTCCCTATCATCATAATGGGAGTTAAATTACCTGAGGAATCCCTGTTATAAATTAAATACTAAGGGTAAGTTTATATTTATTTAAGTTTCTTCCAATACAAACATAGAGATAAAGGTTTTTAAATGAAATGAAAAGGATCCAATTCAAAAGGGGAGTTTGAGCCTCAATGAAAACTCCACACATTTTAAGAAAGAATGAGATCCCTATTAATTTCTTTACAAAGACTGGGGTGACAGATTTGAAATGGAATATTCTCAATAAAATACAAAGGGGAAGATTTATATACATAAAAAAGTATTGATTTTTATTTGTTAACAAGAGGTATTCTATTTTTTGATAAGATGATTTTAGAAAATAAGAGATGATATTTGGATGATTGTTAAAATTGATCTTGATTACTTGATGTTTATAGTTATTTATAAGGAATCTTGATGGATGTTCTATTGTAATCATTTTTTCTCAAAAAGAGAATTGTATTAGGTAGAGATCATAAAGTATGGTGGTACTATACAAGGATCCTACATGATTAAGAGAAGGACCAAAGAAGTGTGAAGACATATTGGGGAAAGAAGATGAGGACAATTACTTAGAACATGTCATGGAGTACTGAAGTTTTGAAACATGGGATAGACCACACCCTAGTTAGTAGGCATGATGAAGGTGTTGAAGAAGTCTAGGAGTGGCTATGTCCATGGTTAAGGGTGTGTTGAGAAGACTATTCCCAAAATAGGGAACTATAAAAGATACCACATTATAGTGGTAGTTGTGGTGGAGTTTTGGTGAACCAATGAGTAACTAACAAGTCTTTTATGAGTGTTTTGATCTAATGGGAAGTGAAAAACATCTAAACATCATGAAACATGCCGTAGGGATGATTGTGGAACATTTGTAGAGAGACTACGTGAAACTACCATAGAAAACATGTCCATGTGGATGGATGTGGTTGAAGTGTAGTTTTACATTAAAGAACTGATGAGGAGGTGCAAAACATAGCTAAAGATGACATACCACACTCATGGTGAAGAGGATATGGTTGATAGAGGGAGTTTTAAAAAAAAGAGTTAAGAAGGAGATAACCCCTATGGTGGAAGATTCCATGATTGAAGAGGAAAATTGAAAGACAAAATTCCAAATATAATTTTACCATGCCCATGGTGTTTTTAATTTTGGAGGAAAACAACCATGTATTTTCACTAGCCCATGGTGCATGGTCTGTTGATGGGTGAAAAGTATATTTTAGGTGAAATCACTCAGGCGATGCATTAGTTAGATGTTAAATTATGATACATCTTGTGTTTCAATTTTTGACCATGGTCCAAGATAATATCAAAGGGGATTTTTAACATTGATGATGATGGATTAATATGATAATTAATTCATGATGAAAGAGAGAGAGAGAGAAGATCTATAAAGTGGTTATTTTGTTTACTAAAAATAGATGTGATAATGAAGGAGTATTAGAGGAATTATGGGAAATTTTATTACCCTATAATGGTGATGATAGGTGTACAAGTGGTTGGGAACTTGGACTCCATATTTTAAGAAGGGGGATCAACTAGAATCAGATTTAGGACTATAAAAACCAAGATATATATGATTCCATTAAGGAAAAGAAGATAATTATGTTCATACTGAGGGGATAGAAAATTTTTAAGGAGATTTAATACATTTAAATATTTTCTAAGTGATGTTTTAAATTTATATTCCTAAAACAAAGAAAATGTCATTCCACAATTATTCTGTAAAGAGGAAGTGCTGCATCATGGGGGTTTTCACAGTTCATGAAAGAACATCAAAGGGTAATACAAAAGATTAAATCTTTATTTTAATATATATTCTATGATGTGGTGAATTTTCCAGTATATACATAGAATGTTGATAGATCTTTCCTGATATAATTAGTAAATGAGTAGGAAGAAGAGGTTGTGGGTCAATTGAGATCCTTGAGTGACAGTGACTCAACTAAAAACATTATATAACATTGATACATGGATTATAATGATTAAAAACTAAAACTTTTAGGGCATTGTTCCTAGGAAATGAGTGACCTATCCCAAACCCAACCATTTTTTAGCGAGGATAGTGGATTTTGGTGCATGTCACATCGCCAATGAATGCACTATGGATGTTTCCTAGTGATATTGAACCAAGTAAATTATCATGTTCCAATTTAATTAATTCATGAACAATAAAATAGATTATGAAAACTAAATTATATTTGATAAAATATTATAAAATGTGTCCCTTAATGCTGAGAAGTTAGTATCCTTTAAGAAAAGTGAAAAATCAAAGGATTAAGAGTTTTAATTATTCAAGAACTTTTCATACTCTTATTCACCCCTCATCTCAGGGTAATCTCATTCTAAGACCCTATTTAGGGACCAATTGTTTCAATCCTTATCATGGATAGAGTAATATAAACACTTCCTTCCCCAAGTGGTATTGTATTAGTCACTCATAATATATTATCTACACTAACCATATACTTTTGCATATATTAAAATTATTTTCTATGGATATACATATAAATCTATTTTGATTAGTTTATACATCAAACTTTTCTCTATATATATAATAATTCCAAATATTCAATGAATAGATCACTATTTCCAAATTCAAATTAATCGTTAGGTATTTTTTATCATAAATATTTAATATATGCGATGCATAAGCAATTACATTGTAACTCTCCATGAGGATACATCCTAATTTTTTTTGAAGAAACATTATATATTACAATCCCTTCCCCAATAAAGGGTAATGTAAGTATATGTGTAGTGACTGAACTCTTATTTTGTTACTTAATACATTCTTCACATTAATTTATCCAAATAAACTTGAATCTCTTACATTTTATCTTAGTTAGTTTACTTTAAATCCATTAGTAATTTCTAATAAAGAATCTCTATTATCGAGATAACTCTAGAAAACTATAAATCTCGGTTACTGTGGTGGGTTTGGTTCACTACTCAACAACTTCATTCTTTGAAGGATCTATAGATATTACCTTGATAGTAATTACATGACATATGAATGGAAATTTTTTAACCAAAATTAAATTTTTCTAAATTTAACATATATATACTCTCTTTTGTTGATAATCACTATATGAAAATGATATTCGTTCTCTTGCTTTATCATAGAATAAATAACAACACTGTCTATAAAGACAACCAAATATTTATTTAGGAAGTCTCTAAAGAATATATTCATTTGATACAAAATTTTTTGGGAAGAATTAGTTAATACAAATGTAATCACTAAAAATCCATGGTGTTCATATCCTATTCATAAAGTTGTTATGGAAGTAACCTCTCCTTTTACCCTTAACTGATGATATCAAGTTCGAAATTCAATCTTCATGAATTACTGAGATCTGTTTGGTTGACTAAAGAAGGATTCAATTAGTGGTAAAGGATAATTATTCTTAATTGTAATCCTATTTAGATACTAATAATCAATGAAAATATGTATTAATCTATCTATCTTCTTTGAAATGTGTACTGGTTCTCCCAATGTAGAATCATTAGGATACATAAAACCCTTATCCAAGTTATCCTTTATATACTACTTTATTTAATCTAATTTAATAGGATATATTCTATATTGAATCCTTGAGATAGGCATATATCCATGTTTATGTTCTCTTGAAAACTCAACCTCACATTTTGGGTAAATACCAGATAGTTCCCATAGAAATATATTTGTATACAGACTTATAATGGGAGTGTAATCAATCTTAAATCCCTATATTGTCATTTGAGCTATAAATCCCAAAAAAAATTGAATAGAAAACCACATTATAAAATCTATTTCAAAGTGGAGATAATGATTATATTGATTCTTGAGAATATTATAATCTAGGATATAAAATTTGTTCTCATTCTTCTAATAATTGGTATGGGATCTATGTATGGATTTCAAATCCAAATGAAAAATTATGTCAAATTAAATAAAGGGGGGAAGAATTATATCTGTAAGAAGTATCATCATGATAATTTTTATTGGATAGGATTTATTTACCTTGGATATGATCATCATGTCACTAGGAATATTCAAATGTAATTCAGTATCCATAGATTACGGTGGTTATTCAAAAATATTAGAATACTTTTGGGATATGAAATAATAAAATGAACCAAAATAATATAAAGTATTTGAAGATATATGATAGAGAGTAAAATTACATTGTATCACTTAATTATGATGATCTACACCATAAATCATGAATTACCTTCCTTATTCCATATGTTTGGGAGGTTATTACAACCCATTTTCATCATTATCCTAAGGTTTAAGGGATTTATTCATATAGAATTCAAACTCATTACAATTAAATCATTGTAGCATGGTTAGATCATTATATTTTACCTTTTTTTCCACTGTTGTATTAATTGACCTCTTAGTATTACTTCGACCTCTGTGGTCTTAGTGGTTTACTTTACCACACTTATAACAATTCCTTGATCCTTTAGGGAAATTACCGGGGTGCTTTCCCCCACACTTTTAGAAAGTTGGGGGTTAAAATTTCTTCCCCCATGCGACTTACAATGGGGGATCCCCTAGTATTCCAACTTCATTTTTCCTATTTGGAGTACATAGATATCCCAGATTCAATCTTCACATTTAGTACACATCAAAAAAATTATTCATAGATTTCAAACTCTCTTATTGCCAAATCCTTTTGAAGACTACGTTTTAATCCATTGAAGAAACGATTGATTTTTCTTTATAGATTTGAAATGAAACCGTAGATATATCTTATAAGACTTTAATGTTTTCTTCATATGTTTTAATATATTTGTCCTCCCGTTGTTTTAAACTTAGCAATTCCCTCTCTATATTTGTGTGAAAATTAAAAGGAAAATAATTTTTAGGGAAAAATTTATTAAACTCTTCTGATTCTATTGAGTCTAATAAATCTTTTTTTATTGTATTATTAATAATATTACACCATATTTCAGAAATTCATTATAAATGGTTAATATCCAAAGGTATTTTTCCATTTTCCAAGCACTGAATAATGTAAAATATCTCTTCCATCATATTGATCCATTTCTCGATAATAATTATATTTTAAGTTAAAAATAAAAGAGGGTGGTCATTGTCATATGAAATACTCAATAACAAGTGGTTACTTTATTAGTGTTCTCAGGATATAAACATATTTTAATTATTATTCATTTCCTGGGACAACTGAGTTAGAATTATTATGAGGTATTGTACTCCATATCCTATTCAATTGGATTTTTTGTTAGGGAACCCATCGTATTGTCCCTCACACTGATTATTAACCTGGTTCCTTTTTAGTTCCATCCATTAATAAATTGAAATGGAGTTACCATGAGTAAAAAAAACTAAAATCAAAAATTAATTGCTACATAAAAGTAATTTATACATTAAATTTATTACCCATTGACAATATCATTTTATTCTATAATTATAATTGTTCAAACTACATCATTATTGGTTTGCCTTTTGGTTGGGTTTTCTCATTCTTCTTAACCTAATAACTCAAAGTAACCTTGAAATCAATACTTAAAAATATTTCATAAAGTGTATGTTATTAACTAAATCATATACTAAGGGAGTTTCTAATAAGGTGTGTAGTTTAAGACCCACTCATCATGAATCAATGATTTGGTCAATTTAATGTTCAACTAACCCTTTTAGATGCGATTACCACTAAGTGCATATATTCCATAGCCGCATCTATTTTCTAGTATCCATATTAGGACGCATTTATAAGAAAACTACACACTAAATACATTACTAATATTTTAGATATCATCATATACCTAGACTCAACTCTAGTGTTTTCCATAAAGGCCCTTTAACCTTAATTCTCAAAATAGCTTCCCTATTCTCAAACAATAACTAACCATTTTCTCTTATAGAAAAACTATAAACCCATGATAAAAATGAATTTATTTTAAATCCTATGTATGATTTAAAACATTAAATTTCATAAATAATAAAATCAAAAGGACCGATATGTTTAGTTTGTTTGGATAATAGTTACATGATAAGCTTATTTTATAATACTTGTGATTATTTCTCCTTAAAGGCACTATAATAGAACATCCTCTAGAAATATCATCAGTAAGAATCATCTTAAAAATCCCAGGGAATTAAAAAATAAGAAATAGGTCAGGTAAAAGTTTCATTAATGGAAGAATAATATTTCATTAATAATGATTTCATAAGAATATGTTAAAACATGTCCGTAAGAAAAATATGATGATCATATGATTGATAATAATGAGAAATTAGTGGGCTTCAATGTATCAAACATAAGAAATTAAAACCATAAAATATTCACATAAAAATAATAATATCTATAACATGAATTATATACATTTAACATAAGCCTAAAATCATAAGGGAATAATTTCCCTTTAACTGTGGCACAAACATTAAAATAGGGAAAAATTACATTAATGAGCTACACCATTAGTGTCCTTGATTATTATAAACTAAGATGTAATCATGAATAAATAAATTGTGAGATATAAACACTTAAATAATTAATTATAGGGAAATATAGGACCCCAAACATCATTAATCCATACTTATGTGTTCTACTTAAAAATAATCACTTATCATATCATAAAGAACCCATGGAAATAAAATGGGTTTCATAAAACATAAAAATGAAAATAATTGTATTTTTATAAGGAACCCATCAAAATAAAATGTGTTTTTAAAATTTATAATTTGAAATAATTAACTTTTAATAAAGAACCCATGGAAATAAAATAGGTTTTATAAAACATCGAAATAGTAAAAAATAACATTAATAATTAAATAGTTTGATATTGAAAACCTAGTCACCCAAAATACTAAAACAAGAAAAGGAAAATTAGGGTGAAACAAGAAAAATAAATCCATTAGAGGTAAATGTTTTAAAAAATATAGATTAATATAAAAACAAAATAATGAAAAGATATTTTTTGAAAACATTTTTTATTCATCGACGTAAAATCCACAGTTATGGGCCTCTTGTTAAAAATTGTCATTTTTATTCTAAAAAAGAAGAAAATAAAACACTTCATAGAAGTGTTTTTCAATTAAAAACACTTTTAATCTAAAATTAATGTGATAAAATTATTAAAAATGGAATTAGATTGAAAAATTATGTTTAATAAGAAATTATATTACTCAATGAAAGGAGTTTGAGTTACCATGCCCCATAAATTTACCCTTGATTTCCATTGATGTTATTTAAACTTCTATATCCTAAAGATAAAAATATTAATTACCTATTTAGAAACATTATTCATATATATTTATATATAGACTCTTCATTAATATTAATTTTCCTGTAGTAATAGATTTTTATAATCTCTTTTCAACATTAGGTGTCAATAATCCTGACTGTTTTGAACTCGATTCATAAAAGAAATATCAATCATAATTCTTCTAAAAAAGATCATAATCATAAAACATTAAATGTATTGAAAATTTTCTTTTTTTATAAATACCCATAATGTTATAATCCTGTTACATGGGAGTTTTATTTTCTTTTAATAAATATGAAATCAACATTGAACTATTTTCGGGTAATTTACCTATATAGATGGATTACCTTATAAAAACCATTATGTTTTATGTTGTACATAAATAAAGATACTAATTATATACATTAACTATATATATATATATATTATATACTCATCATATATAAATGAAAACCATCAATGATGGTAGTAGTGAAAAAATGCATCATTCCATGGAGGCAGTAGTCCAAACTTATGCATAGACGATGGTTTCAGTTTTCAAATGGAGGAAAAAATAAGTAAAATGTTGTATAATTTTTGAAAATTAAATATTATATATATATTTATCAAAAATATTTATCAAATTAACCTTTTTATCATCCATTTAAGGAAGTGAAGCAAGGAGAATAGTTTTTTTCAAGGTGGCAGTAGCCCGCATATACACATGATTAATGTTTTCTTTTTTACATAAAGGTACTTGAAGGTCGTTAATGATTAAAACATAATTATAATAATATAATAGTACAATAATGATAATTATGTTATAATTATTATATGGTTTAATATTATTTTAGGAATAATACCTACACATAAATAATAGAAATGAGAAATGAGCGGTTAGAAGTTTTTACCTCACATCTCAGATTATCTCTTTTCAATGGGGGTTAAGATTTTAAGGGATGATATTTTGAGAATATAAAAACCTATTTAAAGTGAATATTAGTTTTTAAGATATTTTAATGTAAATTTTGGGCTGAAATAATTGTTTTTTATTTGAGGAGAGGTGAGGATTGGAGTTCCTCTTTTATAACTGAAAATGGATAACATTTTTGTAAATACCCAAAAACGTTTAATAATGGGAATTCACTGTCATGGAAATTAGATCCAAAATTTTGAAAATAATGGATATTTTAAGGGAAAAAGTTCAATCAAGGACTCAAACACCCATTACCAAACTTTTTTTAAACGTGGTATTTCCCTCCTGGTTAAACCCTATTAATCCATTTTTATTTTTACCAAGGTAACTAGTTTTTACCAAAGTAAATTATCCTGTATGATTAAAAATAAATTATGAATTATTATATAATTTAGAAATGATTATTAAAAAATTTTAATCCAATTTATTGTATTAAATTTCTAAAGGTGAAAACACTAATTTTAAAATATTAAATGTATAATTCATTATTCTTTTTAAACAATATAACTTATGTTCTAAAATGAAAAATATGGGTTTGTAAATTAAAACCAACATTCTAAAAATTATAAATACTCTTTTTAAATACACATTTTGTCTTATAAAAAGGTTTCATGAATTTATAATTTATACCTATATATTAATATTGTCATAAAAGTCATGTTATGTGTAAAAACTATACTTTTCACCATCCACCTAAAAATCAATCTTCTTAGATTAATCCCAAAAATTATTCTCAAGATAATATTGAAATTATTAGTCAAAAATTTAATTTAATTTTTTCAAACTCAAATTTTAAAATTTTAAAATTTATCTTCAAAATAATATCATAAAATAATATGGAAAACTATTTTTGTAAGAAATAATATTTTTCTATATGAAATATTATTCTAAAATTAGTGATAAAAATATATAAAAAATTTAGGAAACCAATTTTATAAATTAATTTTTAAGAAAAAATGTTTTATTATCTACTTTGATTCACTTTTTAAAAAAGAATTAAAATGGAGATTTATTTCATAAGTTTGTTATAACTGTTTGTACCAATTAATTGAACTAAAACCATACATTGGCAATTATCTATTTTAATAAAATTAATTTTGTTACATTATGGTTTTTTGTTGAATGTGGATAAATATATCAAGCCTAATATTTATTTATGGAGGAAACTTTTTCTAAATTTGATGTAGTTAAAAATAGGGGTTTTATGACCTTGTGTTCTAACTCGATGCTGGGCTAGCTGTATGAAGACCATGTGGCATGAATCAAGGATTGATTGGATATGTTTCTGGTTCCAAGACATGTGTTGTCCTTATAGCATGATCTGATAGGTGAGGAATTATGATACAAACCTTATGGGAAGGATCCATGTATTGTTAGGTGCTGGGGTGGCCTGATTATCACCTAACGATCTATCAGGATCATGTATCTCTTCAAGTTTCCTCGTGTCTCAGTTATCACACGATGACTAATCAAGAATGTTTATTTAAGTATTTATTTTAATCATGAATACACACACATATGATAGTGTATATTATGTTTTTTCATGAGACCATACTAATTTATTATCACAACCTGCATATAACACCCCAAGCTTCCACAACATGTTTCTCTTTGAATAATGAAATAGCTTGCGTTTTATGCAACTTAGAGTTTTAACACACCACGACCAATCAAAATAGCCGTTATGAATAGTAATACCCAAATTTTGAAATTTTATAAATTTTATTTTTCAAAATGGACTTTATTTTTGGATTCAAAATATCAAAATTAGCTTAGGGTGATTTTTTTTTATTCTTCTGAAAACTTTTAATTTTTGATGAATAGTGAAAAACACTACGTTATTGTTTAAAACCGAATTTTTATTTAAATAAATAGTTATTTTATTTAAATGTATTTTAGGTAAAAATAGATACACAATACCTATATATGTTCAATGTAATTCATTGGAATCATTTTATTATAATATTAGATATATAAAATTTTGTTGAACTTTTTACCGTCTTTTTACCCACCTTCTAGGCGCATTTGAAAATTTGCATAAAATGTAATTTTACTACTTCTGTGAATTTAATTTCAAAAATAATATAGACATGATTGATATCAGTAAGTAAAATGTGGTTCAATAAGATGAAAATAATTTTTGGTGAATAGTAACTTTTTACTTTTATTTATCACGGTTAAAAGTAAATAGGGTAATTAAAGGTAAAAACGATATTATAATTACCCTGAAACATGTCCTAATTCTATTTGGTAAGTTTGTTTTGAAAAAAATAAACTTTAGGAAAAAAATATTATCCTTCGGATTCACTTGGATTAGATTAGGACATTTTTTATTATTTTATTTAATGAAGAGTAAAAAGTGTTAAATTCAAAGATTAATAACTAAACCATTTTTAATATAGGGATATACATAAGATAAATTAGACTATAAATATTAATTATAAATATAAAAATATTACCTAAATAATAGTATTTTTTTTAGTTTTTAGACATTAAATAATAAAATATAGTTATGAAACAATGATGATGCAGTAATTACCTTATTAATGAAAGATAAAAACAATTGATATTATAAATATCCAAATAAATGTAAATTGAGAATTCTGATGAATTAAACTAATTTTATAGGTTTATATGACATGTTTGGGTTTATTAAATATTTTTTTTCGAAGTGATAAAGTTGTTATGACTTTCACAAAAACAAAATACCAAATAGTGTCAAAATTGACATAAATGAGTTTTTAAAAAAAATACTATATTATTAATTGATTTTTTTTTAAAAAAATATAAGGTTCGTTAAAAGGACTTAGATAAGATTAGATATATCAATAATGAACCGCTTGGGGTTCTCTGGTCTTTTTATAGTACGTTTATTAACAATTTATTATAATAATAAAAGAATACATGGTAAAAGTTAAACCATTTAACCAAGAGTTAAATCTAAAATATAAGGTTAATATGGTGACATAAACCTATATAAAACCTATTGGTTGAGCTTTTTTCTACCCATACCCACCTTATACCCAAATTAAATCATTTTGGGGCCATTATAAACTGAATATGATAGTATAATAAAATAATATTTCAAGCTTTTCCTAAAGTGACCCTCACCTCTCTTATGATAGGGTACTACCCCTTCACTCAAAATCAAACCTCCAAAGCCATTTGGATCAGCGAAAACCAAATCAAATATCCCCCAACTACCCTAAAATCTACCTAGAAGCATTAATTTGATCAGAAATCCAACCTAAAGTGACCTTTTGATCAACTCAAAAGGAAACACCCAAAGAAGAGGTAATAATTTCACCACCTCTTTCAAAGTTCTTTTCTTCTTCCACTTCCTCTTTATTTGTTGTTTCCATAACAAAATAATAACTCCAATAACTTAGACATACTTTGATGTTATACATACTTTGAATATGGTATAACCATATTCATTATTCTATCCATCCTATGAATGAATAGTCACCATAAGTGCGTACGCATGGCTTACCATCTCCACGTCATGGTGTAGTTTTTTATTCAAACACTTCATTATTTAGATGGGTATAATAATGAACATAACTGATTTAAATAATAAATATAACATGTTAATTATTCTGTATATATTATATACCATCCAATTACATACTATTTCACCATCAATATAATGATATTGTCGCTCGTACGTACGTACGGATTACCATCTCCACGAACGCAATGAAATTCATTCTCTATCATAAACATTCAAGAATAATTTTCATTTTATCATTAAAAATAATGTTTAAAAACTGAATATCATTATATATATGAATCAAATATACTCTATACATAAAAAACATGGATTACATAACCAAGAATATAAAGGAAAACAAATCAGTTAACACCTGAAATAATGATACTACTGAAATATTATTAACAAAGAAATATTAGAGGATCATATATGATATCATATTTATGTATTAAGTTTTTGTATAATTTAATAAAAATTATTTAATTATTATAAAAGAGGTTAACGTACCCTCGATCAAGGAAAAGTACAAGGTAAGGGTTTATTCTACAATCTCTTTATTATCCGAGGTTGTTTACACATGAGTATCTACTGGGACTTCTTAATAATCCACAACCGTGTTTCTAAAAAAATTTATTTTAAAACATTTTTACTATTTCTTAGACCATAGGTTAAATTCATTTATACCCTTGTTTTTCTTTTTATAAAATATCTATAAAGGAATCTTTCCATTGTTTTTCTAACAAGGTCCTTTTTGACATTTTCGATAAATTTAAGGAAACAATGTTTTTTAACTTATATAATGAGTGAGGATATTTTCCTCCATTATAACACCTTTAATGATTCCCTTACAAGATTATAAGAATATTTTCAAAATAAATGTTTTATTTTATAATTATGTAACTTTTAAATTATTTAAAAATAGAAATAGATATTTCTCTTAAATGGTTTTGATTTCATCTATGTCAACATCGTTTGATGGATATTACACGTGTTTGAAGTTAATTTTTTATGATACAATTTTCTATATTGTATTGAAGGTTTTGAGATATTTTTACTATTGATGTGTTATTTTTATACCATTCATGGTTTATGGTTAAATTATTAACATTCCATATGCTAGTTTTAATACGAATGATTATGTTTTGTTTCAACCTTTTCATATAAGGAATGCATTGGACTTTGTAAGTGACAGGTGAAGCCCATTATAGCTCCTCGATGCATCGGTAGGTCTAATGAGACAAACTAGTTTATTTTCACAAGGCCTTGAAAAAATATTATTTGTAGTCTTGGCATGAGGCCTTGACTATGTGGTTATGAAGTCCGACATTATGCATTCCATCATTATGAAATTGGTTATTGATATTACATTTGATTATTCGACTAGTAGAATATACATGTGAATAAGTAAATGAAATTATTTGATTTATCTTTTCCATATTATTTTTAAGTTTAAGTTTAAAAGGAATTGTGTTTTAGTCTTATAAATTGCCTTAAATGTTTATGCTTATTTGTGAAAGTTTCCGCTATATTGTTATCCTTACAAAGCACCTGAGATCACCCCTTTCTATATTTTATTTTACCCAGGATGCGAAGAAGTATATTATGACTGACCAGTAGGGATATTCTAAGGGAGAGGACTATGTTAAAAGGAGACACAATGTTGTTATTTTTCATTTAATAATGTAATGTAAAACTTATGTTTGTATCTAGTACTTTTAAGGCTACTAAACTGATCGGTCTTTCGGAATTTGATCCCTTGTGATCATGACAATGTTATGTAATAATGCACCAACTCTGGGTAACTTGGGTCAGGGAATTACAGTTGGTATCAAAAGAAGTTTAGTACAATCCTTGGAAGTTATATTTAGAAAAAACTCTGATTATAGAACATTACCCAAAGATAGACTTTGAGGATTACTATAGATAAAATTTATAGAATTTTGGTAATGTAGAGATTTTGTGAGTTTTCCAAGAAATAAATCCTTGTCTGGATACGAGTAGGTAGAGGTGGCTCTGGAACAGATGTTCCTAGGAGTGAAAAATTCGACAAGGAGTTTCAGACTTGACTTGGGGTATCCTAGTACACAACAACAGGCCTTTCTGCACACTTGGTTACGACACTCCTGTGGAATTTGCTTAGGAAAATTCACATTTTCATTAAAAACCATTATAACGGATTTATGAGTATATAACTCCTCAAATAAAACATTTTTATTATTATGGATTACATCCATAAAATTTTCAATTTATGTTAAGTGTTTTACAAGTTTGTAATTATGTATTGTGACTCATAAACTAATCTACTATATGACATTGTTTAGAAATGGCGCTTAGTCGAAGGAATGGAAACCGTATCAACACACATAATCCATGTATGAATTTACCTCCTAATCAACATAATTATATTGGATATGGTGATGCAACTGGTTTTGGATTATCTTATCAACATACTGGGACAACTCCCTGAGGTTATGAATAATAACCTTACCTGTATGAAGCACCCTGATCCAGAACACGGGGGACCAATGTTAGACTGCTTCAAGAGAAAAAAACCACCAAAATTCAATGGGACTACAAATCCATTTGTAGATGAGAAATGGATAAGATACTTAGAGAAAATATTTCTTGCTTTGGGGAGTAGTCAAAAGGAAAAAGTTTTCATTTTAGTTTATCGCCTCACGGGATATGCAGATCAATGGTGGTCATTAATTGAAAACAAAATGGAAGATGAAGAAGTATCAAATATGGAATGGAGGGAGTTTAAAGATATTTTATTAGAAAAATACTTTCCTCGTGACCATCGAGCGGATATGGAAAGAAAATTTCTAAGTCTGAGGTAAAAGGAGGATGAGAATGTCACAAATTATGAGGCTAACTTTATAAGGTTTTCAAGGGACACACCAGATTATATACGTAACCCAAAGAGTAAGATTCATCGATTATTTGATGGGTTAAAACAATTTATCCATCAAGCATTAGTCTCACAATCCTTCTCATTGTATGAAGATAGTATCTCATGTTCTATCAAGATATAAATGGAATTTTCAAAGTCTTACGACTTTAAAGCAATGTAAGAGAAGAAGAGATCTACAGAACACTCTGAAAATGTAAATAAGGGAAAGAAGAAAATTTTGAATTTCCATCCTGTGTTAAATGTGGGAAGAAACACCCCAGTACTTGTTTGAAGGGAACGAGTGTCTATTATAAGTGGGGTGAAAAAGGACACCAAGATCTTGATTCCAAGGGAAAGAAAGAGTCTATTAATGTTGAATGCTATAATTGTAGAGAAATGGGGCATTATGAAAATGGCTATCCTAAGCGTCGAGGAAAATTACCTCAGAAAATGACAAGGGAGCAAGGCCAAGCTTATGCGATCATTATTGTTGAGGTTGAATCTCTAAAAGACATGGTGGAAGGAAATTTAATGGTTTACTCAAGTTTATACAATGCTTTATTTGATTCTGGATCATCGCATTGTTTCATATCTTCCTAGTTTACTAATAAAATTCGATATGTCCAATTTGATTTAACAAGGGAGTTGTCAGTCAAAACTCCTAAGGGAAGTATCATTGCAACAAAGTTTTGTGAATCATTTTCCATTAGGGAATATATATTTTATTTATCTACTGATCTCATCATCATAACCATGATCTAATTTGATATAATCCTGAGTATGGATTGGCTTTCAGACCATGATGGAAAACTTTATTATAAGAAAGAGGTTACAATTTTTGATGATGATAAGGAATACCTTATATTTTGAAAAGAAATGTCACCATCTGATTCTTATCTAGATCCACCCCCAATAGCTTTACTAAATTCAATTATCAGGGAGGAATATAGTTAAATAACTATGGGTGAGGAAAATAATATTAAAATAGTGGACATATCTATTGTGCAAGAATATATTGATGTGTTTCCAGACGATTTACCTGGACATCCTATAAAATGGGAAATTGAGTTCTCCATTGATTTAATTCCTTTTTCAAGACCCATATCAAAGACCCCTTATATAATGGACATTGTGGAATAAGTGGAACTAAATAAACAACTAGAGGAATTGAGTAATAAAGGATTTATTCTCCCTAGTGTTTCTCCATGGGGATCCCCTATTCTTTTTTGTTAAGAAGAAAGATGGATCTATGATGTTTTGCATTGAGTACATGGAGATCAATGCTATAACAATAAAAAACAAGTATCCCTTACCTCACATTGATGATTTATTCTATCAACTTAATGGAGCTCAATATTTTTCAAAGATTGACCTTCGATCTATATATCATCAGTTGGGCGTGAAGAAGGAAGACATGCCAAAGACATTATTTTATACCAGGTACGAGAATTACAAGTTTATAGTAATGCCTTTTCGACTGAATAATGCACCCTATGTTTTCATGGATCTAATGAATAGAGTTTTCAAGGAATATCTTGATAACTTTGTAGTAGTATTTATTGATGATATCTTGGTATACTCAAAAATCTATGAAGATCATGAAAATCACTTGCATACTATTATGAAAACCCTAAGAAGAAATGAATTATATGGGATGTTTAGCAAGTGTGAATTCTGGATTCAGGGAATTAATTTTCTTGTCTATATTTTCTCTAAGGATGGAATCCTTGTCGATCCTTCTAATAAAAAAGAAATACAAGAATTTCCAGTACTAATGAGTATTACTAAGGTACGTAGTTTTTTTGGTTTAGTAGGTTATTATTGGCGTTTCGTCTATAATTTTTCCCAATTGGAAAACCCATTATCCAATCTCACATGTAAAGGGGTTAAATTTGATTGAAAAAAAGAGTGTGAAGAGTGTTTTTGAAGAGCTGAAGAGAATATTACACAATACTCCTATCTTTACTCCGCTATTAGGGAATGGTGGATTTGTTATTTATAGTGATGCTTCAAAGAAAGGATTTGGTTGTGTCCTTATGCATAATGATAGAGTTACTGCCTATGCATCATGACAACTAAAAATTCATGAACAAAAATATCATACTCATGATCTTGAGTTAGCAGCTGTAATCATTTCTTTGAAGATATGAAGACACTATCTATATGGTGAAAAAATGTGAAATATATACAGATCACAAGTATTTGAAGTATATTTTCTCACAGAAAGAACTTAACATGAGGAAAATACATGTTCTTGAACTAATCAAATATTATCATTGCAATATACACTACCACCTGGGGATGGAAAATAAGGTGGAAGATTCTTTGAGTAGAAATGATCATGGAATTTTGAACAATATGAGAGTTGAAAGGGATCCTATGTTCTTGGATCTAGTAAATATGGATATAGGAATAATCATGGAAGGCGAAACATCAATACTTTTTCAAATGGTTTCTAATCCAGCTTTACTAGAAAGGATAAAAAGTTTTCAGACTGATGATGAGGAGTTTCAAAAGAAAATTAAAGCTATGAATGATGGGAGATTGATTAACTTCATATATGAAGATGGAATTTTGAAATTTGGGAAGTGACTTTGCGTTACTAATATACTTGATCTAAAAAGAGAATTTTTTGATGATGATCATAGTTCCAATTTCTCTATACATCCTGTTAGCACTAATATGTATAGATATTTGAAATAACATTTTTGGTGGGACAAAATAAAGAGGGATATTGCTGATTATGTGTCAAGATGTATGGGTTTCAACAGGTTATTGCTGGAAGACAACATCCTAGAGGAGTCATGAAACCACTTCCCATAGCTGAGTGGAAATAGGATGATATTACGATGGACTTTGTCATGGTGATACCAAATACTCCTAGAAGGAATGATTCAATATGGGTCATTGTTGATCATTTTACCAAGTTATCACATTTTCTTACTATAAGAGAAGACTTACCACTTCAACATTTAACAAGACTATATATTAATGAAATTGTAGGACTTCATGGTGTACCCCGATCAATTTTTTATGATCATGATCCCCATTTTACATTATGATTATGGAAATGTCTTCAGAAGGCCTTGGATACTGAACTTCATTTGAGCACTCTCTACCAACCTCAAACTGATGGACAATCACAATGAACTATTCAAACGTTAGAGGACATGTTGAAATCTTTCTGAATTTACTTTCAAGGTATGTGGGATCAATATTTACCTTTGGTAGAATTTTATTTTAATAATACCTTCCATTAAAGTATTCATATGGAACCATATGAAGCGTTATATGGAAAGAGATGTCACACACCAACTTGTTGGGATGATATCGGTGAAAGAAAACTCATAGGCCCAGAACTTGTTGAGGAAACAAAGGAAAAGGTGAAGGTGATCCAAACCCACATCAAAGCAGCTCAGAGTAGGAAAAAGAGCTATGATGATAAGTGAATGAAAGATTGTGAATTTCAAGTAGGAGATCATGTTTTCTTGAAGGTATCTCCATTGAAGGGTGTTATACAATTCGGTAAGAAGGGAAAATTAAGTCCCAGGTACATCTGAAATTTTGAAATTATAGAAAAAATTGGAGTTTTAGCTTACCATTTGTAAATGCATCCATGTCTCTCCAAAGTTCATGATGTGTTCTACATATCACTATTAAGAAAATACATGTTTTACCCAACACATGTACTCATTTATGAAGAAATAGAACTGGAACACAACCTCTCTTATTGCGAAGAGCCTATTAGAATTCTTGATACTAGAGAACAAGTGTTGAGAAACCAGATGACTCGTCTGGTGAAAGTTCTATGGAGAAACCATAAGATAGAAGAGGAAACATGGAAACCAGAGGAACTTATGATGAAAAAACACCTGAAACTTTTTATGAAGTAGTATTATAGAAATTTCGAGGAATAAATTATTTAAAAGAGGTAAGAATGTAACACCCTAAGCTTCAATGGTATGTTTCTCTTTGAATAATGCAATAGCTTGCGTTGTACCCAACATGGAGTTTTAATACACCACGAACGATCAAAATAGCCATTATGAATAGTAATAACCACTTTTTTAAATTTCATAATTTTATTTTTCAAAATGGACTTCATTTTTGGATTCGTAATATCAAAATTAGCTTAAGTCTAATTTTTGGTATTTTTCTCAAAACTTTCAATTTTTGATGAATAGTGAAAAAAACTGCATTATTATTGAAAACCAAATTTTTATTTAAATAATTAGTTATTTTATTTAAATTTATTTTAGGTAAATATAGATTCATAATACCTATATATGTTCAATTTAATTCATTGGAGTCATTTTATAACAATATTAGATATATAAAATTTCATTGAACTTTTTACCATCTTTTACCCACCTTTTAGGCGCATTTACAAATTTGCATAAAATGTAATTTTACAACTTATGATAATTGAATTTCAAAAATCCTAGATACACGGTTGATATCAGTAAGTAAAATTTGGTTCAATAAGATGAAAATAATTTTTGGTGAATAGTAACTTTTGACTTTTATTTACCACAGTTAAACGTAAATATGGTAATTAAAGATAAAAATGATATTATAATTACCCTAAAACATGTCCTAATTCTATTGGATAAGTTTATTTCGACCAAAATCAACCTTAGGAATAAAATATGGCCCTTTTGGTCCACTTGGATAAGATTAGGACATTTATTATTATTTTATTTAAAGAAGAGTTAAAAGTGTTAAATTCAAAGCTTAATAACTAAAACATTTTTAATATAGGGTTATACATAAGATAAATTATAATATAAATATTAATTAGAAATATAAAAATATTTCCTACATAATGGTATTTTATTTGTAATTTTTAGACATTAAATAATTAAATTTATTTATGACACAATGATGATGCAGTAATGATCTTATTAATGAAAGTTTAAAATAATTGATTTTATAAATAGACGAATAAATGTAAAGTGATACTTGTGATGAATTAAACTAATTTTATAGGATAATATGACATGTTAGGGTTTATTAATTTTTTTGAAGTTTTAAAGTTGTTATTACTTTCACACAAACAAAATACCAAATAGTGTCAAAATTGACATAAATGTGTTTTTAAAACAAATACTATATTATTAATTGATATAATGTAGAGACCCGAAGCCTGACGTACATGGACACTACATTACTTTTGCGGAATACTTAGTACATAACAAAAATACACACACAAGGATCGTAATAGTTTAGTGTCTTTGGAAACTCGGAATAAAATCTTCTAATCGTGGGGAAAGATCTTCAACATCTCCCATAAAGATCTTCCTTTTTTTTTACCTAAAACCTTTCTTTATATCCTGGGGAAAAGAAAACATAAAAGGGTGAGCTCAAATGCTCAGTAAGGGTAAACAAAAGAAATATCAATCACATAATTTTCATAAGAACATAACATTTTTTGGAAATCTTAACCTGCAAAAGAGAGCATAATTTCATAACATGGGATAAATCATAGTAGTGAAATGAAATCATAACTTAAAACATTACTCATTGTGGCATACACACATAATCATAGAAATCATTTCTTGTTAGTCAAGACTCATTGCCAAGACTATCTTAGTGGACAAAGTCCCTTTCTGAATCGAGTAATCCTCGTTTCAGTCCTGTTTCACTGAACCGGTATAACCTACCATTCCAGCCATGTCTATCTCATGAGATATAAAATCTTTACCCAATGCATTGGAGGGAGATATAGGTCCCACCCATCTCTTAATGAATACTTTCTTATGTGTGCCACAAAATCATAAATCATACATCATTGCATAACCCATGTAGTAAAAATGGGATTCTTAAACAACATGACATCATAAAACCATTCATATAAGATAAAGGAATTCATAAACATAATTCCATCACAACATAGTCAAATCAATGTAAAAATATGGATAGAAACAGAACCCTTTATTATCTTAGATGGAAAATACTTTTGATAAAACACTTGAAATGAATTCTTGAGGAAAATATCCTTTCTTCTTTAAAATCAATTTCTTTTCACAAAACATTATGAAATTTTAAAAGAAATAGATTTTATTAAAAATAGTCATGAAATCTTTTGGAGGAAGCTTCATGAAAATAAGGCTTTATAAAACCATAAAAATCCATTCGTGCCGTTTAAGTTAAAAAAAACATTCCTCGTACTTTTGTCGGAAAAGTCAAAAGTACCTCGTACGAAAAACGAAAACATATTCCTTTCATACATATTACTAAAAACTCACCGAAGGGTAAAAATGGATTTAAACAATTGTAGGTGGATGGAAATAATATTAAATATTGATGAAACATGGATTTGGATGATAAAATACACCCCAGTAAATACTTACGAATAAACAATCTCAGATAAAAATGAGATTGTGATATTTCCCTTACCTTAGGTCCGACTTGCTTTGTAAGTGTCCGAACCTCCTGTATAATGATTTAAATCATGTTATTGACTTATTACAGAATCATATTCATTGTTATGATATCATATATGGTTCACTTATGACATTATATTACCCGTTCTTTTGTAAATTCTATGTTAAAGAAGCGTTTTGGGTAAAATCGTTTCATTTATCTTAGGTGTTTTGACTTGTTGTTCTTGACATCACTATTACTTATATCATGATTTACTTACTTCCAGAATATAAAATATGATTTATATATCATATATATTCAGTATATATATATATATAATAGATAGATAAATAAAATGAAAAACACCGTTCATGGAGACGGTAGTCCGTACGTACGCATGAACGTTGTTTTCCTTTCCTTATTGTCTTGAAATGGAAGTAAGTAGATGACTTACATATGTATATATATACATAAATCCAGTAGCTTTATAATGTCATATATTTCATTATTATTTCTTATATATACATTATAATCATTCTTAAATGGTTAACATGGAGAATGAATCTCATGGCGTCGTGGAGACGGTATTCCGTACGTACGCACGAGCGATGATATCATTTCTATAAATATTGAATTTAATTGGAGTGGATTATACAATATATCAGAATCAATATGATGTTATAATAACTATGTATAGTTATTCTTTACACCATTATACCCATCCGTGTAAGGTGGTGGTGGAAAATAGATTACACCACGGCGTGGAGACGGTATTCCGTACGTACGCACGCGCGGTGATTTCTTTTTCCGTAGGATGGATAGATGGTGAAATAGGGTTGTTTAATACTTATAATAACATATCAGTATATGATTGATACTGATGTTATTACTTCATAATGAAACAACCTAAGAAGAAGAAGTGGAAGAAGAAATAAAGATGAAAGAATTGGTAACGGTAATTACCTCTTCTTTGAAGTGCCTCTTTGAGACCTCTTCTTAGGGCACTAGAATTGGTCTTTGAGGAAGACCAGAACCTCTAGGATGTTGCTAGGGAAGTGGAGAAGAGATTTTGGCAGGGGTTGGCCGATCTTGAGTGCTCAAATTTGTGTGAGGAGGAGGGGGAGGAGGTGTCCTTTTATAGGGGAGGAGAGGGGCGCCTTAGGAATATCTCAAAATATTATTTTATATTAAAGTCAAAATCGGTTTATAATGGTTCCAAAGGGTCTTATTTCGAAGATAAGGTGGGGAGGGGTCGAAATCCTATCAACCAATAGAATTTAGACAAGTTTAGGATATTATTTTAACCTTATCATTTAGATTTAACTCTAAGTTAAATAATTTAACTTTTATCATGTCTTTTTGTTTTCTTTCACTATATGGTTAATACACTTACAATAACATGCCAAACGAACCCCAAATTGTTTATTATTAATATATATATCCTTATCTAAATCATTTGGCCGAACCTTAGATTTTTAGGAATACAATAACAATTAATAATATAATATTTGATTTAAAAACTATTTTGTGTCAATTTTGACACTATTTGATATATGATTTTTGGGAAAGTCATAACAGAATTAAATGTTCGAACCAAGTTGATTAAATCAACATTAATATATCATAGTAACCTAGAAAATTAGTGTAATTCATAAAAAGTCTCAAATTACATTTATTTTGGTGTTTATAACATCAATTATGTCAATATTTCGTTAACAAGATAATTACTGCATCATCTTTGTGTCATAAATAAATTAAATTATTTGATGTCTAAAAATTACAAATAAACTACCATCATGTAGGAAATCTTTTTAGCTTTCTAATGAATATTTACAATCGAATTTATCTTATGTATAACCCCATATTAAAAATGTTTTAGTAAATATACTTTGATTTTAACTCTTTTAACCCTTCTTTAAATAAATTAATAATAAATGTCCTAATCTAATCCAAGTGGGCCTAAATGGTCATATTTTATTCCTAAGTTTGTTTTTGGTCGAAATACACTTGTCCAATAGGATTAGGACACGTGTTAGGGTAATAGTAATATCATATTTACCCTTAGTTACCCTATTTACTATTAACCGTGGTAAAAAAAGTAAAAAGTTACTATTCACCAAAAAATTATTTTCATCTCATTGAACCACATTTTAGTCCTTGATATTAACCGTGTCTCTCGGATTTTTGAAATTCCATTCACAGAAGCGGTAAAATTAAGTTTTATGCAAAATTCAGTTTTTAACCTACCACTTAGTAGTTTCACTATTCATCAAAAATTGATGTTTTTCAGAACAATGCCAAAATTTCATCCTAAGCTATATTTCATATTCCGAATTCAAAAATGAAGTCTATTTTACCAAATTCATAACATAGAAATTGCATTAATTAAATTTATAATTAAATCCCGCTGTTAAAACAAATAGCGTGTTTTTAAGAAACAATATCTATCAAAAGATTGACATTTGATTACGTCTGGTTTAAATGTGAAATTACATCCAATGACCAACATTGTATTAAATTGTAAAAAATATATTCTAAATATACTTTAAAACCACTCAAATTAATAATTTATCACTATTAATTATTTCGATTAAAAAAGTTGTTTTTAATTATAAATTAGTAATTTTCACTATTCATCAGAATATGAAAGTTATCCGAAAAGTACCAAAATTTCACCTTAGGCTAAATTCGATACTCCGAATCCAAAAATGAAGTTCATTTTGAAAAATAAGATTTACTGGATTTCAAAAAGTGGTTATTACTATTCATAACGGCTAGTTTTAATAATATTTTTATAGCATATCGTTGTTTAGTGAAACTCGGTATTGCGTACTACACACGCTATCGAGGAAGGTCGCGATTGCGTGTAATGCAAGTCAAGTCAAGGATGTGTGTTGTGCAAGCTCCTTTTGGTGTAGCGTACAACACAAGACATTAATAAAATAAAAAGAATATTTTTCATAAAATCTCGGGCTGTTACATTCTACCCCCCTTAAAATGAATTTCGCCCTCGAAATTCGTCGGGGTTATAAATGGTTTACTATTTGAAAGTTTCTTTAATAGAAACCCACATCGTAAAAGGGAATACCAAAACTTGGCTTTAAAAACTAAAGTATTAAAATGTAACGATTACCCAAATAAACTAATCACTAGGTTTCCACATAGGTGAAAATATGGATATGGAAGAGAAATCTAACCATCATGTTCTGATGGAGAGTGGTAGAGAACATGGCTATGGAAAAGCCAGTAATCACAAATCCATAAATTTGTGACGATCTAAGGTACCATCTGATTCATCAGGTATAAGATCACTAGGACAACATTTTTGGTTTTCAAGATAATTTCCCTAAAGTTGAAAATTTGAATTAGAATAAATACTTACTTTATTTTGATACAATATCACTGTTGTTTGTGCCTTGAACAATTTCCACTTCATCTCTTAAATAAATGAAGTTGAATTTGTTATTCGTGAAGTGTTAGCAGATCATGTGATAGAATGACGGGTCATTCCATCTGTCTCAAACAAAAGGTAAGAAAAAGTTATTACATAAGTCATTCTATAGTGAGATTAATCATATATAGTTCCTAAAATGGACTTATACTTCATATATCATACTGCTTAATATAATAAAACTAGTTTCTACTAAACAGGGACTTCCTGTAGGTCAGTGGTTGGCGATAAAGGCCAGTCGCACTTCGGTTGTGGGTTCGATTCCTACAGCCTTGTCCGAAGCGATGGGCTGTCGCCCGTCCTACAGGTTGTCCCTTTTTCTAAAACTACGTTACTATAACATCCCATCAATAATATCAAAAATCTTCTATCCTTAAACAATACTAACTTATGTCCAACATAATCCAGTCTAATCTTTAGTCTTATACATAATACTACAGTCGACTCTCATAATATAGTGAAAATGATTACCAGAGATTTAACACCATCATCGATCCCCATATATCATAAGATATGTTTTGTTGGTCACATTCCAAACATTCAAAGTCCTTAATCGTGTATTCTCTTGAATACCTTAGTGAAAACATGAATGCAGTTAAAAGTTAACACTTTCCACATACCAAAATCCTCAAAATTCTATATACTCAAACCATGATATCACTTAGTCCTTATATCAATCATGGGCTCATGAATACTGTTAAACATTTCATTTTCTCCTTATCCCTTCATTATGCGCATATCATCTACATTCCAAAAATATCTGAATAACCTTTCATGGATACTGGTAACATTAATCATACACTTTCAAAACACAAGGAAAGACAACAGTGTAACAATCCATAGATGTCTCTTTATTCCAAAATTACACATGATAAACATGTAATCATTCCACTACATTCTCAAACCATTGACCGAGCTTCAAAAATTCTTTCATCTCACATATCATTTGTAGTCTCTTCATCATCATCCACATAAATACTACCCATATGACCATACTGATTCTCTTCATGAGTCTTTCCCTTATGGCATTTGTTTGAATAATGCCCATACATTCCACATTTAAAACACTTAACCATCTTTGATGTCGTAGCAATACCATTATCCTCATCCATGGTGTTAACCGACCCTTTTCCTTTGCACTTACTTGCTTTGTGTCCTTCTTTTCCACACCCAAAGCATTTTCCAGTTCCCTTGAAACATTCTCCTTGATGCCTCTTCCCACATGATTTACATAGGGGAAATTGAACTTTCTTTCCTCTATGATCATCATGGAACTCCATCTTTCTCTTATTAGTCGAGTCAGGAAACTTACCAAATTTTACTTTATTGATCATGTTGTGAGATTGCTGATTCGGCATAATAATGATGTTTGGACATCCAAATCCCATTTCATTTGGTTGCTTATGAATAATATCATTCCATTTTCCATCATATCCTCCATTATTGTGAATCATCTTGTTTCCAGCCATTTTCTAAAACCCAAACAGAATAGTGTTAGATGCAAAAATCGTAATAAAGGGGGAGTAACTTAAATATCTATCATCTTTGGTTTAATCTAATATCGTTACCATAGTTCTAGAACTATATCCTATACGTATACTTATCCTTAGGGGCATCCCTAGACATACCTTAGAAATATCTCTAGGGATCTTACTAACGTTTTCGCGTCCTAGTTTCCAAAGGTTGACTAAACCTTTCCTCTGATACCAACTGTAGAGACCCGAAGCCTGACGTACATGGACACTACATTACTTTTGCGGAATACTTAGTACATAACAAAAATACACACACAAGGATCGTAATAGTTTAGTGTCTTTGGAAACTCGGAATAAAATCTTCTAATCGTGGGGAAAGATCTTCAACATCTCCCATAAAGATCTTCCTTTTTTTTTACCTAAAACCTTTCTTTATATCCTGGGGAAAAGAAAACATAAAAGGGTGAGCTCAAATGCTCAGTAAGGGTAAACAAAAGAAATATCAATCACATAATTTTCATAAGAACATAACATTTTTTGGAAATCTTAACCTGCAAAAGAGAGCATAATTTCATAACATGGGATAAATCATAGTAGTGAAATGAAATCATAACTTAAAACATTACTCATTGTGGCATACACACATAATCATAGAAATCATTTCTTGTTAGTCAAGACTCATTGCCAAGACTATCTTAGTGGACAAAGTCCCTTTCTGAATCGAGTAATCCTCGTTTCAGTCCTGTTTCACTGAACCGGTATAACCTACCATTCCAGCCATGTCTATCTCATGAGATATAAAATCTTTACCCAATGCATTGGAGGGAGATATAGGTCCCACCCATCTCTTAATGAATCCTTTCTTATGTGTGCCACAAAATCATAAATCATACATCATTGCATAACCCATGTAGTAAAAATGGGATTCTTAAACAACATGACATCATAAAACCATTCATATAAGATAAAGGAATTCATAAACATAATTCCATCACAACATAGTCAAATCAATGTAAAAATATGGATAGAAACAAAACCCTTTATTATCTTAGATGGAAAATACTTTTGATAAAACACTTGAAATGAATTCTTGAGGAAAATATCCTTTCTTCTTTAAAATCAATTTCTTTTCACAAAACATTATGAAATTTTAAAAGAAATAGATTTTATTAAAAATAGTCATGAAATCTTTTGGAGGAAGCTTCATGAAAATAAGGCTTTATAAAACCATAAAAATCCATTCGTGCCGTTTAAGTTAAAAAAACATTCTTCGTACTTTTGTCGGAAAAGTCAAAAGTACCTCGTACGAAAAACGAAAACATATTCCTTTCATACATATTACTAAAAACTCACCGAAGGGTAAAAATGGATTTAAACAATTGTAGGTGGATGGAAATAATATTACATATTGATGAAACATGGATTTGGATGATAAAATACACCCCAGTAAATACTTACGAATAAACAATCTCAGATAAAAATGAGATTGTGATATTTCCCTTACCTTAGGTCCGACTTGCTTTGTAAGTGTCCGAACCTCCTGTATAATGATTTAAATCATGTTATTGACTTATTAAAGAATCATATTCATTGTTATGATATCATATATGGTTCACTTATGACATTATATTACCCGTTCTTTTGTAAATTCTATGTTAAAGAAGCGTTTTGGGTAAAATCGTTTCATTTATCTTAGGTGTTTTGACTTGTTGTTCTTGACATCACTATTACTTATATCATGATTTACTTACTTCCAGAATATAAAATATTATTTATATATCATATATATTCAGTATATATATATATAATAGATAGATAAATAAAATGAAAAACACCGTTCATGGAGACGGTAGTCCGTACGTACGCATGAACGCTGTTTTCCTTTCCTTATTGTCTTGAAATGGAAGTAAGTAGATGACTTACATATGTATATATATACATAAATACAGTAGCTTTATAATGTCATATATTTCATTATTATTTCTTATATATACATTATAATCATTCTTAAATGGTTAACATGGAGAATGAATCTCATCGCGTCGTGGAGACGGTATTCCGTACGTACGCACGAGCGATGATATCATTTCTATAAATATTGAATTGAATTGGAGTGGATTATACAATATATTAGAATCAATATGATGTTATAATAACTATGTATAGTTATTCTTTACACCATTATACCCATCCGTGTAAGGTGGTGGTGGAAAATAGATTACACCACGGCGTGGAGATGGTATTCCGTACGTACGCACGCGCGGTGATTTCTTTTTCCGTAGGATGGATAGATGGTGAAATAGGGTTGTTTCATACTTATAATAACATATCAGTATATGAGTGATACTGATGTTATTACTTCATAATGAAACAACCTAAGAAGAATAAGTGGAAGAAGAAATAAAGATGAAAGAATTGGTAACGGTAATTACCTCTTCTTTGAAGTGCCTCTTTGAGACCTCTTCTTAGGGCACTAGAATTGGTCTTTGAGGAAGACCAGAACCTCTAGGATGTTGCTAGGGAAGTGGAGAAGAGATTTTGGCAGGGGTTGGCCGAGCTTGAGTGCTCAAATTGGTGTGAGGAGGAGGGGGAGGAGGTGTCCTTTTATAGGGGAGGAGAGGGGCACCTTAGGAATATCTCAAAATATTATTTTATATTAAAGTCAAAATCGGTTTATAATGGTTCCAAAGGGTCTTATTTCGAATATAAGGTGGGGAGGGGTCGAAATCTTATCAACCAATAGAATTTAGACAAGTTTAGGATATTATTTTAACCTTATCATTTAGATTTAACTCTAAGTTAAATAATTTAACTTTTATCATGTCTTTTTGTTTTCTTTCACTATATGGTTAATACACTTACAATAACATGCCAAACGAACCCCAAATTGTTTATTATTAATATATATATCTTTATCTAAATCATTTGGCCGAACCTTAGATTTTTAGGAATACAATAACAATTAATAATATAATATTTGATTTAAAAACTATTTTGTGTCAATTTTTACACTATTTGATATATGATTTTTGGGAAAGTCATAACAGAATTAAATGTTCGAACCAAGTTAATTAAATCAACATTAATATATCATAGTAACCTAGAAAATTAGTGGAATTCATAAAAAGTCTCAAATTACATTTATTTTGGTGTTTATAACATCAATTATGTCAATATTTCGTTAACAAGATAATTACTGCATCATCTTTGTGTCATAAATAAATTAAATTATTTGATGTCTAAAAATTACAAATAAAATACCATCATGTAGGAAATATTTTTAGCTTTCTAATGAATATTTACAATCGAATTTATCTTATGTATAACCCCATATTAAAAATGTTTTAGTAAATATACTTTGATTTTAACTCTTTTAACCCTTCTTTAAATAAATTAATAATAAATGTCCTAATCTAATCCAAGTGGGCCTAAATGGTCATATTTTATTCCTAAGTTTGTTTTTGGTCGAAATACACTTGTCCAATAGGATTAGGACACGTGTTAGGGTAATAGTAATATCATATTTACCCTTAGTTACCCTATTTACTATTAACCGTGGTAAAAAAAGTAAAAAGTTACTATTCACCAAAAAATTATTTTCATCTCATTGAACCACATTTTAGTCCTTGATATTAACCGTGTCTCTCGGATTTTTGAAATTCCATTCACAGAAGCGGTAAAATTAAGTTTTATACAAAATTCAGTTTTTAACCTACCACTTAGTAGTTTCACTATTCATCAAAAATTGATGTTTTTCAGAACAATGCCAAAATTTCATCCTAAGCTATATTTCATATTCCGAATTCAAAAATGAAGTCTATTTTACCAAATTCATAACATAGAAATTGCATTAATTAAATTTATAATTAAATCCCGCTGTTAAAACAAATAGCGTGTTTTTAAGAAACAATATCTATCAAAAGATTGACATTTGATTACGTCTGGTTTAAATGTGAAATTACATCCAATGACCAACATTGTATTAAATTGTAAAAATATATTCTAAATATACTTTAAAACCACTCAAATTAATAATTTATCACTATTAATTATTTCGATTAAAAAAGTTGTTTTTAATTATAAATTAGTAATTTTCACTATTCATCAGAATATGAAAGTTATCCGAAAAGTACCAAAATTTCACCTTAGGCTAAATTCGATACTCCGAATCCAAAAATGAAGTTCATTTTGAAAAATAAGATTTACTGGATTTCAAAAAGTGGTTATTACTATTCATAACGGCTAGTTTTAATAATATTTTTATAGCATATCGTTGTTTAGTGAAACTCGGTATTGCGTACTACACACGCTATCAAGGAAGGTCGCGATTGCGTGTAATGCAAGTCAAGTCAAGGATGTGTGTTGTGCAAGCTCCTTTTGGTGTAGCGTACAACACAAGACATTAATAAAATAAAAAGAATATTTTTCATAAAATCTCGGGCTGTTACATATAACATTCCTAAAAATCTAATATTTGAAAAAATAACGTATATAAGGTTATATATATCAATAAAGAATCAACTTGGGTTATCTTTTCTTTTTATAGTAAGTTTATTAACCATTTATTTTAATTATATAAGAATTCATGGTAAAAGTTAAACTATTTGACTAAGAGTTAAATCTAAAAGATAAGGTTAATAAGGTAACCTAAACCTTTATAAAACCTATTGGTTGATAGTTTTTAGACCCATACCCACCTTATCCTCTAAATAAATTATTTTTGATCCATTATAGACCAAATATGATTGTATAATAACATAATATTTCAAGCTTTTCCTAAAGTGACCCTCACCTCTCTTATATAAGGGTACTTCCCCTTCACTCAAAATAAAACCTCCAAATCCATTTGGAATGGCCAAAACCTGATAAAATATCTTCCCAAATACCATAAATTATACTTAGAGGCCTTAATTTGAGCATAAATCCAACCTAATTATCCCTTTTGATCAACTCAAAAGGAAACACCCGTAGAAGAGGTAAAAATTTCACCACCTCTTTCAAAGTTCTTTTCTTATTCCACTTCCTCTTTCTTTATTGTTTCCATCCAAAAAATAATAACTCTAGTAACTTATACATAATATTATGTTATTATAAATATGGTACAACCATATTTATTATCCTATCCATGCTATGAATGATAAGTCACCATATGTGCGTACGTACGACTTACCGTCTCCACGTTGTGGTGTAGTTTCTTATTCAAACACTTCATTATTTGGATGGGTATAATAATGAGTATAAAAGATTTAAATAATAAATATAAAAGTTTAAGGATTATTTATATATTATATACTTTCCAATTACATATTATTTCATCATCAATTGAATGATAATGTCACTCTTGCATACGTTCAGATTACCGTCTCCATGAACGCGATAAAATTCATTCCCAATCATAACCATTCAAGAATAATTTTCATTTTATGATTAAAAATAATGTTTAAGAACATAATATCATTCTATATATTAATCAAATACATTATATACATAATAAACATGTCTTACATAACCAGGCATATAAAGGAAAATGAATCATTTATCACCCGAAACGATGATATTACTGAAATATTATTAACAAATCAATATTAGAGTATCATATATGATATCATATTTATGTATGTAGTTATTGTATAATTTAATAAAAATTATTTAACTATTATATATTAGGTTATCATACCCTCAATAAATGAAAATTACAAGGTAAGGGTTAATTCTACAATCTCTTTATTATCTGAGGTTGTTTATACGTGAGTATCTACTAGGACCTCTTTATCATCCACATCCGTGTTTCTTAAAGATGTATTTCAAAACCTTTTTAATATTTCCTAGACTATTGGTTAAGGTCATTTATACCCTTGTTTTAATTTTTATAATATATTTATAAAGAAATCATTCCATTTTTTTCCAAATAAGGTCCTTTATGACATTTTCGATAAATTTAAGGAAAGAATGTTTTTATCTTATATAGTGAGTACAACTATTTTAAACCATTATAACACCTTATAAGCTTCCCTCAAAATCTTATAATAATATTTTCAACATAATTTTTTTTATTTTATAATTACGTGGCTTTTAAATGATTTCAAAATAGAAAGTGATATTTCTCTCAAATGGTTTTGATTTCATCTATGTAAAAATCCTTTAATGGATTTTACACTAGTTTGATGTTGATTTATTATGATACAATCTTCTATATTGTATTGAATTTATTTTGATATTTTTGATTTTGGATGTGTTATTTTTATACCATTCATGGTTTATGGTTAAAGTATTAACATTTTGTTTGCTTGTTTTAATACGAATGTTTATGTTATGTTTCAAACTTTTCATATGGGGAATGAATTGGACTTATTAAGTGATGGGTGGATCCCATTATAGCTCCTCAATGCATTGGTATGTCTCCTGAGACAAACTAGTGTCTTGGCATAAGGCCTTGACAAAATATTATTTTTAGTCTTGGCACGAGGCCTTGACTTTGTGGTTATGATGTTCGGCATTATGCATTCCATCATTATGAAATAGGCTGTAGATATTACATGTGTTTATTCGACTAGTATAACATCCATGTGAATATTTTATGAAATTATTTGATTTATCTTTTCCATATTATACTGATGTTTATGTTTAAAGTCTTGTGTTTTAGTCTTATACATTAACTTAAATGTTTATGCTTATTTATGAAAGTTTCCGCTATATTTTATCCTTACTTAGCACCTGAGCTCACCCCTTTCATTATTTAATTTTTCCCAATATGAGAAGAAGTATATTATGACTAATTTGCAGGGATAGTCTAAGGGAGATGAATGTGTTAAAATAAGACACAATTTTGTTGTTTTTCATTTCATAATGTGATATAAAACTTATGTTTTTATCTAGTACTTCCAAGGATACTGAACTGATCAGTCTTTCCGGATTTGATCCCTTGTGATCATGCACTTATTATATAATAATTCATTGACTCTAGGTAACTAGGGTTAGGAAATTACACTGCCCATGCATCGCGATGAACATGTAGACCATATTTCTTATTATGGAAGATAAGAAGATTTGTAAAGGATCAAGATTGTATCTCTCAACATGTTTATAGAGGATGGGATTGGGATGAATCTTGATATTACATGAGATTATACTTGTGTTTTTGTTTTCTATTTATCTATATATGTGCTGGGATGGGTGGGTTGTTGGTTTAATATATTTTTGAAAACATAATTTCATATAACATTTTGTTTTTTTCTTTTACTACATACTTCGTTTATTATTATGGTGAATGACCAATGTTGAGTTTTTTCTACTATCTCAGATTTTATATGAGGATATAGTCTCCCCAATATTATTATAATTCCTCTTTTCTCTTCTTAATCCTTTGGAGGTATGTGTGCCTAAGGTAATGCGGCACTCTGATGTAGACCTGGTGATTCTGGTTGGGGAGTCACAATCCAAATAAAGAATTATTTATTTTTAAATGGAATTATTTCCACTTGTTTTCACATTCTTTATGTCTTACTCTTTATATTAAGATATCTACTTAAAAATTTCACAATTAAAATTGTTTTGTAAAAAAACTTATTATTTTTATACCTTTTTATATTTTATTCAACCCAATCCAATATATAATAACTTTTCTTTTTTTATGTGTATACTTATTATATTCAGTATTCCACCTTATAAATTTTAGAATATAATCCATCATGGAACTTTGGCTTAAAAAAATAATTTTTCAAGATTATAACCCATGTATACTACATCATTTATTGGATTTTTATTAGGGAATAGGGATTTAATATCCTATTCCCGTTTATCAATTAGTTTTTCTTGATATTTTTTTATATTTGTCTATTTAAATTGTTCTATTTTATATACCATTTCCCTTAAAAAATTATAAAATTTTAAACTCTTATTTGTGTATTTTTTCTTTCTATTATTTTATTAAATACCATTTTTCAAGATCCTAATTTTTCTATGCACTAAATTATTTATAATTGTTAATTATATAAAATTGAAAAATAATATTTACATATTATAATTTTTAATTTAATTAATTTTAAGTTATTTTAACTAAATTTTTTTAAAAGTATAATTCCCTAAATTATGTTTTAATACAATACCAAAAAGTAGAACTTGAACTCTTTACCCCTAATGAATATAAATTAATTCAGTCTTGAAAATGAAACCTTATCTGATTTCCTAGAGAACTATTGTGAGGAAGAGACTAATGGAACCCATAATTGACCGCACTAGTGACAATATCCTTCTCACGAGTCTATAAGTGGGTCTTAGTTCTTGCTAATGTACACTTTATTGGTGGTTGGTTATGTTTTTAATCATTTAATTGGATTTTATTAACCATGATATTATTTTTATTCATATATAAAATATATCACATATAATCCATCGATTTAGTAACATTGAGAAAGTGTACAATCATACCTCTCTAAGTTACATCAGATGTGTTTATATACATAGATGAATAAAATGTGATGAATTTATCTATCTTAGTTAATAAAACTTGGGGTAATGAGAGTGGTAATTGTATGTAATACAAGATTAAATTATTTCATGTTTTGTAGGTATACTTGACATCTTAGAATGAATAATTATTCGATTAAGCATGTTGTGTGAAAATATATTTGGTAAAATATTTTATAGAAATAAGCCTATTTGACTTAAATCACACATAATACCTTTATAGTTTGAGTAGTAATAATGTTTTTATATATTTCCTAATTTCATAATGATTATGATTTTAGAAGTAATAATCATCTTCAATGCTACAAAAGACCATCGATTCATACATTTGACTATATGATTAAAAATTCATTTTTTTAAAAAATTATTTGAAATTAGAAAAATAAATCATCAATTAATTACTATAAGTTTTATATGGGTTGATTGTTAACATATAAAATTTCAATTTCAATTAAAACCTATAATTATAGATTAAATGTTACGTGATGAGAATTAGATGCCCAAAAAATCTAAACCAATTCAAATTAAATGTGTTATGATCATAGGTTGAATGTATCAATAAATATTTGATTAAATGAATGGAATATATATTTATAAACAAGAGTAATGATTAACATATAATTATAAAAAACTAATTTATGGATAAAAAAGTATTTAAATACAAATATGGGCTAGATGGAAAGTAAATGTTTTCAATAGTAGCTAGGTTAAATTCTTTAAAATATTAATCAATTTTATTACTATTATTTGGTTCATTCCTTCTAAAATAGATGTTAAAATTAAATTTTTAGAATTTATATACTAGGTTTTTATAATCATGAACTGTTAGACTATTTTTTAAAAATTACCATAGCCATATATAGACATAATCAAACGCTAAATCCATGTATGACCATTTTAAAACCAATATTTTTCTTGGTGAATGATAGTTCATGTGCACTTTTATAAATATGTTCTCAATGTAATACTTTTTAGTTAAATAATTTAGATTACTTTATTTATGGGTTTAGTATAAAATCACATATCAATGATTATCTAATCATATTAAAACATTTTTTTAATATAGGATTGATAACTAATATTAATTTATTGGTTTCTAAATCATTTAATGTTTTGAAGTAAAAAATTTTAAATCAGCATGAGTGTATATTATATCTATTAAAATTATTTTTCATATATAATAAATATAGCATCAAGTCTTCAATATATAATTCATGTAAACCTCATCAAAATTAATTTAGAAAATTCATAGATAAGAAGTTATATAGAGGGATGATTGATAGTCTACTATAATTAATAGAATGTTAGAATAAAATAATGTTCAACATATATATATTTTTTATTAATTAAATTCCATTAAAAAATTATATTTAATATAAATAAAATATACCTTTTATCATTCAAAAATAACTTAAAAGGTTAGTTTATTTAATCCTTTTGGTGGAAATTATGAAATCAGAATATGTTATTATACTATGTATGGAAGAAGTACACTGGATAGAGAAATTAATTCTAGAACATTTAACTTCATATGTGATTCATTAATCTCATGTTTTAATAAGAATAACTAATATATTCTACTTTATACTCCAAAAGTTGAATATTTGGAAGCTAAATGTTATTTTGTGTGATGTTACAAGATAAAGAACATACTCACTAACATTGAATTTACCTACATAGATACGATAATAATTTTTAGAAATGGAAGTGTTTTTTATCTAAAAAATAACAAATACATCATAGGTGAAACACATTGATATTAAATATCATATCATCTATGATCACAAAAAAGTGATATCACATTTTAGTTTTTTGAAGTAATATAAAAATTATTGGTATCTCTGCCAACATCTTTAACTCAAAGAGATTTAATTTGTTCCAATTAATGTCATTACATTTTAAAAAATATATATGAATTTTTTACCCTTAAATACTCTTATAAAACAAAATAATCTCCAGAGGAATGGGATATTGATGAAAAAATTAATTCTCAATACCTACCAAAAGTAACTATCTGTAATATAAAATTTGAAGGTTGGTACATACCAAAGACCATAAAATGAATAAACCATATAAGATGATGGTATCAAAATATCATACTTATACATAATTATTCATCATTTACTACACCACAATAGATATATTTTCAATGATTATATTGTAGTAGTGACATATTTTTAAAAACAATTTCTAACATTTAGGTGCAATAATGGTATCCTATGAGAATTTTTTTATTAAATTAATTGTTTCATACTTAATCAATACCCAATATATCATTTTGATCTTAATCAATGATGTAAAATGTTTAATCTATCTATTAAATATAAGTATTATCAATGGATTATAGTGAATCCATTTTTATATAAATATTTCAATTCACAAAACCATTTTCTATATCCTTTTATCTTTTATAGTCCCTCTACTGAATCACTATCGAGATCACTCTCTCTCCCTATCAATACTAGAAAAATATCTTATTTTAATGTTTCAACACCATGGTAATGGGATTAAAAACTATAGTAATAGAATATTTACACAATTTTATTGAAGGGGTCATAAATTCAGTTGAATTAGAGAAACCACCATGGTTCTATAGATATAGTGGAAATAAGGGAGTATATTTACCAATTATTATCATAGTTTTTAAACCATCACTATTGGAACCATGTTTCAATTATTTTTAAACTATGGAAATATGTTAATATTCCAAAAAAAATAGTTCATTATTTTGAACCTCAATCCCATAGGAATAAAAGTTAAAGACAAAACCACTATACCAAGATTCAAAGTTTTTTAATTACTAATACTTTTTTGACTAATAATTTCATTTACTGAGTATTAAATATAAAATATTACTACACAAATAAATATTTTAAAAAACTGGGGTACATCATTCCATTGTTCCTAAAATTATGGTAATAAATCCTCCTATAACCATAATTCACTAAATCCATTGAAATAAGGGGTATGAAGCGACACATGTGGAAAAAGTTTTAAGAACCATGAAAATATGTGTTACATATTCTCTCTATTTCCAATGTATTTTAAAATAGTATAAGAATTTTTTTTACTAAAATTGTTCCAATAAGGGGAATTTGGTCACACATATGTTTATCATTCCTGGAACTACATAATTTTAGGTTTTAAAAACACATTTTTTCTTTCAAGTAGTAGAATATTCATAGAAGTTTCCTTAATTTCTAGTAGTGAGACACATGCACACAATGGAAACATATTATAAAATATTTCTACCACTTTCTACATAGAATTTATGAAACCTATGAAAGTAGTTTATTTTTATTTATACATACAAATAGAAAAACTTTTATAATACAATATCAGTATTCTATTACATGATTTTGATTATGGAAGGTTGATAGAGAAACATTGTATAATAGTTATTCCTATACATTTAAAGATGTGATCCAATATTAAGTTAAGGGTAATTTGTCCTTGTTTAAAGATAATACAACCCTTACTATCAAGATCTATCTTTAATATCCTTTAACACACTCTACTTTAGTAAGTAAGGACTTTAATGGCTATAAATATCTATAATCATTAGATTAGAGAAGTCATTAAGAGTGACTCTCCAATTTGGGATCCTCATAAACTATAATAAGTTAGTGGAATTTTATAGATTTTTACCAAGGGATAATATTATTTGAATAATATTTAAAAATTCAATGGTTATATATAAGTTAACCCACCTTTCTCCAAAATATCAGATTCTATAAATTGGGATATAAATTATTTATTCCAAGGAAATGAGACATTAATACCATTCATTTACAAGGTATTTTATTTTTATACTGTCATGTAATCCTGAAATATTTTAATATGAGATAAATAACATGGAAATATATTCATACTATCAAAACTAAAAAATTTAATAAAACAATATTATCTATATAGAATTATTTTATCATATTTAACCTATATGTTAATCAAGAATGATCCCAAAATTTATTTTTATATTGGAATTACTCATAAAAATTTATTAATATTGACATTACTATAAATATTATGATTCTAGTTTTTAGAAAGATCACAAGTCTTATATTCATTGGGAATATTATGATTCTTTGGAAATTGAAGTAATATATTTTAAGAGTTTAGTATTATATTAGATTAAATTTCATGAACAATCTTATAAACATATCATAGTTGAATCAGATAATGAAGAAAAATTATCCAATATTAGATATTCCCCTTAAAAATTTATTATTTGGAATGAAATGGGAAGGATAATAAAAGTAAAATGAAACAAATACACCTCCTCTAGATATTAAGAAATAGTTATTAGGAAATAAGGCTAAAACAAGGCTCCTATTACCTCTATGATGGATGAGTCAAGGAATTATACAATTTTCTTATAAATTGTGTAAGTCACACTTTTTTAATATAATTAAATTAATTTTTAGGACACACAATAATGAAAAAAAACAATAGTAATAACAAGTGAAAATAATCTGATGCTAGGAACAACTAAAATGATGTTCTAATAGTATAAAAATCATGTTAGATGTTTTATATAATTTGGAAAATAAATGGAAGGTTGAAAAATATTCTATTATAATTGAATTTATTATAGATAAATTGTGTATAATTCAACCAAAATTACCTAAACCAACCCTTGTATAACTTAAAATAACCCAATTAAATATTCCTACATATTATAAACTAACACTTTCATATAATTCCACTATATTAACCCAAACTTTACAATAATCTATAAACTATACAGAAACATACTTTTCATTTCTTACTCTTAATCATGTCAGTTTAAAAAGAAACAATTCTTATATAAGATTCTCTACTAAAAAAATTCAATAATGGATGTTTATGGAGGTTTATTTAAAAATGAATAGGATTACTATTATAAACCTATCAAACATAAATCCTAACACAAAACTACTTCTTATTCTCAAGAAAATAAAATATAAAAACTCTCACATACACATACTCTAAAAACACCACATCATTCAACAACCTAACCTATTACATAAATAAGTCCACGCGTTTATATGGAAATATTTTAATTCCATGTCTTGGAATACCCAAATCTATTCTTTTGATGTAATATTACTATAACAAATTATATTATTATTTTAGGATACTAAAAATTATTTAAGGTAAACCCAAATAACTAGGAATTATTTTACTCAAAAAACTAAAAAAACCAATTCATTTTTAATTATACAAAAAATTCACTAAAAATTTGAATATAATAAACTATATAGAGACCACATTTTTCAACCATTATAATGTTTCAACCTCAATATATGAATTATTTTTTTACATGTTAACATTTTAAATCACCCAAAACATTCATAACACCAAATTAATGAAAAAAAATCACACATAAGGCCACATGGAAAATACATGACTGAAAAAATAGACATGGTCTTCAAGTAACCTAACATCATTATTACAAATCCTTAGCCTATAAGACATTGATATCACTAATATAACACATTAATTTAGACTCAAAACCTAAAATTTCACAAAATAAGGTCTACCTATGAAAATTATATATCATAATAGGTTCATAGATATGGGTGAGTCCTCCAATTTTTTGAGATGTCCCATATATCCAATATTACATTGACTAAATTTGATTAAAATATATTCATGTATTTTTTGGATAACTATCAATCCATAAAATAAAATATAAAATTAAAATAAATAAATAAATGACTTATGAAACTAGAATTTAAAAAATAAACACGACCCCAGAAACCCCAATACATATGAATTTTACCCAAAAATGTTTCATATACTCGCACATATACCCTTAATATTATATTAAATCATATTATAGTGACTCTAAATACATTAACCCAATTTTACAATCCCAGATAGAATGTAAATTTAATAATCACAATCAAGAGAACCACACATTAATTCAATAGGGGCCTAAAAAATTCAATATAATAAAAAAATAAAATAAGTATTATGAGAGAGATCAACCATAAAAATTATGTGATAAGAAACACACCAAAACAAATTTGTCCTTACATCAAATCATAAAAAAGTATACTCTAGTAATATTCCTACAGTAACCTATAGAATCATGTAATTCATTGTGTGAAATTAATTCTCTCCCATAGGTAAAGATTCAAATATATTTTAAGGAGCTATCATGATACACTAGGATTCTATATATTACATTAATAACCATGGGATTACCCTAGTGAATCCCCTAGAAAATTAAACCTTATGATTAGTAAGACTAAATATACCCAATTTTTATGGATTACTAAATTCCTCACATTGTGGAACTATCAACTATTATGTGAAGAAAAAATTAAATATAGAGATATGTCACTTATATCATGAATCAATAAACATTCTGAGTATCACCCAAACAAAACAAGACCTCCGATAACCAAATAAAACATAATCGATACCATTTTAACCATTAGGTTTCCCAAAGTAAGTCATCATAACATATGGTAATTTAAAGAATTTAAATATTTAAAAATACATGAAACCTATGATAACATGCACTAGAATCAAGGTAAAACCTTTTAATTAGAAACAAGGATTAAACCCACTCACTAAAACATGAAAAACCACTTATATTTTCAATGGTATATGAAAAAACCAAGACTATAAATAATATTAATCACCTCCCAACATCTTTAAGAGATTCCACATCTATTGTAAATGAATATGGTAACAAAAAGGTAAAAATAGTGTAGTGTATAATTTTTCTACTAAATTTCAAAAATCATATAGAATCACCAAAAATAATGCTTCAATACCGAAACCATATATAGTTTTATTACATGTTCTATCAAATCAAGAAGAAAAAACAAAAAACCCTACTCCATCACACTACTCAAAACCGATACATAATACCCCTTATTGACCCCTAAAATTACTTTAACAATAACACAACACCTCAATGCTCCCAATTAAAGTCCCTAGTGTTCCATCTCTATCTCTAAACTCACTTCACACATGTCATCCCATAACTAATACAAAATACAAACTAAATTTCGAATTCTATGACCTCATAATCTTAATTTAAAAAAACAACACAACACACCTTATTACAAGATGGATGTCCGAAAATTCCTAGGATAAACTGATACTCACACACTATAATTACACACTAAATTCATGGGAAAACCACCCCTAAAAAATCCACTCCACACACTTAATATAAATTAAACCATGACATCATATTTAATAAAAAAGGATCGATGAAAAACAATGAACATATATTAATCTATATATTTCATTTTTGAAAAATAATTCAAGATAAATTACAGCTAAATATAGAAATTATCTTTGGAAAAAAATAAAACTCCACCAAACTATTTTTTTAAAATAATTTTTATGTCAAATATTATAAAGCTACCTGAACACACAAAATAAAAAAAAATTAAAATTTAATTATACTATAAACTAATCCATTTAAAAAACCGTAATAAAAAACCATTTTTCATAAATCACTTTTATATATTTAAGAATCATTAAAAGAATTAAATCCCATTAAAGAAAAAAAATTTAAGCACTTAAAACTAACTCAACCACTTCAAATTCCAAAACAAACCTTTATAATGTTTTATAAATTATGTATTTAAATAGACTCCACATCAACACATATAGAAGACTAAAAATAACCACATAATTAAGATTCTACACAAGTTTACCATTTATCCTTATTTATACGGTCCTTAAATAATTTTTAATTTAGACCAATCCTCTTCATATTTTATAGAATCCCATTATAATTCAATGAGATATGATAATACTATGAAAATAATAATAATAAAACTATAATTAAAAACCATGAATGTAAATACTCTACCCACAATGGCCTAGAGATAGTGGTTACTTTTACATTACTATTTTTGGAATAAGAAACAAGTGACCTAATCCCAAATTACAAAATCGTTTTGTAGTCTAGATAAACTAGATATACAATTTAATCTCACATTATATTTGAAGAAATAAAATAAAATATAGATATAGTAAAAAAATTCACCCTTAAAATCTTTAAAATATTCCTTTTTTATATATTCAGAAAACGAAATAGAATAAGGGTGAGCTAAAATGATCAATAAGGGTTACATATAGTGAAATATATCATGAATAAATAAACATTAATCAATATGGAAAGATAAATAACCGAACACACATTCCATTTAATCACTTACTTGAGCACAACATTCATCCATGGATAATATCAATGAAATAATCTCATGGATAATAGGAACTGCATTCTTAATGGAGGAAATGGTTAATATTTTACGTCATGATATTAGAAATCATGGAATATATACAATCAATACCTTTCACAAGATGGTTTAAAACTATGGGTAAAAACTCATTTAATGACAACTTCCTTATTCACCTCATGAGACTATTAACGCATCAAGGATAACATATTATTTTGAGCACCACATGCTACTATATTTCCAACACATTCCTTATATATCAAATTAACTATTTAATTTTGGAACATTATGTGTTATCAATAAATGTTCTTATTGAATAAAGAATAAAAAATCCCTATATTTCAAGAATCAATCATATAACATTCAATATAAAACATCATATGTAGAAATTATATATAGTTTAAGTAATAGGAATATCAATGATAAATAATATGTATAGTTATTGAAAATACGATGTCCTATGATCACTAGATAGTGAATATTTCATGGCAAAGTTAATGATTTGAAAATTTAATTTTAAAATATAATTTCAATACTATCCCTAGTCAAACAAAACATAAACTATCCAGATAATTAATTAGGATGGTATTATTATAATATGTATGCTGTGGGGTATATGTAAAATAAATGGATAATGTCATTAATGAATAGAAATACCATAAAAATTTCCTTAAAACTGTTCTTTATGAAAATATCATTTTAAATTTGAAATCACTTAAAAATACTATAAGTATCTAGAATATTAGGGAAATTTTTTTATTTAAATAAATATCATTTTAAACTTTTAAAGGATTCTTCAAATAAATAATTGGTCATGATGTGGTAAAATTCTATTATTGCTGAGTATATTAAAAAAATATTCTTTTAATTTTTTTAAAGAAAAATCAAAAGTACCTTGTTTAGAAGACGATGGGAAGATTACTTTTAATTTTTTTAAAATACAAATATGGGTCAAACATAATTAAAAAAACAATATTAATTTTTATAAAATCATTTTTATAAAATTGGGATTTGTAAGAAAAAGTGTTTTTGATTGAAGAGATAAATAAAGTCTGATTTTATTAAAAAACATTTATCAATCATTTTAAGTACCAAAGAGAGAAAAATGGTACTATTTCTTGAAACATTCATGAATAACTAGAGTATAAGAAATAAAATGGTTTATTATAAAATTATAAAATAATTTATTTCAATGTAAATTTAAGTATAAATAATCCCAATTAAAATGAGATTGGAACATAAATACCTTACCACTATGGTAACTTTTGAATTATAAGAACCATGAAAAGAATAAAATATAACAAAAAATTAAATACCTTGAATATAAATATTTTCATGAAATAAAATATAATAGGGGTAGTAGATACACCTCATAAAATATGATATATGCACAACATGATATATATCCAAAAGAAGACAATTTGAGACGAGTAACCCTTACAATGATCCTAACATTGAAGTGAGAATTAATCAATGAATCAATTATGTGTATCAAATGTAAATACACATAAAACATGTATAAATACAATATAATATATTCAAAATTAATTTCAAAAATAATCCTTGAATAGAAAAGATAATGAAGAAGTAATGTGACCTCGTGAAAAGAAATTGAGTTATGAAATTATTTACTACTTTATAATTTTCTAATCAATTCCAATTGGATGAAATAATTAAAATCAAAACTTTAAATATCTTTAATTATTATGGATTAATTATATTAAATTTAATATGGATAGTATATACACTATATAAATAAATTATGGGCATAACATTACAATATTCCTTAATAAAAGGAAATTGAGACAAAATCCCTTACCTCACGCTTCCTTTGGGTTGAACACACATTAAACTCATGTATAATTGTTTTAATAAAGTTATTAATTTATAAAAGAAACATATTTATGTTTATAATATCATAAATTATCCTCTTATAACATCTTACCCCCATTTTGTAATGATATTTTATTATTATTATGGTTTCCAGCGTTAATTGCCTTGTTTCCTCGTGCACGTTTTGTCTTGAAATATATAATTAATGTGTATTGATATAGTTAAATAATCTAAATAATTATAATAAGGTTAAAAAATAATATTTAATTATTTGATGAATAATTAAAACAATTATTGAATGTTTTACATGGGAAAAGAATCATGTCACTTCTTGGAGATGGTAGATTATACGTACTCACGAGCAATAATATCATTCTTTTATTGGATGAAAGGGTAAGTAATTGAATGATATATTAATATATAGAATTAATAAAATTTAATATGTGTCATATATATTCATTATTTGCATATTTATGAATATACATGTGATTCGGTGTTGGAAAGAAAAATTGCATCAATTTTCAAGGTGGTAGTCCGCCGTACACATGAGCGATACCATTTTTTCTCATTTGATGGAGAAGATTATGGATAAATATTATTAAATAAATATAATAACATTTAATTATATTGGATAAAATTTTTCTATTATATTTCTAGTGTTAATGCAAAATTGAAGGTGGAAAAGTAGAGTTAAAAAGAAAGAGCATGGTGAAGGCAATTACCAAGAAATACCAGGATCCGGCCAAAGCTGGTCCCTAAAATTTATAAATAAAATGAAATAAAAGTTATGTTCTATAATGGGATTTAAATATTTGAGAATTTATATCTCCCATAAAATCATCTTCCACTAAATTTACATGATAATTTGGGGGTTTTAAAGAACACATGGTGCTCATCTCTATGATCTCCCTCTATTATAAAGCATCAACCACATGATTGTCATACTTGTAGACATATGAGACAATGAAGTTGAGATGACTAACCTGGTCAATGAAATGACGCCAATAAGGAACAATCCTCCAAGTTAATTCCCTATTTATTTTCATTATTATCATCACCACAATTTCAGAATTAGTCTCGATCTATAAATATTACCAATTATGATGGATGACATGCTCAAAAGCATAAATCATGTCCCATAATTAAGATTCATTAATGAATAAAATGCCAATAAAATGATGATAATAGTCCTTGTAAAACCCACAGTGTGTTTGGAGGACACATCCACAACTAGTGGGCCCTGTCATTCTAGATTTTTCACCATCAACATTTACATTAATACAGAAGTTAAGTGGAGGAATCACGTGTACAAATTTAAGGAAAAGCGGTTTCCTAGATCTTCATATAACACCTTGAAATATAGGGATATTCAGGCCTTCATTATTATTTCTCATTACTTAATTTTTCACATTTGAATCATCAAGAATATAACTTTTAATAGAAGTTGTAGTCTTTTGTAATGATAGTGTCTGGTTATCAAAAAACTTTGTGTTTCTTGCCTTCCATAGAACTGTAAGCAGTGAGGTAGTAGATACTAAAAAAAGGTTGCAAACTTGGTCATTAATTACATATTATCTAATTGATGACATAAACTGGTGTATATAAAAATCATCACAAAATTATAGTCCAATGATACTACTAACATACCTCCAGAGATCCTATGAAAATCCACATTATATGAAGAGACATTACACATTTTCTTCATCCTTTAAGAATAAATAACACAATGATACAATATATTTTCCTACCATCCTCAATTTATCATTTATAGGAAACCTATTTTTACATACCTTACAAATAATAATAAATTATTACCTATGAATAATATTTAACATGAATTTTGAGATCCATGTTGGTGGGGGGAGTAGCAGCATTTTTATAAATACCCAACACTATTCAATAATGGGTAGTCACTCTCACCAAAAGTGCCTCCAAACATTATAAATAAGGTATTTTAGGGGGGGGGGGGGGTTAGGTCGATCTAAATATCCACAACAAAAAATCATTTTTTAAAATGTTCTTTATTATCCTTTAAGTTTAGTTACTTTTACCAATTAATTTCTCACTATAAAAATTATTATTTTTAACCCTTTTAATTTATCCTTTATGATTAAAATAAAATGATCCTTGTTAGATAATTTGGACCCAATTAATATTAATATAAAATAAAATTTATCTAAAAAAATTACATGTGTGTGTAAAATTAATGTTTATACAATCACATTTAACATGAAAAACCCCATTTTAACATTAATTGTAGTAAATAAAATTTTCCGTCTTTACTAATAATTATGAAAAAAATTAATTTTACCTTATTATATAATCATAATTTAAATTTTAAAAAATATGAAAGATAATTTACCAAATTAAACCCAGATCATTGGAAAATTTAATTTAAAATTAACCAGTAAATCCTATCGACAAATTGTTTTTCATGAAATGATTTTTTCAAGCATAAGATTATATTAAATTAACTATATAAATCATGGTCCTTAATTATATGGACTTAAATTAATATATTTTTATATAAAATATATAAATTTTATTTAAATAATTCCTTATTATTTTTTATTTTAATTAGTTAAAATTGAGGAACATTATACATTTAAAAATAGTTTTTAGAAAATGCATTTTAGGCTAATGAACAAAATTATAGAACCATTAGGTATAAAGATGATTCAAAGGTAATTAATTATTATTAATATAACTAAATAATACTTTTATTACTTCGAAATAAAATTAAAATCAGATTGGTACATTTAAATTACTTAATTTAATGAAAAGAAATGACAGTTTTATAAAAAGCAGTATTTTCACTATTCATTAAAAATCAATCTTTTCCGAAAAATCCCTAAATTTTAGCCTAAGATAATTTTGATATACTAATTTTAGAAATTATATTCTTTATATATGTAATAATTTATAAAATTGGTATAAATTTTTAATAATTCCAAACATAAAAGGAAAAGTAAAACCTTTTTTGAAGAATATGTATTTTGAAGCAAAAAACGACTTTAATAAAAAATTGAGTTATTATTTTCTAAGAATTTATTATTAATTTTTTATCTATTAGAAACTGTCTATATGTATTTAATAATTTTGTTAATCCTATTCATACCCCCAATTGAATAATTATATTATAATAATCATATTTAAATAATATATTTTGTGGATCATTTAGGTTTGGTGTTTCCTGTCATTTAAGTTATCAAACAAAATGTTACTTTTTTAATTCTCAGGGTGTTAAATTATCCCCAACTTTAATAAATTTTATCCTCATAATTTGAATTTTCACTCAAAGTTCAAGGGTTTTATATTTAGAAATTCTATTTTTGAAAACCCACATCATAAAAAGGGTTAATAAGACATCCTCTTTAAAGAGGTAAAGGGAAATAAAAATGTCATACAAAATAACACATAACTTGGTTTCTAAGTAGGATAAAATTTATGGGAAGTAAAAATATGAACATGTAATAAAATCATAAATAATTATACATAGTGATAGATATTATAGATCACAAAAAATTGAATTATCAAAATAAATTTAATGACTACAAAACCAATAATCTGTGATGAGTTAAACAACCATTGATTTATAAAAAATGAATAATTTTTTTATATAAGTATCCTTTTCATAATGATGAGGAATTGTTTTACAATCTTAAATAGGAACATGAGGAAATACAACTACTTTAAAGGTAGAATTTCATCCTTTAATCAATTTTCAGAACAATCTAATCTGTTGCTCCAAATGATGAGTACCAAGGATGTTTTTTTATTTCCCGAAGCACTAAATATAAATTTTAACAAATCAAAAGATCCATAAAAGAATAACAATCTAAGCCTCTAGTATTTAATAATATAATTTTTTTAGGACATTTCATCCACTATGAATAAATATAATATATTAATATATAAAACCATGATAATAACACCAAAAACTAAAATTAATTCATTATATATTTATCTATTAGTAAAATTATTTAGGTAAAAGAAATTTCATAATAACTAGTTCATCATGTAGGTCAGTGTTAATAACTATACACTTATCACCCTTTAGTTATCAGTTCAAGCCCCACAACTTTCCAAATGTGACAGGTTGTTATCCAATATGTGGGTTGTACTTTTTCTATTAATATATTAATTTATTTCCAATAAAATTTAATTAGATGAAGAAAATCCAAAAAAATAACATTAATCATTAAATCAAATTTTAACCACTAAAGATTTTAAACAGATTAATTCTTACAAAAAATCTAATAATATTAATTATCTATTATTACTTTAACATCAATGATAATATAAACCGTAAAGGTTATTAATAAACTTAAACATATTTCCACAAAATATATAAGAATTATTACTTAAATAACCTTTTCACTAAAATACATAATAAATGAAGGGGCTGTGTTCCCATAAATTTATCCCAAAACACCCTTAATAATTTAAACCTCATATCAACTAAAACCTCAAAATGGGTATTTATTTCATTATACCTATGATCAAACTTACCCCTATCAACCCATGAAAATTTAGGTTTAACATAGTCTGTTCATGGTCACCATCTTTTGAAATTCTTCATATTTATTTGAAAATAAAATGTAAATTATCCAAATAATATCTCTTAGGAGTGTCAAACCACGTGTGCAGTAAGGCCTGTTGTCATGCACTAGGTTATGATTGAGTCAAAGCCCAATATTACCTTTTATAGTTATTACCCCTAGGAATAACTATTCCAGAACCATGTCCACTTATAGTATAAATACCATAATGTATTTCTAGAAAAACCACATAGTCTCTTCCTTAGAAAAACCTTAGGATATTATTATATACTTATCCTCAATGTCTATAATAGGGTTATGTTACCTAATCTATGTTTTCCTAAATCTAGTTCCCAATATTTTTACTTAAATTTAAATGATGAAAACTATAATGAACCTGAACCTAGTAGCCATGAGTTAGTGTTTAATTTAGTAATTTGGTTTAATATAAAAGTTACTTAATCCTAATGGATTGAATAGTTTATTAGTGTTTGTTAACTAGATACAAACATAAATTTCACATTACATTTGAAAACACAAAAATATAATAGAGCGAGAGTAAAAAAATCATCCTTGAAATATTTCAAAGAATCCTTCTTCCCATCCTAGGGAAAGGAAACAAAATAATAGTGAGATAAAATACTCAGTAATGGTTGTGTATATCACAATCTATCATGAAATCACTATACAATAATCAATATAGAAATATAAATAACTAAGAAAAAATTCCATTTAATCATTAACTTGATCAATAAATGAATCCATAGATAATATCATAATCATCATTATTTTTTTTATTATTTGCGAGAAAAAAAAAAGAAACAAACACAAGAGAATCAAGAAGACCCCCAACCCCTCCCCCCTTTACCCCTGGCCTTATCTAAGGTGTCCTAAAGTAATGAAGCCCAAGAACCCTTGATAAAATCTATTCTCTCATCCTTGATGTTGGCTGCATTGCTAAGGAACATCTCTACCGTGCTCGAAAAATCCACTGAATCAATGTAGTCTACAACCTTGTTCCCCTCCTTCCAGGTATTAAGAACTTGAGTATTACTAATGAGTAAATTTATACATTTTCTTATAATGTAACAGATCGACCAAGGAGTGTCCCCATACCCATTCAATGCATTGTAGATAACCTGAGAGTCAGTCTCCACTTCATCAAGTTCTATCCCGTTTTTCCTACATAACTTAAGTACGATATGCATTTCCACTACCTCCGCTTGAAGGGATGTCCCCAGACCAAATCTGGATAAGAATTCCAGGTAGACTGAGCCACTACCGTCTCACACTACTCCACCTCCACATGCATACCCCAGCACACAAGAGCCATTAGTGTTCATATTTAGACCCACAACAGGGACCCACCAGAAAACCCATTCACCCCTCCTGTTACTGGGCCCCAAGACCTCACCGCCACTTTCCTGAAATTTTTTTCATAGAAAGAGAATTTTCCCATTCCCTAACAGCCTTATTTAGATCTATCAATATATTATTAGCCTATATGATGATAGTCCATGTCATCTCTGGCACTCCCTCATGCCTCAATTTGTTGCGTGGCTTCCATAAACACCAGCACCCCGCATGCATCACCACCGATCGTACCACCCGCTCATAACCACCTCCACCTATGCCTTGAAACCATTTGTCAATGAATGAATGACTATCCTCAGCTGTGGAATGGAACATTGTGAATTCTCCAAGGGCCTTCCACACCTCACTGGCCCATTCACTACTAAAGAATAGGTGTGCAATGGAATCCTCACTGTGTACTGTATATCATACACACCTAGATGCTAGGTGAATACCACACCTACGAATGTTATCCTCCGTTGGGAGATCTCCATTCCTCATCCTCCAGGTGAGGGAATTATATTTGGTGGGTATGTTCTTCACCCAAATGATCTCATCCCACTTCTCATGTTGAACCTGTACTTAGAGAATATGCCGAAAATATTTGGACGTGAAGCGGCCTGAGGAAGAGGTTGTGAAAACACATTTTCCCTCCTTTTCATTAACGTCGATGAGAGGGAAACCATCATGTTTCTCCTTATCCAAAAACATTTCAATAAAATCAGGGATTCGACTAGCTTCCATAAAGGATATATCATGGACCAGACACCCCGGTAACCCGAGCATAGACCCGCACCAATACTGGTTCTAGAAGGAGACTTCACCTTCCCCAAAAATCCAATGGGAATAAGGCTGGACAACAGAAACAATGGGTCCAACCATTGACTAGAGTGAGGATCGGTGTCCCTGCTCAAGACGCCGAAGGAATGACGCGTACCTTTCTAAAACTATGGGTAAATCCAATTTTATTATATATTAGTAATTCACACCATGATTCATTCAATGAATTAAGGGGACATATAATTTCGATCCTCACCCATCACTACATGTCTCAAACAATCTTCATATATCAAATGATCGATTTAATTCATGAAAAATATTCCTTATCGATAAATATACATATTAAATAAAGAATAAATAATATCAATATTTCCCCAGTTAATCATATATATTTAAAATTAAAACACCGTATTTAAAAATGACATATGGTGTAAGTAATAAGCATACACATGATAAATAATATGCATATTTAAGGGAAATATAATGTCCAATGATCACAAGAAAGTGAATATTTCAAGGGAAAGATAACAGTTACCAACTTTAATCAAGAAAGATAATGTCAATAATTTTATTGATAAATTGATCATAAACCAACCAAATTAATAATAATGATGGGATTGTTACAAAATATATCTAGTATAGTATATGTAAAATAAAAGGTTGTTTTAATTGATTAACTAAAATACCATAAAGATATCTTTAAAAAAATTCTAGAGGAAATTATCCTTGGAACTCTGAAAATCACTTTAAAAATATATATAATTTTCTATAATATTGAGAAAAAAAATTATTTTATAAAATAAACTCTTAAAAATATAAATAAAACTTCAAATTAATTAGTGGTCTTTATGGAAGGAATGTTCTATTCATGCTAAGTATGTTAAAACAAATATTCCTTTCAAATTTTTGTAAAGAAATTCAAAATTACCTTGTTTTGAAAATGATATGAAGATTCCTATTAAAAAAATTAAAAAAAGAAAATTATGGGTAAAAATGAATTTAAACAATATTATAAAACATTTTTGAAAATGTTTTCAGAAAACGTAGATTTATAGAAAACAATTATCCAAAGAGAGAAATGTAGTCAAATTTCATTAAAAACATTTAATAAATAATTCTAAGTATCAAATAATAGAAAATGGTAATATTACTTGAAAAAAAATTGAATATATTGATGAGAAAAAAATTAAATGATTTTATTATAAAATTATCAAATTGTTTCCTTCAATTTAAATTCAAGCATAAATAATCCTGATTAAAATGAGATTGATATATAAATCTGTTACCACTTTAATAATTTTTGAATTATACGCCCCATGAAAGGAATGAAATCAAATGAAATATCAAATACCATGAATATAAATATTTTAATTATATACCATATCAAATGTGAATCTGATACATCTCATTAAATAAAATAGGTATATAATATGATATAAGTTTTAAAGAAGACAATTTGGTACAAGAAATCCTTACAGTGATCACAATGTTTATGTGAGAATTAATCAATGAATATATTATGTGTATCAAATGTAAATACACATAAAAAAGTGGAAATACAACATAATATAATAAAAATTAATGACATACATAATCTTATAATATTAATGTTATTGAAGAAGTGATGTAACCCAATGAAAAGAAATTGAGTCATGAGATTCTTTGCGACTAGGTAATTTTCAAGTGAAATACCCTTGAATGAAATAATTTAAATTAAAACATGAAATAGAATAAATTGTGAATTATTAATGATATTAAATTTAAAATGGGTATTATATAAACCGTATAAATAAATTAGGTGCATAACATTACAATATGCCTCAATGAATGAAAATTCTGACAAAATCCCTTACCTCACGCTTCCTTTCAGATGGATGTAATTTATCATCCTATATAATTATTTTAATTATGTTATTAATTTATAATAGAAACATAATTATGTTTATAATATCATATAATATCATATCATAACATCTTACCTTATTTTTTTAAAAATATTTCATTATTATTACTATTTCCTGTGTTAATTACCTTTTCTCATGCATGTTTTGTCTTGAAAGTTCTAGTTAATGTGTATAATATAAATTTACATCATCTCCATAATGATATTAATGTTATAAATATCTTATTTACTTGTTGTATTCATGTTTAACCATTATTGAATGTTGTACATGGAAATATAACTACATCACTTCGTGGAGATGGTAGACTGTACATACAAATGAGCAATAATATCATTCACATATTAGGTGAAAGGTTAAGTAAGTGGATGATAAATTAATTTAAATAATTCATATAAATTCATATTTATAATATAAAATCAATATTCCATAATTATGACTATACATGTGAATCAGTGGTGGAAAAAATTACATCAGTTTCACAAGGTTGTACTCTGTTGTACACATGAGCGATGACTTTATTTCTTATATGACAGAGAAGGTGATAGATAAATATTATTTCATAAACATAATAAAATATTATTGTATGATATATTCTGGTTTTTACAATATATTGTTTTTAATACATAATTAATTGTGTAAAAGAATAATTAAAAATAAAGATCATTAGTGAAGATAATTAACTTCGCTTAGAAGAACCTCCTATGTGTATCTTATTAAGGACCATCACATTGGTATTTTGGGGAGACCAGAACCACTACAATGTAGATAGGGATTTTTAAGAGTTAATTTTTCATGGTTTATTATATCCAAATGGTTTGAGATCTGTGAGGATGTGAGGGGAGGGAATTCACCTTTATAATTGAGGAGGAGTGACATTTTTGTAAAAATAAAAAACTATTCAGTAATTGGATGTAACTGTCATCCCATGTGCCCAAAAAATTTATACATAATATATTTTAGGTAGTTTATGGTAAATAAAAATAGCCAAAAAATTAAATTTACATTATTTAAACATGTTATTCATTATCCTTTATGTTTACTTACTTTTACAATTTTATTTTTCAACACGTTATTTTTTTTACATAGGCAATTCATCCTTTATTCATAAAATAAAATGACAATTATTATATAATTAGTACCTAATTATTATTAATATAAAATGAAATTTATCAAATAAAAATACCATTCATGTGGAAAATTAATTTTAATACAAGTTCTTGAAATGTGAAACCCCATTTTAACATTAATCATAGTAAATAAATTTTATTATCTTTACTAATAATTATGTCCAAAAATTAATTATAAATTATTATATAATTTTTTTTGAAGATTCCATATATGTAATCAATTTTACCCAATTTAACTCACATAATGGGAAAATTTAATTTCAAATAAACCTGCAAATCGTGTCAAAAAATGGTTTTTCGAGAAATGCATTTTTCAAACATAAGATGATCATACATTAAATATATTACTAGTGATAATATTTAAATGGATTTAAATTCATATATTTACATATATAATCTATAATTATAATTAATATATTTCCATATCAGTATTTTTTTAATTAATTAAAATATAGGAACATTATGCATTTAAAAACACTTTTTTGAAAAATGTGTTTTTAAGACTAAAAATAAACTAATACCAAAATTCAGTATAAATAAGATTAAAATGTAATTAATTATTTTATATCTAAATAGATAATAATTTTATTACTTTGAAATAAAATTTAAATAATAACGGAACTTATAAATTTCTTAATTAATTGAAAAGAAATGAAAGTTTTACAAAAAAAGTGATATTTATCACAGTTCATTGAAAAATAATTATTTTTCAAAAAATATCAAAATTTCAGACCTATATAATTTTGATATGATTATATAAAAAATAATATTAATTCTATAAATACAATTTTTAAATGCGGTATAATTTTTTTATAATTCCAAACATAAAATTAAAAAAAAACCAATTTTGAAGAATATGTTTTTTGAAGCATAAAATTACTTTACTAAAAATTTGAGTGAATATTTGCTAATAATTTATCAGTATATTTTTATTTATTAAGAGATATATATATATACATATTTCATAATTCACATAATACTATTCAAACACACTAATTCAATGACCAAGTTATAAAAGTCATATTTAAATAATATATTTTTCCAACTGTTTAAGCTTATTATTGTGAGTTGTATATGAAATCAAACAAAATTTCCATATTTTAAAATATTGGGGTGTTATAATTCATCAAATATTCGTTTAAAAAAGTTCAATATAAAATTTTTTAGTTAACTTAATCATTCCCATAAATCAATTAAATCACACCATTGGTAATTAAATGAAGACATGATACCTATAAAACAGAAATCACTAAATTTCACAAGAAAGACAGTCATAAAAATTACTTAAATAAGAATAAAATGAATAAATAGTCACTATGAAACATGAAATTGTAAAGTGGTTCTTTAATACCATAAAAATACATAAATCACCCTTCTTACAATTAACAATCAAAACCCCTAACTCAAGAGAGGGTTTATCTATGTTTTAGTGAAACCTATAATCAAAATTTTGAAAAAAAACCTATAAATTTATTAATGAAGAACATAAACAACAAAGGAAAGGATAAAATTAAACCCAAATAAAGGAATGAGTAATATCTAAGGATAATTGAAGGATGATCCAATAGGAACCCCAACCCTTAGGGGTTACATGTATACAAGGTAATGAATGAGATATTTAAGTGAGAGAGAATGGATGAAAACCAAATTAAAAGAAAAAATTTTAATATTATTATGGGTTTACGGAATTATATTGGAAAATAATGAAATTTATATTTCTCACCTCCCTAGTTCTTGGTTTGAACTACACAGATATAGTACTATCAACTATAATCATTCAAAAACAAAAACTATTCATTACATTATTTTCCCTTAAATTTTAAATATATATAATCTATAGGGAGATATTAAGAATATATAATATATAAGAAGAATATAAATTATTATAAAAATCTTCTAATCCAAATGTGGAAAAAAATCCTACCCAATATCATTGGTACATTTTCTATTTAAACCAAAATATTCAATAAATTTAGTTATAAAAATATTTTGTTATATAAACTATGTATTTATGAAAAAGGTGGATCACATCCATTAAATGTATAATAAATGATGTTTTTATAAGACTTAATGAAATTAAAACCCTTTTCCAGCACACCAAAACCCTAAACCTATTGTCTGTATCAAGGAAAACCATAAATGTTTCAATGGAATAATTGAAACATGTTATCATACCATAACTAATATGAAAATATATATTATTATAAATAAAACTATAGACTCTAAATTTTTAATTACCTAATTTTAGGTCATAAAATTACAAAAAATCATTATATAGACAATCTATAATTCTTTATTATATACAAAAATACATGAATTAAGAATGTCCATAAATGAAGGATAATTTTTAATGAGCATCAATAATTTTAACAATTTTCCACATCTTCATCAAATATTTCACCAATATCCTAAATTATTTATTTATACCACCAATGAATATAATTTAATAAAATAAGATTAAAATTTCTTAAACTTCTTTTGATATTATTGTTCAATAATTTTTTTTTCTTGTGATGAATTTTTTGGACTCAAATATAACGTGACATTGATAAAAAAATATAAAATAATTAGATTTTTATTTCTATGAAAGGACTTGGTGTATCTTTTCAAAATAACCATGTAAAAAATTATCAAGAATATATATTGATCTTAAAGTTATTTACATTTAAATATTTTTATATTTCATTATAAAAAATATGCTAATCTCATTTGGGATTATTTCTATTTTTTCTTCAGTTTATTTGTACCTTAATAATTGTATTTTGATATTTTCATCAAAAAATATATTTCCATTTATTTTGTAACATAATCAACCATTGTTACACATTTTGTTTGATTGAATAATACCTCATTATAATAAATATTTAATTATAAAATAATTACTTCCATTGTTCAATGTTTGATATATCAAATTCATGTATAGGTTATAACTTATTAACTTTATTAAGAATAAAAAATGTGATTTAGATTTCAAAATGTATATTATACATTTTTAGTGGATTTTTATAGGGGATTGGATTCTATATCATTAACTCTTTATCAATTATTTTATTACCTATATCTTTTCCATATTAATATCATCACCAAATAATTTTTTGAAACCATTTTATATAATATTTTTTATCTTATTTCTAAACACTTTTCCATTTAGTATTAAATTTATAATTTTATAAACTTCTATTTTTGAAGTTGTTTATTTTTAATTACAGAAGTTAATTTATGAATATTCATTATTCAAATATATAAATAATTTTTAAAAACATTAATATTTTTTAAAATAATTTTAGGTGATTTTAACATTGAAATTTCTATACATTAATTCACTATAATATTAATGATTTCTAATAGTACCAATAAAAAAATTAGAACCAATTAAATCTAAGGGCCATAAATATATCTAATCGAAAACATGTTTTCTTCGAAGATACCTTATTAAATTACTAAGAGAAAGTATATCATGGATCCCATAACCAATTAAACCTATAAAAAAATAAATCCTTGTATATCTAAAAGTGCCATTACTCCAACCAAAATCCTCTTAAAAATAATTTCATGACCCATCAACTTCAATTGGGATTATAATATTAGTATAATGATTGTAAAATAAATAATTACATTGAAATGGTCCTAAATATAATTTACCTAAAACTCTTCAAAAACAATTATATTACAATATCATAATAACCTAATAAAATGAGTGTCAAACTCACAATTTGTTTCCCTGAAAATTCTCAAATGTTTCTATTATTGATCATCTATGAGAATAACTAAGATGAAATCTCTCTAGAACTAACAATTAAATTTTGGGAAAAAATTGTACAATTCATGAAAATTACCATATAATAAGAACCACTAATAAAATAATTAAAATTAAAGGAATTAAACATAAAATAAAATATGATACTGATATTCATTAATTCAAAATAAAATACAAACTGAATCTCATATACCCACACTTCAAATAATTGATATAGAACATAACCCAAAAATTTTAGTACACCTTCCCACTAAAAAAGAGAATGTTTTTATCACATTATTTATCAAAATTGAAAATCTATTTATCTACTTAATAGATAGATACTGTTGGCATTTATTTCAGTGATTCAAAATCCTTTAGATCAACTATTTGGTGACGTGTTGATAATATATATTTTATCAAAATAAATAATAGTCTATAAAACACGACCTAATTATATGGATGAAAAATAAAATTAATCATCATGATAATTGATTTAATAGTCTATAACCATGTCCATAAATATTGAAAAAACCCCATATCAATAATAGATTGACTGGTGATGTAGGGATGTCTAAAATAATTACATCAAAAATTTCATGGTAAAATCACTATTCATATTAAATATTTCTTGATAAATATGTGGTTTGTAGAGAACCCTTAATAAATACAAATAATAAATTGCCTTTATAATATTTTATCAGCTAATTAAATCACTAAATACTATAGTAAGTTCTATTTTATGTTATAATAGTCTGTTTAAACCACATAATTGGTTAAGAATAGTAAGATAAAATAATTATATATTACATGTATTATTATTATTTAAATAAAAAAATGAGGCATGGAACACTTACATTCATAAAATTCCATTAATAATCAAATAAATCCAATACATTTGTAACATTCAGCCAACCCCCAACTTTTATACATTATAAAGTTTAAAATATATACCCTACTTATATAAGGGATCATTAAAATCATAAATGATAAATTAATCATTAAAAATTACATTCATCATGTGTTATAAGATCAAACTATATCATAATTGATACAGAATAAATGTTTAAATTAATGTAGAATGATATCATATAATGTTTCCACAATATGGGAAGTGATGTCATTATATCAGCTTCTGCATTACTGATTCAATAAATATATCTAAAAATATATTACATTAATTAAACCATTATAAACATTATGAAAAACTATAGAACACTTAAACTACATTGGATATTATTCTAAAATAAAATCTGTCATCTTGAACAAAAATGTTGTTCCAAAATAAACCATTAATCTATAATATATCATTTTATACAATTTAAATTCATAATAAATAATTTATCTTAAAACATTACTCTAGAAAATAATCATTAAACCTAGGGTTATAAAGGTATTTTCTTCCCCCTCTATAAAATAAAATCATATATCTACATGACCTTTTCTACCATATGTATCTCATACATCATGCACAAAAATATCATCTTTAACACCCCTCATTTTTAATATGTACTTGACTTTAAATAAATATTTTTTGTTTGATATCCTGTGATACATGTAACACTAAAATGAAATAAAATACTCATTACTTTACTGTGTAAGAATATTACAATATAAAAATAATTAAATTAAAACATAACTAAATGAAATATAATTAGTAAAATTAAAAAAATAATGAAACCACATGTAAATAAATATATTATAAGGATGGAATTATCATCATCATGACCTGTTATGAATATCATACCTCCCATAATAACTATATAGATAATATAACATGTTATTGAAATTAAATGAATCCAAAATAACCCATTTCTATGTGAATCTATAAGATAATATTCAAGTCTTCAAAAAAAGAGAACATTCTACCATGTGGGAATCCATGGTATGGTTTTTATTTTCAATATCACTTTTAAATTATGGAATTCTATGACTAAATTTACAATGGGGTAAAATTTCAGGTTGTTTGTCTACAAAATACCTTCCATTTTCTTCTCATATGGTTAAATATTTGGATTACATGACTCTTTAACATTTCACCACCCTTTAGTTCACAATTTAACCAAAAATATGGTTGTAATTGGAGGCAACTTATCCCTTTTTTTTCTATTGAGATTCTCTCTCATCTATTTTCATGTTTTTCATATCTATTTATCCATAATTCTATGATTAATAAAGGTCATTTTATATTCAATTTTACTATTTTAAAAATTCATTAAGGATATACTTTCTAACTATTCAAAATAGTTAATTTCTACCATATTTTTCTTCTTATTTCATTATAAAGACTCTTTTTCTTGTTTTTATAATTCCTGACACTATTTTTCTACTTTATCATTATTTTTTGAAAAACAATATTTATAAATAAATTAATTTTAAAATAAATTTTATTAAAATATGATTTAAATTGCTTCAAATATTACAAATTTTTTTCTATTATTCTTCTATGGTGTTGTTTATCTAAGTGAACATCCTTTAATGATTAGTATAATTCATTAAGGATATGTTTTTATTAAATCATCCAATTTTATTCTCTAGATGATTTATTTATGCATAGTGAAAATTTTCATGAAACTGGTTTCTTTCACATGCACTATTTATGTTAAGGTTAACTTATGAATATTATCATCGTCACATGTCCCATATATTTTCATTTTTTCATTATTTTGTGGTTGTGTCTGAAATTATATATCCCTTCAATGCATTATGTAAATAATTATAACTCATGAGATAAAATGTTAAGGAAAGGGGAGAAATATCAATCCATGAGGTTGATGGTAATTAGAAGGAGAGCCTTTCCTAAATGATGGAACCTTTATCCTTAGAGCATCCCACTCAGTTTTTATATTCCAAAAGTTATGATTTTCCAATTATCTCTTTAAAGTGATGGTTATCTCTCTTCTACATCTATTTTCATACCATCTATAGAAGTGAGGTTCTATTTATTGGTTTTATTTGATATTTTTATTTTAAGAATCATCATTTTGGAATCAATATTGATTATATGGATGTTCCATTATTGTATCCTTGCTCTATAACTGCCTCTTACCTTATGGAATTTCCTAACATGTTATAATGTATCTCGAACTAGCATGAATCTATGTCTAGTTGATTGGTTTTATAATAGTCGAGAACTCAATCACGTGCCTCGATATATTTGGATTTAGGGTCTATTATTCAGTGAATTTACATTAATGGTTATTTATAGTTGGTGAAATTTACATTTCTGACTTTTTTTAGTGTATGATCCCATAGAATGGATCCCATTTTGGTCTGGTAGGATGGATTTCATATTTACTAAGGATGGAGTAGGTGAAACATTCTATGGTGCATCATATGAATACCTCCCACACTGAAATATTTTTCTCCTTTATGCATTGGTGGTCATTATGATTATTGGGGGCCTACTGTACATTTCTATTTTTCATGAAAAGTGTTTGGTTGTTTCTTGATTAGTTGTTGTAGAAGGTTGTTCTTGGTTTTCGTGGTCATAGTTTCATTATTTGTTTTTTGGCATTTCCTAACTTTTTTGAATTCTAGTTTCATTTTGGAGTTTTTTATAATATCTTTTCATTAGGAGGACTTGTTAAAGGTTGTTTGGATCATTGTATACCATTTAAACATGGCTAGTTATGGTGAATGTTTTAGGAGAATTTTTCCAAAATTGTTTGGGATATTGGGATATTAGAATAGACTAGAAATGGTGAGGTGGTGACTGTTGTTTTCTTGATGTACCCATTCTACTTGATACTATATTGAAGGTTATTTATCATCGGGTTTATATGGTGGATGAAAATATATTTTTATACTTAAATGTTTGTGAGAATTTAGTAATACAAGTTGTACTGGGCATAAATTTCCTCATGGATTGTTTAGTTTAGTTATTGTAATACATTCTAGTACAATCATGATGGGTCTTATCAAGAAATAGTGTAAAACTTAAAACATTGACTTACAGTTGGATATTTCTTTGAGTGCATTTTTTTGTTTTTTGTTATTGTTTAATTTTTAGTTAGTTTTCTGTACATTGATTTTATCATGTTTTCTGTTTTGAATTATTGTTTTGAAAATTTTATATTTTAATACCCACTAATCATTCAATTGGTATTTGAAAATATAGAAAAATGAATTACAAATAGATTAAACCCAATAAAAATATTGGACTTTTTCTACTAGGTGATGATGGTCATCTAAGTGACCCATTACATATGAAATGATTTTATATTCTTATATATGTGCTACATTTTTAATCCACACTTTTATCTTATTCTATAGTCCGATGATATTTTTTCAAGGATTTTCACAATTTAATAATGATTCCAAATTACTAAGAATCATTTATTATGTTATAGAAAAAGACATATTTCAGTATTCACGATTCATGATCTATGTTTTACTTAGTATATATTTATTATGTTATATTCTTGTACCTTGATTATATTTTCATACTCACATGTTCATGTTATCATCATTTGTTATCTCTGACTGAAATATTTAATTTTTACCCTAATATTTCATATTATCTCACAATGTCTTTAGGTTTCCAACCCCCAGGTAATAGAAAGTATTATTAAGTATGATATTTCTACTAGGGTATCACATGTAAAGATTTTTTTGGGAGAAGTTGAAGAATGTTTTTAAAATGATTTTGTTTGCTATATATTCTCAAATGAATCAAACCTATAGGTTCTGGGTGTGATTTATTATAATATTTATTGAATATTCCTGAAAAATGTAATATTTTTTTATGTTATAGTTAGTTCATCATAGTTGGTGTGTAAGAGAGGTTTAATTAATTTTGGGGATAAGAATAATAAGAGGACAAAACATAAAAAAAAATATGTTAAACCAAATGTTATGTAGGATAAACCTGACTTATCAAAGGTTGAAATGAAGATGTCATAGTCTTAAGATTTATTTTCCTTATCATATGATTTCTTACTCTAGTAATTTTTTTTTATACAAACATAAATCTTTTTAGTTTTATTCAATAACTGTAACTGGGATGAACCTAGTAAAAAATTAGTAAAATGGACAACACAATTATTTTTCTAAGGAAAAACCAAACCAAGATAGGATATGGACTATAAAATATCATATATACACTCATCCAACATTATCAAACAATAAAAAATAATAAAAAACATATAAAACTTATAAATGTTCCAAGTAATGAATAACTCTTTGTTTTTTTCTTCATGGGAAAATTCCCACCCCCTTTAGTGGGCATTCCAATCCTCCAATTATAGAGTAGTGGATAGACACAACAACAATATATTTTCCATTGATTAGTCCTTAGATCACATAAATATATTTTTGTATTTTATCATTTTAATAGTGAGGCAGATCAATTGTTTACCCAAATTAATAACACAAGGTAAGTGGAAGAATTATACGATAATGAATAAGTGGAGTTTAAAAAAATATTTGTTTAAAGATATTCGTAATGAATTATTTTCACTGAAATAGAGATAATTCCTATAGATGACAAAAAAATGATAAATCCATTGGTACTTATGAAGCGCACTTTAAAAGATATGAAAGGTACATTTCTAGTTTTATAATTAACCCACAAATAATAATTGATTGTTTATTTAGTTTCTTCAATCCATGCCTCTAAAAAAGAGTTAGTTATAAGAGAAATTGGTTACTGTGAAGAAATTATTTGATATACTCTCATTGTGGAAATAGAAATTGAATATTCCCATTATTCTCAGGGTATTAGGGAAAAGATGATAAAATTTTAGTTTCTTGGGAAAATAAATGATTAAACCCTTACAAAAAAGCTTATTTATCTTCCTACATTATAAAAATATTGGAATAAGAATGCTGAGAATATCCTTAATGGAATTGGTAAATTCTTTAGGTGTAGAAGATACTTCCACCAAGAATAAGAATGTTAAAGAGATGTGAAGATAAAAACTAATGAAATGGATAGAAAAAAATCATATAATAATACACCACATAAGATCTGATGCTTCAATTAAATAGTATAGTCATTACACCAACTGGTGATCAAATATAAGGACTAATTATGAAAATAGATTTTAGAAACTTCTAAATAAAAGAGGGAACAAGAAAGCATATGTAATCAGAACTTCTAATGTGGTTCATGATAATGAAGTGGAGAAATGTACAATCATCATCCACTCAATAAATGAAAATATCTTATTTGATTTTGATTCCACCTACACCTTCATATATGTAATGGTTTTCAATTGAATTAATTCACCAACCCTATAATGAGATATTAAATTATTTGAGATAACTCTAACTAGTATGATGATTTAATCCCAAGTCTATAAATCCTCTTCAATAGAAGTTTGTGGTAATATGAATCTTTCAAAACTTATTATCTCATCTTACATAAAATTTTATTTTATTTTTGAACTATGTACTTATAGAGCATATAAATTACCGTGATATGGAAATCAAATTTATATCCCAAATAAACCAATAATCATCAATCAGTGCAAAGATGACTATAAACATCATAAATAATTTACATCACTCGTATTGATCTTGTTAAATAATAATGAGGGGGTATTTAACTCAAATGGTAAGAAAAAAAACTCAATATAAAATATATTCTCATTGTGATAGAGTATGTTGATGTATTTCTAGAAGAGTTTCTTGGTCTTCCCCTACCCATGAGGTTTAGTTTTAAATAAAACTCAAACCTGGTGTTATATAAATATGAATGTTTCTTTATAGTATGGACTTGAATGAATTATATGAATTAAATAAGAAACTCCATGGTAATATGGTCTAGTTTTTTATATCCCAATGAAAGTAACCATAGAGTGCACCATTCCTATTTAATAATAAAGATATATCAATGTATCTCAACATTGACTATCTTCATATTAATAAGATCTTGATAAATAAAAATTTCATTATACCCTTTATTAATTATTTATTGATAAACTATGTGATTCTTAATACATATAAATGATTAAAATTTAAATTGGATATAATTAATTGAGGTTATAATGGATTATAAACACAATAAAATATTTGATATGTGATATAAATAGTATTAATTCATGTTGATGACTTTATTACATAAAAGTTACACCATAATATTCATGGATCTAAAAAATAGTATTTATATATTACATCGATGAATTTATATTATACTTTATGGATTATATTCTTATATACTACCAGATAAAGTAAGAACATGAATCACATTTTACTATTGGACTAGAAGGTTTGAGAAAGGAGAAAATTTATAAATTTCTTTCATTTGTGAAATCTTGATACAAAAAGTTTCATTTTTGGGTCATATAATAAAATGTGAAGTTAGTATATTTGGATCCTTCAAATATGAATATTATTGAATAATGGAATAGAATTACTACTATAAAATATATCCACAACTTTCTTGTGTTGGATAGGTATTATATACATTTTTTGATTTTTTTCATGACTATAAAATTCACTAACCAATATAATGGAGTCCAGTTCCATTGGATAGAAGAATGTGAAAATAATGTTAAGGATCTAATGATATGGTTGTACATGCACCCATAATAACATTATCTTATAGTTGAGAAGGGTTTATAATATACAATGATATATCATGGAAGGTATTAGGACATGTCTGCCTAAAAAATGACATTGTGGTAGAATTCCCCTCACATAAATTAAAGTTCATTGAGAAAACATAATCAATACATTATGAAGAGATAGAAGCAATAATATTTTCATTAAACATATATATTCATTATCTCTATTGAGAAACTTTTGATATTCATATTGGTCATAATATCTTATATTTTATATTTAAATTTAATTATTTAAACTAGTGGTAAAAGATAGGTATGGAGTTGGTCAATGACTATAACTTCTCAATAAATTATAACCCTAGGAAGTAATGCAATGTTTATAATGATATGAGTATAAAATATCATGATACCTTATCCATTATGAGGATTTAAATAAACCCAATAATCATGAAATTAAAAATTATTTACCTTGAAATCATAATTTAAAAGATGAAATAATATATTTCCATTTTTATTATTCAACAACAGATCCATATAAAGATCAAGGATGCATAAAATGAGGATATGAATCTAGGTAATAATTTATGGAACATTCTAGTTTTTCAAATTAAAATTTATGATGTTATAATATTTAGGAAATAAATATGTGTCTCCTCAATATCATAATTTTAGGATTGATTGGATTATTAATATACCACTTCATTCTCTATACATCCTAGAAGTATAAAGATGCATGGAGATATCAAGAAAATTCTTTTGGGACAATATAGAGAAGGATATTGTAGAGTATATATCTTTATGATTAGTCTAAAAACATGTAAAGGATTAATGTTAGAAGTGAAATGACATGATTCCATAATTACCCAAACCTATATTAAAATTGGATAACATCACCATGTATTTATTTATAGGACTTATAAATACTTCTATAAGATATAATGTCATTTGGGTTGTACATGATATCATTAATATGTTGGAATAATTTATTCATATTTGAGAATATTTCTCTTTTGATAAAAAATCTATGATATAAATAAAGAAATATACAAGGCTCCATGGAATACTACTTTACAATATATCAAATACATATTTGAGGTTTACATCAAAGGTATGGATATAGAGACCAAAACATAACACACACACACACATATATATATGTATTATGCCTTATTAGTTGAATATTCATTACATATCATTACAATACACAATAGAACAAAATTATTTTAGTGATTTTTGATAATTAGATATATAAAACATTGGCACATAAAAGATCTAAATAATCTCCCACTTAGTTCTTCACAACTAGAACCCTACTTAGACATATCATACATAAAACATTTTTTCATGTAATGGGGAAAATGAACCAAAAGAAAGGAGAAGATCTGATGATCCATAATGGAAAACTTGGGAAAAATAAACCAATTATCATATGTATTTACATTAAGAGAATATGGGTATGAGAACATGAGATTAAAATGTAAACTTAATACCCAATAATTCATAAAATCATGAGTCGCGGCGTAAATATTTGAAGTTCGTAAGACATGAATCATAAAGGAATCAACAAAAATAATCTATGAGAAGATAACATTGGCATAAGATCATATTAAAAAGGAGTGTCATAAAGTGTCTAATTTTCATAATCATAAAAATATGTTGTTAATGCTACACACTAAGATATTCATCACATTTTAGCCTTGGGATAACCACTCATATACCTTCTTTTGGCCTGGGATAACCTCCCATGTACCCTATTTCATGCTTGGGATAAGCTCTTGTGTAACCTATTTTAGGATTAAGATAACCTCATGTATAACATTTTATCTCACAAAACATTAATATTTACCAGATTCATTGGAGTGATATAATTTACCTACCCATCATATAATCATAATCCATTCATATTTATGCCCCAAAATCATTAAACCATTTATCATTTAATCATAAAATAACCCATGGAATAGAAAATTGGTTTCATTCATATGTAATCATCAAAATCATAAATCATTTATATAAATAATTAAAATTGTAACATTGGATCATATCTCCATTAAATCATAAGAAACATCAAAGGATGTTGTTATTGATGAGAATACTGTTTGAATACCAGAGTTATATTTCTTAAGGAAAACAACATTTTTATTTTTAACTCACTTATTTAAAATATAAAATTCTGAAAAATATTAAGGAAAATAATGTCATTATAAATAACCAAGGAAACATATCAAGTAATATTCAAATAAAATATTATTCATCATATCATGAATTTATTTATATAGTGTATATTTAAAAAAAGATTCCTTTCCCATTTTTGTTAAAAATTAAAAAGTATCATGTTTGGATAATTATAAGAAGATTCCATTCAAATCCTAGAAAAAAAATTAAATATAGTTAAAAATTAAAATATATAATATTATTAGAATACTAAAAACACCCTTTAAATTATTTTAATTACAAACTGTAAATGGAAGAAAATGTGAATAAATTAATAGAAAAAAATTTAGGTATCCTTAAAAACAATATTTCAGACATTTGAGTATATAGAGATAGTAAAATGAAAGGAAAATGTGTAATTGAAAAAAATAATAGAGGATAATAAAGTAAATAAGATTTGGGTGGGATGTATCACATAATTTCATTATGGAAAATTTAATAATAAACAATCCTGGTAAAAATGAGATTATAACATCAAACCCTTACCACTTTGGTAATATCCAAATCAAAACCCCCATGATGAAATAATTTAAATTTTAACTTAAAATTACATAAATTAAGATGTATCGAGGATATAAAATGTCAAACAGGAAGTATATACACCACATAAACAAAAATAGGTGTATGGCATCAAACATGTCTCAATGAAACAATATTGAGAATAAAAACCCTTGCATGAATTACTTATTTCCTCATAATCACTATAACCTATTATATAATAAATTTAAATTTATTTTAATTATGTAATAGGACAAAATTCATGCCTATAATACCTTATATTGTCCAATTATTACATTACAAAACCCATTTATTAATAACCTTTTATTAAAATCATTTTTTCCGGGTGTTAACTATTTTGTTTTTCATATAAGTTTTGATTCATCACTTATGTTCTTTAAACTTCGATCATGGTTTTATAATCTCCATAAAATTAATCATTTCATAATTATAATATTTAATCTTTATGTACAATTTTATAACCATTTATATAAAGAGGTTATGAAAAATGAATTACATCACTTCGTGGATATGATAGTCCTCAAAAACACATGAGTGATGCTTTAAACATTTTGATAGATAGAATGAAATAAAGGAAATAACAATTCATCTTTAAAAATATTTTTCATATCATTAATATAATATATAAACATTAAAACCATAACAATAAACAACCATGAAATATTGTATAATGACTCGTAAATTTTGAGGAATTTTTTTTCTTAAATTCTTTTGGATTTTACAAGTACGCAGGTTTTGACAGTACCTAATTCCGAGGCCCGGAGTGCCCAGAATCAATTTCCAAAGTTTAGCTCGGGTACGTTCAGTGAACGAACGAGCGGGTTTTTCTATCTTTTGAACCGGTGCTCAGATTTGAAATCTGAGGGCACCGATGAACTCGCAGTGCTGGTATTTTATTAATAGGACCTTTAACGAAGGTGCATTTTCTTGGGAGGAGTTATAAAAAATTGCGGATTAAATGATAAGTAAAATAAATTTGTGTACAATTTTATTCTATCCATGGAAGTTAAATTCTCTCATGGGAAGTTGATGGTGGGGCCCATGACCACCCAACATCCCATGTATGGTTATGAGAGAGGTGGGGCCCACACGAGCCTCCACTTTTTCACATTACTTAACTACATAACTCCCCCTTTATTTTGATAACTCCCCTTTAAGGTGAAACCACTCACCTCCTCCTCTCTCCCTCATAAACACTTGCCAACCCATTAATTTAATGAATTCAATCACTTAAATTTATTTTAATAAGTGTTTTGAATGTTTGAATTTCATGGAAAACATAATAAAATAAGGGGGAGGCCTTATTTTTTTAGGTTGGCTAGTTTTGTGAGGATATTGGGTGAGGGAGAGCTCTAGTCCCTTGGAAGAACTTCATCTTCTTCGACGAAGAACGTCCCCACTTCAATGAAGAACACTATTTTTTCCGAGGGAGAGCATCGACTCGGCGACTCGGTTTCTTCCATTATATTCTTCCTCCACGACCAAGGAGGAGGCACCGACGTGGAAACTTTCCTTCGACGTCTCCATACAATCTTCTCTCCGTGACAAAGGGAGACGCTACTTCTTCCTTGGATGCTCTCTGTCGACGTTTACGGAACCCCACCCCACGACGCCATAATTCCACGACGCTCTTCGTTCGACAACTTGTGTTGAGGTAGGGGTTAAATTCATTATTGGTAAATTAAGTTTGGATTGGATTTAATGTTGACATATATCCTTTAATTTTTCCAATTGTTACCAATGTAACGGGAGGAAATCAGACCGCACAAACACGACCGATTCTCCTCCCCATATCTTGTTTATTAACAATGGCATTTGAGGCGAAGACGGCGCGGTGTCGTTGTACTGCGCGAAAATGATGAAGACAATGGCTGGAGGGGGCCACGGTGGTGGAGCGCGGCGCCATCGCGCCACGCCGGTGAGGCCGAAGGAGGTCGCAGCCATGTGCATGTTGCGGCGGAGGGGCGCGGCACCGTCGTGTGGCGCCGGATGGGCAGGAACCACGACCTATGGGCGCGGTGGTTTAAAGAGGCGGCTGGCTGAGCCGGCCGCTGGCGCCACCTAAAGGCGGGACCCGCGGGGGGTCCCACGGTCCAAACTAAGGCCGTCCATCTTGGCCGGCCGTTTCCACAAGCAGGGGGCGGCTCCCCATTTGCGCCCCGCTCGGCCAACACCGAGTCTCCCCGCTCGGCCAATGCTGAGCCGCCTGTGCCGGGCCGGACCACCTATGCCGGTCCAGACCCGGACCCGAGACGGGTTGACCCGGTTCGGGCCGACCCAGGGGGTATTGGGCCGAGTCGGACCGGGCCCGAACCCACTATTTTTACGCAGTTTCGTTCAAATGCCCATAACTTTGGAGACAAACCTCTGATCGACACACCGTCATTTGCGTAGGGATCCTTGCATCGAGACGGTCGTTTTGGTATATTACACTCAAGGTTTTGGAGACCTTTTTTTATAGCTAGGTTGGTTCGAACACAAAACCAATCGGGCCCTCGGAGCGGAAACACTTATAACATGAGCTCTGGACGTCCGATTGACGTGTCGTCGACTTTGTTGGATTCCTCTTAGTGAGAAGGTTCTTTTGGATTACTCCTCTTGAGGTTTGGATGCATCTGGAGTACGGTTGGGTTCGTTTTTGCTTAAAAACAAACCGGGCCCTTAGGACGAAAAAGCCAATAACTCTCAGACCGGGTGTCCGATTGAAGATCCGTCTATTGTGTTGAGTTCCTATTGACGAGACAGAACTTTGTGATACCTAAACTCTGGACTTCATGATTGTTGATGTATCGAACCCTTGGTTCGTGGAGCAGACTCTCCCGGAATCGAGCATGCTATGTGCGGGAACCTTAGAGCTGGCTGCGACTGCGACGATGATGACGACTATACTTGGATCCTATATGGGTTCGGCAGTGAGGACGACTGTAATTGGATCCTCCGTGGGTTTGGCAGCGATGACGACTGTTCTTGGATCCTACGTGGATTCGACAGTGATGGTTACTGTACTTGGATCCTATGTGGGTTCGGCAGGGGAGATGATTCAGAGGCTACATCTATCATCTCCACCCCTCTTCGTAAGTAGTATACCTGTGTGAGCTGAGTCTTGACTTTCAATCATTATCTTTGATATGATTAATTTGCTTTCCTGTGTGGATTGGGACGTACTTTCCTGGGTGGATTGGGTTATGTTTTCCTGTGTGGACTGGGTTGTATCTAGGCTCGTGAGTTGGAGGAGTACAAGAATTGATGACTTAGGTATATGTATGGGCATATACCTAAGTAGAGTTGGTTGATACTTAGTGATTGTATCTTTCCTTTGTGGTTTATCCTTCGTGGATTCTGGGAGAACTTCAGGAGTCTCGGGGTCCCTCCTGAGTGTCGTATACTCACCCCTGTAGGGGCTATCCCCGCACTACGTTGTGTTGGATGCAGATGACGGACAACACTAATCGAGGTGAAGGATCATGGAGCTGGACGGTACCTGGAGGAGGATCACTGGACGGGACGTACACGGAGCGGACGGCTGGACCCGAGGTGCTGAGGAGACTATCCATACCCACCCTTCTGGTAGGATTTCCAGAGGACGACTCGATGTTGTTGATTTACTTTTCTGCTGTTGTACTTTCTTTTCTGTTGTACTTTACTTTTAGTTGGGTATGTATTCTGGCCCCTTTACTTTCTAGCACTTGTATTTGTACTCAGTTTACTTAGTGTTTACTTCAGGTTGCATACTCTGTGGTGTTTTTTTACTTTATAAATGCAATTCCTTCCGTTTTTTATTGGGATTTACGCCTTTGGTGCTAGTATCTAGCCCCTGGCCTATGGAAGGCAGGCTTGGGGTAGTCACGACACAGGCCCTGAGGATGGGCTGTGACAAATTGGTATCAGAGGACTCGGTTCTACCGCAGAACTCATGACTCTGATAATTTTTTTGTTTGAAGCAATATTGTTTAGGGTATTGAGTGTGGTTATAAGTCTAGGGGCCCTAGTGTTGGTGCGGCAGCCGATGTATCCATACACCAGGACCATGACTTCTGATTTCTGACTCAGTGCACGAAAACATTGATTGCATGTGTGTTTCAAAGTTTTCCTTGTGATTACTTTGTGTCATCTCACCAGGTATACTTTATTGACCATGGAACACTTGTTTCTTTTCAGGATGGCCCCACGATGGTAGCAAGCTAGGGTTCCGAGCTTTCTACGAGACGACAGCCCACCGAGTGACGAGGCCTCGGTGCAGGGCCCCATTACAGCAGAGGCACCGGCGGTACCTCTACCCGCTGATCCACCGATGCCACCAGCCCCAGCACCTGAGAGTGCACGTCGCCTGAGTTCACTGTAAGAGTTTCAGCTTTAGAGACCGCCCAGGTTCCGTGGGGAGACGGACCCTCAGGCTGCCGAGGATTGGATGGAGGCTATATTTTGAGTCTTTAGCTTGGTAGGGACACCAGCAGACCTCATGGTGATTCTTACAGCGAGTCTCCTGCACGCGACAATAGGTATATGGTGGAGCCTGATGCTCCATGTGTACGACGAGGCATATATTATTTGGACGGACTTAGAGAGCCTCTTCCACTCGGAGTTCATACTAGCCACCCTCCGTGCAGTGAGTATTTAGGAGTTTCTATAGCTGCGGCAGGGCAGCATGACAGTAGCCCAGTACTCGGTGAGATTTACCGACCTCTCATGCTACTCCACGGACATAGTACGTGACCCATTATTCCAGGCCCGAACCTTCGATCAAGGACTGAGGCATGAGATCAGGGCTTCGATGATCTCCCTCAGTATTCCGAAACATGCAGGAGTACTAGAGCGAGCCCTTCTTGTAGAGAGATTTCTTTCTACGCCTACACCAGCAACGAGACCTACCGCTGGGCAGCACGTGGAAGAGTCTTCTGCAGCTGACAGTTGAAGGATGTCACAGGTGTCCAAGCGGGCCAGACCATCAGGTGGGTGACCTGAGTATACTGGCTTGGAGGTGCGAGGCACATGCAGCAGATCCAGTCATACGAGAGGTAGACAGTGCTATGCATGCGGCGGACAGGGCCACATGGCTCGGGACTGTCCAAACCGCCATGCAGAGAAGTAGCAGACAGTTGAGGTACCACTGAGGCAGAGGCAGAGGTTCAACAGTGGCGGTCCGTAGGGAGCAGGTGGACGAGGCAGAGGAGCTGGCCGAGCAGCGGGTGGTGGGCGACGCTTTGAGGCTCTATCACTACCACCACTAGGAGGTCCACCCCGACCACAGGGAGCCTGCGGACAGAGGCAGGCTCAACTTTAGGAAGCGGAGGCCTACGACCATGACTCACCTGGGATGATTCGAGGTACTATCTGTATCTACTCCACCCTTGTTTCAGTTCTTATAGACCTAGGAGCAAGTCATTCTTTTATTTCCGCTGCCCTTTTTCGGAGCTCAGAGATTCCGATGGATCCGTTGGCTCGATCCTTATGGCTAGAGACTCCTACAGGAGTAGACTCGACGATTACGCACTGGTTCCGGCAGTTTGATCTTACTCTAAGAGGCAAGAGCTTCAGCTGAGATCTTCTTGTAGCGGCGTCGAGGCCTTCCGACATCATCTTGGGCATGGATTGGTTATCTACGATCCATGCTTAGATCGACTGTATTAGGTGCAAGGTGCGATGTGTTCGCACCAATGGGAGCAAGTTCACCTTCACCGGTGAAAAGGGAGCCTTTGTAGCATAGGATGGACTCACACAGAGGAGAGGACAGCCAATCACTTATCAGTTGGCTAGTCTCATCCTAGGAGCAGTTTACGTACGTAGTCTGAGTTTTCCTGTTATGGTGGATCAGTATGCGGACGTTTTTCCTGAAGATGTTCCCAGACTACCTCCTCGCAGAGAGGTAGACTTCTATATTGACTTGTACCCTGGGAAAACCCCAATATCTACTCCAGCATATCGGATGGATCCCGCTGAGCTTCGAGAGCTATGGGTACATCTGGAGGAATTTTAGGGAAAGGGATTCATTTGACCCAGTGTTTCACCCTGGGCTTCCCCGATATTGTTCGCCAAGAAGGCGGATGGGAGCTTGTGACTGTGTGTCGATTACCGTCGCCTGAACCATGTGACTGTGAAGAACAAGTATCCTATTCTGAGGATAAATGACCTCTTCGACCAGCTCAAGGGAGCATGATGGTTATCGAAGATAGACCTTAGGTCTGGCTATCATCAACTCAGAGTTCGAGACGAGGATGTATAGAAGACGACCTTCAGGTGTCAGTATGCCACTATGAGTTCTTGGTTATGACTTTAGGTGTAACGAATGCTCCAAAAGTGTTCATAAGTCTCATGAACAAGATCTTCCATCCTTAACTCTATTGATTTGACATAGTCTTCATCGTCGACATATTGATTTACTCGAATACTAAGGGGGAGCACACATACCACTTGCGGGTTGTACTGGACACACTCCGAGAGAACCATCTTTACAGTTTGCTCTCAAAGTTCCAGTTTTGGATTTGAGATGTCCACTTCTTGGGACACGTCATCTCTGAGGCAGGAGTTGCGGTCGATCTTGTGAAGATAGAGGCAGTACTTTCTTGGGAGCCACATAGAAGCGTGACAGAGGTGTGGAGTTTCCTAGGATTGGCTGGGTACTATCGGAGATTTGTGCGAGACTTCTCCAGAGTTGCAGCGCCACTTTCAACTTTGATGAAGAAGGGAAACTCTTCGTGTGGTCAGATAGATGTCAGAAGATCTTCCAGGTGTTGAGACAGAGATTGACTAGTGCACCCATCTTGAGGCTACCAGAGGAGGGCGTAGGGTACGTAGTTTACTGCGATACATCAGGGTCCAGACTCAGGTGTGTCCTGATGCAGGAGCGGGCAGTGATCGCCTATGGATTATGACATTTGGGGAAACACGAGTAGAACTACGCTACCCATGACATGGAGTTAGAAGAAGTGGTCTTCGCCCTGAAGATGTGGCAGCACTATATGATGGGCGAGCACTTTACAGTCTATTCTGACCACCAGAGTCTCAGGTACATCATCTCGCAGAAGGACTTGAACCTGAGAAAACAACGATGGATCGAGTTCCTCCAAGACTATGACTTTGAGATAGTCTATACTCCTGGGAAGGGGAACGTAGTAGATGATGCTCTCAGCAGGAGGTCAGGAATCCAGCTACTTGGAGAGGAGACAGAGCAGCTATCCGTGTTGCAGATGTCCTTCATGGATAGAGATGAGGAAGCCTTTCTATAGTCGCTCACAGTGACTCCTCCACTACTTCAGCGAGCCAGAGAGGCACATCATGGGGACGTTGACTGTGAGACGCGAAGGGAACAGATATCCTCCTGACATGCACCTGATGGATTCTCTATGGGTGGAGAGAACATCATCCTTTTTAGGGGGAGAACCATGGTACCTGTTGCTTTATGGGAGGAGGTTCTGAGAGATTTTCACACTTCCCCTCTAGCGGTACAACCAGGAGTGGCGAAGATGTACCATGATCTTAGACGACAACACTAGTGGCCGGGTATGAAGAAGGCCATGGAAGAGTTTGTTTCTCGATGCCTCACCTTTCATCAGGTGAAGGTGGAACACCTGGTACAACTAGGCTTGGTACAACCCTTGGAGATCCCAGAGTGGAAGTGGGATGGGATATCTATGGATTTCGTGACAGGGCTTCCACGTACTTCCAGAGGTCACGACTCCATTTGGGTGATTGTCGAACGACTCACCAAGTCGGACCACTTATTAGCCATCAGAGAGTAGGGCTCAGTAGAGAGCTTGGGACGCCTCTACATTCAAGAGATCGTTCGACTTCATGGTGTGCCATCGACTATCGTATCCAATCGAGATGCTCGCTTTACTTCCCGGAATTGGAAGGGGTTGTAGGAGACATTTGGGACGTAGGTACGCCCGAGCACCGCCTTTCACCCACATACGGATGGTCTGATGGAGAGGACCAAACATACTCTTGAGGACAAGCTCAGTGCATGTGTCCTCGACTTGGGTCGCAGCTAGGAGGATCATCTTCCATTGGTTGAGTTGGAGTACAACAATAGCTACCGCTCCACCATCGGGATGGCACCATATGAGGCATTGTACGGATGACCTTGCAGATCACCTCTGTGCTAGACATAACTGGGGGAGTCAGCACTTGTAGGACCAGAGATGGTCTAGGCCACGACGGAGAAGGTACAGATCATCCAGGAATGGATGAGGACTGCTCAGAGTCGACATAAGTCCTATGCTGATAGAAGGAGGAGACCACTAGAGTTCGAGGATGGTGACAACGTTTTATTATGGGTCTCACCTTGATGTGGATTATGGAGATTTGGACGAGACGACAAGCTATCTCTGCACTTCATCGGACCATTCCAGGTTCTCAGTAGGATAGGTGAGGTGGCTTATCTCCTGGCTCTTCCACCTTAGTTGCACCGGGTGCAGGACGTTTTACACGTATCACAACCGATGAGATACATGCACACCCCGATGCATATTATCAACCATGGGGAGCTGGACATCGATAAAGGGGTGACTTTTGAGGAGGTTCCAGTGGAGATCGAGGATCGGTATGAGCGGGTCCTATGTGGATGGTCGATTTCTCTAGTGCGCATCAGGTGGCAGCACAGGAACCTCTAGGAGAGCACATGGGAGTGGAAGGCTCAGATGCGTGCTCGGTACCCTCTTTTGTTTCCCTAGTTTGTGATGTATCTTTATGGGGAAGTAAAGCCCTGAGGTGGGAGTAATGTAAAGACCCGTAAATTTCAAGGAATTTTTTTTATTAAATTCTTTTGGATTTTACAAGTACGCAGTTTCTAAAGGCACATGATTCCGAGGCCCGGAGTGCCTGGAATCAATTTCCAAAGTTTATCTCAGGTACGTTCAGTGAAGGAATGAGTGAGTGTTTCTATCTTATGAACCGGTGCTTGGATTTGAAATCCGAGGGCACCGATGAACTCACAGCGCCTGTATTTTCTTAAGAGGACTTTTACCAAAGGTGCGTTTGCTTGGGAGGAGTTATAAAAAAATTGTGGATTAAATGATAAGTAAAATAAATTTGTGTACAATTTTATTTTATCCATGGAAGTTAAATTCTCTCATGGGAAGTTGATGGTGGGGCCCACGACCACCCAACTTCCCTTGTGTGGTTATGAGGGAGGTGGGGCCCACACGAGCCCCCACCTTTTCACATTCCTTATATCCATAACTCCCCCTTTATTTTGTTAACTTCCCTTTAATGTGAAACCACTAACCTGCTCCTCTCTCCCTCATAAACACTTTCCAACCCATTAATTTAATGAATTCAATCACATAAATTAATTTGAATAAGTGTTTTGAATGCTTGAATTGCATGGAAAACATAATAAAATAAGGGGGAGGCCTTATTTTATTAGGATGGATAGTTGTGTGAGGATATTGGGTGAGGGAGAGCTCTTTTCCCTTGGAATAACTTCATCTTCTTTGGCAATGAACGTCCCCACTTCAACGAAGAATGCTTTTTTTTACGAGGGAGAGCATCGACTCGGAGACTCGGTTTCTTCCGTCATCTTCTTCTTCCATGACCAATGAGGAGGCACCAACGTAGAAACTGGCCATTGACGTCGCCATACAATATTCTCTCCGTGAGAAAGGAAGGGAGATGCAGCTTCCTCCTCGGACGCTCTCCGTCGATGCTTACGGAACCCCACCCCGCGATGCCGTTATTCCGCGATGCTGTTCGTTCGATAACTTGTGGTGAGGTAGGGGTTAAATTCATTATTGGTGAATTAATTTTGTCTTGGATTTAACATTGACATATCTCGTTTAATTTTTGCAATTGTTACTAACGTAATGGGAGGAAATCAGACTGCACAAACAGAGCCGATTCTCCTCCCCGTCTCTTGTTTATTAACAATGGATTTTGAGGCGAAGACGGTGCGGTGTCGTTGCACCGCGCAGAAATGATGAAGACCGTGACTGGAGCGGGCCGCGACGGAGGGGCGCGGTGCCATCATGTCGCACCAGACATACACGAGTCGCGGCCTATGGCCGCGGCGGTTCAAAGGGGCGGCCGGGTGAGACGACCGCCGACGCCACCTGAAGGCGGGACCCGCATGGGGTCCCACTGTCCAAACAAAGGTTGGAAATCTCGGCTGACCATTTTCGCAAAGAGGGGTCATAACCCCCTTTGTGCCCCGCTCGGCCAGCGCCGAGCCTCCCCGCTGGGCCAGCGCCGAGCCGCCTGCGCCGGGCCGGACCGCCCGCACCGGGCCGGACCGCCAGCGCCGGGCCGGGCCGCACCGGTGGGGCCTGGCTGCACCGGGCCACACCAGCCGGCCAGGACGCACCCGAGAGGGCTGGACCCGGACCCCGGACGGGTCAAACCGGTTCGGGCCGACCCAGGGGGTATCGGGCCAGGTCGGACCGGGCCCGAACCCCCTATTTTTGTGCAGTTTCGTTCAAATGCCAATAACATGGGATACAAACCTCTAATCGACACACCGTTAGTTGTTTAGGGATCCTTGCATCGAGACGGTCGTTTCTGTATATTACACTCAAGTTTTCGGAGAACTTTGGGTACGGCTGGGTTGGTTCGAACAAGAAACCAACCGGGCCCTCGGAGCAAAAACGCTAATAACATGACCTCCAGACGTCTGATTGATGTGACATCGACTTTGTTGGAATCCTCTTAGTGAGAAGGTTCTTTTGGCTTACTCCGCTCGAGTTTTGGATTCATCTGGAGTATGGTCGGGTTGGTTTTAGCTTAAAAATCAACCGGGGCCCTGGGACGAAAAAGCCAAAAACTCTCAGACCGAGCGTCTGATTGATGTGTCGTCTATTGCGTTGAGTTCCTATTGATGAGAAATAACTTTGTGATACATCAAATCTGGACATCTTGAGATTTGATGTTTCAACCCCTTGGCTCGTGGAACGGACTCTCCCGGAATCGAGCATGCTGTGTGCGGGAACCCTAGAGCATGCTGCGACTGCAACGACGATGACGACTGTACTTGGATCCTACGTGGGTTCAGCAACGAGAACAACTATACTTGGATTCTCCGTGGGTTCGGCAGTGATGATGATTGTACTTAGATCCAACGTGGGTTCGACAATGATGATTACTGTACGTGGATCCTACATGGGTTCGGCAGTGACGACTTCTATACTTGGATCCTACGTGGGTTCGGTAGGGGAGGTGATTCAGAGGCTACATCTATCATCTCCACCCCTCTTCATGAGTAGTATACCAGTGTGAGCTGAGACTTGATTTTCAATCATTATCTTCGATATGATTGTCTTGCTTTCCTATATGGATTGGGTCATACATTCCTATGTGGATTGGGTTATGTTTTCCTATGTGGACTGGGTTGTATCTGGGCTCGTGAGTTGGTGCGGTACTAGAATTGATGACTTAGGTATATGTATGGGAATATACCTAAGTAGAGTTGGTAGATACTTCATGATTGTATCTTTCCTTTGTGGTTTATCCTTCGTGGATTCTGGGAGACCTTTGGGAGTCTCGGGGTCCCTACTGAGTATCATATACCCACAGATGCATGGGCTATGCCCGCACTACATTGTGTTGGATGCAGATGACAGATAGCGCTGATCGAGGTAGAGGCTCATGGAGCTGGATGGTACATGGAGGAGGATCACTGTACGGGACGTACATGGAGCAGACGGCTGGACATGAGGAGCTGAGAAGACTATATGTACCCACCCTTCAGGTTGGATTTCCAGAGGACGGCTTGGTGTTGCTGCTTTACTTTTCAGCTGTTGTACTTTCTTTTCAGTTGTACTTTACTTTAAGTTGGGTTTGTATTCTGGCCCATTTACTTTCTAGAACTTGTATTTGTACTTATTTTACTTAGTGTTTACTTCAGCTTGCATACTTTGTGGGGTTTGTTTACTTTATAAAGGCAATGCCTTCCCTTTTTTATCCAGATTTACAACTTTGGTGCTAGTCTCCAGCCCCTGTCCTTTAGAAGTCTAGCTTGGGGTAGTCACGACACGGGCCCCAAGGACGGGTCGTGACATATAGTGATGGAAAATGAATCCTATCACTACGTGCCACATGTACGCATGACTAATACCATCATTTGGAATTTGTTAGAGATGAGGTGTGAAATTTTTGTTACATAATCATAATAAAATATAAATATATTATTTATACTATATTAATAATGTTTTTATGGATACTGAATGTTTATAGAAGGTGGAATGAGAAATAACATTGAAACAGTTTGGTTAAGATTTATACCTCTTCTTTGAGAGGCAACCTTTAGATTACACCATTATCCTTTTAGTATTCATCATAGGATAAGACCATTAGATATATGATAAAGGGATAGAATATAGGATGGTTTCAGAGTAGGTATTTTCCAATATAGAAGGATAATTTTTTGTGAATAATGGAGGAGAAGATGTGCCCTTTTATAAGTTAGGGGAGTGAAACATTATTTGTTTCTTAAAATATTTCAATAATATAAGACCAATTTCATGTGAAATATGACACAAATTGAAAATAATTAGAAGTTAATATGAGATAATGTTGAAATACATTTAAATAAATAATTTTAAATGTTTATGTGAGACTTATACATTTATCTATTGGTTTAACACTCCTGGTAAACCCGTTTTAATCTTAATTGTGGTAATAAATTTTTACTATTTTTACAATTAATTATGAAAAAAAATCGATAAACATATTATAATATATTAATTATCTTGATTAATAATTTTATATTCATTTTATGAGATTCAATTTCTATATGTTTTAAAATTTAATTTTAAATAAATATGCATAATGAAACAAAACTTATTTTAGAAAAATTCATTTGTAAACATAAAACTGAATTTACTTCCATTAAATAACTTGTAAAAACCATAAAATGAATGTTAAAATATTTTCTTGAATTTATAATTTATAAATTTATTTATAACCATTAATAAATATAATTAAATTAAATTTACTAATTTAAGAAAACATTGCGGTCATAAATATAGTTTTCATAGAAAAATTTGTTTTTATGCCCCAAAATAAGCTTATAACTAAATAAAGTATAATGATAATTACTATCTAATTAATTGTATTATTTATAATTAAATTATAATTATGTCACTTTAAAAAATAATGGTAATTTTAAATTACTTTATATAATTAATAAAAATGAAAGTTTTTCAAAAATATCATTATTTTCACAATTCACTGAAAAATAAATATATTTTTTTAAAATATCCTAAAACCTCATCCTAAGATTTTATTAAAATTTTGATTTAAAAAATTATATTCATCCCCACATATAAAATTTATAAAAATGTTGGAAATTAATTATAATTATCTTGTAAAAAATAAAATGAAAAATTTATTTTAAGATAAATTGTTTTTGAAGCATAATACAAATTTATTAACAATTGAGTACTTATTTATTATGAATTAATCAATAAAATAGAATTAATTAAAAAATCTATAAATTTTTTCATAATTCATTTATTACTATTTATACCTACCAATTAAACTTCTAGGTTATAAAGGATTTCTATATCATAGTTCATATAGACTTTGGGATGTGTGTAAAGCAAGCTAGAAAAAACATTAAGTTTACTTTAAAAGAAATACATATAAAATATTACGGTGTTATATTATTTCCAATTTAAAAAGAAAATTTTCCTTGAAATTCCAACACAATGATATAAAAAAATTATGATATCTCAATTTGATCACAACCTTGGGTCCCTCTATAGCTTCCTCAAATTTATGATTCCTCTAAAGAAATATGACCATGTGAGTAGTCTTGTTTTGAATAACTTTATCTCTATGATAAAATATTTAAACTAGTTTTTATTGATAATAAATATCATTATACAATAGAACTACCTTGTAATTCAGTACATGTGAAAGATCAATCATTTAATTCCATAAAAGATATACTTGGTGGAAGTAGTAAGTGATAAGATACAATACCTTCTAGATCAAGAATCCCAGTAGGGATAATATATCATGGAATCTACTTTATCTTCGTACTTAATACCATAACCTTCTTCATTGGATAAATTTATAGGAATAACTTCTTAGAAACATTGAATTCCTGATCTCACCGATGATTGTTAGGTTAACTCTTCTTTTAAATACGAGCTACCTTAATGTGATATTGAATGGATATAACATTCTATACCATTTCATTAGGTTTATCAGGTCATAATAGATTACTTTATCTAACTTCATCCTATCATGTTGAAGTTATTTACTTCATTCCATAGAGGGATTCATAAGGAGACATCTGAATACCCGAGTGAAAGCTATTATTATTAGTAAATTTTCTTTGTGAAAGGTGTTAATCCCACGCCCATTTAAAACTAAATAATTGTATATAAACATATCACGTAAGGTCTAAATTTTTCACCCATACTAACCATCAATCTGATGATGATAGGTTGTATAAAAACTCAACATTTCATTGAGATCTTATTGAAGAATTCTATAGAAAATATAGGTAATCTTAAAATCCCATTCAGATACTAAAGAATATAGTTCTCCTTTTAACCTTACTAATAACATAATTTATAACATGGAAATATGATGAAGTGATAAATCGTATATAATATTAAAGAAATGTTCTAACCTTAAAAGGTGATATACTATAACCCAAATTATATTCTTCCCTTTAGATGTTTTTGGGTGTTTGAAAATGAATTCTAGGTTGATGTTTCCCATTTTCATTTTTGTTTAAGTAATAGTTATAATATCATCTTAGAATTATACCTATAATCTATAATTTTATGAAATATTAAGCACTAAGATACATACTCTTCCATATTTATCCTCATATTGTCCCTCTATAAACACTTTTTTAGATCTATTTAGATCAGTATATTTTTATGGTTAATAGAGAATGATGAGACACAAGATTATTCAAACAGATGTTTCTTTATGTCTTGTTTTAAAGGAATACATACTCAATTATCGAACCTTTTCATTTGATCACAACAAATGATGAACTAAGATATATTTCTCACATTCTTATCTGGTCCACATCCTTCTTTGGTGACTCTCCAATATTCTCATGGATTAATAGTTTAACACTCACTTAACGACTATAATATTTCTCCCCTTCCTTCAATATTTCAAGATTCAACCTTTTAGAATAAATAAATATTGTATCATTTATTATCCACATCATATATAAGTTATCACAACCCATTCAACTCAAATCATTAACCATCTCATTATCTTTCCCAGGGTGGAAATGTATTAAGAAGTTATAATCATTAATCAACTACAAAAATATTCTATAGATCCTATTAAATTTTTTATAGGTGAATATATACTTTATAAATTTATAATTAGTATATATGTCACAAATTTCACCTTAATGATAATGGATCCATATTTTTATTGAAAAAATTACCCCTAATAATTATAAATCATGGTTCAATAAATTTTTCTTATGATCCTTCAATTGAAATGAGGAATAATGTATATCCCTATAATTATAAATAGTAACACATTTTGACATATTATTTGATTCATCACTATAAATCACAAAACCTTTTCAACTATAAATTAATGCGAGTATATGTTTAAAAACTAGCATTATTTTCATTTCCTTGAGATATTATTTACATTCATCAATCCAAATAAACTTGACAACCTTCCAGGTTTACTTGGTTATTGGATTACATATACATTATAAATCCTTCAAAAAGTATTGATAACATATTTCCAAAACAATAAAACTGTGGACCTCAGTTACTATGGTTTGTCTGGTCCAATGTTTAATTACTTATATCTTTGTTTAATCAGCCGATATACCCTCTCTTGAGAGTATATGTCCAAAAAAGGAACATTTCAATAGCCAAAATTCACACTTGGAAAATATTTAATAAAAATTCTCTTTATATAGGTTCTTCAATACAATTATCAATTAATATTCATGATCTTCACTTATATTGGAATATAAAATAATATCATCTATTATGAGTACCAAAAATTGATCATGGTAATATATGAAGTACATATTCATTAAATCAATGATGATAATGAGGTCATTAATAAGTCCAAATGACATCCCTATAAATTCATTGTTTCTATACCTCAAATAGATTGATATCTTTGGTATGTATTAAATTTTAACCTTTAATTTATAGTTTCCAGATCAAATATCATTATTGTAAAAATATTCATCCCTACATATTTGATCAAAAATAATAATCAATATAAGGTATGGGATACTTATTCTTTATCAAGATCTTATTAAGTTTTTGATAATAAATTAACACCTCCATTGATCAGTATTTTATATTATAAAAAATAATAGGTGCATCCAGTGGTGATGCACTTTTCAAAATGAATACCATATCTATATTATTCTACAGTTTCTTATTCAATTCCTGTAACTCCATTGGGGCCATTATATATAGATTTATTGAAATAGGTGTAACACCAGGTATGAGTTATTTTAAAATCCAACTTCATGATTATGAGGAATACTTGGAAACTCTTCTAGAAAGACATAAAAAACTCCTATAAAATTTTCATGTATTCAATGTTGTGTTTATCCCAAAAAATTTGAGATAAATATCATATTTAAATGTAAATCAAGAAACATTCCATGGATGAAATTTCCATTGGATGTTTATAATTATATTTTTATAAATATAAAATTATAGGTTGTTTCCAAATATCAAATATTATTTCCAATCCTTTACAATTAATATGTACTCAATATAATGAAAGTTAATCCATACCAAAAATAACATCAAATTCAATTAGAGGGAGAATAATGAGTTTTCTAGGAATTATATCCACACGAACTTCATTATATATATATCTTAGAAGAACAAAGATGAATGGAGATCTCAAGAATACTTTTGTTTGGACAACATAGAGAAGTATATTATAGAGTATATATCTAGATTTTTAATCTGAAAACATGTTAAAAATGAATGTCATATGTGAAATGGTATGATTCCATAATTACCAAAATGTATATTAAAGTTGGATAACATCACAATGGATTTATTTATAGGACTTATAAAAAATTCTATAGGATATAATGTCATTTGGGTTATACATGATATCCTTATGATGTTGAAATAATTTATTCATATTTGAGAACATTTCTGTCTTGATAAAAAATCTATGATATAAATAAAGAAATATACAAGTCTCCATGGAATACCACTTTAGAATATGTTAAATAAATATTTTAGGTTTACATCAAGGTTATGGATATAGTGACCAAAACATAACACACACACACACACACACATATATATATATATATATTACACCTAATTAGATGAATATTCATTATATATCATTACAATACACAATATAAAGAACAATGTTTAGTGATTTTTGAAAATTGGATACATAAAAAATTGGAAGATAAAAGTTATACATCATCTCCCACTTAGTTCTTTACAACTAGAACCCTTATTAGACATATCATACCTAAAATAGTTTTTTCACATAATGGAGAAAATGAACCATAAGAAAGGATAATATCTGATGATATGTAATGGTAAACTTGAGGGATATTGACCAATTATCATATGTATTCATATTAGAAGAATATGGGTATGATAACATAAGATTAAAATTTAAAATTAATACCCAATAATTCATAAAATCTTGATTCATGATGTAAATCTTGGTAGTTTATAAGACATGAATCATAAAGGAATCAATAAACATAATCCATAAGAAGATAAAATTGGCATAAGATTATATTACAAAGGAGGGTCATAGAGTATTGAATAATCATAATCATAAAAATATGATGTTAATGCTACACACTATGATATTGAACACATTTTATCCTTGGGAGAACCACTCATATAACTTCTTTTGGCATGTGATAACCTCGCATGTACCCTATTTCATGCTTGGGATAAGCTCTTGTGTACCATATTTTGAGATTAGGATAACCTCGTGTATAACCTTTTATCTCAAAAAAAATTAATATTTACAAAATTCATTGTATTGATATAATTTACCCACCCATCATATTATTATAATCCATTCATATTTATGCCAAAAGATCAGTAAACCATTTATCAATTAATCATAAAATAACTCATGGAATAGAAAATTGGTTTCATCCATATGTAATCATCATAATCATAAACCATTTATAAAAATAATTAATATGGTAAAATTAAATCATATATCCATTAAATCCTAAGAAACATCAAAGGATGTTTTCATTGATGAGAATTCTGTTAAAAGACTAGGGTAATATTTCTTAAGGAATAAAACATTTTTATTTTGTACTCACTTATTTAAAATCTAAAAATTTAAAAAATATTAAGGAAAATAATGTCATTATAAATAACCAAGGAAAAATAAAAATTAATCTTCAATAAAAGAGTATTCATGATAGTAATATTTTTTCATGTGGTGTATATTTAAAAAAAATATTCCTTTCCCATTTTTGGTAAAAAAAGAATCATGTTTGGATAATTATAAGAAGATTCAATTTAAATCATGGAGAAAATTAAAATATACTTAAAAATTAAAATAAATAATATTTTTAGAATACTGAAAACATCTTTTAAAATATATTAATGAAAGAATTTAAATGGAAGAAAATATTCCTAACTGAATAGAAAAATATTTTAGGTTTCCTTTAAAACAATATTTCAGACATTTGAATATATATAGATATTAAAATAAAAGGAAAAAGTGTAATTTAAATAAATAATAGATTATAATAATGTAAATAAGATTTGGGAGGGACATATCACATAATTTCATTATTGGAACTTTAATCATAAACAATTCTAGTAAAAATGAAATTATAACATAAAACCCTTACAACTTTAGTAACTTCCAAATAAAAACACCATAGATGAAATAATTTAAATTTTAACATTATATTCAATAAATTAAGATGTATAATGGATATAAAATTTTAGATAGGTAGTATATACACCTCATAAACAAAAATAGGTTTATCACATCAAATATATCTCAATGAAATAACATTCAGAAGAAAAACCATTACATGAATGCCATCTTTCTTCATAATAACTATAACCTATTATATAATAAATTTAAGTTTATTTTACTTATGTAATATAATAATATTAATAAATATAATTCCTTATATGGTCCAATTATTACATTTCAACACCCATTTATTGATAACTGTTTATTAAAATCATTGTTTATGGGTGTTAACTATTTTCTTTTTTATATATGTTTTGATTCATAACTTTTGTTTTTTACAATTTGATCATGGTTTTATAATCTATAGAATATTAATCATTTTATTAGTATTTTATTTAATCTTTATATACACTTTTATAAACATTTATATAAAGAGGTGATGAAATATGAATTACACCACTTAGTGGATACGATGGTCCTTACGTACTCACTGGTGATGCTTTAAACATTTTGATAGATATAATAAAATAATGGAAAATAATAATTCAACATTAAAAATATTTTCATATCATTAATATAATATATAAAAATTAAAACCATAATAATAATAAACCATGAAATATGGTGATGGAAAATGAATCATATCACTACTGCCACCTGTACGCATGAGTAATAACTTCATTTGTAAATTGTTAGAGATGAGGTGATGCATTTTTGTTACATAATCATAATAAAATATAAATATATTATTGATACTATAGTAATAATTTTTTTATGGATACTTAAGTTTTATAGAATGTGAAATGAGAAATAAAATTGAAACAACTTTGTTAAGATTTATACATCTTCTTTGAGAGAAAACCTTTAGATTACACCATAATCCTTGTAGTATTCGTCATCAGATAAGACCATTAGATATATGATAAAGCTCTGGAATATTGGAATGTTTTAGACTAGGTAATTTCCAATATATAAGGATCATATTTTTTGAATGATGTAGGAGAATATTTTCCCTTTTATAAGTGAGGGGAGGGACACATTATGAGTTTCATAAAATATTTCAATAATATAAGTCCAATTTCATGTGAAAATTTACCCAAATTGGAAATAATTGGAATTTAATATGAGATAATGTTGAAATATCTTTAAAAATAATAATTTTACATGTTTATGGGACACTTATACCTTTATCTCTTGGTTTAACACTCTTGGTAAACCTGTTTTAACCTTAACTGTGGTAACAAAATTTTATTGTTTTTACAATTAATTATGAAAAATATTATGATAAAAATATTATAATATATTAATTATTTTGATTAAAAACATTTAAAACATTTTATAATATTCAATTTCTATATGTTTTAGGATTTAATTTTAAATAAATATGTAGAATGGAATAAAACTTACTCTAGAAAAATTCATTTGGAAGCCTAAAACTCAATTTACTTCCATTACATGACTAGTAAAAACCATAAAATTAATGGTAAAATATTTTATGGAATTTAAAATATTTAAATTTATTTATAACCATTAATTAATATAATTAAATTTAATGTACTTATTTAAGAAAACATTCCAGTCATAAAAATAGTTTTTTTTTGAAAAAATTATTTTTATGCCCCAAAATGAGATTATACCGAAATAAAGAATAATGATTATTCCTATATTATTAATTGAATTATTTATAATTAAATTATAATTATGTCACTTTAAAACATAATTGAAATTTTAAATTACTTTATTTAATTAAAAAATGATTGTCTTATAAAAATATAAATATTTTCAAAATTCAATGAATTTTTTTTGAAAGATCATAAAACTTACACCTAAGATTATATTAAAATTATGATTTAAAAAATTATGTTCATCCCTAAAAATAAAATTTATAAAAATGTTAGAATGAAATTATAAATTTTATGGGAAAAATCCATTAAAAAAATTGTTTTAAGGGAACTTGTTTTTGAAGCATAATACGACTTTACTAAAATGTGATTACTTATTTATTATGAATTAATAAATAAAATAGAATTACTTAAAAACTGTATTAATTTTTTCATAATTCATTTATTACTATTTATACCTACCAATTTAACTCCTAGGTTATAAAGGATTACTATTTAATGGTTCATTTAGACTCTGAGAGGCATGTAATGAAAGCTATCAAAAACTTCAAGTTTGCTTCAAAGGAAATACATATAAAAAATTAGGGTGTTATATTATAACCCATTTAAAAAGAAATTTTGCCATGAAATTCCAACACACTGATATAAAAAAATTAGGATATCATTGTTTGATCTCATCCTTGGGTTCCTATATAGCTTCCACAAATTTATGATTCCTCTAAAGAAATATGAACATGTGAGTAGTTTGGTTTTGAAGAACTTTATCTCTATGATAAAATAATTAAACTAGTTTTATTGATAATAAATATCATTATACAATAGAATGACATTGAAATTCATTAAATGTGAATGATCAATCATTTAATTCCTCAAAAGAGATACTTGGAACACATTGTGAAATTGGGAGGGTTTTGGTGGAATCAATAAGTGATAAGCTATAGTCCCTACTGAATAAAGAATCCCAGTAGGGATAATATATCTAGGAGTACACTTTATCTTCTTCTCAAATATCATAACATTATTCAATGGATAAATTCATAGGAATAACGTCTCACAAAAATTGAATTCCTGATATCATCGATGATTGTTAGGTTAACTCTTCTTTCAAATATGAGTTACCTTAATGTGATATTGAATGGATCTAACATTATATACCATTTAATTAGGTTTATAAGATTATAATAGATTACTTTCTATAACTTCATCCTATCATGTTGAGGTTATTCACTTCATTCCATAGAGGGATTCACAAGGAGATATCTGAATACATGAGTGAAAGCTATTATTATTTGAAAAGTTTCCCACTAAAAGGTGTTAATCGCAAGACCATTTAAAATTAATTATTTTCATATAAAACTATCCTACATGGTTTAAATTGTTCACCCAAATAAACCATCAATATGTTGATGATAGATTGAATTAAAACTCAACATTTTATTGAGAGATTTTTTAGACTTTTATAGAATATCTAGGTAATCCCAAAATCATATTCAGATACTAAAGAATATGGTGCTCCTTGTAACCTTACTAATAACGTAATTTAAAATATAGAAATATTATCATGTGATAAATCTTATATAATTACAATGAAATGTTCTAACAACATAATGTGATCTACTATAACCCAAATTATATTCTACCCTTCAGAAATATTTGGGTGTTTGACATTTAATTCTAGGTTGATGTTTCCAATTTTCATTTTTTATGAGTAATAGTTATAACATCCCCTTCGACTTATATCTATCATACTTAATTTTATGACACATTAAGCACTAAGATACATACCCTTCCATATCCATCTTCATATTTTCTTTCTATAAACACTATTTCAGATCTCTTTACATCATCATATTTTTATTCTGAATAGAGAATAATGAGCCGAATGCTTCTTCGAATAGATCTTCCTTTAAGTATAGTATTAAAGGGATACATAATCAATTATTTAACCTTATCATTTGATCATAACGCTGGTTGAACTAAGATATATTTCTCACATTCATTTTCTTGTCCACATCCTTCTTCTGTGACTCTCCAATATTCTCATGGATTAATGGGTGAACACTCACTTAATGATGATAATATTTCTCCAATTACATAAATATTTCAACGATCAACCATTTAGAATTGATAAATATTGTATCATTTATGACCCCCATCATAGATAAGTTATCACGACCCATTCAACTAAAATCATTAACCACCTTGTTATATTTCCCAAGGTGGTAATGTATTAAGAAGTTATAATCATTGATCAACTCCAAAAATATTCTATAGATCATATTCAACTTCTATAGGTGAATATATACTTTAAAATTTTATGATTAGTATATATTCCACACCTTTCACCTTAAATATAATGAATCTATATTTTTATTTAAAATATTACCACTACTAATTATAAATCTTGATTCAAGAAATTTTTCATTTGAACCGTCAATTGACATGAGGATTAATTTATATCCTTATAATTATAAATAGTTACACGTTTTGACATATTATTTAATTCATCACTATAAATCACAAAAGCTTTTCATCTATAATTTAGTGTGAGAATAGGTTCACAGACTAATATTCTCTTCAGTACCTTGAAATATTCTTTACATTCATTAATACAAATGAACTTTACTCCATTATAGGTTTACTTGGTTATAGGATTACATATCCATGATAAATCCTTCAGAAAGTGTTGATAATATATTTTCAAAACAAGAAAACTATAGATATCAGTCACTATGGTTGGTCTGGGCCAATGTTTAATTATTTATATATTTGTTTGATCCACTGATATACCCTCTCTTGATAGTATATGTCCAAAAAAATAAACATTTCTATAGCCAAAATTCACACTTGGAAAATATTTAATACAACTTAAACTTATAGAGGTTCTTCAATAAAATTATCATGCAATATTCATGATCTTCACTTCTCTTAGAATATAAAATAATATCATATATTATGAGTACCAAAAATTGATCATGGTAATATATGAAATAAATATTCATTAAATCAATGAAGATAATGAGGTCATTAATAAGTCCAAATTTCATCACTATAAATTCATTGTTTTCATACCTCAAATAGACAGATATATTTGGTATGTATTCAATTTTAACACTAAATTGAAATTTTTAGGATCAAATATCATTATTGGAAAAATATGTATCCCTTTATATTTGATAAAACAAATCATCAATATGTGGTAGAGGATAATTATTCTTTATTGATATCTTATTAAATTTTTGGTAATAAATTAAGATCCTCATTGATCCATATTTCATATTAGAAAAAAGAATAGGTGCAGACAATGGCAATTCACTTGTCCAAATGAATACCTTATATATATTTTTCTAAAGTTTCTTATTCAATTCCTATAACACAATTGGGGCCATTATATATAGATTTATTGTAATAGGTGTAGCACCAGGTATGAGTTATATTGAAAAATCATCTTCATGATTATTATGAATACTTGGAATCTCTTCTAGAAAGACTACAAAAAATATTATATAATTGTAATGTATTCAATGTTGTGTTTCTCCCCAACTATTTGAGATAGATAACCTATTTGAATATGAATCAAGTAATATTACATGGATTTAGTTTACATTGTATGTTTATAATTATCTTTTTATAAATGGAAAATTATAGGTTAGTTCTTAATATCAAATGTGATTTCTATTCCTTTACATTTAATATAGACTCTCTATAAGGAATGTTAATCCATACAAAAAGTAAAATAAAATTCAACTAGAGGGAGAATAATGAGATTTTCAGGAATAAAATCCCCACAAAATTCAATTAGGTAAGAATCATATACATTATATGTGTTTATTTCACCATTAGGATATTTCACTACTAATTCAACATCTATTTTTTGAGGTGGTAATATGACACCCTTAGAAAATTATTCATATAAAAAGATTTGGTAGAACTATAATCAAATAAAAATTAGTAGATCTAGTGTGGATGGTAAGTGAACCTTTATCCCCTTCATTATCATACCCTACATTGAAAATAGTGATTTCATGAGATTTTTATTTTTTTTCTGGGATTAATAGTTTTATAACATTGATCATCATCATTAAAACTAAAATTAGAGAATTATTTATCATAATTCTCATACTCATTTAAATTTAAACATTGAAGTGGGGTTGGTGAATTTTAAAGAGATTTATACCAATTTTCATAATTGGATAACTTCTTATAATTAATTTAGAATTCAAATAACATTTGAATTTCATTTCCACACATAAATAATTTATAGTCTCCTTAAAAAAATTCCCTCCAAGTATATTTCTACACTTCTGGAATAATTGAAGATTCATATTATTACCTCCATGGTCATTGTTATTATAATTTATTTTTAGTACTATTATTCATTTCTTATCAAAACCATGAGATTGATTGGCTACTGCAATCTTCATTTATACTATCATATCATATCTAATGATTTCCTCAATGCTAAAGAAGTATCTTATGTATAACACCCTTCAGAGACTTGGGTTGAATCTATTGAACAAATTATCAATACTAATATTACATTCATTGATAATACTATAGGAATACCTTGAAATTATTCTACCATTTTCCTAATAAGTACTAATAGATTCATAATCGTTGTACTTTATCTCAAATAATTCATTATCAATTTCATATGAATTATATGGGGAAAGAACATATTAAAAAATAACATCCTAAACTCATCCCACTCTACATAGTTAATTTCTTCCCAACACCTTGTATTATTGATAATAGACCACCATTGATATGATTTTCCTTCCAAATGGTAAATGACTATTATAAATGTTTCATTCACCAATCACTATAAAACATAAAATATATTTTCAGTGGTACAGATCCATTAATAAATAATTAGTAGATCAATGGGAAGAATAAAATAATATGGATGTTTCCTCATTAAGTACTCCAAAGAATATAGTTTCCTTCTTTCCCCAAATGGAATATCAGTATGATTCAAATATTGATAAAGTTATGTAAGTAAAGAAGTGAGAATTTTCATTCCATATGTAGTAAAATTCATTTGATTTAGAGTATAATAATTTAATTTTCATCAAATTCAATATTAATAAGGTTCCTTCTTATTACATCCATTTACTAAATCTAAAATTCATAGTACGAGAAACTATAATTGTAGTGTAAAATTACTGAATCATGAAAAATAATTTATAGGATGTCTAAATCTTGACACAATCAATATATGACACCTTAGGTTTAACCTAGTCTATCCATGGTCACTATCAACTCAAATCCTCCATAATGGTTTATATTGAAAATGTGAATGAACCTAAGAATATCCCATAAGAGTTTCTAGATATGTGTGTAGTCTTATGCGTACTCATTATGCATTGTTGACGATTGAGTTAATACCCATTACACCCCATTAAGAGTTATCACCATTAAATGCATATGTCTCACAACTACATCCACTTACTAGTATCTAGATATACATTTATTTTCTAGAATTACCATAACAAATTCTTTACCATAACATGGTATGTTTTCCTATACTTATAATTATCCTATGGGTTCACACTAAATTTTTATATCATATTTTCCAAAACTAACTAAACCTTTCTCTAAAACCAACTATAACAAAACCAAACATTACATACATAAATATTACATCTTATTAGATGAATATCCTTAAAATGTCCTTAGAATCCATGTTATAACCACAAATGTTTAGTGTATTTGGAAACATGGATACATAAATAATAAGTATATAAATTATCTACATCATCTTTTAGTTAGTTTTTACACAACAAGCACCGATCTTAAATATATCAAACATGAAAACATTCTTCATATCATGAGGAAAAGGAAACATAATAAAGGGGGAGCTCTGATAACCTGTAAGGGTAAAATAGGGAGTTATAAATCAATTATCAAATGTAATCATATCACGAGCATAAGGATATGACAAAATTAGATTAAAATTTTAAATTTATACCCAACAATTCATATAAGCATGTTTCATAGCATACATCTTAACAGTTCATAAAACATATATCATAAAGGAATCAATGAACATGACCCATGAGAGAATACCATCTTCATAAGATTATGTCATAAAAAGGTGGCATAAGGTGTGGATATTCATAATCATATAGATATTATGATAAGGATACCCAACAAGACATTCATCACATTTTATGCATGGGATAAAAACTTGTATACCTTATTTTTTCTTCAGATAATATCCAATATACCCTATTTTGGGTTTAAGATAACCTCCTATGTACCATATTTGTGGTTTGAGATATCCTATCATGTAAAATTTGAGATTAAAAAAATTACTTCTACCCAATGTATTGGAGGGTTATTGTAATGACCAACTTATCCTCATTGTCTTGAGAATACAACAAGTCATTACTTGGCCTTAAGCGACATCCCCAAGATGACAAAGGCTAGAAATAAATGTCGAAGGGTCTCAAGTATAATTGGGGGACGATTTACCCTTTAAGAAATAAACCCATCCATTAACCATTCACTATATGATGCATGAACAAACTAAAGACCAACCAACAACTTCATTTAAATTAAACCACATCAGAGTACAAAACAGGGGAAAACCAAACCAAACATCAAAATAAATAGTGGAAGAACAACTCAAGACTCTCAAAAGACACCACGTCTCCATGGTCCACAAGCTCCAAGCTCCACAACATCTCCTAAACATCACCACAAGCCATTAGTAATGAGATTCTTTACCTTTACCTGTGTCTCTGAAAACAACATATGTAAAAGCACCAAAGTTCCAAAGCAGGGGTGAGTATAAACCTCAGTAGGTTTTCCCCAATGACATCCCTACTCACGCCACTATGATAGAAGAGTTAGAAACATCTATATAAAAACATTTTATAGAAAACATTTCCTCAAAAGCAGTTTATAACTAAATATAAACAAGTTTCCAAAACCATTCGTAACCAAAAGCAGTCAAGATCAATTGAAACTAATTTTCCAACAAGTCATTTTTTCAGAAAAATAACAAATCCATGTTTAGACCCATTTCAAAAACACCCCGTTTTGGCAACCCAACCATTTCACAAACCAATGAAATCAACCATGCATGCTTCGTTATGACAGTTCCACACTCATGAGCGGTTTCTCGTCGATCTACCAAGTCGTCACAGGGTAATTATTACCTATGTTCCATTACACCTTTGGAACTGAGCACAAGGTCATATTTCAAACAATCCTTGTACAAATATTTACCATGTGCTAGTACACCTTTGGCACCGATTACAAGGTCATATTTCAACCAAGCCTTGTATGTGAAACATGAAAACACACCACACATTCACAAAAATCATGCCAAAACCATCCTTTCAATAAAACACCTTTTATTGAAAACCATTTTCATCAAAACCAAGTGTGTTCAACCAATTCAAACCATTTCAATAAAACAGTACTTTTAATGAAAACAAAATAATGAACAAAATTCATCAAGCCATTTCAATACCAAATCATTTTAATAAAACACCACTTTTTTTTTGAAAACCCATCTTCCATAAAACCATTTTCCATTCCAGAAAATCCAAAATTTAAAATCAACATTTTAAATTCAAGAATCCAAATCACTTTGCACAACAATTTACCATGATTTCACAATTTCCTCAAAACCATAAATCATCACCGAAGATGATTTATTCCATGCTTTGAACGATCAATTTCATTCAAACAAGCCAATTTGAAACTAAGACAATCAATTCTAACAAGAGGATTCGAGAGTGAATCCACCTACCTCCACAAAAAGGGCGAAACCAATCCACGGACGAAGAACGCTCAAGAACTCTAGGTCAAAACTCCAAAAACCCTCACTAGATCTCTTCACCTAACACAACCAAGACCAAATTTTGTCATATTTGGCATCCAAAACATTAGATCTACACATAATGGGCGTAGATATAAGAAAAAAGAGAAGAAGAAAAGTATATCTAAGTAGATCTGAGAAACAGATCCAGAACGATCATATACCTTAAGAATCTGGCTTCAATTCTCTAAGAGAATCCTTCAGATCGCCTCTGAAACGCTTAGGAGAAGTCTTCCATCCTTAAAGGGAGAGTAATCCTGAGTTAGGGTTTCTTAGGATATTTAAACAAGAAAATTAAAGGTAGAACTAGTTAGATCCAAAATTTTAGGATCTAACTTTAAGTGATTGCACGATTAGTTTGCACAGTTTGAAAAATCATGCGCTAATTGTGTGTTAGCTTCTACCTCGACCATCCATCATGCACAACCTCATCGCACGGTTTCCCTTAACCGTACACCGACCGTGCGGAAGCCACTGCCTCCTTAGTCAGACACGCACGGTTTGGCCGCACGGGTTGACAACCCGTACGCCGACCGTGCGCCTTCCCTTTTGCTTCCAACTTCACTCCAGGATCTCCCGATTCTCCCATACGTCACCCATAAATTTTGAAACCAAGAAAAGAATCAAGTAAGGGTTACACACCAGAAACTGGGGGTACTATATTCTCCCCACCATTGGCCTTTCCATCCCCGGAAAGTAGAAAACCATTTATTGCCTGAAAGATTTCTGGCCACTGCCCTTTCATTTCTATCTCGCATTCCCAAGTATCTTCCTGAATCTGACCATGTTGCCACAAAACCCGCACTATACCGATGCTTCTTCTACGCCAGACTTTCTCCTGCATATCGACAATCCGCACTGGAATATGCACCAACGAAGCATCTGGTTCTAGGTCAACGTGATCCCATCTGACCACATGGTCAGGATCAGGTTGATACTTCTTCAACTCAGATACACGGAACACATTATGCACTGCACCGAATCGTGGTGGTAATGCCAACCGATACTCCACCTCACCAACCTGTTATAGTATCTCAAATGGGCCTATATATCAAGGAGATAATTATCCCTGCTTCCCAAAATGATGATGTCCAAGCCTTGGAGAGATTCTCAAAAAGACATGATCACTCACCACAAATGATAACAATCTTCGGTGATGATCTGCATATGATTTCTGACGACTCTGTGCCGTCTCCATATTCTTTTTAATTAACTAATTCTTCTCCATTGTTTCTTGGACAAGGCTCAACCCAACTAGTGAAGTCTCACCTGTTTCCACCCAGCATAGTGGAGAACGACAAGGACGCCCATACAGTGCATCAAACAGAGCCATGTGTATCGAGGCTTGATAACTTTTATTGTATGAGAACTCCACTAAGGGTATATTCTCTTTCCATGAGCCACGGAAATCCATTACACAAGACCGCAACATGTCTTCCAATGTCTGTATCTTCCTTTCGGATTGTCCATCTGTCTGAGGATGATACACTGTAATCATATTCAACTAAGTTCCCAAGGATTTCTGTATGGATCGCCAAAAACGAGATGTGAACCTCATATCTCTGTCTGACATGATAGAAATTGGTACACCATGTCTATTTACCACTTCTCGGATATATATTTTTGAAATATCTTTCATCGTATGATTTTCACGAATAGGGATGAAATGGGCCGACTTGGTTAGACGATCCACTATCACCCAAATGGAATCGTGTTTCCGGACTATTCTTGGAAGACCTATAACAAAATCCATTACTATCTGAATCCATTTCCACACAGGGATAGGTAAATATTGTAACATATCAGCTGGTCTCTGATGCTCTCCTTTAACCTTCTGACAAGTTAAGCACCATGAGATGAATTCAACCACCTTTCTTTTCATGCTGCTCCACCAAAAATGCGCCTTTGACGCCTTATACATCTTATGTATTCCTAGATGAATAGCCCATTTGGAATGCTGGTAAGCATGAAGGAGTTGTTCCTAAGTAGTTAAAGGTATAACCATCCGATCTCAAAACCACAAAACTGAACTCCCATTCAGATTTCATCCCTGAGTGGTCTTCCCACCATTGAGTTTTGAACTCATTGAAACATAGTTTACATCGGATGCTTGTGCATCTTTTACTATCTCCACCAAATCAAGAACAACCACAGCAGGAAATAAAACCACAAAATCACCTCAGTCTTCACATTCTAAATGCGTGTCGGCTAAGACCGACATCAACTGCCATTCGTCTGAAGCTTTTTTCGACAACTAAACATATGAATTTCTGCAGGAATTCCAAATCGTGTGTTGGGTAATTCTTCTCATGCACCCTCAACTACCTTGAACCATAAGCAACAGCATGGTCTCCTTGCAGGGGAAAACCTCCCAACCCTGTTCCCGAAGCATCACAATACACCACATACCCTTGTCCTAATTCAGGCAAGATCGAGATGGGTGCTAATGTAAGGCGAAGTTTCAACTCTTGAAAATATCTCTGAAATTCCTCAGTCCTTTTAAATTCATTGTTTTTATTTTTCAATGTTTTCATAGGTGAAGCTAGTGGTTAGAAGTCACAGACAAAGTGTCGGTAATAACCAGCTAGACCAAGAAAACTTTGTATTTCAAAGACATTCTTCGGTGGTTTCCAAGAAAGAACAGATTCTATATTTTATGGATCTACTGAAACACCTTTCTTAGAAACAACATGTCCTAGAAAGCGTACCTCTTGTATCCAAAAATCACCCATTGATAATTTGGTTTACAACTGATGGTCCCTCAAGATTTGCAACACTATCACCAAGTGTTTCTCATGCTCAACCCTTGTTCTTGAATACACCAATATGTCATCCACAAACACCACAACAAAAGAATCCAGATATCGCTGAAATATCCAATTCATCAATGTCATAAAGACTGCTGGTGAATTCGTAAGACCAAAAGGCATGAATACATATTCGTAGTGGTCATATCTGCTTCTGAAGGATGTCTTCGGAATATCCTCCTTCCGAACTCGCAACGAGTGATATCCTGACCGCAAGTCAATCTTGAAGAACCACTGAGCTCACCTCAATTGATCAAACAGGTCATCAATCCATGGAAGTGGATATCTATTCTTTATTGAAACTTGGTTAAGCTTACGATAACCAACACACATCCGAAGAGTTCCATCTACCTTATTCACAAACAATATTGCTTCTTCCCAAGGAGAAGGACTTCGTCGAACGAAACCCTTATTTTCTAGCTCCTCTAACTGCACTTTCAATTCCTGTAACTCTCTTGGTGTCATCCTATAAGGTGGAAGAGAAATAGGACTGGTCCTCAGAAGGAGATCAATTGTAAAATACACTTCCCTTAGAGTTGGTAACCCTGAGAAGTTCTTGGGGAAGAAATCTAGAAATTGATCCACAACAGCTGGAAAACTATTTTCCTCGATATTTTCAATTGATGCCAAAAAACTCTAATTGATACGATATCGTGCCAATAGTTGGTGCCAACCAATTTGTTGCACCATCTTTCAACTCTTCTCCCCTATAAAGAAATGTCTAATGCCATCCTACCTCACAAAACTCACCATCCCTGCATAGCAATCGATGTGGGCCTTAAACGTCGCCAACAAATCCATTCCCAGGATTATGTCATAATCATCCATATGAAGAACTGAGAAATACCACATCAATTCGATGTCGTCCACAAATAAACAACACCCTCGACATATGAAGGTTGGACACTCTCTTTGTCCCAGAGGAGTTAGTAGGTTCAAAAGAGAAGACATCATTTCTACATGTAAATCCAACAGATCAATGATACGAGAAGCAAGAAAATAATGGGGAGCACCCGTATCCAAAAAATCTTGCATCAACGTGGAAATTAAAATAACCCTACCTCACACTTTGGAGGATCCTAACTGATCATCCACTAAAACTTTCTCAGCTACAATAAGATGTGTTCTTTCCATACTCTTCTCTTTATTTTCCTGCTGACCCTTCCCTTTCTGAAGAGTGTCACGAACACCTGACCTCATAGAATTACGAAAATAGCGCTAAAGGTGTTCCATATTGTTACAATTATGACATTCTCGTGGTTGTTCCTTACAATACCACTTGATGTGGCTTGTAGATCCACACTGGAAACATCCTGGATTACTCTTGGGTCTCGGAGAAAGTTTTAGCAATCTTGTGGTCTGATTCTAATCTGTTCTTCCTCCTTGAGAAAAATTGTCTGATACCCTCTTGCTGTTAGTTTTAGAGTTCTTAGCTCCTCTAGTGAAGATAATCATACTTCCTCCACATGTATTTTCAGCAGTGACAGATATTGTAAACAAGGTATCCGGTTGCAGTCTCAATTCAATGGTTTTAAAAGCCTATACAATGCTTTGGACCAACTTTTGGTTCACCTGTGGTTCAAGTGCAACCACATTCTCACTGGCCTCTTTCGACTGGTTTCTATAACGCCTACCAGGTGCCATTTCCTAAACCAACAATAAACTCCCTCAATCCCACTCTCTAGCAACTGATGGCTTAGAATTTCAAATTCTATCACACCATCTATCACAAAATTTGTTTCAAAACGGCCTTTTCTCCATGATCAAACATTTTTTAAAACATTTCTCATGCCTTTTGAATATCAACCCATTTTCAAAATACACCAAATAATGTTTCAAAATCTTTCATTTGAAAATAATTTTTTCATTTTTCAAAAATTCTCACTTTTCCCGAAATCATAAATCATTATTCTTCAAGTGATATGCAATCCTAGTGGGAAGTCATTCCTCTAAAATAAATGTCATGCTTCTCTCATTGGCTAAACCCGTGACAATGATATTTCCAACATTCTATAAGTGTATCCAAAACACTTATGTACCCAACAACCTGGTAACTTGAAGTTCAGCATAAACGGGTTAGCCACGTCCATTTATGCTATAAATTTCAAGTTCCGACAATCCTACTCCTATATAAGATGACCACCCAAGGAATAGACAAGAATGAATTTCAACTCCAAGACCAAGAACATCGATGACTACTTGTTAGGTAAGGACCGAACAAGCTGATACCATTTGTAATGACCAGCTTATCCTCATTGGCTTCAGAATACAACAAGTCATTACTTGGCCTTAAGCGACATCCCCAAGACACCAAAGGATGGAAATAAATTCCGAAGGGTCTCAAGTATAAGTGGGGGACTATTTACCCTTTAAGAAATAAACCCATCCATTAACCATTCACAATATGATGCATGAAAAAATTAAAGAACAACCAAAAAATTCATTTAAATTAAACCACATCAGAGTACACAACAGCGAAAAACCAAAACAAACATCAAAATACACAGTGGAAGAACAACTAAAGGCTCTCAAAAGACACCATGTTTCTGTGGTTCACAAGCTCCAAGCTCCACATAATCTACCAAACATCACCAAGAGCCATTATTAATGAGAGGCTTTACCATTACCTGTATCTCGGAAAAAAACATTTGCAAAAGCACCAAAGTGCCAAAGTAGGGGTGAGTATAAAACTCAGTAGGTTTCCCCCAATGACTTCCCTACCCACGCCACTAGGATATAATAGTTAGCAACAACTATATAAAAACATATTATATTTTTTTCTTCTCAAAAGCAGTTTATAACTAAATATAAACAAGTTTCCAAAACCATTCATAACCAAAAGCATCCAAGAGAAATTGAAACTAGTTTTCCAACAAGTCATTTTTCAGAAAAATAACAAATCCATCTTTAGAACCATTTCAGAAACACCCCGTTTTGGCAACCCAACCATTTCACAAACCCGTGAAATCAACCATGCATGCTTCATTATGACAGTTCCATACTCATGAGTGGTTTCTCGTCGATCTACCAAGTCATCAAAAGGTAATTAGTCCCCACGTTCCATTACACCTTTGGTACCAAGCACATGGTCATATTTCCACCATGCCTCATACAAGTAGTTACCATCTCCCAGTACACCTTTGGCACCAAGCACAAGGTCATATTTCAACAAATCCTCATATATGCAACATGAACACACACCACAAATTCACAACAATCACGCCAAAACCATCCTTTCAATAAAAAACCTTTTATTTAAAACCATTTTCATCAAAACCAAGTGTGTTCAACCAATTCAAACCATTCAATAAAAACCGTACTTTTAATGAAAACCAAAGAATTAACCAATTTCATCAAGCCATTTCAATACCAAACCATTTTAAGAAAACACCCCTTTTTATTGAAAACCCATATTTCATCAAATTGTTTTCAATTCCAACAAATCCATAATTTAAAATCAACATTTTAAATTCAATAAGACAAATCAATTTTCACAACAATTTACCAAGATTTCACAATTTCATCAAAACCATAAATCATCACCAAAGAAGATTTATTCCATGGTTTTGATAATCAATTTCATTCAAACAAGCCAATTTGAAACTAAGACAATCAATTCTAATAAGAGGAGTCGAGAGTGAATCCACCTACCTCAAAACAAATGGTGAAACCAAGCCACGAACGAAGAACTCTCAAGAACATCGGGTCCAAACTCCAAAAACCCTCTTTAGATCTCTTCTATTAACACAATAAAGACCAAATTTTTTCATATTTGGCATCAAAACCCTTATATCTACCCATAACGGGCATAGATATAAGAAAACAAGATAATAGGAGAAGTAGATCTAAGTAGATTTGAGAAACCGATCAAGAACGATCACATACCTTAAGAACACGACTTCTATTCGCCAAGATAATCCTTCGGATCGCCTCCATAACGCTTGGGAGAAGTCTTCAAACCTTAAAGGGAGAGTAATCCCAATTTAGGGTCACTTAGGAGGTTTAATCAAGGCAATTAATGGAAAAACGAGTAAGATCCACAATTTTAGAATCTAACTTTAATTGACCGCACGGTTAGTCCGCATGGTTTGACAAAACGTGCGCTAACCGTGATTTAGACTTTGCCTTGGCCATCCATCACGCATGACCTCGTCACACAGTTTCCCTTAACCGTATGCCGACCATGCGGAAGACACTGTTTCCTCAGTCAGACACGCATGGTTTGGCCACACGGTCTGAAAAACCGTGCACCGACCGTGCACCTTCCCCTTTGCTTCCAACTTCACTCTAGGATCTCCTGATTCTCCCATACGTCACCCATAACTTTTGAAACCAAGAAAATCATCAAGTAAGGGTTACATACTAGAAACCGGGGGTACTACAGTTATAATGGACCAACCTATTACCTAGTCATAATCCATTCTTATTTATACAACATGATCATGAAAATTTTTATAATTTCATCATAACTTAACTTGAATAATTATAAACAAGTTTAGTCAATATTTCTTCATCATAATAAAAAACCATACAAATAAATAATTAACATGGTAGTGTTGGATAATATCCTCAGTTAAGAACAATAAACACAAAAGGCTATTTTTAAGGATAAAAATTCTTTTAAAATATCCTCGGAACAATTTTTGAAGAAAATAACCTTTTAATTTTGAAATCACTTATTTAAAGTCTGAAACTTTACAACATATAAAGGAAAATATATTCTTAAAAAAATAGAATCATTTAATGTAAAATTAAAAGTAAAGAGTAGTAATTATTGTGGAAAAATTATTTCATATAGTGTATGTTAAAATAATGATTCCTTTCCCATTTTTGATATAAAATCAAAATTACAATGTTTGGAAAATGATATGAATATTATTTGTAAACCATTATAAAAAACAAGATTATAGTTTAACATTAATTTAAATATTATTTTTAAAATAATGAAAACATTTTAATGAAAATATGGACATGGAAGTAAAGATTCTTGAACGTCTAGAAAAAAGGTTGGTTTTCTTTAAAACTATTATTCTTGAATTTAGATCACCTAGAGAGAGTAAAATTGAATTAAACCAATTTCATTAATAAAATACACCTATAATAAAAAACTACAAAATATTTGGGAGAGATAGATCATATAATTTCATTATAATAAATTTAAGTAAAAACAATCCTAGTAAAAATGAGATTATAATGTAAATCCCTTTTAACTTTTTGTAATATTCACGTCAAAACCCATTGGAAAAATTTGAGTTTTATTTTAAATAAAATTAATTAAGAAGGATCCATGATATTACTTGTCAAATTATAAGTATATACACTATATAAATATAAATATGTTCTTATCATCAAACATGTCTCAATGAAATAAATTTGAGATGAATAACCCTTACTACTAGTCTATATTTTTTTATTAAGAGCTCTAACACCCATATTAATAATTTAAAATTTATTATAATTTTATTATATATATGTATTAATAAATATGATACCATATATGTCCCTTTATAACATTTTAACACCCATTTATAAATAATTATTTATTCAAATAGTTGTTTCTAGGTATTAACTATTTTTTTGTTCATGTATGTTTCGGTACAACAGTTATGTTTATTGAAATTTGATGGTAATTCCATCATATGAAGAATAATAATATTTGAATAATAATAATATTTAATCCTTATATTCACTTTTATAACCAATAATATAAATTAGTAATTAAAAATTAATTAAATCACTTCATGGAGATGGTAGTTTGTACGTGCACACAAATAATGATTTCCACTTTTCAATGGATGAAAAAAATAATGGTAAACAATAATTAGACTTTATAAAACTTTTTTCTATAATAAATATCACATATATACCTTAAATACATCATTACAACAAACCATTAATGATGGAAATGGAAAATGAATCATATCTCTTTGTGAAGGTGGTAGTCCACATGTAAACATGAGTGATACTTTCATTTCCCATTTGGTTGAGAAGAGGTGGGAAATTAATATAAAATCATCACAATAATATCTAATTATATTGGTGATACATTATTATTCATTTTTATGTGTTAAAATTTTTAGAGAAGTTTAACGTATAAATAAAAATGATAGAGCATTGATAATATTTAGACATCTTCTTTGAGAGACCAATTTTGGATTACTCCTTGGTCCTTAAAAGATTGGTATTTGGAGATGAATATTTTCTCTAGGATGAAGGTAAAAAATCTAGTATGGTTGCAAAGTAGATATTTTTTGATCTATAATTTCCAAATTGTATGAATATGGGAGGAAAAGAGGTTCCCTTTTGTTAGTGAGGGGAGGAAGAGACATAGATTTACTTAAATGATTTCTATAAGTTAATGTAACATTCATGCGATAGTGAATAAAAATGGACTATAATTGGAATTTGGGATATGATAATTTTGAAATATCTTCAAACAATAATAATTAGGCATATTTATGTGGCACGTCGACCCTTATATCTTGGTTTAATAACACCCGATAAACATGTTTTAACCCTAACCATTGTCACAAAATTTTACTATTATTACTATTTATTCTAAACAAAAATTAAGTTGAGAATATTAAATTATTTTAATAATATTGATTAAAAATATACAATCTATTTTACACATTATAATTCTTATATGTAGAAGCATGTAATTTTAAATAAGTGTTAAAGATTAAATGAAAACCCACTTTAGAAAAGTACTTTTTAAGAAAAAAACAAATTTTACTTCCATTAAATTCCCCATAAAAACCATAAAATTAATGTGTAAATATTTTAATTTATATATAATATATAAATGTTATTTTATTAATTAATCAATTCATATGAATTTAATTTACTAAAATAAAAAAACATTACGACCATAAAAGTAGTTTTTAGAAAAAATGTATTTTTAAATCAAAAAATGAAATGATTACAAAATGAAGTATAATAATGATTAATATAAAATTAATTATATTTTTAATATTTAATGGAATCTTATGTTACTTTAAAACATAATTAGTATTATAAATTTGTGATTTAATTTAAAAAAAATTCTAGTTTTACAAAAAATTTGGTATTTTTCACTCTTTAATGGAAAATAAATCATTTTTGAAAAATCCTAAAAACATTACACTCAGATAATATTGAAATAATGATTTGAATAATTATTTTAATTCCCTAAAATATGTTTTTTGAAAATTATATCAATTAATTAGGATATTTATAAAAAAATTCAATAACAACCATATTTTAAGAAAATGCATTTTAAAGCATAAAATGACAATATTAAAAATTGAGTAGTTATTTATTATGAGTTAATCAATAAATTTACATGATTTTAAAACATTATATATATATATATATATGTTTTATATTGATGTTATTTATATTAATATCTACCAATTTAATGGCTATGTTATAAAGGATCACAATATCACCTTTCATTTAGAGTCAAGATTGTGTGTAGTGAAAGCAATCAAATACATGTCATTTATTTCAAAGGAAATAAATATAAAATATTAGGGTCTTACCAAAAAAATATTAAAAAAATGAAAATTTATTTATATTTAACACTTATTAACATCCATAGAATGATGTAAAATTTAAAAACACTATTCAAAATATAGAAGATATGATAAGATATTTCATAGGAGTTTTAAAAGGATGCGGGGATCAAGACCTTCCCTTGGTAGGGTTATCAGGTAACAAAAATTTATATTATAGAATTGAAATGGAATAATGTAATTATCTACATTTTAAGAGGTGTATAAATATAACATATTGTCGTGATGTTTAAGAGATTATGCTTCTAAGATTTGATTTTTCTCGATAAATTTTAAAGAATATTCAAACCATTCAGCGGGACCTTAAAACTACCCAAATTCGAAAAAAAGTTACATTGAATCAATAAAAAGATTTTGGAAATTGAAGATGGAGAAAATTAATTTCTTCACATATCACTATGGAATATGGTTATGATAATTGATAATAAGGTAATGTTTATCCCAATATATATTCACTTTCAAAGTCCTCAATCATGTGAGGACAATAACTGATTCCCATTCACTTCCAGTTTGAATCTACAAAGTGCATGATGTGTTCCATGAATCACATTTGAGAAAATACATACCTAATAAATCAAAAGTACTGAACTCATAGGTTATACTTATGGAACATGATTTCACATATGAGGAACACCAGGTAAAAATCTTGGGTCATAGAGATAATTTACTTTAAAATATGGCCACTCAACTGTTTATAACTCTCTAGAGAAATAATATGTTTGAGGAAAAATCATGGGAACTATAAAATGTAATAAGGAAAAAAGAAACCTCATTTTTATTATTATATTAAATAAAATTTGAGATAAAATTCTTTTATTGGGGTTGAATGTAACTACTCATAATTTTATTATGTTGTTTCATTTTAAATAAACCATGTGTGTTTGATTCCTTATGATATGTGCAATGCCAAAATGAAATTAATAGTGCCTTATTTAATTATACTAGAATATTATAATACAAAACAAAATACATTACAATACAATTACATAAAATATAATTACTAAAATTATTAAAATAATGAATCCACAAGTAAACAAAAATACTACAAGGTTTAAATTCTCCTAAAAACAATCTTCTATGAAAGCCATACAAATAATGATAACTATAGAAAGAATAAAAAAATTAAAAATATGATAAAAATCTTGAAAAATAAATTAACAATTTGGATAAATTATTTTAAATATTTCTGTAAGGATATGTAGGAATAAAATATGATCATTATATATATTTTCATTGGTTATATGGTAATTGGATATATAGACATTGGACATATATTCATTGGATATATGGTCATTGAATATAATTTTATCCAGTAGGTACATTGAAGTTTTTTAATTGTTATTAATTAACTAAAAATGATACAATTCATATATTATAAATAATTATTTAATGAAATACAAATAGAATGTATAATTAAAATAATTTATTATAAATAATATATATTTTTATTTGTTATATATTAATATAATTATTTTTAAAGAATTATTTTATGTGTTTATAAAATTAAAAACTATTTAAAATATTAATTTATTGATCCAATTGAATGGTTAAAAGATAAAAAATTTAAATGAGATGTGATTAAAATCATTTAATGTTAAAAATTGGTATTTTTCAAATCAGTGATTTTTTCAAAGAGTTGTGTATTCTTTTTTCCTAATTAAAAGAATCATTTTGATGGATAACTATTATAAATTTTAATATTTATAGATATATTCAAACATATTGAAAATAATAAAATTATTAATTTATAAGAAATACTATTAATAAATGTTAATGTATAAATACAATAACTTTTCTTATAAAATTAGTTTTTTCTATATATTTTATGTTTTCTTTTAAATTTAAATTTTACCATATTTAGAAATTTAATAAAATTTAATAGATTATAAAATTTTAATCAATATGATGAAATTTTATAGGGAATATAATTTCATTTAAAGATAAAATTATTAGTTACCAAGGTAAAAGATAGTCCCCATGGTAATCACTAAAATGAGGTAAAGGGGATAAATGAAGGGGTAAAGACATAAAAAATCATAAACAATTGTCTCAAAATTAATGTATGTGGTCCATATCAACCTCCACTCATCTGGTTTCCCTTAATTTTAGACTTAGGATCACATTTATTTTTAGAAAGGCATTCCTTACACATTAAGGAATATGTATTTATGAAAATAACAGTCAAGCATGCCTATAAAATGACACCTTTTATCCCCACTACAAACCAAACCCTTTACTTTTATCTTTAATCCTATAAAAAATTCTCTCACTAATAATCCTCTCTTATTTTTGGTAACCTTGAGTACAAGAAGGATTCCTAAATCAATCTTTTACCAGAATCTATATAAGAAAATATTTATGTATTTAGTTGAGCTAAAACATGGCTACACATGGAAAAATCTAAGGCATCTGTTTCTTTTCCAATATCACTATGAAATAATGGTTTTGTATGACTAAATATCCATTATGGGAAAATTTTATAATATTTATTTCAAAAAATCCATCAATTATCCCCACATAGTGTGATATTTTTGGTTTAAATGTCTTACTACCATTTCCCTCATTTTAGTTCACAATTCAACCGAAATAATATTTATAAGTGGGGTTGTATGTATCTCTTGGTTTTAGCTAGGAATCATTATCCTCCATGTACATATTTTTATTATGGAATTATCTCCAATTTTAATATTTGTTAAGTAATTTTCTATTAAATTATAATTTATTTATAAATATTTGAACGGAATATGTCATATAGTCTTTTTGTATGGTTATTATCTCCAGTCATTTACATTTGTTTTATTTATGAAGATTCTATCTCGGGTTATCCTGATTTGTTAAATTAAGTTTATTTACTTTATCATTATCTTTATAAAAAAATTATTTATAAATTATATCCTTTTAAAATAAATGTTATTAAATATGCAAAGGTTACCTTTTTATTATATTCTAATTTTTTATAATGTTCTTCTAATTTTTTGTTTCAAGGTTATTATCCATTAATTCTCATTACAATTCACTTGGGATATGATATCATGAAATAATCTACATTATTTATTTGGATTATTTATTTATTCCTTGTGGAAATAATTATGAAACCCATTTATTTCCCACGGGTTATTTACGCTAATGATGAATTATGAATGTAACTATGCTCATGTGGAACACATATTTATGATTTTTCATTATGTGGTAAGTAGTCCCAAAATAATACATCTATCCAATACATTGGTTAGAAATTTATATCTCATGAGATATCATGCAAGGAACTAGGGAGTAAACCCAATCTACAATGTTGATGTGAATTGGAAGTAAATCAAATGAAACATGAGACTATATCCACTTTGTCTTGATTTTCTTGGTAGTATGATACAAAATAAGAAATTATTTTCTAAAATTATATTTGTTCCACATTATTCTGCCACATTTCTACATCATGAATCATTATTATGTTATATTTACCTAGTTTGAGATATGTTTCTATTGATTCCCCCTTCTAATGACTCATTTCTCATATAATTCTATGATACATATTCCCTGATTCATGATTTATGATCTATATTTTATTATTAATATTTTCTTATGTTTTTTTCTATAAATTGATTATTTTTTCATACCCACTTGTTGCTCTTATTATCACTTATGATATTTGATTGATATTGTCATGACCTCTCCCATGGGGCTCGAACGTGACTACCCCAAGTCCGACTTCCACAGGATAGGGGTTGGTGACTAGCACCTGAAGGATTTTCCTGAACAGGAAAGGCATTGACTTAGAGAAATGTACACACCCAACAAGGGCAACTGAAGTAAACAACCAACAAAAGTAAGGTATAACCAAGAGAGTAAGGTATAACCAAAAGTACAACTGAAAACTGAAACCAATGAGATAGAATACAAGCCCTAGAAACTGAAAATAAAGTAAACTTTTGCGTCTTCCCTAGAGCTCTACCTGGAGGCAAGTAGCTATAAGTCTGAAATTGAAAAAGAGAATCTAGACTTTTCCAATCACACTGAGCTCCAGCAAGTCTGGAACCTCCAAATTAAACCTTGAAGTGTCAATAGTATTCACTAGACACACATGTGCAGGCAGAGCACGTGTAGGGGTGATTATAACAAGTCAGTAGGGGACCTCAAGACCTCTGAATGTCTCTTAGTAATCTACAAAGGAAAGCATCAAATGAAATACCACAAAGGAAATATCACAAGCATGATCTAAATCATAAAGCACCAAGCACAAGAGATAGCTCACTATAATGGTATAACTTCAAGGTCACTAGGATAGGGGTGACTAGTAGTAAAGCCAAATCATCATACTCATAGTAAATCTACTGCTGACCTATATAGTTCATTGTATGCTGACCCGTATTGGTCACTAGATGTTGACCCGTACTGGTCACTGGTGCTGACCCGTATTGGTTGCTGGTGCTGACCCGAATTTGTCACTGTTGCTGACCGGTATTGGTCGCTGGTGCTATCCTGTATTGGTCAATTGTACAATGTTAGTTATGATTATTCGTACATCTTGATCATCCCATACTGTAGTTTCTAATGCTGACCCATATTGGTTGGTCTTCTTCTTCATGTCACAACTAGAAACTGGATTCCTACACGAAGCACACCTAATCTCCGAAAGATTTTGATCATTAATCCATAGTTCATATATCAACCAGTAAAAAGTCCAAAAAAGCAATCCCAAGGTAACACCCCATCATAGGGGTCCCAACGTGATAGACGATGCGTCGATCAGACGCCAGGTCTGTGAGATATGGGTACTTTTGTGAAAAGGGACCGGTTGGATTCAAGTTTAATCTAACCCAGGTCACTTGTAAAACTCCATAAAAACTCACATAGAATATTTCTAAAGGACTGCCTTGTCACAAGGGTCCTTATGCCATAAATGATGCGTCAATCGAATGCTCGGTCTATTAGTTACACCCCTTTCAGTGAAACGATGGAGATCACACCTTGGTCTGTCCTGACTCAGTCAGTCCTTCCTAAATATGCCAAAGGGACTACTTCCCAAAAGGGGTCCCAATTCCCCGGATGGCGTGTCAAACGAACATTTGATTCGTCAGTTACGGGCGTTCCTTTATTCGGGGGCCAGTTGGGTTTGGGCCCAGTCCGACTCGATCAGGCCGGCCTAACGCAACGGGTCTCAGAGTCTACCTATCCCTGCCCAGGTCTGGACCACTGGGGTTTCCCTGACTGGTTCGTGGGCTCGGGCCATGGTTGGCTTGACCCGTTGGGAGGGGCTCGGCCCACCCACGCTGGAACACTGGGCCGCGGGTCCGGCCCATTCGGTCGGCCCGTGTCAGGCTCGATCTGCCTGATAGCGGACTGTTTCTCTAACTGGCCCTGCCGATGTGGGGCCATTTCATCCGATTGGTGGGGCGCTTCCCCACCACGTGCAATGGTCAACTATATGGCTGACAGGTCTCTAGCCGACACAATGCGTCATTGGGACGTGCCACCCGATCCTGCCGTGGTTGCTGCCGCTAGGGGTGCCTTCGAGCGCCGCCCTTTTCCCGCACGGTCCGCTCGGGCTAGTCTCCTCTTGCCACTACAACACACGAGGACACACTTCCTTCCCACTACCCGTGGCTGGTTTCCACTGTCCTCCTCCAGCCACCGCCGGTCGCCGCTGGCATGGCGTGCCGATGGTTCTTTCCGTGGGCCACCAGATGTGCTCTGGTGGTTCGTTCTTGGTGTCTTCTATGCCTAAGAGTCTCTTGGGGCACCACCGCCTCTGCGTGACCCCTATCTCTATATTTCTGTCACATTTACCAACCATGCATGGGATACACAAGAACAACATGATCAATATAGGGTTCATTCTTTTTCAGATTGTCTCGTGCCCTCCGCGTTAGTGTTTTAACAAGGGGTGTTAGTAACAATCAGATAATTTCGAAAAAAAACTCCCAACTTGTAACCTCACATCAACCTACCATGTTTAAAGAATGATTCGTGGGTCAAACCATAGGTTGTTTGATCTGTGTTTTTTTTATAAATCAAGAATGGGGAAGGAGGAATATTACAATATCAAAAAAAAACCCTACCTGGATGAGATGTCTATTGACGATGATCGACAGAACCTCCTTCATCTTTTTCATCTGCTCATGATTCGGTGGGGCTCGTCACCACTCGCTAAATTTGGTCTCATCCTCCAGGTGGATGTTGCTACAAGTATTCACCAGAGCTTCCACGCTTGAATAAGTCATGCCAAAACCACACCTTGAGCTCCATTTAAATTAGAGGGGGAAAGGTGAGAAATGCATTGTGGAATTAATGAGGATCATTAAATGAATTTATGAACCTATTTTAATTCAGAATGGTGGAGTTACGCACTTGATGAGTCAATCCATTTATTATCTTGAAAAGTCACCGGTCCCACTATTGCCGCTCATCCGTTGGAGAAAAGGAAAATAAAATTACAATTACTTTATTTTTTACCTTTCTTTAAAAAGTCCAAAACTATATTTTTCTCCTAACCTACTATGGTCAAAGTGAAGTTTTCTTTAATCGAATCATGGCATAGCAGATTCAACGGTGGACTCATATTTTTAATCTGAGAACCGGTTCAAAAGATAGAAAATGCTTCCCATGCGTTTACGAAACGTATGTTTGCAAATGTTCATAAATTCATTCTGGGCACACTAGGCCAGGTAATCACGAACCTTTAATTTTTTTGACTCATAATAATCCCAAATAATTTAAAAAAAATTAATGGAATTTTAGGGTCTTTACATTCTCCCCATGTTGGGGATTTACGTCCCCAAAATACAAACAAGGCTACACAAACAAAGTGGGGTATTGAGAATTCATATGAGACTCTTTATCCCATGTGCTCTCCTGGAGATTCCCATGATGCCAAAAAATGTGCACCAGAGGTATCGACCACCCATGAAGGATCCTCTCTTATTGATCCTCTATCTCCACTGGGTGCTCTACAAAATTCACCCCATCATCAATCAACAACTCACCATGGTCAATGACATGAGATGGGTCATGAATGTATCTCCTCAGCTAGGATACGTGGAAGAAATCATGCACCCTCTCCAACTGCGGTGGTAGTTCCAAGTGGTACTCCACCTTTCCAATCCTCCGAATTTTTAGGAATGGTCCAATAAACATCAGTAAGAGTTTTATTCCTTGGAAAAATATCCTTAGTCCCCATCATGGGGAGACTCGCAAGAATACATGGTCCCCCTCATAGAACTCCAGTGGTCTCTTCCTCCTATCATAATAGGACTTTTGTCAGATCTGTGTAGTTTTCATCCACTCTCGGATGACCTGCACCTTCTCAGTGGTAGCATGTACCATCTCTGGGCACACGAGTGCTGGATCTCATGGATCTGTCCCGCAAAAGGGTTATTTGCACGGTTGTCTATACAATGCCTCGAAAGAGGTCATACTAATGGTGGAGTGATAGCTATTTTTGTACATGAACTCCACCAAGGGTAGGTGGTCCTCCTAACTACGACCATAATCTAGGACACATGCACGAAGCATGTCCTCCATTTTCTGGTTGGTCTGCTCAGTCTGACCCTCTGGTTGTGGGTGAAAATCTATGCTCAAGCAAAGCTGAGTCCCGAGAGTCTCCTGTAATCCTTTCCACAACTGGGATATGAAGCGTGTGTCACAGTCTGAGACTATCGTCGAAGTCACCCTGTGAAGTCGCACGATCTCTTGAACGTATAGATGTTTTATGCTCTCTACCGAACCCTTATCTCGAATATCATTGAAGTGGGCTGATTTGGGGAGTCGGTCAATGATCACTCATATGGTATCATCCCATATGGACATACGTGGTAACCACATCACAAAGTCCATCGATATACCTTCCCATTTTCACTCTGGTATCTTGAGGGGTTGGGTCAAGACTGATGGTACCTGGTGCTTGGCCTTCACTTTCCAACAAGTGAGGAATCTAAAAACAAACTCCGCCATATATTTCTTCATCCCTGTCGACTAGTACTAACGTCGGAGGTCCGGATACATCTTCATCACACCTAGATTCACTGCCAAGGGGGATGTATGGAACTTTCTTATCACCTCCTCTTATAACAACACTAGTACAACTGTACATCCTCTAAAAAGGATAGTGTGCTCCCCACCTTCAGAATATCCGTCAGGAGCATGGCATGAGGATATCTGAGCACGTGTAGTCTCACAGTTGTTATCTCCGAGTTTCTCCTCCCTGACTCGTTGATGGAGTGGAGGGGAAACAACCATTGACTAGAGGTATAATGTCTCATCTATATCCGCATAGGATATCTAAAGAGAGGCTAACTGCTCTGACACCTCATTCAGAAGCTGTGAACTCGATCTCTGGCTAAGTGCATCTACCACTACATTCCCCTTCCCAAGAGTATAGACTATCTCAAAGTCATATTCCTAGAGGAACTCTAGACAATTTCCCTATCTTATATTCATATCATTCTGTGTGAATATATATCTGAGACTCTTGTGGTCTCAGTAAACAATGAACCGGTCTCCCATCAAGTAGTTTCTCCACATCTTCAGGGAGAAGACTACTACCGCCAACTATAAGTTGTGAGTTAATTATTCTTCTCATGAGTACGCAGCTGTTGTGATACATAAGAAATAATTGTATCACCCTGAATTATGATGCAATCGAGTCTGGTCCCTGATGCATCATAGTAAACCACATTGTCAGTGCCCTCCTCCGGCAACCTCAGGATAGGTGAACCAGTAAAGCTCTGCCTCAGCTGTTGAAAGCTCTGCTGGTATGTTTATGACCACAGGAATGGTTTCCTTTTCTTCGTCAAGGTATTCATAGGTCCTTCTACTCTGGAGAAATTGGGTATGAACTTCTAATAGTAGTATTCTAATCCAAGGAAGCTCTGCACCTCAGTAACACTCCTGGGTGGCTCCCAAGATTGTACTGCCCTAATCATTGCTGGATCCACTGCAAATATAGCCTCTGAGATGACGTGTCCCAAGAAGTGGACCTTTCATATCTAGAACTCACACTTCGATAGCTTCCCATATAACTGGTGCTCCTAGAGTGTGTCCAGAACTATCTTGATTTGTACAACGTTCTCTTCCTCATACGTTGAGTACACCAAGCTTTCGTCGATGAAGACCACTACAAACCTATCTACGAAGGTCTAGAAGATCTTGTTCATGAGACCCATGAACACTACATGGGAATTCTCCTTGCCGAATGATATCAATAGGTATTTTTAATTTCTACACCAACATCTGAAGGCCATATTTAGGATGTCCTCATCCCACACACGAAGCTAGTGATTTCTTGATTTGAGGTCTATTTTCGAGAACCACTTCGCTCCTTTCAACTGATCAAATAGATCATCAATCCTCAGTAGAGAATTGATCAAACAGAACAAAAGTCACCTGGTTTAGGCACTATAATTCCACACATAGACTCAAACATCCATTTTCCTTCTTTACAAACAACATTTTGGATGTCGATGGAGAAAGACCGGGCCTTACGAATCCCTTCCTTTATAAGTCCCCCAACTATACCCTCATCTCCCGGAGCTCTGTATGGGCCATCTGATATGTTTGTATAGATATCGGTGATGTTCCTAGGTATAAGTCAATGCGGAAGTCTACCTAGAAATGACGAGGTAGTCCTGGGACATCTTCTGGAAATTTATCCTCATACTCATCCACCACCACTGAGAACTGTGGACTCGCCTCATCCACCGTGTCGAAGTTCATGCAAGGAATTTGATATGTAATCGACTGAACTCTCCTGATTGAAAGTCCATATTGTTATGCTCTATTTTCCTTCTCACCAACAAAGGAAAATTGTCCCCAATCTATGCACGTACATCACACTATACTTCTCAAATATTCAATCTATTCATGAACTGCTGATAGTCATTCCATGCCTAGAATGATGTCGTAGGGATTCAACGCCGCTACTAGAAGATCCTCTCCTATGAGAGTAAGATCACACTATTGTCCCCAGTGTGTGACTATTGAATCTCCTTCCATAGGAGTATCCAGATGAAAAGGTCAAGGTAAAAGCATATTCAGAATCTTAGAGTCCCAAACTAAGTCCAAAATAAGGAAATAATGGCTTGCACCTATGTTGATAAGAACTAATACTAAAGTAGAGAAGATACAGATCATATATTGTATCATCGCAGGGACGTCAGGATCATGAGCCTCTACTATCTGTAGCTGGGCCTATCCCCGTCCACCTGCTCCTTGAGCTCATGGTTGACCGCCTGGGGGTGGTGGTGGTAGTGCCTGGAGACCCTGACTACCTCCCGTTGCACGTCCTACTCCCCTGCCTCATCCATATCTTGGATGATACTTATGTTCCTACCACTGCCTCGTTGTCCCATCCATCGTCTACCGATCATTTACATGGTGAGTCAGATAGTCAAGAGCTCTGTGACCCTGTACCCCACATAAAAAAATATCATGCCTCACTGGTGGCTCCCTAAGCATCTCGAGTCGCACACCTCTAACAATGCATCCCCGGGTCACCCTCCGAAAGGTCTATCCTGCTTGGGCTTCTGCATCGCTTGTCTATTGCCAGCTACAGATGACTCTGCTATATGTCATCTGATAGGGGCTCTCACTGTTGGTGCCTAATCGAAAAGGAATCTCTATATAAGAAAATAGTTCTCTAGCACCCCAGCTTGTGTCAGGATACTGAGAGAAACTTTCACATCTCTGATCCCTCGTCGGAGCCCCTAATCAATGGCCTAGGACCTGAAGTAAGGGTACCATTCCATGTCATTGGAGTATCAGAAGAGGTCAGTAAATCTCATCGAGTACTGAACCACAGTCTGGCAGCCCTACTGCAAATGCAACAACTTCTGAATATGCATAGAGCGTAGTGTCGCTGGCATGAACTCTTCCCTAAAAAGGATCTCAAAGTCTAGAAAGTTGAGGGTCGTCTCCTTATGCACCTAGAGCGTTGAGATCCACCATCATCCTGACGAGCCCTGAAGAAGGCTAGCGGCCAAGATTTCCATCTTCTCAGTGGGTGTCCCTACTAAGTAAAAGACCCAAAAAACACCTTAAGATAGTCCTTTAGTACCTGGGGGTCCGTCTCTCCTCAAAACCTCAGAGGAATATATATCAGAAACTCATGAAATGCACTCAGTCGGCATGCATGATCCATTGGAATCATCTTCTGCTCAACAGGTGGTGGTGCTACTGGTATACCACCCAAAGGTTCCATAACTGTGAGTGGTCCCTGTACCAATGCCTCATTTCTCGGTTGGCCACTGTCCTGATCTCTAACTGGAATACCGGGTAGCTATCTTCATGGATACATCCTGTAATAAATAGATGTGCCACAATCAATAAGTTATTCCTGGTGAACTGACTCAAGAAAGATCAAGAAAACCTTTAAAAACACTAGAAACCTCTTTTTTCATGTACCGAGTTGGAAAATAGAATTCAGGGTCCTGGTGTATAGATACGTCGGCCGCCACACAAACACTAGACTCACTGTACTGAAAACCGGACTCATGACACATTACACCATTGCCTCATTAAAAGTAGACTCTTAGTTCTTCTGTTATAACTGACCACAATTTGATACAAATTTGTCACGACCCGTCCCATAGGTCCCAGATGTGACTACCCCAAGCCTTCCTTCCATAGGCCAGGGGTTGGTGACTAGAACCTGAAGGATTTTCCCGAAAAGGGAAGACATTTCCTTAGAGATCTATACGCACACAAAAAGTGAAACTAAAGTAAACAACCAAAAAAAGTAAGGTATAACCTTTAGAGTATGGTACAACCACAAGTAAAACTATAAACTGAAAATAGTGGGCCTGAATACAATCCTAAGAAACTAAAAATAAATTAAATAGTTGTCGCGTCTGCCCCAGATCTCTACCTAGAGGGTAGTAGCAGTATGTATAAAATCAAAGAAGATGATCTCAACTGATCTCATCACACCAAGATCCACCATGTCCTGAACCTCTAAATTCTTCCTTAGAGCGTCAATAGTCTGCACTAGACACACTCGTGCAGGTGGAGCCCGTGGAGGGGTGAGTATAACAAATCAGTAGGGGACCCCGAGACCCTCGAAGGTCTCTCAGTAATCCACAAAATAAAACATCACTAGAAATACCACAAAGGTAATATCACAAGCATGATCTAAATCATGAAGCACAAATAAAAAGTGACAGCTCACTCTAATGGTATAACTTCAAGGTTACTGGGATAAGGATGATATAACACCCCAAAAGTTTTATAGTATATTCCTCTTAAATACTTTATATTAATTAGATAGCCTATATTTCATGAATCACTAAGAAATTTGTGAAACAAAATATTATAGGAGAACTTTAGAAGCTATCCATTAAACATAAATTTTCCACTTCTATGTTTTGAATTTCGAAAAACGGTTATCTAGAGTTGTGACCAATCAGTCATTTGGAGTCTGATAGAACCAACTTGATTTTTGGATGAATAGTAACATGCCCTTATGAATAGTAATGTGACCCCTATAAATAGTAAATGATCATAATATTTTATTTTCTTAAGGTAATAGGATAACAAGATCTTAATTAATTTTTCAATGTGATATAGAATTAATTATACTTTTAAAATTATTATTTTTTGAATTAACTATGATTTTATTTAAAAATTAAATTAAAAATACTTATAAAATTATATTAAATAAATGGAGTTCATTTTTTGGATTCCACACATCGAAAAATGATTAGGGTGATTATTTGGGATTTTTCAAAAATACTTGAATTTTTCGTGAATCTTAAAAATACAGTTTTGAGTTTTCAGTAGTTTAATGACATCATAATGATATAATAATTAATATAAAAGGATTGTATACTTATTTAATGTAAAATATGAAATGAGGTTTTCCATGTGGCTAAAACCATGGGAAAGCCCATGGTTTTTCAAAAACCACTAATGAGGTGTCTTTTTTAATTAATAAAAAACTCCCTCTTAATTATTGTAAATACCACTCACCCCATTCGTTTTTTGTCATTAAAAACTCATTATCCTAAAAGATCTGGTAGTATTAACTCAATATGAGTCCTCCCATGGTGTCCTAAAACCCCCAAGATGACAACCTTTAGGTTTTGGGAGTTAGTCTACAAGGTAAGAGAACCAACCACCCTTCTTTTTTCTTAAAGCTTTCATTTATGTTTTCTATTTTATTTTCAATTAGACTATATTGGGATATGTAATTACATATTCCCCTTAATTCCCATATTATGTATGAGTGATAATATACCACAATTCTCTCATATAACTATTTTATGAAATTTTAATTGATGCAGTTAAGCTGCCGAATTTTTGTGATAGATTTCTCAATTTTTCTTCTATTTTGAGTTCATTTCTTTTATAACTATTTCCCAATATAACCTCATCCAAATGATATGATAATTACAATAACATCTTTGAACTAGAATTATATTATTCTAATGGAATATTTCATCATCATCTCTCTTTCCCCCTCCTCTTATTCTAAAAAAATGGAAACACCGTCTGAGATGTGTTAATTTATCACATTCTGGGAAGACAAGTTCTCAATTTTCATTACCATATTTAATTCTGGTCATGAAACCATTATTATGGTTGAACCAAATTATAATATATCTATTTAATCTAATTAATGTTCTCTAATCCCTACACATTCATAATATGAATTAATAATACAAAAAAGTTCATTATGCACAAAACCACCAAGCTAAATCCAAGTGATTATTAATAAATTTTAACTAATGATTCATCCTCAAGTATTTAACCCAAAATCATTATAAGATAATTTATATATCTTTAATGTCACTAATAATATATATTGACAATTTTTTATGTTTAAACACATTTCAAACAAAATTTCATTCATGAATAAAAGTAAACGGATCATGAAAACCAAGAAAATTCTTCCAAAACAACAAAATAGAACCTCTTAAACCCATAAAAGGTCCATGAATGAACCTAATAAGGTTCTAATAAATAAATTAAATGTATATAAGGTTATTCAATTATTAATAAATGAAGCTAAATTTGATTATTCATGTCATTAAAACAAATTAAGAACACACTCGAGCATAAGTTAAGGGGTTTCTTATCTCACTTTTAATTTTGTGATATTTCAATTGTTCGCCACTTATTTCTTGTATGTTGTATATGTGTTCTTCCATATGATATATAATATCATGGTTATATTTATATTCATGTTACTATGTTATTAATTTAGTGATTATTTACTTTTGGTCATATGATTCAATTGATTACAATATGGTAAGTGACTTTGTCTGAATTTCCATCTCATTGAGACCTACTTGGTATTGTGCACCTAATATTTCTTATGTGGTGTATCTACTTCCCATTTGATATAATATTTCATTTTAAATTATAATTATGGTAAATATCAATTTTCTTGTAGCACAGATATTACTATTTCATTAAGAGATATACCATTTCACATATGGTGTTAATTTGGAAAATTGTTTTAACAATAGAAATATTGATGAATCCATATTCTCTACTATCTACGGATATTGAGAAGAAAGATTGAACTTGTATTAAATCTATGTATAAATAATTATTTATACTTTTAGTGGTGTGTGGGGCCCGTTATATCCCCTTGATGCATCGGTATGTCTCATGAGACAAATCAGTCGGCGACAAACCGTTCGGGTTTATTTCCAAAAATTAGATAGGTTTCTACCCGCCGATCTAAACCGTTTTAATGGTATTATGGTATCATGTGCTAGATACATGACATCCAATTAATAAGCGTTCTCTTTATTCTTTATTAATTATTACTATCAATGAGGTTTTCACTATGACAAAATCTATGGATGCAGTTCATTCTATGTTTATTAATGGAATGATTTTTTCATTTATTTACCATTCCATATTGACTATGTCAAATTATTTATGATTAAATTATTAATGATTCATGCTTCCATTATTTATAACCCTTATTGAGCATTTGAGCTCACCCCTTTCATTTGTTTACCTTCAATAGGTGATGAAGAGGAGATAATTTATTGAGTTTCTGTGGATGAAGTTTCTATTTTTTGTTATGTTTTTTTAATTTTGTATCCTTTTACAATGTAATTTGAGTTACATATATGTATCTAGTTTCTTTAATACTATTACACTGATCATTTGTTTCAGGATTTCATTCCTTCTAACCTTTCCAATATAACAAGTAATGCACCGAATCCGGTCTAGAGGGGTCGGGGTGTTAGAGTTGGTTTCCGAAGATGTTTAGTAGAAAACATAGAAACTAGAGTAGGAATTGTATAGTAGGGAACAAATCCCTAAGGTAGTATTTTAGGAAAAATGTACCAGAACATCCTAGTATTTTGGTAAGGAATAGATTATGTGAATCTTTCTAGTAAATACATTCTTGTCTTGATATGAGTAGGCAGATGTGGATATAGAGCAGATGTACCTAGGATTGATTGCTCTGACAAGGAGTTTTGGGCTTGACCCGGGGTATCATGGTACATGAAAATGGGCTATGATGCACTCTTGGTCACGAAACTCTCAAGGTATATAATTAGGATAATTCACATTTTCTTTACAAACCGTTATGAAGGATTGAAATGTAAATTATTCCTCAATGAAACCATTTTTATGATTATGAGATTAGCTATGCATAGGATCCCAATTTATGATATGTATTTTGTTAACTTAAGATTATACATTATGATTCATTCCCCAATCTAGTGTGTGCCATTATTTAGAAATGTCATCTAATGGAAGAAGGGGAATCAATACTCGTGGAAAATATAGGGATCTCCCCACTGAGAAAGTCAACATAGTCCATGTTGGAGCATATCATATCATGACTATATTAGGATAACTTACTGAGGTTATAACGGATGACCATTACACAATTATGCTAGATCGTTTCATGTGGCAGAAGCCCCCATCATTCAGTGGGACTACTAATCCAGTGATTGCTGAGAAATGAATCAAGTACCTTGAAAAGATATTCATGGAATTAAGATGAAATGATAATGAAAAGGTAGTACTGACATTATATTGTCTCAAGGAAGATGCTGATCAATGGTAGTCCTTGATTCATAATGCCACAGAGGAAGAAGAAATAAAAGATATAGAATGGGGGAACATTAAGGAAAAATTATTCGAAAAATACTTCCCTCATGAGCAAAGAACTGAAATGAAGAGGAAATTCCTTGGCATAAAGAAAATGGAAGAAGACAATGTTGTAGAGTATGAGGATACCTTTACAAGGCCATTCAGGTATGACATAGATTACATACATGACTCGGCAGACAAGATTGATCATTTCATTGAAGGACTTAAGCCAAGTATTCAAAAGGCACTAGCTTCTCAAACATTTTCATCATATGATGGAATTTTATGAAGTGACATCAAAACAGAGAAGAATTTTTCTAGATCAAATTTTTTTAAGGGAAACCCTAATAAAAAGTGGTACTCTCATAACCAAGGTAAAGGTGAAGTGCGGAAGAAGAACAAGGGAATGATGAAATTCCCATTATTCAAGAACTATGGAAAGAATCATCTCAGAAATGATTGAAATGCATAAGAGTCTGCTATAAGTGTGGAGAAAAGGGTCATCTATCTAATGAATGAAATGGGAAATTTTATTTGATGATGTCCAATGATACAATTGTAGTGAGATGAGACACTATGAAAATTAGTGTCCTATGCACCAAGGAAACATGCCTCATAATAGGCCAAGATAGAAAGGGAGAGCTTATGCGATTACAACCACAGAAGATGAAGTTCCTAATGATGTGGTGGAAGGTACTTTAATAGTTCCCACAAACTTAGCCAACACATTATTTGATTATGGATCATCGCATTCATTTATATCATCCTAATTTTCAAATAAAATTGGACATGTACAATTTTATTTAATAAAAAAGTTATAAGTCAAAACTCCTAGGGGATGAATCATTGCAACAAAGGCATGTCAACTAGTCCCCCTCGTGAAACAGAAACGTGCTTTAGATTTTAACCTTTTCATCATACCAATGACTGACTTTGATATAATTCTCGGTATGAATTGTTTGTCAAACTATGATGTGAATATTTATTTCAAGAAAAAGGAAGTTACAATTTTTAAAAATGATATAGAATCTCTTAACTTTAGAGTAGATACCTCACCATATGATTCTTATTTAGACCCACCCATAGTAGCACTATTGAATGCAATTCTTGGTGAGTAAGAGAACCCAATATCTAGGGGTGAGGAAAGAAATATTCAAATTGAATATGTGTGTATAGTGAAATAATACACTAATTTATTTCCATACGATTTACCTGGACATGCTCTAGATTGAGAAATTGAGTTTTCCATTGAAATAATTCTTGGTGAAATACATATATCACAGACACCCTATAGAATGACCATTGTGGAGTTAGTAGAGCTAAAGAAACAACTAGAGGAGTTGAGTGGAAAAGGATTTATTTGACCTAGTGTTTCCCAATGGGGAGACCTGGTCCTGTTTTTTAAGAAGAAACATGGATCCATGAGGCTATGAATTGATTAGAGGGAAATCAATGCTATTAAAATAAAGAATAAGTATTATCTTCCTCAGATTGATGATTTATTTGATCAACTTCATGGAGCTCAATGTTTTTAGAATATTGACCTTCGGTCCAAATATCATCAGCTACGTGGGTGGAAGGAAGATATTCCTAAGACTACATTTTGAACCAGGTATGGGAATTACGAGTTTATAGTGGTTCCATTTGGACTGACTAATGCACCCTCTATTTTCATGGATATAATGAATAGAGTTTTCAAGGAATATCTTGATAAATTTGTTGTGGTATTCATCGATGATATTCAGTTGTTCTCAAAAAGCTATGAAGACCATGAGGATTTCTTGCGGACTATTCTAAAAACTCTTAGAAGCAATTAATTATATGGGAAGTTTATAATGTGATAATTTTGAATTCAATTAGTTTCATTTGTTGGACTTATTTTCTCTATGGATGGAATCCTGGTTGATCCTGAAAATACAATGGTAATCCAAGATTGGCCCATGCCAACAAAAATAACCGAGGTATGAAGTTTTATTGGATTAGCAGGTTACTATTGGTGTTTTGTTCAGAATTTTTCCTGACTAGATAACCTACTAACCAAGATCGCACATAAAGGAGTTAAGTTTGTATGGAAAAAAGAATGTACAAACTTCCTTGAAGAATTAAAAAGAAGACTAGCCAATTCTCTAATTTTTAATCTTCTATCTAGAAATGATGGATTTTTGATATACAACGATGCATCAAAGAATGGAATGGGTTGTGTCGTTATGAAAAACAATAATGTTATATATTATGAAACAATATAGTTGAAGACTCACGATTAAAATTATCCAACTCATGATCTTGAGTTAGCAGCTGTAATCGTTTCTCTGAAAATATGGAGACATTATCTCTACGGAAAAAGATGTGAGATTTATACGGACCACAAGAGTTTTAAATACATTTTCACACAAAAAAAACTCAACATGAGGCAAAATAGATGGCTTGAGTTACTAAAAGATTATGATTGTTCAATACACTACCACCCAGGAAAGGAAAATATGGTGGTAGATTCCTTAAGCAAGAAAGCTCACAGACTTTTTAACCTAATGAGGATTTAAAGATATCCTATATTCATGTGTCTACTAAATATGGATATGGGAATTATTAATGAAGGGTAAACATCTTTCCTCTTTGAAATGATTTCTAAACCATCTTTATTAGAGAAGATAAAAAGATATCAATCTTATGATGATAAATTTCACTAAAAATTAATGGTGTCAATGATGGGAGATTGGAAGACTTCGTGTATAATGATGGAGTTCTGAATTTTGGGAAGAGATTATGCATCCCATCATTATCTGAGCTAAAAAGGGAACTATTAGACGAGGCTCATAGCTCAAATTTTTCTATACACTCAGGTAGCAAAATGATATATATATATATATATATATATATATATTTGAAGGAATATCTTTGGTGGGATAATATGAAGTGTGAAATGGCTGACTACGTGTCAAAGTGTCTACTTTTTCAACACGTTAAGGAAGAGAGACAACATCCCAAATGTTTTATGCAACCTATACCTATTCCTATGTGGATGTGGGATAATATTATGATGGATTTTGTCACTGGACTACTGAGTACACCTATAAGGATGGATGCAATATGGTTAATTGTTGATCATCTCACAAAATTAGCACATTTCATTCCCATAAGAGAGGATTTACCAATTGAGTGACTTAAAAGACATTATATTAATGAAGTTGTAAGACTTCATGGTGCACCTCTATCGATTGTGTCCGATCAAGATCCCTAGTGTACAACAAAATTATGGAAAATTCACTAGAAGGCTTTGAATACAGAGCTTCATATGAGTACTGCTTATCACCCCAAACCGATGAACAATCTGAAAGGATTATTCAAACTCTGGAAGACATGTTGAGATCATGATCTCTTGACTTCCAAGGAATGTGGGAATAATACTTTCCATTCGTGGAATTTTCCTAAAACAATAGTTTCAATTTTAGTATTCAAATGGCTCTATAGGAAGAATTATATGAAAAGATATATCGAACTCCAACATGTTGAGATGAAGTTGGTGAGAGGAAACTTATAGGCCCGGAAATTATTGTTGAGACCACAACAATGGTGAAGACAATCCAATCCCATATTAAAGCAGCACAAAGTGGGAATAAGAGTTATGCTGACAACCAGAGAAAGGATTTGGAATTACAAGTGGGAGATCATGTATTTCTAAAATTATATCCATGGAAGGGTGTCATAAGGTTTGGTAAGAAAGGGAAATTGAGCCCCAAGTACATCAGACCATTTGAAATTTTGGAAAGAATAAGACTTATAGCTTACCATTTAGAAATGCCTCCAAGTCTCTCCAAATTCCATGATGTATTCTATGGGTCATTTTTGAAGAAATACATGCCAGACCCAATGAATGTACTCACCTATGAAGAAACAAAATTGGAACCTAATTTCTCATACTATGAAGAGCCTATCGGGATCCTTGACGCAAGGGAGAAGGTATTGAGAAACCAAACAAGTCATCTCGTAAAGGTTCTTTGGAAAAACCAGAATACGGAGGTAGAAAAATGGGAACCTAAGGATGTTATGAAGAATAACGACCCACATCTTTTTGGTGGGATTTATACATAAAATTCTGAGGAAATTGTTTTTAAATTAAGGAATAATATGACACCCAAAACATTTTATGGTATGTTCTTCTTAAATACATTTTATTCATTAGATAACCTATATTGCATGAAGCACCAATTCTTCTGCAAAACAAAATATTATAGGATAAAGTTATAAGCTATCCATTAAACATAAAGTTTCCACTTATATGTTTTAAATTTCGAAAAACAGTTATCTAGAGTTGTGACGAGTATGTCATTTGGAGCCTGATAGTACCAACAAGATTTTTATATGAATAGTAACATACCCTTATGAATAGTAATATGACCTCTATTGGTCGGTATGGCCCAATGGACTTAATTGTTTTTATTATTTTGATAAGCCACCTTTCAAGGGGTGAGGTGGAACCCCTACAAGGCCCTAAGGCTTAGAGACAATTACATGACCCATAGGTCTTAGAGGGAATCACCCAAACAAGATAACTTAGAACTATTCCTCCCCATCATATGTCATGATATCAGCACTCCACCTTCACAGGACTGGTTAGATAGCTGTCCTATGCAAAGCTACATAGGACTGATACCGATTTCAAAGCCATACCCTCTCATTCTTCCAATTTAGGTTATCTCTACACCAATGAATGCATCTACCCGAAATCTTCCTCTGAAGTCTTGTCCCTTGTAGTCTAACCGGTACATCTGCATTTCATGTGGCCCGAAGGCATTGGGGTATACCAAAGGCATTAAAGTGGCCCGAAGGCCTTGATAATCAACTAGCCCGAAATCCTTGCAGGACTCGAGGACCAAACTGGTGGCCCGAAGGCCCATATGGGTGAATAGTTCTGGATGCTACAGTACTGAACAGCACCTGCTACGGTATCCCGGAAATACACCTCCACCCGGATTTGATCTCGAGTCTCTTGTATGCACCAACCGAGTCCTCACCAACCGGGCTAAGGCTAATGTGTAGTAATATGACCACTATAAACAGTAAATAATGATAATATTTTACTTTCTTAAGGTAATAAGATAATGAGATTTTAATTAATTTTTCAATGTGATATAGAACTAATTATACATTTAAAATTGTTATTTTTTGAATTAAATATGATTTTAGTTAAAAATTAAATTAAAAATATATAAGAAATTATATACAAAAAATGGATTTCAGTTTTGAAATCTAAACATCAAAAAATGGTTAGGGTTAATTTTTTGGATTTTTCTAAAATACTTGAATTTTTTATGAATAGTAAAAATACAGTTTGGAGTTTTCGATAGTTTAACGACATCATAATGACATATAAATTTATATAAAAGGTTGTTTGAGTTTTTTATAGTATTATATGATATGAGGTGTCACATGTGGCTAAAACTATGGGACAATACCATGGAAAAGCCCGTGGTTTTTCAAAAATTACTAATGATTTGTCCCTTTTAATTAATAAAAAACTCCCTCTTAATTAATACAAATACCCACTCACCCCCTTTTTTTACATTCATTAAAAACATATTATTCTCAATTCTCTGGTATTATTACCTCCCTAGTATTCCTCCCAAGGTGTTATCAAACCCCCAAGATCCCAACATTCATATTTCGGGAGTTACTCTACAAGGTAAGAGAATCAACCACCCCTCTCTTTTCTTAAATCTTTCACTTATTTTTTATCCTTTATTTTCAATTGGATTATGTTGGGATATATAATTCCATATTACCCTTAATTCACATATTATGTACTATTTATGAGATACACCCTTTCTCTCATTAAACTATTTTATGGAATTTTAAGTGACACCGTTAGGCTACTGAATTTTCCTGAGAGATTTCTCAAATTTTCTTCTATTTTGAGTTCATTTATTTTATAATTATTTCCTCATATCCACTCATCCAAATGATATGATAATTCTAGTACCTTACATTAATTGGACTTATATTATGATAATGGAATATTTCATCATCATCTCTCTTTCCCCCTCATCTTATAGTAACAAAATGAAAACACCGTCCGAGATGTGTTAATTTATCCCATTCAGGGACGACATGTTCTCATATTTTTGGTACCATCTTTAATTATGGTCATGAAACCATTTGTATTGTTGAACCAGATCATAATATATTTATTTCATATAATTAATGTTCTGGAATCCCTAAACACTCATAATATAGAATAATAATACAAAACAAGTTCATTATGCCCAAAACCACCAAGCTAAATCCAAGCGATTATCAATAACTTTTAACTAATGATTCATCCTCAAGTTTTTAACCCAGGATCATTATAATATTATTTATAAATATTTCATGTCACTAATAATATATATTACTATTTTTTTATGTTTAACCACATTTCAAACAAAATTTAATTCATGAATACAAGTAAACAGATCATGAAAACCAAGGAAGAAAATGCTTCCAAACCAATAAAATAGAACCTCTTAAACACATAAAAGGGCCATGAATTAATCTAATAAAGTTATAATAAATAATTTACATCTATAGGATGTTTTATAATTATTAATTAATTAACCTAAATTTTATTATTTAGGTCATTAAAATAAATGAGGAGCACACTCGAGCATAAGGTAAGGGGTTTCTTATCTCACTTTTAATTATGTGAGATTTCCATTGTTTGACACTTATTTCTTCTATGTGGTTTATGTGTACTTCCATATGATATATAATACCATTATTCTATTTATATTCATGGTATTATGTGATTCATTTAGTTATATTGACTTTTTTCATACGATTCAATTGATTACAAAATGGTAGGTGACTTTGTCTGAATTTCCATTAAATTGAGACCTACTTGGTATTGTGCACCTAATATTTCTTATGTGGTGTATCTACTTCCAATTTGAGATCATATTTCATTTGTAATTATAATTATAGTAAATATCCTTTTTCTTTTACCACATATATTACTATTTCCTTAAGCTGTATACCATTTCACATATGATGTTAATTTGAAAAGTTGTTTTAAGAATGGAAATATTGATGAATCTGTATTCTCTACTCTATACAGATATTGATAAGGAAGATTAAAAATGTATTAAATCTATTTATAATGAATGATTTGGACTTTTAGTGGTCTGTGGGGCCCTATATATCCCCTCGATGCATCGGTATGTCTAATGAGACAAATCAGTTTGCGACAAACCCTTCGAGTTTGTTTCCAAAAATCATACGGGTTTGTACCCACATAACTAAACTGTTTTAATGGTATTATGGTATCATGTCCAAAATACATGACGTCCAATTAATAAGAATTATCTTTATTCATTATTAATTATTACTATCCATAAGGTTTTCACTATGACAAAATCTATGGTTGCAGTTTGATCCTTAGTTTATTAATGGCACGAGTTTTTCATTTATTCACCATGCCATATTGACTATGTCAAATTTTTTATGATTCAATTATTAATGATTCATTATTTCACTATTTATAACACTTACTAAGTATTTGATCTCACCCCTTTCATTTTTTTACCTTTAACAAGTGATGAAGAGGAGATCATTTATTGAGTTTATGTGGATGCAGTTTTTAGTTTTTGTTATATTTTGTAATTTTGTAACCTTTTAAAATGTAATGTAAGTTACATATATGTATCTAGATTCTTTAAGACTACTAAACTGATTGTTTATTCAAGATTTAATTCCTTCTAAACATGTTAATATTACAATTAATGCCCCAGATCTGGTCTAGAGGGTTCGGGGTGTTACAGATGACTAGTCGTAAAGCCAGATCATCCTACCCGTAGTAACTCTTTTGCTGACTTGTATAGGTCATTGTATACTGACATGTATTGGTCACTATATGTTGACCCATATTTTTCGCTGGTGTTGACCTGTATTGGTCGCTGGTGCTGACCCATATTGGTCGCTGGTAAAAAGGTAGGGATGATAAGTCACACAACTAGATCATCCCACTCTGGAGTTTCTGATGCAAACCTGTATTGGTCGCTCTTCCTCTTCATGTCAAGGCCAGCCACGAGATTCCTGCACGAAGCACACCTCATCTCGGGAAGATTATTCTCCTCAATCCATTGGTCATATTTCAACCGGTAAGAAGTTTTCAAAAAAGTATACTCAAGAGACCGCCCTGTCATAGAGGTCCCAATGTGACAGATGACACGTCGATTGGACGCCCGGACTATGAGATATGGGCACTTTTGTTAAAAATGATCTATTGGATTCAAGTCTGATCCAACCAAGGTCACACTTCAAACTTCTTAAAAACTCACTTAGAGTATCTCCAAAGGATTTCCTTGTCACAAGGGTCCTTATGCCACAGGTGGCACGTTGATCAGACCTTGGGTCTGTCAGTTACACCCCTTTCCGTGAAACGGGGTGATCGCACCTCAGTTCAGCCCAACTTGGTCAGACCTACCAAAATATGGAAAAGGGGCCGCTTCCCAAAAGGGGTCCCAATTCCACTGATGGTGTGTCAAACAAACACCTGATTCTTTAGTTACGAGCGTTCCTATATTTGGGGGTCGGTTGGGTCTGGGCCCGATCCGACTCAGTCAACCGGCCCTACGCAACATTCCCTAGGGTCTTCCTGACTCCTCCTGGTTCCGAACTATTAAAGTTTGACCCGATTTACTTGGAATGGCCCATTTTGGAGGCACGACTAGTTCGCGGGCCCAGGCCGCGGTTGGCCTGCCCATTCGGGTGGGGCTCGGCCCACCCGCGCTAGCCTGCTAGGCTGCGTATCCGGCTCATTCATTCGGCCCACGTCCGGACCAGTCTGCCTGATGGAGGACCATTTCTCTAGCTGGCCCCATGGAGTCAAGGCCGATTCATCCAGCAGGTGGGGCACTACTCCACTGCGTGCAACAGTTAGCCAGATGTCGACAGATCTCCGGCTGACCCCTCCCCCTCCTGCCACTGGCGGCACCTGTGGGCGCCGCCCTCCCCTCCCCCCCCCGTAGCCGGATCGAGTCGATTGCATCTGTCCATCTTGGAATGCGACATTGTACCACCTTTCCACTGCCCACATCTGGTTGTTGCAGGACTCCTCTGGTCACCTCTGGCATAGAGCACCGACATGAATTTTCGCGAACCACCAGACGTGCTTCGTTGGTCCGTTATTGGTGTCGCCTACACCTATGACCCTCTCTGGTCATTACCTCCTCTGCGTGAACCCTATCTCTACCTTTCTGTCATATTTCTCAGTCATGAACGGGAAACACAAGAACAACAAGATCAGTAGAGGGTCTAGGCCTTGTTCGGATTGGCTTGCACCCTCCGTATAACCATTTTAACAAGGGGTGTTAGCAATAATCAAAGAATTCAGAAATAACTCCTAACTTGTAACCCTGCATCAACCTCCCATGTTTAAAGAACAATCTGTAGATCAAACCATTGGTCAGTTGATCCATGTTCTTCTTATAAATCATGAACAGGGAAAGAGAAATATTACAACATCAAAAAACAAAAACCCCTACCTAGATGAGACGCCTGCTGACGACAATCTATGGAACCTCCTTCGTCGTTGTAATCAGTTCGTTATTCGGCGACACTCGTCACCTCTTGGTGAATCCAGTCTTGTCCTCCTGGTGGGTGTTTTCGTAGGGCTTCTCTAGATCTTCCTCTCTTGAAGAAGTTGTGCCAAAACCCCACCCTGAGCTCCATTTAAATAAGAGGGGGAAAGGTGAGTAACACGTTGAGGAATTAATGAGGTTTATTAAATGAATTAATGAACCTATTTTAATTCACAATGGTGAAGTTACACAGTTGATGGGTCAAGATATTTATTGTCTTGACAAGTCATCAGTCCCTCCACCACCGCTCATCCGTTGGAGAAAAAGAAAATAAAATAACAATTACATGTTATTTTACTTTTCTTTAAAAAGTCCAAAAACTAACCTTTTCTCCCGACATACTGTAGTCGAAGTGATGCTACCTTTAAGTGAATCCCGACACTGCAGATTCGACGGTAACCTCATATTTTTAATCCAACCATCCGTTCAAAAGATTGAAAAATCCGACTATGTATTTACTGAATGTACCTTATTTTTTTTAGAAATTCATTTTGGGCACATCAGACCTTAGAATCATGCACCATCAATTTTTGTAGACTCGTAATAGTCTCAAATAATTTAAACAAAATTACCTATAATTTTCAGGTCTTTACAGATATGTATTATATTTTCACATATTGAGATTTGGTGGCCATCCTTTTCTTATATTTCCCACATCATGGTAATGGAGAAGAGTATTATGTAATATATTACTCGAAGGGTATCATGTGTGAATATTATATATGGGAGATGTTAAATAATGTTTGTAAAATAATTTTGTTTCGTATCTAATCTCCAAAGATACTAAACCTATAGATTTTGAGGTGTGATTTATTGTGAGATGTAATTAATATTCATGTAAAATGATGTAATATTTATGTAAGTTATGATTAGGTTAAGAACTAGATATTTTTATGATATTGTTCTCAATAAATAAATATTATTTATTTGATATATTTCTTTACATGCAACACATAGTTCAAAAAAACCACGATATAATCTTAAAATATTATTTAATGGTAAATTTATCTTATAGCCATTAGATTGTTTGGTATGAATCAGACTAAATAAATTATTAAAAATATATTGTTTAAACATATGTAAAATTAATTAATTGGTTTCAATTTATTAGAAATTAAAATAAAAATAATTTTAAAGTAAAATATATGTTTTTTTCTGAAAAACTATTTTTACGCGCAAAACATGTTTTTATTTTAATAAATCACATTGATTACTTTTAATGAATGATTTTAATTAAATTTATATATTATATATTCAATAAAATATTTTATAATTCATTTGATACTTTTTCTAGGCATGAGATATGAATATATTTCCTGTTTTTGCTTAAAAATTATTTTGTCTAAAAAATGGATTTAATCGTATTTTGTGCCATTATTTAGAATTGATTTTTTTAAATTATAGAAGTTGAATCCTGATAAATGGATTCAATATATGGAATAATTATGATAAAATTGGTTAAATTGGTCCCTTTTATTTTTGGTCAATATGAATAGAAACCAATGTAAATGTTTGAAACATCATAAGGGTAAAACATATAAAATATGGTTAAACATTTTGGATGAGGATTTAAAATATATATATATATATATAACATGAATTTATCCAATTGGATGATTGTATTTATACCATTTCCATACAAGTATAAAATATTTGTTTACTTGGTTCCATATATCATTGAATATGACCTTTATATTAAATTAAGAAAATAATAAATAGAAAATGTCACACTGTTGACTTTAATATCTCTAATTTTTTTTCCGAAGGATAAAAAGAGGGTATTTTTAGTTTAAAATATTTATTTTAAATATTAATAATTTTTTTATATTAATTTATTTTTTATTTTTAGTTATTGTTAAATTAGCTTAAATTCCTATGTGATTCTAACATAATATTTATTCAATTAATATAAACAATATAATATTTGATATAAAAAATATTAAAAGTAATAAAATTTGGGTAAATTATTGTGTTATAAGAATTATTTAGATACATATAATCTAATATTGATGTGTTAAAAAATTATTTTTGAATTCCATAGTTTTCTTGATGTCCTTAAAGTCAAATAAAATGAATTGTTCCAAAAATGACATTAATGATTTTTATGAAATTAATAATTTACTAAATTATTGAAAAATTATAAACATATTTAAATAGGAAAATTTGGTCATGATATGGTCTAAATAGTCACCTCTTTTCCATTTATGAGTCAATTATCACCTTAAAATTAAAATTATATCCCTTTAATATTGAAAAAGTCGTCACCATGGTTAAAGTAAACATTTTATAACCATGGGGTCAAACAAAATGATAAGGATTAAAATGATTCCAAAACCTATATAAATTTAATTTTATGATTATATTTAGACATTATTAAATTTTAATTTGAATTTATGGTCATTTTAGAGATGGTTTTTTCGGAATTACTTAGTTATATTTTAATCTTTTTAGTAATTCCATGTGTGGCCTTTCACTCTCTTATAAAAGGACACGCATTTTCTCTTTTCTTTACACTAATTTGATCCATATATATCATAAAATACATACTCTAATATCATTATTTATTCCTACACAATATAATATATATTATTTTCTTTACAAAATACCATCCTTTCAAGGATTAATATGTAAGATAAAGATGTTTTGTCAATGTAGAGGTATAACTTGTAACCGGGTATTTACAATTTCATTTCATATTAAACCTCCTATAAATTTATAGATTCCATTATAAAATAAATAATTATGTATATAATATATAATTAATTATTATAGTTAAAATGTTTTATCCATCTTCCACGTGTTTTCTATCATATAGAAAATGAAAACATTGCTCGTGTGTACGTATGACTTACCATCTCCAAGTAGTGGTGTAATCCATTTTCATCAAAATAATTCCTCGATGGTTATAATTATAGATTTAATATTTATATATGATATTTATTAAATAATTATGCTTCCATAATTATAATATATTTTCTACCCTCTTAAATGTTTATCATTTGGAAATTGATGATGTCTCTTGTGCATGTATACATGCAGACTACCACCTCCACAAAACGATGTGCTTCGTAATTAAATTAATTTTTAGATGGATGGTAATAATGAAAGATTTAATGAATATATATGATTTATATGATATAAAAATTATTATTTAAGGGTGAATTATTACTAACCTTTCCTTCATTAAATTCTTTGAAAAATGGGAACATTGTTCATGCCTACAAATGACCTACCCTCTTCATGAATGGTGTAATTAATTTTTTATCTATAACATTTAAAAATGAAAATAAATAAAAATAAATATATGTATAATGAATATATATATGATCTTTTTATAATTATTAAAAAAATTTATGATTTAACCATGATCAAAGTATAAGGATCGAGACTTCCAGACCGAAATATGCTTGAAAATTGATGTAGTTATCACCAAGAATAGTGATTTTAATAAAAAATTGATAATAAATTGGTGATAATATGTAATACGTAAATCATATATAGTATGATATATATGATTATGGTTCTTTAATAATTTTATAATAAATATATATTTATTATATAGGTTGTTTGAATGTGCACGATAAATGGTGATACTAGATTTATGATATTTATGTTTTAATCTAATTTTAACAAGGATTGTTTATGATTTAATTTCCATTGAGGAAATTATATTATAATTATATAATTAATACCTATAATTTTTATTATTCTACATTAATTTATAGATATTACATTATTTTATTTTATTTTCCACACATTAATTACTTAATATATTGAAATAATGTTTTTAAGGAAAACCGACAATGTTTTACTACATAGTTAAAAATAAATTTTCTTCATTGTCCAAATTTCCTCTAAAATGATTCAAAAAATGTTTTAATATTATCATATAATTATTTAATTTAATTTTTCCAATGTTTTATGTTTTAAAAAATATATTCAAAATAAACTTCTAGTAGTTTTCCGAATGAGGTACTTTTGACATTTTACAAAAAATGTGAAATAAAATTTAGTTTTAAAATACTCAGTTTGAATGAAATTTCCCACTACCATGACTTCTAAATGATTTGAATATTCCTTTACAAGTTTCCAATTATATTTTCAATGAAGATTTTTTCTTAATATTTGAGTAATTTTTATATAAGTTATTTGAAAATGAGAAGGATATTTTTCCTCAGGAAATATTCTAGTGATTTTTAAAGGCATTTTTATATATGACAATATCCTTTGATGTTAATTATGTATTACTAGGGATATGAGACTATGATATAATCCATTTTCATTCTCTCTATGGGTTATTATAATATAAGTTTTATGAAACCCTTTTAGTTTCAATGGGTCATTCTATGATGAATTTATCAAATGTTTATGAAACCCATTTTATTTTCATGTGTTATGATTTGATGATAAGATGAATGTTTTATGATCTTGTGACACACATATGTATGATTTTAATTATGTTATTGGTGGTACTAGGATTTAATATCCCTATAATTAATTGGTTATAGTTTTACGTCTCATGAGATAATTATGGTAAACAAGTTGGTGTAAATAATCTTCTATGGGAAACAAGTCTTCATTCTGGAAACACTATAAAAAACAAGTTAATTTTCTTGATCCACTAAGGGAAAAAAGTAATGATTCATGATATATTATGATATGGGAAATATTTGTTGAATCTTATACAATATGATTTGATGGTATCAATAGTTAACCTTGACATATGAAATTTTTTCTATACTTTTGACGGTTCCACACTTTTGTGAAATGAAATTATAGTTTATGATCGATTTATGATGATTTATTTGTATTATGATTTATTTATTTTAGATTGATTATGTTTTATTCCTTGACCCAGTTTTACAGTCCATGATAGACTATGAATGAAATTTTTTATTCATGTCTATGATCTAATACCTATATGCTTATCTTATTCTTTAATACAACCATCTATTGTTATCTCCATTGTTAACCCTTATTGAGTTTCTAAACTCTCCCTTTCTTTTTTTAATTTCCCTAGGTTATAAAAAATGGTATAAATAATGTGTTTATACGAAGAATAAAATGTGGTAAGATCATTTTGGGAGATATTTAAGGTCTTTCAATTAAGAAGAATATTTTTTATCTAGTATCCAAAGATAATAATACTTTACGGTCCTTCAGATTTCTTTTTAATTTTAGTGAATATTCATATAAATAGATGTAATATTTTTGTAAGTAAAGTATGGATCACTATAGTTACTATTATAGGACTAGTTGAGTAAATATTTGGATATGAGGATTCTAGATCTTCATTGAAAAACCCCTGGATAAGTCCATGTATAGGATAAATCATAAAATTTTGGTAATGAACATGCATAACATAGGTTAAACATAAGGATCCATATATTGTAAGTAAGGCGTAATGATGAATGAATCATATGAATGTTATTTAATTATTATTTGATATATCACTTTAATTATTATATTTATATTTTTATAGTTTTTTTGTTTTATTAAATGGATGGAACCAGAAGATATTGTGCTAACAATGAATGCAATGGAAAATTAAAGGATTGTGCACTAGAGCAACCAAATGGTAAACGACTTTAATATAGAATCTTATTTCTCTACTCAATAAACATTCTTAGGATATGAATCATGATGATATTTAAACAGATCAAATGATAGAATAATGTTTTTTTGAGTCTTTCATGTGGAAATATCCTTATTGTTTAGTGGATCTTCTCATCCACTAGTGACTGATTGATGGATCAATACCATTGAGAAAAGATTTTCTGTTCTTTGTTCATCAAAACATGAAATTTTTTTCCTCATAATTTTTTGTTTATAAGGTGAAGAAAATCAATTGTAGAACCTTATTAAGAGTATGAGACAAGAGGATGAAATTGAATCCACGGTATAAATCCATAGATTTAAAAAATAATTAATCTGGAGTTAAGTCTATAATTCACATTAAAGATCTTTTTAGGTTTATATTTATAGAGAATTATGCCATAAATATTACATAATAGACCCAGAAATTACATTTGGACAATTACACTTAGTATCCACTTTTTCCACCAAAGGAAAGCCTTTACACAAAACATGATTTCTTTTCCTTGATACAAATATTATTGACTTCTTCCTTTATATTATCCATACTTATAACCTGTGGAAAACATTTCAAAAACTTGGGATGAACATAAAACATCTCATTAAGGTACATAAAAATAAATAAAACTATTAGTCTAGTGAAAACATGGTAAATAATTTATTGTTTCTTTAGAGAATTAAACAAACATTTTCAAATGAATAACACTTAATCTTTTTTATAAAATAAAAACATTAAACTAATAACAATAAATTAAAAATAATTTAGGTGATTTAGAGCATAATATAGATAAAACCATTTCAAATCCCATTCAATTGGAAGAACCATATGGTCTATGTCCAAATTGAAGATCTTTAATGGAGATCAACCTCTGTATAAGCCATATCGGGGTCACCTGTGAGCTATAATAGGGCTCATCCCTTCATATAAGCTATAATGGGATCACTCATGAGTTATAATGGGGATCAAACATTCTTATAGGCTATTTTTTGGCTCACCTGTGATCTTTAATGGGGCTCAACCCTTCAAATAAGTTGTATCGGGCTCACCCATTTCATATAAACCACAAGTACCATTTCAAAAATACATTCTTCACAAAACGCTTTTGAAAAACTAATATAATCCCATATGAAAAATATTTACATATAAAAATACCATTTTCTTTGAAGATCCAATTTTCAAAACAAATATACACAAATAAAGAAATAAGGTATTTATTTAAAATACATTATGGCTTATATAGGAAGCTAAATATCAAATAATGGTTATAGTGGTAGAGAAGTTGTTATCACCATGTATGTTAAAAAAAATAACATTACCCTTGTGGTTTTGTTAAGAAAGTTAAATGATCTGTATAAAAATATTCCTTCTGAAAACATTGAATGAAATTCTAGATTGACATAAAATGTCATTTATAATACTTTTATATCAATATAAATAAATATGTAAATTTATACCATGAAGACAAAGATTTGATAATTAAATCATTAAACGTTCAAGGTGCCCCACACCACTTTGAACATTTATATCTTAATCTACATGTATTAATAAATAAAATTGGTATATATAAAATATGGATAAGAAATGTCACATTGGCTGTATATACACCTTATAAAAGAAGGGAGGTGGATATTATCAAGAAATTCCTCAATGAAAGGAGATTGTGATGAAGTCCCATACCTTGAGTTTGAATCGTCAGGTATAATTGTCATGTTCCTGAATAATAAACTTAGTTTAATTTATACTTTATTGATAAAATTTTTCTGGTTTATTATTCCTTTTATATCACTTATTAACATGTTATAAAAATTATATAATTATTTAAGTTCATGTCGAACGTTTTTTCGATATTCTGTACTTGAGTCGAAAATGAACTTATTTTGATATAAATTGTCCATGTAGTAAAAATTACATCATATATAGAATATTATTACTAATTTAAATATCATATATATCCAATATATATTTATTTATAATATCTATAATATTTGGAGATAAGAAATGAAATGCACCGTTCATGGAGACGGTAGGTCGTATGTACGCATGAACGCTAATTTCATTTTTTTTCATATTAAAAAAATAATAATAAAATTATATAAAAGTATATTATAATATTGGTATTATATTTATGGCATGTATGTATCATATGTTTAATAAAACCATCCTTTATATGTTTCATGTATAGCGGGAACGGGTCACATCGCTTTGAGGAGGCGATAGTCCACAATTTCTCAAACAAAATTATCATATTACACAACATGGAAAGAATATATGTATGTCCTAAATAAAAATTAAAGAAGCATAGGGAAAATATAAATATAAATATATATCATATATAAATATATTTCCATCATAATGGCCAACATGATAGGTGGAAAGATAAAATTGAACAATCATCGTTTCGTGAGGCAGTAGTTTTCCATAGACAGAAACAATATGTTCGTATCCATTAAATGGAGGTGTTTATAAGTGTAGTTATAATAATTATCATAAAAAATACAAGTATATTGAGTATACTGGTTTTGTTATGAAATCATAGAATAATAAGAGCCTAGGGAGTGAATATTAAAAAAAGGAAATGAACATGAGAGAAGACGTTACCTCTAAATCATGCAACTTCTTTTGAATTGTGCCAATAAGATTTCTTCAATTGACTTATATAAAGATAAGGATTATACAAGTAATATAGGGATGTTTTGTGATTATTTTAGGATATGTTGGATGATCCAAGGGGCTTTATAGGTGTGAGTAAGTGGGTAGAGGTGGTGGCCTGTTATAAGTGAGAGGAGGGGCACTTAAGGAAAGTCTTGAAATATTGTTTTATTAAAAATTGATTTTCGAATTATAGTAGCTCCAAAGTGATTTAATTCGAGGATAAAATAATTATGGGTCTAAATACTCTCAAAAAATAGGTTTTAGATAATTTTAGGTCATAAAATTAACCTTATATTTTAGCTTTAACCCATAGTTAAAAACATTAACTCTTACCATGTCTTCTTGTATTTTCATAATATATGGTTACTATAGTTACTATAACAATAAAATTGAACCACAAGTGGATAATTAAGAGATTGTTTAACATCATATAAGTCATTTGGCCGGATATTAGATTTTTAGGAATATTATATCATTTAATAAATTAGTATTTGTTTTAAAAACTCATTTATGTCAATTTTGACACTATTTAGTATTTTTTTAAAGTCATAACAACTTGATTACATCGAACCAAAAGCATTAACTCAAAAATAATGCCTTATAATCATCCATAATATTTGCGTATGAAATAAAAACATTCAAATTACATTTATGTTAAAATTTATAATATCATTTACTTGAATCTTTCATTAATAAGGTAATCACTGCATCATCATTGTGTAATAAATAAATTTATTTATCTAATATCTAAAAATTATAAATAAAATACCATGATGTAGAATTTATTTATCTTTATAATTACTATTTATAGTCATATAGATTAGTTATATAACCCTATATTAATTTTTTTTAGTAAAATATACATGTTTTTGTTATATTTCCCTTTTCATTAAATTAAATATTAATAAATTCCATTTTCACACACAAGTGGCTCCCAAATGTAACACCTCAAGATTCCGCGGTACGCTTCTCTTTGAATAATACAGTAGCGTGTGTTGTACGCAACTTCGAGTTCTAACACACACCACAACCAATCAAAGTAGCCGTTATGAATAGTAATACCGAATTTTTGAAATTTTAAAAATTTTAACTTTCAAAATGGACTTCATTTTTGGATTTGGAATATCGAATTTATCCTAGGGTGAAATTTTGGAACTTTTCGGATAACTTTTATATTTTGATGAATAGTGAAAATTACCAAATTTTAATTAAAAACCACTTTTTTAATCAGAATAATTAATAGTGATAAATTATACTATTTATTTGTTTTAAAGTATAATTAGAATATAATTTTACCATTTTATCCAATTCTGGTCATTAGAATTAATTTCACTTTGAAATTGGACATAAACAATTGTCAATCTTTTGATTGATATTGTTTCCTAAAAACACGCTATTTGTTTTGACAATGGGAAATAATTATAAAATTAATTAATGCAACTTATATGTTTGGAATTTTGTAAAATAGACACAATTTTTGAATTCAGAATATCAATTATAGCTTAGGGTGAATTTTTGGTATTTTTCTGAAAAACTTCAATTTTTGATGAATAGTGAAACCACTAAGTGGTAGTTTAAAAACTAATTTTTCATGTAAATGAAACATTATCAATTCTGTGATTTGATTTTCAAAAATCCGACATATATGGTTTTCATTAGGAAGTAAAATGTTGTTAAATGGGATTAAAATAATTTTTTGGTGAATAGTAACTTTTAAGTTTTATTAATCGTGATTAAAGGTAATTAGTGAAATTTAAGGTAAAAATGATATTATAAAAATATGAAAATATCTTGACACTTGTCCTACCCTTATTTTATGAGTCATGGCCGACCAAGACAATCCATGGTTCAACTTGGGTACCCTATGGAGTCACTTGGGAACGAAAATGACATTAATAACTTTTTATTTAAAGTAAAAATAAAATTGTCACAAACAGGTGTTGTTTTAATAAAAAACTTATTACATGGGGTTATATAAGTTACCCATTATACTATAAATATTCATTGGAAAGATAAAAATATTTCCTACCGCATTGTAATTTTTTTATAATTTTTAGACATTAAATAAATTAATTTTTTTATAACACCATGATGATGCAACGATTAACTAATTAATTAACGATTTAAATAAAATGAAAATATAATGTAAAATCTGAGACTTACACTTGTAAAAAACATATTGGATGAGTATATTTCAAACCCTTATCACCTTATCCTCGTAATATATAGTTGTGGGACCTCTAAAATCCAAAACGCATTTCATAATAATGTAATATTTCATGACTTTCCAAGAGTGCCCCTCCTCTCCTCTTATAAAAGGCCCCCACCACTACCACCTTATTCACACCTTACAATCCATTTGGCTCGGCCAAAATCTTCCCAAATACTCTCTCAACTTACCTCTCTTACTCCTAGAAGCCTCACTTTGGGCAGAAGTATTCCCAAGGAAGCCTTTGGCTGAAATCAAAAAGAGTTACCCGATTTTAAAGGTAATGTCTTCCCTTATGCTGTTTTGTTTTATTTTGCTTCTCCAACCCACTAAACTCTTTTTATTCTTTAATTTTGTAACAAAACCAGTATCCTCAATATACTTTGATGTTTTTATGAGAAGGATTTTATTTAAACTAACACACACCTTCGTCTAATGGTTAAAGAACATATTGTTTCTGAGGGTGGTGAATTACCGCCTCACGAAACGATGATTGTTCAATCTTATTTTAACACATCTCATAGTGGACATTATGATGAAAATATTTTTATATATGATATATATTATCATTATGTTTTCCTTATACTTCTGTATTTTTCATTTATGGCATACCATTATGATTTCCATTATGGGTAAACGCGATAATTACATTTTAGGAAGTGCGGACTACCGCCACCTCAAAGTGATTTGAATCGTTAATGCCAAATGTGGGATTTATAAATGATGGAGTAAATGATATTATATATCATAATATAATGTAATTATAATATACCTTTATATCATTATGATTTCATTCCATTAAATACGAAATAGAAATGAAAGCAGCGTTCATGCGTACGTACGACTTACCATCTCCATGAATGGTGCATTTCATTTCATACCTCTAAATGTTATGTAATATTATAAATGCACATATATACAGGATATATATGATATAAATAATATCTAAATCATGAATATAATTATGGATATAATGTAAATTTTACCACATGAACAACTTGTAATTATAAGAAGTTTATTTTTGATTCAAGTACCAAAGATCGAAAAAATGACCATTATTAACTTAAATAATTACATAATATTCATAACATGGTAATAAGTGATATAAAAGGAATAATGAACTTGAAAGAGGTTCTTAATCAAGTAGAAATTAACTCTATTTTATTATTCAGGAGGTTAAAGAATGATCGAGTCAAGTCGGATAAGAGGTAAGGGAACTTCTTAACCCAACTTCCGCTCTTTGGGTTAATATCCTACTTTCAAATTATGTCATGATATTATTATGTTCTATATTGTATTTATACTTTAATTATGTGTACTTATAGTGAATGCACATAATAGATCTATTTTATTTAAAAAATGATCTTTGTAAGGACTTCGTCTCAATCTCCTTTCATTAAGGCATATTTTATTTTATACACAACTTTCTTTTATATGGTGTATACACCCCTTTCACTTTTACGTTTATTCAAAAGGAATATTTTTATACGAAACATTTTATTAAATGAAAAAAAGGAATGTTTTTTTGTTGTACGTATGCGACGACAACGACTTCTCCACCGCTGTGACCATTATTTGAGTTTCGGCTTCCTCTACAAGCCATAACTTTTTTTAAATGAAAAAAAAATACCAAGATTTAATTTTATTTTATTTTGGTATTGAAAATAGTTTTGAATGTGTTTTTATTATAACAATGTTTTGTATTGATATCTTGTGATTGAAATGTGGAAATGTTATGTTTTCTTTATGCATGTTTTATGTGATACGATCATGTTATGGTTTATGATATGTTTAAAACTTTTCATATGAGGAATGCATTGGACTTAATAAGTGACGGGTGGAGCCCACTATAGCTCCTCAATGAATCGGTAGGTCTCATGAGACAAACTAGTGTCTTGGAACAAGGCCTTGACAAAATCTTATTTGTAGTCTTGGCACAAGGCCTTGGCTATGTGGTTATGATAGTCTGGAATTATGCATTCCATCATTATGAAAGTGGTTATTGATATTGCATGTGATTATTCGACTAGTAGAATATCCATGTGAATAAGTAAATGGCATTATTTCATTTTATTTTTGCCATATTATGCTGAAGTTCATGTTTAAAAGGCTTTTGTTTTAGTTATCCATTTCCTTAAATGTTTATGTTTATTTATGAAAGTTTCCACTGTATTGTTATCCTTACTAAGCATTTGAGCTCACCCCTTTCAATGTTTTAATTTTTCCAGGATGTGAAGAAGTATATTATGAATGACCTGCATGGATAGTATGATGGGATATGAAGAAAAGATGTTGGTGTTGTTTTTTTACTTTATGATGTAATGTAAGACTTATGAATGTATCTAGTGTTTCCAAGGATACTAAACTAATAAGTCTTTCGAGACTTGATCTTTTGTGATCATGCCAATGTTACGAAATAATGCACCAACTCTGGGTAACTGGGTTCGGGGTGTTACAGTTGGTATCACATGCAGTTTAGTACTAACCTTGGAAGCTAGATTTAGATAAACTCTGATTAGAGCACATAGCCGTAAGATAGACTTTGAGGATTAGTATATAAGAACATCCTAGAATTTTCGTATTATGGAGATTTTTTGATTTGTTCAAGAAATACATCCATTTATGGATACGTGCAGGTAGAGGCGGCTCTAGCATAGATGTGCCTAGGGGTAAAACCTGAAAACACCGCTTTGAGCTAGACTTAAACGGGAACTCGTGCATGACAACGGGCCTTGCTACACTCTTGGTTACGACACTCCCGAGGGATATGCTTAGGATAATTCTCATTTTCTTTAAATACCATTATAAAGGGTTTATGAGTATATAATTCCTCAAAGAAAACATTTTTATGATTATGGATTATATCCATAAATTTTTCAATTTATGTTAGGTGTTTTACAAGTATGGAATTATGTATTTTGATTCATAAACTAATCTTTTTTATGACATTGTTTAGAAATGGTTCATAGTGGGGGGAATGGAAACCGTATCAATACACGCACTCCATGTAGGTATTTACCTCTTGCTCAAGATAATTATAGTGGAGTTGGAGATACAACTGGTGCTGATCAACTTATCACTATACTGGGACAACTCACTCAGGTTATGAATAATAACCTTACTCGTATGCAGCACCCTGATCCGCAACGTGGATGATCAATATTAGACCACTTCATGAGGCAACAAACACCAACATTTAATGGGGAGTACAAATCCATTAGTAGCTGAGCAATGGATAAACTCTTTAGAGAAAATATTCCATGCCTTGGGGAGTAGCGAAAGGGATAAGGTTTCCATGGCAGTTTACCGCCTCACTGGAGATGCCGATCAATGGTGGTCATTGATTCAAAACACAAATGAAGATTAAGAAGTATCAAGTATATAATGGAGGTATTTTAAGGAAATGTTCTTAGAAAAATACTTTCCACATGACCATCGAGAAGATATGGAAAGGTAATTTCTGAGTCTCAGGCAGAAGGAGGATGAGAATGTCGCAAAGTATGAGGCTAACTTTACAAGGTTAGCGAGGCATGATCCAGATTATATACGTAACCCAAGAAGTAATATTGATCATTTATTTGATGGGTTAAAACCATTTCTCTGTTGAGCATTAGTCTCACAAACCTTCTCGTCGTACGAAGATATTGTCTCGTGTGCTATCATGACGGAAAAGGAATTTTCTAAGTCTTATGACTTTAAAGCAAAGAATGAGAAGAAGAGATCTTCTGATCAATCTAGAAATGGAAATAAGGGGAATAAGGGAAAAGTTGAATATCAATCCTACAGTAAATGTGGGAAGAAACACCCCGGTACTTACTAGAAGGGAATGGGAGTCTGTTACAAGTGTGATGAAAAAAGCCACCAAGCTCATGATTTCAAGGGAAAGAGAGTTGCTATCAATGTGGAATGCTATAATTGTAGAGAGATGGGACATTATGCTAATGAATTTCCTAAGCGTCAAGGTAACTTACCTAAGAAGGGGCCAAGGGATCAAGGCCAAGCTTATGCTATCACTACTGCTGAGGTTGAAGCTCCGAAAGACATGGTGGTAGGTAATTTAATGGTTTCCTCATGTTTAGAAAATGCATTATTTGATTCTGGATCATCGCATTGTTTCATATCTTCCCATTTTTCTAAGAAAATTAGATATTTCCAATTTGATTTAACAAGAGAATTGTCAGTCAAAACGCCTAAGGGAAGTATCATTGCAACAAAGTTTTGTGAATCAGTCCCCATTAGAGCACATAAATTTTTTTTATCTGTTGATCTCATTTTCATACCTATGATTGAGTTTGATATAATCCTCGGTATGTATTGGATTTCGGACTATGATGCAATGATTTATTGTAAGAATAATGAGGTTACGATTTTTGTTGATGGTTATAAGGAACACCTTATCTTTAGAGCAGAATCGTCACCACCTAATTCTTATTTAGATCCACCCCCAGTAGCTCAACTAAATTCAATTATTAAGGAGGAAGAGAATGAAATGACTGAGGGAGAGGAAAGTAATTTTCAAATATAGGATGTACCTATTGTGAAAGAATATGTAGATGTGTTTCCGGAAGATTTACCTAGACATCCTCTAGAACAAGAAGTTGAGTTTTCCATTGATTTAATTCCTGGATCAAGACTTATATCGAAGACCCCTTATGCAATGTACACCGTGGAATTAGTTGAACTAAAGAAACAACTATAAGAATTGAGTAATAAGGGATTTATTCTCCCTAGTGTTTCCCCATGGGGAGCCCCTGTCCTTTTTGTTAAGAAGAAAGATGGATCTATGAGGTTTTGTGTTGACTACAGGGAGATCAATCCTATAACAATAAAGAACAAGTATCCCCTACCTCGCATTGATGATTTATTTGACCAACTGCATGGAGCTCAATATTTTTCAGAGATTGACCTTTGATCTGGATACCATCAATTGTGTGTGAATAAGGAAGACATTCCGAAGACAGCATTTCGAACAAAGTATGAGCATTATGAGTTTACAGTAATGCCTTTTGGATTGACTAATGCACCCTCTATATTCATGGATCTAATTAATAGAGTTTTCATGTAGAGACCCGAAGCTTGACGTACATTGACATTACATTACATTTGCGGAATACTTAGTACATAACAAAAACACACACACAAGGATCGTAATAGTTTAGTGTCTTTGGAAACTCGGAACGTAATCTTCTAATCGTGGTGAAAGATATTCAACATATCCTATAAAGATCTTCCCTTTTTTTTACCTAAAACCTTTCTTTATATCCTAGGGAAAAGAAAACATAAAAGGGTGAGCTCAAATGCTCAGTAAGGGTAAACAAAAGAAATATCAATCACATCGTATTCATAAGAACATAACATTTTGGAAATCTTAACCTGCAAAATAGAGCATAATTTCATAACATGGGATAAATCATGGCAGTGAAATGTAATCACAATAATCATAACTTAAAACATGAAACTTTTTGGCATTCACACATAATCATAGAGAATCATTTCTTGTTAGTCAAGACTCATTTCCAAGACTATCTTAGTGGACAAAGTCCCTTTCTGAATCGAGTAACCCTCGTTTCAGTCCTGTTTCACTGAACCGGTATAACCTACCGTTCCAGCCCTATATATCTCATGAGATATAAAATCTTTACCCAATTCATTGGAGGGAGATATAGGTCCCACCCATCTTATAATTAATCCTTTCTTATGTGTGCCACATAATCATAAATCATACATCATCTCATAACACATGTAACAAAAATGGGATTCTTGAAACATCATGACATCATAAAACAATTCATATAAGATAAAGGAATTCATAAAAATATTTCCATCACAAAATAATCAAATCCATGTAATAATAGGGATAAAAACAGAACCCTTTTATTATCTTAGATGGAAAATAATTTTGATAAAATACATGAACTCCATTCCTGAGGAAAATATCCTTTCTACTTCAAATTTTTTTTTCCTTTCATAACATGTCATACAACTTTAAAATAAAAGAATTTGATTAAAAATAAACTTGAAAACTTGTAAAGGATGTTTCTTGGAAATAACATTTTAAAAATCCATTCATTCCGTATAAGATAAAAAAAACATTCTTCGTACTTTTGTCGAAAAAGTCAAAAAGTACCTCGTACGAAAAACGACAAAAGATTCCTTTCATATCTTTTACTAAAAACTCACCAAAGGGTAAAATTTTAATTAAAAAATTTTAGGTGGATGGAAATAACATTACATATTGAAGAAACGTGGATGTGGATGATAAAATACACCCCAGTAAATACTAAAGTATAAACAATCTCGGATAAAAATGAGATTGTGATATTTCCCTTACCTTAGGTCCGATTTGCTTTGTATGTGTCCGAACCTCCTGTATAATGATTTAAATAATGTCATTGACTTATTAAAGAATCATATTCATTGTTATGATATCATATATGGTTCACTTATGACTTTATATTACCCGTTCTTTTGTAAATTCCATGTTAAAGAAGCGTTTTGGGTAAAATCGTTTCATTTATCGTAGGTGTTTTGACTTGTTGTTCTTGACATTATTATTACTTATATCATGATTTACTTACTTCCAGAATATAAAATATGATTTATATATCATATATATTCAGTATATATATATATAATAGATAGATAAATGAAATGAAAAACACCGTTCATGGAGACGGTAGTCTGTACGTACGCATGAACGATGTTTTCCTTTCCTTATTGTCTTGAATGGAAGTAAGTAGATGACATAAATATACATATATACATAAATCTAGTATCTTTATAATGTCATATATTTCATTATTATTTCTTATATATACTTTTTAATCATTCCTAAATGGTTAACATGGAGAATGAATCTCATCGCGTCGTGGAGACGGTAGTCCGTACGTACGCACGAGCGATGATATCGTTCCCATGGTCGTGGAATTTTGTTTAAGTGTATGTATACTATTTCAGTATCAATATAACTTTATAATAATCATTTATAGTTACTCATTACATCATTATACCCATCCAATTAAGGTGGTGATGGAAAATAGATTACACCACGGCGTGGAGACGGTATTCCGTACGTACGCACGCGCGGTGATTTCCTTTCCCCGTAGGATGGATAGAAGGTTAATTAGAGTTGTTTCATATTTATAATAACATACCAGTATATAATAAATACTGATGTTATTACTTTATCATGAAACAACTAAAGAAGAAGAAGTTGAAGAAGAAAGAAATTGAAAAGATCGGTAATGGATATTACCTCTTCTTTGGAACACCTCTTTGAATCCTCCACTTAGGCAACTAAGCTTGGTCTTTGAAGAAGAGAAGGACCTCTAGGATTATTCTAGGGAAGTGGAGAAGGGATTTTGGCAGGGTTTGGCCGAGCTTGAGTGCTCAATTTGGTGTGAGGAGGAGGGGGAGGAGGTGCCCTTTTATAAGGGAGGAGAGGGGCACCTTAGGAATATCTCAAAATATTATTTTATATTAAAGTCAAAATAGGTTTATAATGGTTCCAAAGGGTCTTATTTCTAAGCTAAGGTGGGGAAGGGTCTAAATCCTATCAACCAATAGGATTTAGACAAGTTTAGGGAATTATTTTAACCTTATCAATTAGATTTAACTCTAAGTTAAATAATTTAACTTTTACCGTGTCTTTTTGTTTTCTTTCACTATATGGTTAATACACTTACTATAACATGCCAAACGAACCCCAAATTGTTTATTATTAATATATATATCCTTATCTAAGTCATTTTTCCGAACCTTAGATTTTTAGGAATAAAATAACAATTAATAATATAATATTTGATTTAAAAACTATTTTGTGTCAATTTTGACACTATTTGATATATGATTTTTGTGAAAGTCATAACAGAATTATATGTTCTAACCAAGCTGATTAAATCAACATTAATATATCATAGTAACCTATAAAATTATTGGAATTCATAAAAAGTCTCAAATTACATTTATTGTGGCGTTTTAACATCAATTATGTCAATATTTCATTAATAAGATAATTACTGCATCATTATTGTGTCATAAATAAATTAAATTATTTAATGTCTAAAAATTACAAATAAAATACCATTATGTAGGAAATCTTTTTATCTTTCTAATGAATATTTACAATCGAATTTATCTTATGTACAACCCTATATTAAAAATGTTTTAGTAAATAAATTTGATTTTAACTCTTTTAACTCTTCTTTGAATTAAATAATAATAAATGTCTTAATCTAATCCAAGTGGACATAAATGATAATATTTTACACTTAAAGTTGTTTTTGGTCGAGATACACTTGTCCAATAGAATTAGGACATGTGTTAGGGTAATATTAATATCATTCTTACCCTTAATTACCCTATTTACTTTTAACCGTGGTAAATAAAAGTAAAAAGTTACTATTCAACAAAAATTATTTTCATCTCATTGAACCACATTTTACTTACTGACATCAACCGTGTCTCTCGGATTTTTTAAATTCCATTCACAGAAGCAGTAAAATTAAGTTTTATGAAAAATTCAGTTTTTTAACTACCAATTAGTAGTTTCACTATTCATCAAAAATTGATGTTTTTCAGAACAATGCCAAAATTTCATCCTAAGATATATTTCATATTCTGAATTCAAAAATGAAGTCTATTTTACCAAATTCATAACATAGAAATTGCATTAATTAATTTTATAATTAAATCCCGCTGTTAAAACAAATAGCGTGTTTTTAAGAAACAATATCTATCAAAAGATTGACACTTGATTATGTCTGGTTTAAATGTGAAATTACATCCAATGACCAACATTGTATTAAATTGTAAAAATATATTCTAAATATACTTTTAAACCACTCAAATTAAAAATTTATCACTATTAATTTTTTTGATTAAAAAAGTTGTTTTTAATTATAATTTAGTAATTTTCACTATTCATCAGAATATGAAAGTTATCCGAAAAGTACCAAAATTTCACCTTAGGCTAAATTCGATACTCCGAATCCAAAAATGAAGTCCATTTTGAGAGATAAAATTTATAAAATTTAAAAAGTGGTTATTACTATTCATAACGGCTAGTTTTAATAATATTTTAATAGCATATCGTTGTTTCGTGAAACTCAGTATTGCGTACTACACACGCTATCGAGGAAGGTTGCGATTGCGTGTAATGCAAGGCAAGTCAAGGATGCGTGTTGTGCAAGCTCCTTGTAGCGTACAACATAAGACATTAGTGAAATTAAAAAGAATATTTTTCATAAAATCTTGGGCTGTTACATTTCAAGTAATATCTTGATGATTTTGTGGTGGTATTTATTGATGATATCTTAGTATACTCCAAAAGCTACGAAGATCATGAAAATCACTTGCGCATTATCTTGAAGACTCATAGAAGGCATGAATTATATGAGAAGTTTAGCAAGGGTGAATTCTGGCATCAGGAGATTTATTTTCTTGGTCATATTGTCTCTAAGGATGGAATTTACATTGATCCTTCTAAGACCAAGTCAATCCAAGAATGGCCAGCACCGATGAGTATAACTGAGGTATGCAATTTTATTGGTTTGGCAGGTTATTATCGACATTTTGTCCAAAATTTTTCCCGATTAGATAACCCATTAACGAAGCTCACACGGAAAAGGGTTAAATTTGTCTAGACAAAAGAGTGTGATGAATTTTTTGAAGAACTGAAGAGAAGATTAGTCAATGCTCCTATATTGACTCTACCATTGGGGAATGATGGGTTTGTTATTTATAGTTATGCATCAATGAAAGGAATTGGTTGTGTCCTTATGCAGAATGATAGGGTTATTGCCTATGCATCACGACAACTAAAAATTCATGGGCAGAACTATCCTACTCATGATCTCGAGTTAGCTGATGTAATATTTTCCATTAAGATATGGAGACATTATCTCTATAGTGAAAAATGTGAGATATATACCGATCACAAGAGTTTGAAATATAATTTCTCACAAAAATAACTCAACATGAGGCATAGGTGATGGCTTGAACTACTCAAGGATTATGATTGCACGATACACTACCACCCGGGGAAGGCAAATAAGGTTACAGATGCTTTTAGTAGAAAAGATCATGGAGGTTTGAACATGATGAGAGTGGAAAGGGATCCTATTTTCATGGATCTAGTAAAGATGGATATGGGAATCCCCATGGAGGGTGAACCATTAAAACTTTTTCAAATGGTTGCCAAACCATCTTTACTATAAAGGATAAAGTGTTCTCAGGCTGATGATGAAGAGTTGAAAAAGAAGATTAAAGTTATGAATGATGGGCGATTGAGTGACTTTGTGTATGAAGATGAAATTTTGAAATTTGGGAGGAGACTTTGTGTTCCCGATATACCTGATTTAAAGAGGTAATTGTTGGATGATTCTCACAGTTCCAATTTCTCTATACACCCTGGGAGCACCAAAATGTATAGAGATTTAAAGGGACATTTTTGGTGGGACAACATGAAGGGGGAGATTTCTGATTTTGTGTCAATATGTATGGTTTGTCAACAAGTGAATGCTGGAAGGCAACTTCCTGGTGGAGTATTGAAACCTCTTCCTATACCTGAGTGGAAATGGGATAATATTACGATGGACTTTGTCATGGGACTACCAAAGACTCCAAGAAGAAATGACACAATATGGGTCATTGTTGATCGTCTCACAAAGTCAGCACATTTTCTTGCTATAAGAGAAGATCTACCACTTGAACGTCTAGAAAGACTATATATTAATGAAGTTGTGAGACTTCATGGAGTACCCTTGTCGATTGTCTCGGATCATGATCCCCATTTTACATCAAGATCCTGGAAAAGTATTTAGAAGGCCTTGGATACTAAACTTCGTTTGAGCACTGCTTTCCACCCTCAAACAGATGGACAATAAGAACGAACTATTAAAACCTTAGAAGACATGTTGAGATCATGCTCACTTGACATTCAGGGTATGTGGGATCAATATTTACCTCTGGTAGAATTTTCCTATAACAATAACTTCCATTCAAGTATTCAGATGGCACTATATGAAGTGTTATATGGAATGATATGTCGCAAACCAACCTGTTGGGATGACATTGGTGAAGGAAAACTTGTAGGCCCAGAATGTGTGGAGGAAACGATGGAAAAGGTGAAGGTAATCCAAAACCGCATCAAATCAGCTCAAAGTAGGCAGAAGAGCTATACTGACAACCGAAGGAAGGATTTGGAATTTCAGGTAGGAGATCATTTTTTCTTGAAGGTATCTCCATGGAAGGGAGTTATATGTTTCGGTAAGAAGGGTAAATTGAGTCCTAGGTATATCAGACCCTTAGAAATTCTAGAACGAATTGGGGATGTAGCTTACCGTTTGGCAATGCCGCCAAGTCTCTCCAAAGTTCACGATGTATTCCACGTATCATTGTTGAGAAAATACATGCCTGACCCAACGCATGTACTCACCTATTGAAAATTAGAGCTGGAACCCAATCTATCTTATTGCGAAGAGCCCGTCAGGATTCTTGATACAAGAAAACAAGTGCTGAGAAACTGAATGACTCGTCTGGTAAAAGTTCTATGGAGAAACCATAAGATGGAGGAGGCAATGTCGGAACCCGAGGAACTTATGATGAAGAATCACCCAAGTCTTTTTATACAATGATATTATATGAAATTTCGAGGATGAAATTAATTGAAGTAGGGGAGAATGTAACACCCCAAGCTTCCACAGTACACTTCTCTTTGAATAATACAGCAGCGTGTGTTGTACACAAATTCGAGTTCTAACACACATCACAACCAATCAAACTAGTCGTCATGACTAGTAATACCTACTTTTTGAAATTTTATAAATTTTATCATTCAAAATGGTCTTCATTTTTGGATTCGGAATATTGAATTTAGCCTAGGGTGAAATTTTGGAACTTTTCGGATAACTTTTATATTTTGATGAATAGTGAAAATTACTAAATTTTAATTAAAAACAACTTTTTAAATCAAAATAATTAATAGTGATAAATTATACTATTGAGTGGTTTTAAATTATAATTAGAATATAATTTTACCATTTTATCCAATGGTGGTCATTATAATTAATTTCACTTTGAAATTGGACATAAACAATTGCTAATCTTTTGATTGATATTGTTTATTAAAAAAACACGCTATTTGTTTTGACAATGGGAATTAATTATAAAATTAATTAATGCAATTTATATGTTTGTAATTTTGTAAAATAGACACCATTTTTGAATTCAAAATATCAATTATAGCTTAGAGTAAATTTTTGGTATTTTTCTGAAAAAACATCAATTTTTGATGAATACTGAAACCACTAAGTGGTAGTTTAAAAACTATTTTTTCATGTAAATGAAACATTACCACTTCTGTGATTTGATTTTCAAAAATCCGATATACATGGTTGTCATTAGGAAGTAAAATTTGGATCAATGGGATTAAAATAACATTTTGGTGAATAGTAACTTTTATGTCTTATTAATCACGATTAAAGGTAATTAGTGAAATTTAAGGTAAAAATGATATTATAAAAATATGAAAATATCTTGAAACTTGTCCTAACCTTATTGGATGAGTCATGGCTGACCATGATAATCCATGGTTCAACTTGGGGACCCCATGGAGTCACTTGGGTAAGAAAATGAAATTAATAACTTTTTATTTAAAGTAAAAAATAAAATTGTCACTAACATGTGTTGTTTTACTAAAAAAATTATTAAATGGGGTTATATAAGTTAAATTTTCGACAATAAATATTCATTGGAAATATAAAACGATTTCCTACATCATGGTAGTTTTTTTATAATTTTTATACATTAAATAAATTAAATTTTTTATAACACCATGATGTGTTAAGTCAAAAGTCTTCTTTTGACTTCTATATCATGTTTTGGAAATCACAAATGTATTCTATCATATGTTTGGAAATTACATTTGTCATCTATCATGTTTATCGTATCGTACAATACTGATCGTACTGACTCTGTCAATCGTATCGTACTGACTCTGTCAATCGTATCGTACTGACTCTATCAATCGTACCATACTGACTCTGTCAATCGTATCGTACTGACTCTGCTATTCAGATGTTCATTATTTGTTATGGTACTTAGTCAAAAACACTCATTGCATATGTATCATACTCATTTTTTACTTTTCTATATATCTCTTGTCTTAACAAAACGATGTCGTTGAGTTAGTTACAAACTAATCAAAACGATGTCATGCTTTCTTTTTCAATATGACCGTTGGAGGAAATATGACGGTTGGAACCCGAGGCCTATAAATAGGAGGTCATTTGAAGCTGAGAGAACGATGATGAACGAAGAGAACGAATGAAGAGACTCTGTGAACTACCAAGATTCTAGAGAGAGACACTGTGACTTCTCTCATCTGCCTTGTGCGTCCGATCATCGTATCGAGGGCTTTCAAGTAATTGAAAGACAGAGGTGCCGATTACCTACAAAATCGAGGGCTGCCAGGGATAGGCAGACAGACGTGCCGATCATCGTATCGAGGGCTGCCGGGGATAGGCAGACAGACGTGCCGATCATCGTATCGAGGGCTGCCAGGGATAGGCAGACAGACGTGCCGATAATCGTATTGAGGGCTCACCAAGGTGTTGGTGAGACAGACCTTTTATCCTAGGTGAAAGGATAACCCTTCTCTTTGGGTTAAAAATAATTGTAATACTTTTACATTTTCGCTGTTACTTGTATTAAAAAGGGATTTGTATTGTTTCCTTTCTTCTTCACATATTCAATTGTAATTGTTTCAATTACAGTCATTCTATTACTTTTTGTATTGATTGATTCTATACGCTTTAAGGTAGAATCATTCATCTTTATATTACTCTGATCATTGTGTTCACCTTGAATACAATTGTTTTACATTACATTAGTATTACAATACTTCATACCTTTTATATTCAATACAATTGTGGGTGTTTGTATTTGTATTAGTTTAAGATCATTTAAACTAATCTCTTTGTTGCTAAAACTCAAAGGTTTTTAAATCTACAATTCACCCCCCCTCTTGTATTGTTCCTTCTAATAGACATACATTTCTACTTATTCGATCCAACAATTGGTATCAAAGGAGGTTTTCCACTGATTTGTATTACTAGCTTTATTTCTTATTACTATCTTGAATACTTACTACACTAACGTGTGGAGTGGAAAAGTTGTTTTTGTTTTATTAGATGGTAGGAATGAATATCGGGTCAATAGATAATCTGAATCCTTCTAGACCACCAATCTTTGATGGGAATGATTATGAGTATTGGAGAGATCGTATGAAGACTTTCGTTATCAATACTGGTGTAGACAATTTTATTATGCTTACTAGGGGTTACAAAATTCCTGACAAAGAAGTTAGCACTTTCACCAACCAAGAGAAGCAAGAATATCAACTGAATTACAAGGTACGCAATACTTTATTATGCTATATGACCAGGAATATATATAGTCAAATATCTTCATGTGAAGCAGCCAACTGTATTTGGAAGAAATTAGAAGTTACTCATTTTGGTACATCCAAGGTTATAGAAACATGGAGAGCAATGCTTCGAGCAGAGTATCATGGATTTGTTTTTCCTTATGGAGAGCCAGTATGTAAATTTCAACAAAGGTTTATGACGATTGTAAACAACTTACAATCTATGGGAGAAAAAGGTCTTGATGATGAAGCTCTTGTTGATATGATTATAGATATTATGCCAAATGAATGGGAGTCAAAAAGGACAGCTATTGATGAAAATAGAAAAGTCTCCCAGATTACTCTTGATGAACTCTTTGGAACTCTTCTACAGCATGAGACAAGAATGAAGAGAGATGCTGATTTCAATAAGAAGAAGAATGGGAATGGAAGTGTAGCTTTTGCATCTAAAGCTAAAACACCTGAAAGGCTTACAAGGTCTAAATCCAAGAAAGTTGTTATATCTGATTCAAGTTATTGTAATCTTTCGGATAATGAGTTAGCCAATCTTGCTCGAAGAATGAACAAGATTGTGGGAAAGAAAGATTTTCAATATAGATTCAAAAAGAAAGACAGGAAATATAGGAAAGATTCAGAGGTAACTTGTTATGAATGCAAGAAAGCAGGACATATAAGGCCTGATTGTCCTTTACTGAAGAGGAAAGATAGAAAAGAGAAGCACTCTGAGAGAAACAAGAAAAGGTTTTATAAGACAAAGAATGTCTTGAAAGCAAATGATACGTGGAGTGCAAGTGGTAGTGATTCCTCAGATGATTCTTCTGAATATGAGACATCAGGACAAAGAAATATTGGACTTCTAGCCAGACTACCAATTGAAGATCATTGTCTCATGGCTAAGGTAAATAATGCTGAAGCTATTACAAATGTCTCTTTGAATGCAAATTGTATTGATAATAGATATTATGAATCTTCAAATGATGAATCCTCATCATCAGAGGATGATACATTACCTTCTTTTGAAGAGGTCTCTAGATTTGCTAAATTACTTGAAAATGAAAATTCTAAACTCAAAAAGAGATTTGAAAAAGCAAATTCTAGAATTTCAATCTTGACTAAAGAAGTATCAGATCTTTCTAAAGATATTGATGTGAAAACTTCTGATTTTGAAAGTATTTTAAAAACCCTTGAGAAAGTTAAATCTGATAAGGATAAACTTTCTAAGGATCTTGAAACTGTAATTTCAAAGAAAAATATTTTAGAGTCTAACTCTAGTTCAAATTCAAATGTTTTAGAAAACAAGAATTTGGTTTTAAAACTAAAGTCAGAGATTTTATCTTTGAGGAAATGTTTGTCAAACTTTACTCATGGAAAAGAAAACTTTGACAGGATGTATTCTCAAATCAGACCTTTGAGAAATCGTTCTGGTCTTGGTTATACTTATTCCAAACCTATTTTTAGCAATAACTATTTTGTTCCTCAAAAAACCATTTTCTGTTCTAAGTGTCAATGTGGTGGACACTGGAGAAGAGATTGTTCTCTTAACAAAACTCAATATTTAGGATTTCATAAAGCTCATTTTGCAAAACAAATGTGGATTCCTAAAATTCTTTTATCTATCCCTTCTGGATCCAAACAAGTTTGGATTCCGAAAATCTAATTGTATCTTTTTCAGGAAAACGAGAAGTGTACCAATAAGAAAATTTGGTACATGGATAGTGGTTGTTCTCGACATATGACTGGAAACAAAAATCTTTTTCAAAAGGTTATCAAAACAAAAGGTGGAAAAGTTACCTTCGGAGATAATGCTCAAGGAAAGATTGTTGGTATAGTTTCATAGTATCATTTACTATCGACCGATGATGGTAATCAAATTCTTTTCCATCGTATCAATAGTTTTGTATCGACCGATGATGGTATTGAATTTCTTTTCCATCGTACCAATCAATCAATAGTATTGTATCGACCGATGATGGTATTGAATTTCTTTTCCATCGTATCAATCAATCATGGGATTGAATCGACCGATAATGGTATTGAATTTCTTTTCCATCGTATCAATCAATCATGGGATTGAATCAACTGATGATGGTATTGAAATTCTTTTCCATTGTATCAATCAATCTTGGTATTGAATCGACCAATGATGGTATTGAAATTCTTTTCCATCGTATCAATCAATCTTGGTATTGAATCGACCGATGATGGTATTGAAATTATTTTCCATCGTATCAATCAATCATGGGATTGAATCAACCGACGATGGTATTGAGATTGTTTTCCATCTTACTGTCAGTTCATGGTAACGAGATTGTTTTGTATTGTACGGTCAGTTCATAGTAATGACTTTGTTTTCCATCGGCATGATGATGTTTTTTTGTTTCCTTACGATTATATTTTCTTTTGATTGATATCAAAACCAACAATTACCTTACATTCTCCGACAATTTTTTTTCATTTTTTTTTAAAAAAAATTTCTTTGTTTAATCCTAACCATTGATCTAGTTTTCTCTAAATCTTGACCGTAGAAGATCAATGGTCACCCTTTTTCGACCGTAGAAGATCAACGGTCACCTCTTTATCGCCTATAAATACCCCTCTCCCCTCCCCAAACCCACATTGATTTTTCAGGAATTAAGGCGAAGCTCTACTCCACCAGCTATAAATCATCGTACGATCTTCTCACTAGCAGAACCTTTATGTCTCAATCCTCTACTAATACTCCCACTTAAATGTCTTCAAAGACTTTTACAGAGAAAGACATTAACAGAGAAAGGTTAGTATCTTGGGACTTTTTCGATACGTACGATTCTACAATCAGGAGGATCATTTTGTTTCAAGGATGGGAACATCTGTGTGTTGAAAAACCCGATTCTCAAGATCCGGTTCTTTTTTATGAAGTTTTTCAGTTTTATAAAACCGTTTCTTTCGACAAAGACATGACTATAAACTTTGCTGTGTACGATAGAAAACTGTCTATGTCTGTGAAACAAGCGGCACTTTTTCTGAATGTTTCTATAGAAGGGGATTCTTTCTGTCCATCGCACAAACTACCAGAGGAAGTTGGTACGTTTAATAGAGAAAGTGCTGAAAATACTTTGTTTGTTATTAATGAAGAAAAGAGAAAAGTGTCTCATCTTTCTCCGGACAATCATTTTGTAACATTATGGATGTAAGGTTTTCTTATCCCAAGGAAAGGGGATAGAGAAACTCTGAAAGTTTCTGATATCTTTATACTTGACTATCTTGTAAATATGAGGAAAGTAAATCTCATGGGATTTGTTTTTGAAACAATTAAGAATGTCAAGACAGGAGGGATTAAGTCCCAGATGATTATGTATCCAGCTATCCTTACGAAATTCATTCTTGAGAGTATGAAGTTTTTTAACATTCCTTTGAAAGGAAAACCCATGGATTTGAGGCCATCATGGATTAGTAAGAGTACGATGAAAAAGCTGAATGTTTGTTTTGATCCGAATTCAATACTTTTTGTCAGAGATGTAGAAGCTGAATTGGCTCAGAATCAATCGGAACCTATGCCAGCCAAAGACATTCAATCTACCGGTGTTACTCAAAAGTCTGATCCGCAAACCAGTTCAAAGCCGAAGAAGAAGCCAAGGTACAGTAAGGAGGTTGTAGCAAAATGGAGAAAGGATAAGGAACAGAGAAAGGAAGGTGATCCGAAGTTTGGTCTTGACCCTACTGAGGCTTTTGCAGAAAGAGTAAGGGTAGAAGAAACCCTTCAGGCTGAAAAGAAGAAGAAGCTTCTTTTAAAAAGAAAGGCTCAGGACTTTGATGTCTCTAAAATCTTGAAAGCGGTTGAGGATTCCAGTGCCCAAATAACAGAAGAAGTGCATCAAGATCCCATCGTACAGAGTCTCCCTGAGGAAGGAAAAGAAAAACAAGTGATGGAAGAGATAGAAGAAGTGGAAGAAGAAGAAGGAGACTTTCTTTTAGAATTTCTTCAAAGTTAAAAGAAGAGTAGAGAGGAATCGGTTCAAAAGCTGAGTGAAGGTGTTCAACAAACTCCTCATGCCGATCAGGAACGATATCCAGACAGAATGTCATCTCAATAAAAGCAAGGTACTCAATCCTCTCATTCTGATAAAGTTGTTGTCATTAGTGACAAAGTGGAAGAAGAAAGAAAGCAGAAAGAAAAAGCAAAAGGGAAACAACCAGTTGTTGATTCAAGCAGATCGTATGAACTAGCATCGTACGATGAAGATACTGATTCAGAGCATACAATCTCTCTCACGAAAAGTGATTACATTGTTCATGTTTTAAGAAGGGTTGAGAAGACTATTCCTTATTTCCCGAGGCTGGAAGGGAAGATTGATTTTATCATTGACAATCAAAAGAAGAAGTTTGGATCTGTGAAAGAATTGAGGAAGAAAGTTTTGTCAGTAGAAGCCGATTTGAAAGTTCTTTCAGAAAGCTCAGTTGCTCATAAGAAGGCATGCAATAAGATGACCAAGTGGTCGTACAAAACAGAGAGCTCAATCAATGATCATGAGATAGCTATTGAAGATATAAGAAGGTTATCAAATGAGCTTGCAATTTCTCTCAACAATCTTGACAAAGAAACAGTTGAAAGGTTGAACCTTTTGTCTTCTCAAAGAGCCGATGTTCCTTCAGTGAAAGATTTGCAAGAGAGAATGAATGTTTTTCAATCAGAATTCTCGAAGGTTTCATCCTTCAAAGATGAAATGGTTTTGGTGAAGAATCAAAATTCTGTGTTATCCAAAGATAACAAGAATTTGAAAAATAGAATTGATACCCTTGAAGAAGTAATCAGAGTCCAGGAGGAGACTATCAGAAATCAAGATCAGATTTTTGCGGACCAACAAGAGATTCTCAAAACTCAGGGATAATCAATTTCTGAGGACAAGAAGGAGATCAAGAAGATGAAAGCTGTTCTTCATGAGCTTATAAAGAAGGAGAAGGAAAGAGAAAACAAATGATTTTTGTATTTGTGTTCTTTTGGAAGTTGTCTTTGTTTTGTAATAACTCTTATGATCCTTTTCTTTTATCCATTGTCTTGTATTACTTTACTAACTTTTTCAGACAATTCAAGATTACTCCTTTCTTTTTGTAAATCACAAAGGGGGGGAATGTTTACAGAGAGGGAGAATGTTTACAAAGGGGAGAATGTTTTATAAAGGGGAAGAATGCTTTACAATGCTCTTAAGGAAAAACTACGAATACAATCCTTAGGAAAGTCCATACCTAAGGGGGAGTTAGTTGTATTCAATTTCTTATTCAGAAGAGTTTTCAATAACTTAGGGGGAGATAAGTATTTCTTGTTACATTTACTTTGTGTGTTGTGCTTTCCAAAAAGGGGGAGATTGTTATGTCAAAAGTCTTCTTTTGACTTCTATATCATGTTTTGGAAATCACAAATGTATTCTATCATATGTTTGGAAATTACATTTGTCTTCTATCATGTTTATCGTATCGTACAATACTAATCGTACTGACTCTGTCAATCGTATCGTACTGACTCTGTCAATCGTATCGTACTGACTCTGTCAATCGTACCATACTGACTCTGTCAATCGTATCGTACTGACTCTGCTATTCAGATGTTCATTATTTGTTTTGGTACTTAGTCAAAAACACTCATTGCATATGAATCATACTCATGTTTTACTTTTCTATATATCTCTTGTCTTAACAAAACGATGTCGTTGAGTTAGTTACAAACTAATCAAAACGATGTCGTGCTTTCTGTTTCAATATGACCGTTGGAGGCAATATGACCGTTGGAACCCGAGGCCTATAAATAGGAGGTCATTTGAAGCTGAGAGAATGACGATGAACGAAGAGAACGAATGAAGAGACTCTGTGAACTACCAAGATTATAGAGAGAGACACTGTGACTTCTCTCATCTGCCTTGTGCGTCCGATCATCGTATCGAGGGCTTTCAAGTAATTGAAAGACAGAGGTGCCGATTACCTACAAAATCGAGGGCTGTCAGGGATAGGCAAACAGACGTGCCGATCATCGTATCGAGGGCTGCCGGGGATAGGCAGACAGACGTGCCGATCATCGTATCGAGGGCTGCCAGGGATAGGCAGACAGACGTGCCGATAATCGTATCGAGGGCTCACCAAGGTGTTGGTGAGACAGACCTTTTATCCTAGGTGAAAGGATAACCCTTCTCTTTGGGTTAAAAAGAATTGTAATACTTTTACATTTCCGCTGTTACTTGTATTAGAAAGGGATTTGTATTGTTTCCTTTCTTCTTCACATATTCAATTGTAATTGTTTCAATTACAATCATTCTATTACTTTTTGTATTGATTGATTCTATACGCTTTAAGGTAGAATCATTCATCTTTATATTACACTGATCATTGTGTTCACCTTGAATACAATTGTTTTACATTACATTAGTATTACAATACTTCATACCTTTTATATTCAATAAAATTGTGGGTGTTTGTATTTGTATTAGTTTAAGATCATTTAAACTAATCTCTTTGTTGCTAAAACTCAATGGTTTTTAAATCTACAATTCACCCCCCCCTCTTGTATTGTTCCTTCTAATAGACATACATTTCTACTTATTCGATCCAACATGATGATGCAACGATTACCTCATTAATTAACGATTTAAATAAAATGAAAAGATAATGTAAAATCTAAGACTTACACTTGTAAAAAACCTATTGGATGAGTTTATTTCAAACCCTTATCACCATATCCTCGAAATATATAATTGTGGGACCTCTAAAATACGAAAATAATTTCATAATAATGTAATATCTCATCACTTTCCAAGAGTGCCCCTCCTCTCCTCTTATAAAAGGCCCCCACCACTACCACATTATTCACACCTTAAAAGCCATTTGGTTCGGCCAAACTCTCCCAAAATACTCTCTCAACTTCCCTCTCTTACTCCTAGAAGCCTCACTTTGGGCAGAAGCATTCCCAAGGAAGCCTTTGGCACAAATCAAAAAGAGTTACCCAATTTTAAGGGTAATGTCTTCTCTTATGTTGTTTTGTTTTATTTTGCTTCTCCAACCCGCTAAACTCCTTTTTTTTATTTTCTTTTGTAACAAAACCTGTATCCTAAATATACTTGGATGTTTTTATGAGAATGATTTTATTTAAACTAACACACACATTCGTCTAACGGTTAAACATCATACTGTTTCTGTGGGTGGCGAATTACTACCTCACGAAACGATGATTGTTCAATATTATTTTAACACCTCTCATGGTGGCCATTATGCTGAAACTATTTTCATATATGATATATATTATATTTATGTTTTCTTTATGCTTCTGTATTTTTCATTTATGGCATACCTTTATGATTTCCATTATGGGTAAACGCGATAATTTCATTTTAGGAAGTGCGGACTACCACCCCTTCAAAGTGATTTGAATCGTTAATGCCAAATGTAGGACGTATAAAGTATGGAGTAAATGATATTATATATGATATTATACTGGAATTATAATATACCTTTATATCATTATTATTTCATTCCATTAAATATGAAATAGAAATAAAAGTAGCATTCATGCATACGTACGGCTTACCATCTCCATGAACGGTGCATTTCATTTCTTACCTCTAAATGTTATGTAATATTATAAATTCATATATATACTGGATCTATATTATATAAATGATATCTACATCATGAATATAATTCTGGATATAATGAGAATTCTACCACATGAACAACTTGTAATTATAAGAAGTTTATTTTTTATTCATGTACCAAAGATCGACAAAACGAACATTATTAACTTAAATAATTACATAACGTTCATAACATGGTAATAAGTGATATAAAAGGAATAATGAACTTGAAAAATATTCTTAAACAAGTTGAAATTAACTCTAGTTTATTATTCAGGAGGTTAAAGAATGATCGAGTCAAGTCAGACACGAGGTAAATGAACTTCTTAACCCAATTTCCGTTCTTTGGGTTAATCTCCTACTTTCAAATTATGTCAGGATATTATTATGTCCTATCTTGTATTTGTACTTTATTTATGTGTACATATAGTGAATTCACAAAATAGATCTATTTTATTTAAAAAATGATCTTTGTAAGGACTTCGTCTCAATATCCTTTCATTGAGGTATATTTTATTTTATACACAACTTTCTTTTATATGGTGTATAAACCCCTTTTAATTTTACATTTATTCAAAAGGAATCTTTTTATATGAAGAATTTTACTAAACGACAAAAGAAATGTTTTATTTGTCATACGTATGCGGCGACAACAACTTCTCCACCGCCGTGACCATTATTTGAGTTTCGGCTTCTTCTACAAGCCATAAATTTTTTTAAATGAAAAATAAATACCAAGATTTAATTTTCTTTTATTTTGGTATTGAAAATGGTTTTGAAAGTTTTTTTATTATAAAAATATGTTGTATTGATATCTTGTGATTGAAATGTGAAAATGTTATGTTTCTTTTATACATGTTTTATGTGATACGATCATGTTATGGTTTATGATATATTTAAACCTTTTCATATGAGGAATGCATTGGACTTAATAAGTGACAGGTGGAGCCCGCTATAGCTTCTTGATGCATCGGTAGGTCTCATGAGAAAAACTAATGTCTTGGCATGAGGCCTTGACAAAATCTTATTTGTAGTCTTGGCGCGATGCCTTGGCTACGTGGTTATGATAGTATCGCATTATGCATTCCAACATTATGAAAGTGGTTATTGATATTGCATGTGATTATTCGACTAGTAGAATATCTATGTGAATAAGTAAATGGGATTATTTTATTTTATTTTTTCCATATTATACTGAAGTTCAAGTTTAAAAGGATTTTGTTTTAGTTATATATTGCCTTAAGTGTTTATGTTTATTTATGAAAGTTTCCATTGTATTGTTATCCTTACTGAGCATCTGAGCTCACCCCTTTCAATGTTTTAATTTTTCCAGGATGTGAAGAAGTATATTATGAATGACCTGCAGGGATAGTATGAGGGGATATGGAGAAAAGATGTTGTTGTGGTTTTGTTTTACTTTATGATGTAATGTAGGACTTATGAATGTATCTAGTGTTTCCAAGGATACTAAACTAATCGGTCTTTCAAAACATGATCTTTTGTGATCATGGCAATGTTACGCAGTAATGCACCGACTCTGGGTAACTGGGGTCATGGCGTTACACCAAATGTCACAATTTTGGCTTAAGGATTCTCATGGTAAGACATATATCATAGAATAAGATAGAACTGATTTTAGGGTAGTAATATATTATTATAATATTATTTTTTACCCTTATTTACCAGATTTACCCTTTAACCTTGGAAAATAAAAATAATCATTGAAGTTACTATTCATAATGTCCAAAAATAAAACGTACCTATTTAAAAAATTTGGACCTTAGGATTAAAAATATGGAAACCATTTTTCTATATTAAAAACAAATAAATTATATTCATTAATTTAAAATTAATAATCGTTGTCCAAACCAGAAAGCGACTTTTTATAAATTCAAAACTATCAAAAGATTAACATGTGTTTATATCCAATTTCAATGTGAAATTACTTTAAATTACCAAAATTAGATTAAATTATAAAAACACAATCCAATTAAACCTTAAAAAGAATTAATATGAAAATATAACTATATAAATAAATTATATGAAATGGTAGTTTTGAATTAAAATGCAGTATTTTTAACTATTCATTAAAACATGATAGTTATCAGAAAAATATAAAAAATTCATCCAAAGTTAATATTGATGTCCCTATTCTAAATAATATATTTATTTAGTGAAATATAACATATAATGGTGTAAAAAACTAAATTTAAAAAAGGTTTTTCCATGAAAAGGTGGTAAAACTGCATTTTTAGAAAAATACTTCTTTTATTTGAAAAATTGAATTATTTCTAATATCATACCTATAAATCATATACGATTAATTTAAAACATTAAATTGAATATATAACATATATTTTTAATTAAATAAAACCCCATAAAGGGTGATATTATTTTATAAACACAATTATTCAATTTTTAAATAGGTTTTCGTAAAAACACATCCTTTATATTCAATTGGTTTTTATCTCAAATTCTAATAAATTTGGTAACCAATGAATCATTATTTAAACAAGTTTAATCCATATTTTAATAATTAATTTGATAATATTTATTTCCAACAATCCAACGACAAGGTTATAAGGGTAACATTTAAATAATAATATTTAGTTGTTCGTTTAAGCTCGATGTAGCGTATCATTATTATATTGAACATAGTGTTTATTTCTTAAAACTAGAGATGTTACACATGGAATGTGAGGATTTTAATAATATATTTTACATTAAGTAATTATATCATATTATATGTACAAATATATATAATTAATTTCTTGATATTAAGAAAAAATATGATGAATCCATTGGTATCTATGAGTAAAGCTTTACAATACTTATAAGATTTCATTCAGGTTTAATCATTAGTCTTGAAAGAAAAATTAATCATTTATTTAGTGGATTAAAACCAATTCTTCTAAAGGAGTTAGAAATAAGTTAATTTAGTGTTTATAAATAAATCATTCTTTGTGAACTCAAGATAGAAATATAAATAATATATTCCCACCATTATCAGGATTTTAATAAGAGAAGAAAGATTGAGTCTTATGAAAACATAAATAAATCAAATGGTGAAAAGAAATTTTAGATATATACATTCTAGAAATGTCAGAAGAAACATCAATGGAATTTCGTGAATGGAACAATGAGTTGCTTTAAATGGGTAAAAGATGGTCATAAATCCAATGAATGTCAACATGTGATGTATAATATAATTAATGTAATGGATGAAATTAATATTCCAAATAATGCACCACCCACACTCCAATTTATCAAATATAAGAAGTGTAGGTATTATTCCATCTAGTGTATGAATCTGAAGCATTTTGATGATAAGATGTTTCAAAAATCTCTTCATCTCAAAGACAAAGGGAAGTCTCATGCAATCATAACTATAGAAGTGGTTTAAAAGAATGATGTGGTGAAAGGTACACTTATCAACCACTCTATAATATCTAATGTCTTATTTTATTCAAGATTTACCCACTCTTTTATGTCTAATTAATTTATAAAGGGTATCAAGTTACTATCCCAATGATTATATATTTAATGATAGGTGAAAATTCCTATAACACCTTGCACCTAGAAGACCAGGGTCATTGCCTTTATTTATTACGTTGGCTTGATTATGAGGAATAAAATCCATAAGGACTGAGATTTTAGTAGTTTTGGAAAGCTAGATTAAAAATATGATACCCATTTTACATTTTGAAATAGAAAATGGAACATAATACATAAAAAATCTAATAAACATTATCCTTGAAAAATCATTGGAAGACCACTTCTTCATAACCTGGGAAAAGGAAAAAAATAAAGGTGAGAACAAATACTCATTATGGGTATTAATATAAGAATAAATAATTAATCAATTTGAATAAATAAACATGGAAAGGTAAATAACTGAGAATACATTCCATTCAAATAAATTAATTTGGCACAATCAATATGACATGGTAAATAGCTGAGAACTTATTCCATTCAATCAACAATATGAGAATGAAAAGAATCCATATATTTTATCATATGAAAATATTGTGGATAATAATAATAATAACTAAAATCTCAATTAAGTAAATTATAAATTATTGGATGTCATGTCTAAGGAACCTGAAAACCTATACCATCAAGACATTCCAGAAGATGGTTTAGAACTGAAGGTATTAACCCATTTAATTTGGAAAAAAATTTGTCTCCTGAGAACATATCAATGCATCAAGGGTATATAAATACTTTTCCCCACCTGTAACTACCTATCCAATGCATCAAGTAATCAATTAAATTAATAAAAAATAAGCATTATCAAATTTTTGTATTGAAAAAAGAGTACAGATTTATAAATATTCCCACAGATAATAAAATAACTGTAAAAGTAAACACTATATATAAAAATAGTATATAGTTCAAGAAATAATAATATTCATCACCCAATAATGATTATATATAAGTAAATTTCCACTGAAAAATAATTACAATAATGTGATTGGTTTAAGAGAAATTCAACAATCACAAAAGAATGTGAGATTTCTATGATAACTTTTACCATTTAGTAATTTTAAATCTAAAACCCTTGGGTTAGAAAATTACAAGTGAAACTTAAAATACCATTAATTATGATTTAATCATGATATTAAATGACAAAGTAAATTATATACACAACATTAAAGTGAATTGGTGTGTAACAACAAATAATTCTCAATGGAATGTAAATTGAGATGAAATAGCTTACCATACGCTTCGTTTTAGTTGAATGCTCTTTAACCTCATGTTTAATGGTTTTAATTATTTTATTAACATAAAATAGAACCATAATAATATTTTTAATATCATATATTTTCTTATTAATATATCTTATTACTCACTTATTAACAATATTTCATTATTTTCACTATTTCTGGTGTTAATTGCCTAGTTTTTTGAGTATGTATTGACTTGTTATTTTAGTTCTTCTTAAACATATTTTGATATAAGAATGTAAAAAATGTAAAAAATGAGTTAAATATCATACATAATTATTATATATTTATTTAGAGTAATTCATGACATTTTGATATAGGAAATGAAATGCATCATTCATAGAGATTATAGGTCGTATGTAAACAAGAATGCTACTTCCATTTCATTGTAATATTTAAAAAGTAAGTGATATTTTTTTATTATCATTAAATTATCAGAAATAACTAATATATTTAAAATATTTTTATTAAAAACATCCATAATACATTACATTCATTGTGTGAATGAATCACATCTCTTTTAGGATGTGGTAGTTCACATGTCCACAAATGATGTTATCATATCCCTAAAAAATGAAAAGCCTGATGGTATGTGTTATATAAGAATTAAAAAAGAATAAATATATTATAAACGTAATATATATCACATATTAAATTTATATCCATCATTATTTTCGACCATGAAAGGTGGTAATGGATGAATTAATGACATCATTTTGTGAGGTGGTAATCAGTCGTACACACGAACGATAATTGTATATCCAATTTGATGGATGTATGTGAAAGTTTAGGGTGAAATATTATCATAACATAATATATGTAATTTAATATACATATTTTTTTATATAATAATTACATATAAAATAAATTAATAGATGGAGAAGTAAATGAAACAAAAATGATCATTGAAGAATGTTACCTCTTATTATAGTAACTCCTTTTGGTTTGTACCAAAAGGATTCCTTGTTTCGATTTGTTACAGAAGTGAGGAATATAGTATGGGGTATGGGGAGGAATTTTTGGATCTTATTTTTTCATAGTTTGGATGAGAAAAAATATATTTATAAGTGTGAGTAAGTGTGATGTGTGAGTGTCTTTGTATAGTGGAGAAGGACTAACATTCTTGTAAATATAAAAAGCTAAACACTATTGAGAGGTCTCCCTTACATCATGTTCCACAAATAATGAACCCAATTATATCCATGGGAGGATGGGGTCTAAATATGGACAGAAAATAGTTTCTATACAATTTTATAGGTCGCATTGTCCTTTAAGTTTAATGTTTAGTTTCTTGTTAAGCTAATATTTTTGTTAATAATGATAATTAATTTTAATTACTTTAACTAATATTTAGGGGGAAAATTAGTTCAAATAATTATAAATTATAATTTATTATGATTAAAAATATGAAATCCATTTTTCGAAATTCAAATAATAGAAGTGGAAGAAATTAATTTAAAATTAATTATACAGATAGAACGACTAAGGGAGGTTTTAAAGTGAAAATTTTCTAATGTTTGCAATGTTTTTATACACAATTTCAAATTTAAATAGACTCCAATGTCCTAAATTATATTAAATGATTTATAAGTTAAATAATTTTAGTTTAAAAATATTTTTGAATATAATCTATCCTCACAAATTATTGAGATGAAAAGTTATTTTTCAATTAAAATCCAGTATATTTCACCATCCATCAAAAAATGAAACTTCTTAGAAAAAACCAATAATTAAACCCTAACCTAAATTTGACATTAAAATTTAAAAAATTAATTTTATTTTGTTATATTAAATTTATAAAAGTGTAAAAAATTCAGTTTCAAAATAGGGTCACTATTAAAAGGTGGCAAAATCTCGTTTTTAGAAAAATACAATTTTTAAGCATAGGACTAGATTTGTTATAGTCTTATGAAAATAAAATCTATTGGATGAATATAAAATATATTTTATTGAATATATAATATATATATTATTAATATCATTCACTAATATAAATTAATTTTATTTTTATTATAAAATCCCATTTGATCATAAAATTTAATTTTTATAAAATCAATACCTTTATATTCATTTGAATTTTATATTCATTTCTTATTAAATTTTAACCAATGAATTAAAATATATATTTTGATAAGTTATATAATCATATTCAAGACCATCAATTTAACATCTAAAATTTATCTTATTATATTAAATAATAATATTTTAAATAATATATTATTGTTTGGTAAAACTCAGTTTTACATGTTACGCAAGACATCGAAGAAAGTAAATAGTGTATGTAACAAAAGATAACCTTGGTGTTCCCTATAGAGCAGGCTAAAATTTATGTTTCATGAAACAAAAGATTAACATGGTGTTTCTTATAAATCATTATAATAAAACATTATTCTAAATTGAAAATATTGTTTAAGTCTTGGGGTGTTACCTTCTCCCCAACTTAAATAAATTGTGTCATCAAAATTCAAACATGAGATGGATAATAGGTTTATCAACACATATTCATAATTATAGGGAAAATTAAATTAGAAGGTCACCACAAAACTAGGATTTCCAATATGAGCACATTAGTGAAAAAATTTATATAGAAGAGAAATTTAACCATTAAGTTAATATGAAGAGTGATAGAGAACATGATCATAAGAAAGTTTTTTACCACAAAACCATAAACCAGAGGTGTAAATAAAGGTCATGTATATCATAAAAATGATGATAATAGGACAAATATTTTGTTTTGACACCCTTTTTTCTAAATTTGAGGAAATGTTTCACACTATAAGAATGTAATGAAATATAATTACATGTTACCTTTCAATTTCATATCCAAAATATTATCCTTCATTATGTCTTGAACAATTTATACTTAATATCTTAGCACATGTTGCATCATAGGTTGAAGTAATATGTCAATCCCTAAATACAAATCCAAATTTCATCTTAAAAAATTTCATAAATTTTTAAATATTCAAAAATATCACGATCCAACACTTCATATTTGTTACCATGGTAGTTAGAAGTACCTAATTTACTTCATCCACATAAATTATCTCTTTATCCAAAATCAGTATCTCAATATCAAGAACATATTAAGGGTTATCTTTCCCCCAACCATGTATTTTCCAAAATGTGTTACAAGCTACTGAACCACTTTTCATATCACCATTAAAAATATGGTCTGAAATATTTAATGATAAGTACAATAATAAAATAATTATATATTCCATAAATCATATAATGATAATATAATAAATAATATACATTAACAATATATTTCATATATACAATTATAGAATATAATTAATCATTCTACTTCGGTTGTGTTAATAACATAATCTTGACTGTGATACCTTAGCTTGTCTTGTGGTATATTATCTTGTTGCATGGGAAATTAATTTTCAATGTACCCCATATCAATGATGTTGTAATATTTAATATCAAAACCTTATTTCTTCACTTGCATTATTTTTCTTGAGTACCATCTCTACACTTATAACAAACTACCAATCGTTTTAATCATTTTCCAAGGTGATTATTTTCATAGTTATCACATGTTGGAAAATACTTCTTTCCCTTATTTTTATTAGACTCATTCCCTTTTTCATGGTGTTCAGAGCACCTCTTATTCTCTTGGATTCATTTAAATATATTGGATCTTGAGAATTAATTCTCAATTTTTATGTCACAAAAATCTATCTCTTTATATGAAAGAAACCAATTCCCTTTAGATATATGTATTAATACCTTTACACAAGTTGTTAATATTTCTCTCCATTTTATGTATGTAATACATAACAAACCTGTATAAATATTTAAAGGCATCTTCAAAATATGCAACACATTCTTTATCCGTTTTCTTTAAATTAAGGAAATTTATCTTAATATATGTTTTATTCTCCCAAGGGAAATATTTGTCAATTTTTTTCCCTAAAAATCCTTTTAATCCATGAGTTATACTTCCTCTTCCTCCCTGGTATTCTAGATCAACAACCACCACTAATGAACATATCCATTGATATAGTACACTGTAAGTGTAACCATTTACTTTTCACCACATAAAAATTCCCTGAATATCTTATCCAAATAATTAATTCATCACCTTCCTACCATTTGGTTAGTAGTCGCAAAAAATTATAGGGTCCTATATCGCATAAATTGATCTGACATCATAGAATCTCATTGTGGTATATGTTTCTCCATTCTAGAAAGTTAAGTGTCATAGCCTAATTTGGCTTCCCTAATATATCCATATCACTCCTAGTTTCAATACCATACATATTGGATTTCACATTATGGAAACCTCTAAATTATCCATTAGTATTGATATCATTATTCCATGTAGTTTCTATTTTAAAAAAATAGTATATAAAAGATCTGATCATAAAATTATGTAACATAATGTATAACACTAAAACTAATGAAATACATAAAATAAATTAAAACCTTTATGTGTATGTAATCTCAAAATAATAAACATTACTTATTTGGGGATATCATTACTATTAAAATCTTCATAATGGTTTGTAAATAAATGTGAATTATCTTAAGGGTATCCCTCGGGAGTGACAAACTAGGTGTGTATTAAGTCATGTTTTTGTGTACCAGGTTATTCTTGATTTAGGATCGAAACACCTTATAGGTGTAGTTACCTCTAGGTATATCTATTCTAGAACTATTTCCAATTGTAGTATCCAAATAGGGATGTATTCCTAGTAAGACCTACGTAATATCTACCTTACCAAAATTCTAGGATGTTCTTTTATACATATCCTCAAAGTTTATCTTATATTTATTTTCACTTATATATTTGTTATAAATCTATTTTCCAAGTTTTATACTAAAATAACTTTGATACCAATGGTAACTATAGATATCCAACCCCATAAATCTTAGATATGGTGTCTAATACCATTAAATTATAATGATTATAAGGAATGAAATCCTGAAGGAGCCATCTGTTCAGTAGTCTTAGTAAAAAAGATAAATACATGAGTCCTTTTTTACAAATAAATACATGAATTACAACATATTTCTTTTATTTATATGATAAATGTATTCGTTATAGTTCATCCTTGCATATCTTTATTAGTATAGTTCTTGGATTCCCAGGGAAAGGAAACAAAATGAGTGTGGGATGAAATGCTTAGTAAGGGTAATGTATAGAGGATAAAATAACGAATCAAGGAGAATAATAACTATTCTATGGTAAATAAATGAATACACATACCATGTAATCAAAAAATTGAGAAGGAATTGAATAAGATATATGGGAAGTTAATAACTAGAAATATATTCCATTCAAAAAACTAGATAAGGAAAATTAAATATAAAAAGGTTAGAAACTAGAATACTTTCTATTTAATAAATTAACGGAAAATAAAATGTATCCATAGATATGCTAATGAAAAATTTCATTGACTAATAATAACTAAAAATAAATGAGCGAAATGCTTAATTATTGGATTTCATGTTTCTTAGGTATATGGAACCATTATTTTCAAGACCACTCAGAATACAGTTTATCATATTAGGTAAAAACCCATATAAGGTGGGTTGCCAACTGATTCATCCCATGAGGATACTAAGGCAGTGAGTGAAAATCTATAACTAGGCCCCACAAATGTATTACATGTACAAATCATTACTTATATTTCAAAAAAATGATTTAACAATATGGCTGATCAAATATCCTTATGGAGAAGAAGATACATCTTTATCAATATTTCCGCAAATAATAAAATAATATTCAATGTAAACAACATATATAAATGGTATACTTTTTATGTAATGAACATATCCATGATAAATGATATGGATAATTAGTGGAAACACAATGTTTAACAATCATAATAAATTTAATATTTAAAGGGTACTAAAATGAGAATTAAGGAAGTGAATATGAATAATATCCTTTGGAAAATCAATCATAAACCATATAGAGGAAGAATAATTATGGTATCAATAAAAACTATCCCATCTGGAGTAAAAATATAGGGTTGTTTTTGTTTATGAATATAAATATATGGTTTTTTAAAAAAACATTCTTCAGGAAAATTTCCTTTACATTTTGAAAAATATTTTGAAAATCCTTTTCATAGATAATCATTTTTGAAAAAATTTTATTTAAAAAACATTTTAAAAAAGAAGATTAATCTTAAAATAAATAATGGTGGGAAAACCCATACATTCCTTATCAGATAAAAAGGACATTCATTTTTCATGATAAAAGGTTTAAAAATGGGTTTTTTCAGAAATTAATAAGAATATTCATTTGAAAAAATTGGTAAAATAAAAAAAGGGAAAAATTTATTTAATAAATCATTTTGGAATGGTTAGAATCATTTTTTAAAACCTTTTTATAATACACAGTTTTTATAAGAAAATTGGTTCTCCGACTAAAGGGATAAATGAATTTGGGATTTCTTAAAGACATTTTCTAAATCATTTTAAGTAAAAAAGTGTAAAATGGTAATATTACTTGGAAATGTTCAATAATAACCATAATAGAATAAAATTAAAGTTCTCATTTGAAAATTATTAAATAATTTTCTCAGATGAAAATTCAAGCATAAATAATCCTGAAAAAAGTATATTGTGAATTAATCCCTTGAAAATACCATTACATTGATGTAAGAATAAATTAATTAATAGAATATGTGTATGAAATGTAAATCCTGACAATATAGGTGAAAATTCATAAATATATTGTCAAAATTATTTATACACACAATAATATAATATTAACAATAATGAAAAAGTAATATAACCCAATGAAATAAAATTGGTTTATTAAATTCTTTTCAACTTGGTAATTTATAAATTGAATCCCCTTAAATAATTCAAATTGAAACTCAACATATCATGAATAATTAATGAATCATTATATTATATGAAAACATTGGAAATATGTACAACATATATAAGAAGTTTGGTGCATAATAATAAAATGATTGTTTCAAGATAAAGGTAACAAACATAAAAAGAAGTGTGATTTCAAAGTTAATCATTAACAATATTCTTCAGGTGAATAATATTTAAACATTAAAAAGTTTCCCAAAACACTTAGAAACATTTGAATCATATTACATATGAAGGAATATAACAAAATAAAACTTGTAATACCATGAGAACCATTATATTCATGATATAACATGTCTATGGTTAGTTCATACACCATATAAAATAAACTAGGTGCATAACAACAAATACATTTCAATGTAATGTAAATTGAGACAAAATACCTTACCATGCATTTCCGTTTGGGTGAAAACTACTTTAAATTAAATTATAATGTTTAAAAAAATAGATTTAATATTTTTAGAACAATAACAGTATTTATAATATCATACATTAACTTCTTATAATATTTTATTATCTGTTTGATAATAATCGTTCATTATTTTCAATATTTTGGGTGTTAATTGCCTAGTTTGTCGAGTATATTTTAACTTGTTATTTTTTGTTGATATCATGGTTTGATCATAAGAATAAAGTAAAAAATTATGTAAATATAATATTTATTAAATATATATTTATTTATAGAAATAAATAGTATTTTGATATAAGAAATGGAATGCACTGTTCATGGAGATGGTAAGTCGTACACACACATTAATGTTACTTTCATTTCTTTGTCCTTTTAAAACAATGAAAAGTAAATTATATATATATATATGTGTAAGTATCTTATAATTATAGTCTCATATATATCTCATATATATTACATAGTTTTATTAAAACCATCCTTTATATGTTTCATGTATGTTGTGAACGAATAACATAACTTTGAGGGGGTGGTAGTCCACACTTCCACAAACGACGTTGTTGTATTCCCAAAAAATGGAGTGCATAATGTTATGTGTTATAGAAGAACTAAATATGTATAAATTCATCATAAATATATTATATAACATATATAAAGACAATTTCCATCATAATGACCATCCATGAGAGGTGTTAAAGGAAAAACGAACAATCATCGTTTCACGAGGTAGTAGTTTTCCGTACAAAAAAAAACTATATATTCATTACCCATTAGATTGAGGTGTGTGTAAGTGTATTTTAAAAACATAGGATAAAAAAATATAATTATATTTAGGATACTATTGTTTTTATATAATCATGAAATAATAGTAATTGAAAGAGTAGAAAATGAAAATATAACTATAGAGCATGAGGAAGAAGGTTACCTCTTATTTGGGTAGCTCCTTTTGGTTTTCCCCAAACGGATTAAATGGATAGATTTATGAAAAATATGAGCATTCTAGGTTAAGGGTAAGTATTTTTATAAGAAATAATTATAGATATTGGTCAAACCAAAGTGTCTTGAGTGGTGTGAGGAAGTGGGAGGAGAAAAGGCTTTTTTATAGGGGAGGAGGATTAGTAGTCTTGTAAATTTTGGATAAAGGAACTACACCCACATTTTATCCATTGAATGTGGATAAAATAATGTAAAAAATTAGATAACATGTATAATAGGGTCAAAATATGTACATAAAATATTTTTTTACAAGTTTCTAGGCCATTTTCCACTTAAGTTTAATGTTTAGTCCCTTGTTAAGCTTAATTTCACCTTAATCATTGTAATTAATTTTAATTACTTTCACTAATATATTTGGTAAAAAAATAAATTAACATTATTAAATATGATAAATTATTATTATTTAAAATATGGATTCCATTTTTTCACATTCCAATCATATAATTAGAAGATATTAATTTAAATTTAATCCCAAAGACGAGAAGACAATGTGCGTTTTAAAAGGTGAAACGTTCAAAAGTTTACAGTGTTTTATATTCAATTTCAAAGTTAAATTGATTAATATTACTAAATTTTATTAATTGATAACAATTGGAACTAATTAATCTTTGTAGTTAGTTTAAAATATAATTTAAACTTATAAATAAATTATATGAAAAAGTTGTTTTGAGTTAAAATTCAATATTTTCCATTATTCATTAAAAATGAAATATTTTAAAAAAATATCAAAAAAAACCTTACCCAATTTTTTTATTATATTTAAAATATGAAGTTTACTTTTACATTTAAACTCTATAAAATTTTTAAAAAATATATTTAAAATAGATTTTTCAGTAAAAGGTGGTAAAATTGCCTTAAACAAATATTGGTTTTTATGTGTAATATTCGGTTTGTTCCAATATTATACCTATCAAATATATTAGCTGAATATAAAATATATTTTATTGAATATAAAATATATACATTACATTAATACCACTCAATAATCTTAATTAATTTAAATTATTAGGGTAAAACAGATTTTTATGAATAAAAATAGTTTTTAATAAAAATATTCCATATATATTTAAGTGGTAATTATATTCATTTCTATCCAATTGGTAACCAATTTATTAATTTTATATTTTTGTAGACAATATATTTTCATATGTTATTTAATATTATTCATAACCAATAATTTAATGGCTTTATTATATCTTATTATATTAAATAATAATATTTTAATAATATATTGTCGTTCGGTAAAACTCACTCTTGCATGTAATATATGCTTCTGAAGAATGTTGTTATCCCGTGCGATGTATTCTAACTCGTTTTCATGTGAATGGAAAGATGTAAAATATAATAAATTTATTTAAATTATAAAATATATTGTAAATTATTAATATATTAAATTATCTTATGTACTTAGTCTTGCTTGTCATACAAGTTATCGAACACATTGTTCCTATTTTAGATTTTAATCCCATTAAATTCTCCCCAACTTAATTAAAATGTGTCCTTGCAATTTAAACTCAATCATAATGATAGATTGTTTTATATTTCCTATGTTTGAAATACCACATCATGAGAAGAGTTATAAATAAATACTCTTGAAATGAGATAATGAGAACTATCGGGGTCACCTAGAATAACATATAACTTGGTATCTAAGTAGGGGAACATTAGTGGAAATTATAGATACTCACTTAGAAGAAAATGGTAAATATTTATAGTGAGTCATTTTGGTCATCAATCACAAACAAGTAAATGATCGATGGAATGTTAAGGGCCTCAAAGCTATAATTCTGTGATGTTCTAAAAGAACATCGATCTTAAAAAAAGGTATTAAAACAAAAAAAAATTAAATTTCATTTTCCCCATGTTGAGAAATTTATTTACAACCTAAGAGTATTGGGAAATTTACTTAAATGATACATTTTAATTTTCATATGAACAATTCCATCTTTTTTGTGATTTGATAAAATTATTACTCATCCATTACTTTTAGAAATTGGTGTCCAAAAATTAACTTGGATCCATCAAGCACTAAAATATTCTCTTAATGGATCTTAAGGCTCATAAAAGAGTTGCAATTATAACCAATTGTCTCGAACTATTCTCCAAATCCAATATAGTTAATACATTAATCTTCAAACCTTAAAATTAACACTAATGTTTTATTATTAATATTTATTCATCAAATTTTTTAACTAAAAACAACAACATATTATCCAAGACATTACGTAGGACAGTAGTTGATGTGAAGATATTTTCATGATTTGGTAATGAGTTCATGCCCCATATCCTAACAAGATTTTATGGGTTGTCACGTGGCATAGATGTTTATCTAAAACCAAAATAACATAATTTCCAAAATATATATGATATAAATCATTTAAATAAGGTTAATCACAAAATATACTTTTAACTATGTATTTCAATACAACCCCAATAGATAAATACTTCATCTATTTACTTCCACATAGGTCTTTATTTTGTCTAGGTTTTTAACCCAGGTCATTGATTGTCACTATCTATTTAAATCCTTCATAATTGTTTGTAAAGAGAATATGGATTTTACTAAGAATATCCCTTGGGAGTGTCAAAACTATTTCACAGTAAGGCCCATTGTATTGTACTGGGTTGCATTGATCTAGGCTGGACACACCATGTCAGAGTTGTTTCTTCTAGGTACATCTATTCCAAAACCACATGCACTTGTAGTATCTTGACATGGATGAATTTCTAAGAAAAATAAAAAATCTCTATCTAACAAAAACATGAGGATGTTATTATATACTTAGCCTCAAACTTTAACTTTGTTCTATGTTATTTAATCTATGTTTTCCTAAATATTGTTTTCATAGTCTTAAATAAATTTCCGTTGATACCAACTATAGAAACACAACCCCAGAAATCCTATTTTCAGTTTGTACTACCATTGGCATGGTTACAAGGAATGAAATCATGAAGTACCAATCATTTCAGTAATCCTAGTAAACAGGATACATACGTGAGTGTTTTATTACAAATGAATAAACTAATTACAACATAAGTTTTTTATTTCAAGGAACTATTTATACCATAAAGTGTATCCTTGAATATATTTCTTAGTATAATTATTTGATTCTTGGGGAAAGGAATCAAAATAAGTGTAAGATCAAATTCTTATTAACGATAATTTATATTAAAATAAATATTAAATCAATGAAAATCATAATTATTAAATGTTAAATAACTAAACACACATGCCATGTAATCAAAAATCTCATAAAGGATTGAATAAGAAATATGGAAAGGTAATAACTGGAAACATATGCAATTCAACTGACTAGATAAGGAAAACTCAATGTGGAAATTTAAGAAACTGAAACACATTCTATTTAATCAATGCACTGAAAATAAAATATATCCATAGATATATCAACACAAAATCTGGTGGATGACTAATAATTGAAACTAAATGAGGTAAATTCTTAATTATTAAACTCCATGTTTCCTAAGTACATGGAACCATTGCCATCAAGACATTTCACAAGATAGTTTTATCATATTGGGTAAAATCCCATCTAAGCCAGATATCCAACTGACTCATCCCATTAGACTATTGATGCATCGAGGGGATATCTATAAATAGTCCCCACTTGTGTCTTAATTTTCCAAATCATTACATATATATTGAACAATTGATTTAATAATGTTCCTTATCAAATATTAGTATGGATTAGAAGAAATAGATTTATCAATTTTTACCCAAATATTAAAATTAATTTCAAAATAAACACTATATGAAAATGGTATATGGTTTAGGAAGTCAACATATTCATTAAAAATGATATGGATAGTTAGGGGAAATTCAATTTTCAATAATCAATAGAAATTGAATATGTCAAGGGGGCTAACAATGGAATTAAGGAACTGAATGTGAATAATATACTTCCCCAAATCAATCATAAGCTACCCATAAGAAGAATAAGGATGGTATTAATAAAAAATATCTGAAGTGTATTAAAAATTAAGGGTTGTTGTCACAAATTAATAGAAATAAAAGAACATTCTTAAAAAATTCTTGAAAAAATATACTTTTCATTTTTGCAAAAACATTTTGAAAATCCTTTTATTTTAATATCACTTTTAAAACATTTTATGTAAGATTTAACCTTTTAAACATACAATGGAAACTACAAATAAATAATAGTGGGTAAATATATACATGTTGTACGAGTTATAAATATATTCCATTTTCGTGGTAAAAGGTTAGAAAAATAGCTTTTTTATAAAATGACAAGAATATTCATTTGAAAACATTGGTAAACAGAAAAAGGTTAAAAAATTATTTAATAAATAATTTTGAAAATTTTAGGAATATTTTTGAAAACCTCATTAGGATAAAGGGTTTTTTTGAAGAAAACGGGTTATGTAACTATAGGGATAAATGATGTCGGGTTTTCCAATTAACATTTTTGAAATCATTTTAAATACCAAAGAGTTTAAAATGTTACTATTACTTGAAAAAGGTCATGAATAGCTAGAGGCGAAGAAAATTAAAGGGTTTAATATAAAATGATCAAATAATATACTTAGGTAGAAATTTAAGTGTAATAAATCCTAAACAAATGAGATTGTGATGGAAACCATTAAAGATATTATCACATTAATGTGAGAATCAATCAATTAATAGATTATTTCTATCAACTATAAATCCTAATAGGAGAAGTATAAATAAATAAATATATTGTAAAAAGTAATTATACACATAATCCTAGAATATTAATGATAATAATGAAGTTATATTACCCAATGAAAATAAAATGGGTTATGAAATTCTTTTCCACTTAGTAACTTTTAAGTTGATTCCCCTTAGATAATTCGAATTGAAACTCAAAATAACATGAAGAATGAATGAATCATGATATTATTTTAAAAATTAAATGTATTTACACCATATATATGAAATTAGGAGAAAAAAATAAAGATGTTGTTTTAATATAATGTTAACAATCCCAAAAGGAAGTGATATTTCAAAGATATTCATTAAAAATGTTCTTGAGGAGAATAATCTTTAAAATTTACAAAGTGTCCCATTCAACTTTATAACATTTGAATCATAATATACATTAAAGAATAAAATAAAATGAAACTTATAATATCATTATAATAATCATATTCATTATATTACATGTCAAATGGTAGTATATAAATCATATAAAACAAACTAGGTTCATAACAACTAATAAGTCTTAATGGAATGTAAATTTAGATGAAATCCCTTACCTTTCATTTTATTTTTGGGTGAAAATCCTCTCAATTAATGTATAATTGTTTAAAAAAATGTCATTAACTAGTAATAGAACTTTAATCATATTTATAATCTCATTTATGAACATCTTATAGTATCTTATTACCTGTCTGATAATAATCTTTCGTTATTTTCACTATTTTGGGTGACAATTGCCTAATTTGTTGAGTTTGTTTTAACTTTTTGGTTGTTGTTTCTTTCATGGTTTCATAATATCAATAATTTAAATGATTATTTAAATATAATATATATTATTATATATTTATTTATAATAATCCATAATATTTGGAGATAATAAATATAATTCACCATTCATGGAGATGGTAAGCCGTACATACGCATGAACACTATTTGCATTTCTTTTTCATATTAAAAACAATGAAAAATAAATTATATATATGTATATTATAATGAAATTATCATATATAAGTCATATATATGACATTTGGTTTATTAAAACCATCCTTTATATGTTCCTTGTATAGTGTGAATGAATCACATCGCTTTGAGGGGGTAGTAGTCCACATTTCCACAAGCGATGTTATCCTATTCCCAAAAAATAGAGTTCAAAATGGAATGTATTATAAAATATTTTGAAATTATAATTTATATATATAAAATATATAAATATATTTCCCATAATAATTACGAACCATGTGAGTTGGTAAAGGAAAAATAAACAATCATTATTTCGGGAGGCAATAGTTCGTTTTATATACAAACTATATGTTCGCTACCAATTAGATGGAGGTGTTTGTAAGTGTATGTAAAAACATTTTAATAATAAAATATTTGTATGTTTAGTATAATTGTGTATTTATATAATAATTCAACAATAATAATTGAAATAGTATAAAATTAAAATTAAACTAAATTGCTTGAGGAAGATTGTTACCTCTTATTTAGGTAATTAATTTTGGTTTGCACCAAAGATCTTATGTGGATGGATTTATGACCAAGGTGAGGGTTAAATTATTAGGGTAGTGATGTTGATTATATATTTGGGTAGATATTTTCTGAGTTAAAGCGTCTTAAGCTGTATAAGGAAGTGGGAGGTGAGGAGGCCTTTTTATAGTGGAGGAGGAGTGACACTCTTGTAAATTTTGGAAAAGGGAATTCCACCAACATTTTTATAGTGGAAGTGGATCCAATAATGGACAGATGTATATCAAAGGGAGTATATGGTATAAATATATCCATAAAATTCCATTTATACAAGTTTCTAGTTCAATTTAATTTTAATTTTAAGGTTTAGTCACTTATTAAGCTTAATTTCACCTTAATCGTTGAAAACAATTTTAATTACATTCCCAAATATATTTTTTTTCAAAAATGAGGATGAACTTATTAGAAATTATAAATTATTATGATTTTAAATTTGGAATCCATTTCTAAAAATTTTATTCATATAATTATCTTATATTAATTTAAATTTAATCACATAGATAGGATGACAATGTTGGGTTTTATAGTAAAAAATGTTTAAAATCTTACTATGTTTTGTATTCAATTTCAAAGTAAAATTTATTATAATAACATAATTTATATTAATTTATGAAAACGTTATGAAATTTAATTTTAAATTTAGTTTAAAATATAATTTTTCCATATAAATAAATTATAATAAAAATCAATTTTGAGTTAAAATTCAGTTTTTTTACTACTCATTAAAAATAAAATATTTCATAAAAATATCAAAAATTTACCCTAACCAAATTTGTATGTTTATATTTCAAATATTAAGTTTATTTTTACATATAAAATCTATAAAAGTTTGGAAAATTGTATTTAAAATATTTTATTATTTAAAATGTGGTAAAAGTGCCTTAATAAAAATATAGGTTTTTACGTGTAATATTGAGTTTTTTCCGAACTTATAACTATCATATCAATTGGATGAATATAAAAAATTTATAACTGAATATATAATATATATATAATTTATATCACTCACTAATTGTAATTAATTTAATTTATTACGGTAAAACCGCTTTTTGAGAATAGAAATAGTTTTCTAAAAAAATATTCCCTTTATATTCAATTGGTTCCTACTTTCATTTATAATTATTTGGTAACTGTTGTATTCATTATATATTTGTGTAAACCATATATTTTAATATTTTGTTTAATAATATTCACAATATATAATTTAATGGATAGTTTATATCTTATTATATAAAATAATAACATTTTAATAGTATATTTTTGTTCAGTAAAACTCGATCTTACGTGTAATATAATCTTTTTTGGAAAGTAATTGTTTCCTGCGACGTATACTAATTTGGTGTCTTAATAATTTAAATCTTGAAAATATATTGAATTTATTTTAAATATTAAATTTTTTATAAATTATCGTGATATTATATTTCCTTACACACTTGATGTTGTGTGTCATACATGATATCGAATATAATGTTGCTACTTTTGATTTTCATGGCATTACAGTAATGCCCAAACCCAAGAAGACTCGATATAGTTCCTTAATTTATTACATTTCCATGATTACATGGAATTAAATAAAAAAGGACTAAAAGTTTATTAGTTTTAGAAAAAATATTACATACATAATATCCTTTTTATATTAGGAAATAAAAAATGAAACATAATACATAACAAAAAAGAATAAACTAAATCCTTGAAAAATCATTCAATTATCATTTCTTCATAACTCGAGGAAAGGAAACAAAATACGGGTAAGATCAAATTCTTATTAAGGGTATGTATAGTTTAAGAAATAATTAACCAATGATAATAAATCAACATAGAAAGGTAAATAATTGAGAACACATTCCATTAAAATAATTGGATAATGAATAATCGAAATGGAAAGGTAAATAACTAAGAACACATTGCATTCAACCAATAAATTGAGAATGAAATTCATCTAAATTTATTATCATATGATAATTTCATGGATAATAATAATTATTTATAAAATATTTTTGAAATAAATTCTTCCTTATTTGAAATCATGTCTGAGGAACATGACAAACTATACTATCATGATCATTCACATGTAGGTATAAAATTACTTGTAGAAAACTGATTAATTTTTCCATTTGATTTGCCTCATGGGAACTTATCGATGTATAGAGTGGATATAAAGAGTATGGGGGCAACCCATCATTGCCATTATAAATCATTCTTCATATTGAATAATTGATTTAATTAATAAACAATATGTCTAATCAAATATCCATATTGAATAAGGAATAAAACAAATTCATTATTTCCCTAGATAATATAAATACTATTAATGTAAACAATGTATAGAAAAATGGTATATAGTTTAAAAAATAATAACATCTATCACCCAATAATTTTGATATTTAAAGAAATTTTTAATGACGAATGAAAAAAACAATGTGTTTTTTTGAAGAGAAAGTTAACAGTCACAAAAGAAAATGAGATTACAGTGATAACTTTTACTATTTGGCGATTATCAAGATAAACCACTTGGGTGAGATAATTCAAAGTTAAACTTAAAATAATATAAATTATTATTCAATCATGATGTTAAATGAAAAAGGTGAATTATATACACCATAAAAAAGTGAATTAGTGTATAATAACAAAAAAGTCTTAATAGAATGAAAATTGAGATGAAGTCCTTTAGCATACGCTTCCTTTTAGTTGAATTATCTATAACATAATATATAATGGTTTTAAACATGTTATTAACTTAAAATATAACCATAATAGTATTTTTAATATCATATATTATATTTTAATAATATCTTATTATGTGTTTTTTAATAATCATTCATTTTTTCACTATTTGGGCTGTTAATTGGCTAGTTTTTTAGTATGTTTTGACTTGTTATTTCTATTATTCTTACATAAATCATGATATCAAAATATAAAGAATGTAAAAAATGAAGTAAATGTAATATTTATTCAGTATATATTTATTTAGTGTAATCTATAAAATATTTAGATAGGAAATGAAATGCACCATTCATGGAGATTGTATGTTGTAAGTATGCATGAAACCTATGTCAATTTCATTATCGTATTTTAAAATTAAGTGATATATATAATTATATATATGTATAACATCATGTATGTATCATATTTGTTTCATATATGTCACATATGTTTATTAATAACATTCTTAATACATTCCATGTTAAGAGTGAACGAATCACATCGCTTTGATGATGTGGTAGTCCACACGCCCACAAACATAGTTATTGTATCCCCACAAAACTGAATACATGAATTTATCTATTATATAAGAATTAAAGATGAATAAATACATTATTAATATAATATATATCATATATAAACTATAAATTCATTATTGTTTCCAACCATGAAAGGTGGTAATGGAAGAATGACTGACATTAGTCTGTAAGGTAGTAGTCCACTATACAGATGAACTGTGATTTCATTTTCCATTTTTTGTATGTGTGTGTGAATGTTAAGGGTGAAATATTAGAATAAAAAAATATTATTATATTTAATATAATGGGTTTATTATATAATAATGATATAAAAATATTTTAATGGGAGGAGAATTAAATGAAACGAAAGTGATCATTGAAGAATGTTACCTCTTATTCGGGTAACTCCTTTTGGTTTATACTAGAAGTCTTACATGGATGGATTTATTCGCAAATTAAGTATTATATGAGGAGATTGGGGATTTTTGGAGATTATGTTTCCATAATTTTGATGATCCAAATGGATTTATAGGTGTGAATAAGTGGTAGGGGTGAGTACCTTTTTATAGTAGAGGAGGAGTGGCATTTTGGAAAAATATAAAACCTTAAACACTATTAAGAGATCACCCTTACATAATGTGAATCCAATAATAAAAAATTTAATAAAATTGAGAATATGTTCTACATATATCTATCCAATAGGTTTCAGAACATTTTCTAAGTCATTTTTTCCTTATGTTTAAGGTTTAGTCCCCTGTTAAGATAGTTTTTCTATTAACCACTGTAATTTATTATAATTAATTTCACTAAAATATTTGTTCAAAAACCAATTTTACCATATTATACATTAAAAATTTTGGATTTTTTAAAATTTTCAATCCATTTTCTAAATTTCTATAACATAAGTAGATGAAATTAATTTAAAATTAATCCTATAGATAGATCCATAAAGTGAGTTTTTAAAGTGAAAATATTTAAAGTTTTGCTATATTTTTTTATCAAATTTCAATTTGGAATTGATTGTAGCAGACTAAATTGGATTAATTAATGTATAATTGATATAATTTTACTTTAAAACCAATTTGAAAAATAATTTATCCTTATAAATTATTGAGATGAAAATATTGTTTTCCATTAAAATTCAGTATTTTTCACTATTTATCAAAAAATATAACTTCTCAGAAAAATACCAAAATATCAAACTAACCTAATTTATAAATTTCAATTTAAAAAACAAAGTTTATTTTTTCATATAAATTTATAAAATTTTTAAAATTCAGTTTTGAAATGGGTACTCTATTAAAAGGTTGTAAAAATTCATTTTTAGAAAAATACAATTTTCATAATAGAACTCTATTTATTATAATATTATGCCTATAAAATCTATTGGATTAATAAAAAATTATTTTATTGAATCATATATATATATATATCATTAAACCATTAAATAATAGTATTTAATTTAAATTATTAACATAAAACACCTTTGGAGCATAAAAATAGTTTTTTTATAAAATCATTCCCTTTATATTCATTTGGATTTTATATTAATTATAATTAATTGGTAACAAATGAATTAAACTATATATTTTCATTCAATAGTTAATCCTATTCATAACAATCAATTTAATGACTAGTATATATCTTATTATATGAAAAAATATTAATTTTAATAATATAATTTTGTTTGGTAAAACTCGGCCTTACGTGTTACACAAGCCACTGAAGAAAGTCATTATTGTGTGTATTTCAAGGTAAAAATAATGTTCCTTCTATAAAAATTCAAACATTATGTTTTGTGTAACATAATCTTAACTTGGTGTTTTTTATAAAGCAACATAGGAACAACATTATTCTAAGAGGAAAATATTGTAATGTCTTTGGGTGTTAAAATTCTTAATGAAATGATGGTCTCATATTTAGTAAATAGTTCCTCTTCGATTAACATTTTTGGGAATGTTATTCCCAAAAATCTTGTGATTATCCATTTTGTTGAATTTTATGTGATTATAGGCATGTATGGGATTTCTTAATATAGACCCCATGATAATTTTTGAAGAAGGGAATTCACATATCATATTTATAATGAACGTATGATCATTTATTAGTGTAAGGATGAATAAAAACATTTAATGAAAATTTATTATATTTTTTGGGTCCTAATTATTTTCCATGAATGTTACTTTTCATATTTTGTTTGGGATAAACTCTATATTAAATATAAACCTATTTTAAAGGATTTTATTGATATATTTCCAAAAGATCTTCCCAGTCTTCCTTAATGTCATGATGTTGAGTGTTTAATAGATTTCATACATGGTGGAAAATATATTATAAATACTCCTTAAATAATGTACCCAATTTAGTTGAAAGAATTTAAGAAGAAACTCTAGGATAATATTGATAAGGTATTCATACACTGTAGTGAATCGTTGTGGGGTACACATATTTTTTAAGAAGGAAGATGGGTTAATGCAGTTTTTTTATTATTTTAAACATAACAAGGTCACTATCAAGAAAAACTATCCTCTTCCCCACATCGATGATTTTTCTGGTCAATTACAAGGTTCTCAATACTTTCCAAAAATTTAACTTCATTCTAGATATGGTCTATAGAGGATTAAGAAGGAGTATATAAAAAATATTACCTCCCATATGTGGTAGAAAAAATATAAAACAATTGTGATTCTACTTGGACATATTAATTCCTCTTTTATCATTATTGATTTAATGGATAGAATATCTATAGATTTCTTTGACCAGCTTGTGGTAATATTTATAGACAATATTATTATATATTAAACATGTAATTAAGAGTATGATGATCATTTGATAATTGTTTTAATGACCTCGAGGAAGGATAATTTTTATGAAAAATTTACCAATTAGAAATTTTGTCTTCATAAAGTCTCATTATTTGGTCACATAAGCTCTGGGGATGGTATACCTGTCTATCCTTAAAAGATAGAATTTATTGTGTAATGGCCTATACCAACCATGATAAATGAAATCCATAGTTTTCTTGGTTTTGATGGATATTACTGATGATTTGTGAGGGACTTACAATAACTATCTAATCCTCTCACTTTGTTCAATCAGAAGGGGGTTATGTTCATGTGGATAGAGGATTGTGAAGATAATTTTAGTGATTTAATGAGAAGTTTGGTCATTGAACCTATGCTCAGGCTAAAATATAGTGTATAAGGGTTTGTGATATATAGTGATGCATCATATAAGGGAATGTGATATGTACTATTGAATAATGATTTCGTGATAACATATGCCTCATGAATATTGATGATATGTGAGAAAAATTCCCCAAGTGGTGATTTAGAGATGGCGCCAAGATTTTTTGTGTTGAAGGTTTGGAGAAATTGTATTTATAGTGGATATAGTGAATTATATAAGGATAAAAAAACATTAAAATATATATTCATATCTAAATATTTTAATATGAACTAATAAATATTGTTTTAATTGATTAAAAATTATTACTACTCAATACATTACCCCCTTGGGAAGGAGAATAAGGTGTATGATGCTTTGAGTCAGAAGTACCATGATAGTTTATCAAAGACTAGTACTTAAAGATATATAATATTTATGGAATTATAGAAGTTGTTATTTGAAATAGTAATTTAAGGGTAAATATTATATCATTCCAAGATGAATGTAATAACATCTATCTATGTGAGTATTAAAAAGGTACAAATAGAAAATATAGAATTGCTGAAGAAATTTATAAATGTTCCTGAGTTCAAACATGATAGTAATGAAATGATAAGTTTCAAGAATAGAGTATGTGTACCATCAATACCACAATTAAATAAATAAATATTTTGATGATTCTCATAATTCACCATTATCAATACATCATTGTAGTACAAATTTGTATATAGATCTGAAATATTATTTCTTGTGTTGAAATATTAAAATGGATTTATCAAAGTATATATCTTGATGAATTAAATGTTATCAAGTTAAGGCTGAGAGACTAATGAATAATAGGATATTACAACCATTACAAATAAATTAATGGAAATGGGAAAACATGTCCATGTATTTCATTATTATACTCCCTAAAACATCTAATGGTAACAATGTTATTTGGGTTTTAGTCGATAACCTTAAGAAATAAACACACTTATTTTCCATCAAAAAATATTTCTCTCCTAAACATCTTTCCAGATTATAAATTAAGGAAGTGTTGAGATTCTATGAAGTCCCACATTCTATTATATCTGATCAAGATCTAAGGTTTTCCTTGATGTCTTGGAGGAGTATTTAGCCAAATCTAGATATAGAGATATATTTCAGTACTAATTGTCATCCTTATATATGTGGATAGTCTCAGAAAACCATTCAAACACTATAGGATATTTTGAGATCTTATTATTCAGATTTCAAAGGAGGTTGGGACAAACACCTTCCTCTAGTTATGTTTTTATATAACAATAGATTTCAGGTAATCATTAAAATGGATCCTTTTGAATCCATTTATTCCAAGAAGTGTAGAACTATAATGTTTTGGGATGATGTTGGATAAATAATTATATTAGGACCTGAGATAGTTGAGAAAATTATAGGGAAATCATGAGGCATTTAATAACACCTAAGTGAAGCTTAGAGTCAATAGAAATGTTTTGTGACAATCATCAGTGAGATCTAAAGTTCAAAGTTGGTTAAAAGGTAATCCTATGAATATATCCTTGGATAAATGTTATGATATTTGAAAAAAGGGATATATATACCCTAAACATATCAACCCCTTTGAAATTATTGGTCGTGTTGGGACAATAGATTATCATTTGGTATTTCCACTGAATCTCTCTAAAGTTCACAATGTATTCCATGTATCTCTCTAGAGGAAGCACACACCCGATCCTTCCCATATAATGAACTCATATGAAATTCAATAGGGCCAATATCTATATTAATAGGAATAAATGATGTAGATTCTTGATCATATAGAGAAAGTGATACAAAACAAGACAACTCAATTATTTAATTTTTTTGGTGAAACCCTAAATTAGAGGAAACTACTTAGAAACCAGTGGATGTGATGGAACAACGATATCCTCTATTTTTTGTATTAGTGTGATAAAATTTCATGAGGGAAATTAATTTTAAGATGGTATAATGAAACACATTTACATTTTATGATACAACTCTAAATAAATAAATTTCAATTCCTTGAAATCTTTCTTTACACACAACATCATTTTTAAACGAACCACAATATACAATGAAAAAATTATTTAATGTAACAATTATCACATAACTATTGGATTTATGGGTATTAATATGGATAACAAAATTATAAAAAATTCATGCTTTACAAATGTATAAAATCAATTCATTGGTTATTAATTGATTAAAAATAAAAATAAACATTATTTGAATGTAAAAGTGATGTTTTTATGAAAGATTGTTTTTATATGTGAAATGTTTTTTATTTTAGAAATTTAAATTGATCTCAATATTAGTGAATTAATTTAATGAAATTTATTTATTATATATTCAATAATTTATTTAACATTCATTTGATATTTTTTCTAGGTATGAGATAAGAATATATATATCCTATTTTGTGTTTGAAATTTATTTTTATGAGAAATGTTTTTCATCACATTTTTCAAATTTATTTTAATATTAATTTCTTCTAATTATATAAATTGAATCCTAAAAATTGATTTCTTATTTGGAAATAGGAGGATCAAATTTAGTAAATAGATCTCTTTTTTTGTCAATATGAATAGTAATCACATGTTTTTTTGTCAAATCTTTAAGGGTAAGACATATAAAATAGGGTTAAAACATTGGGAAATGAAATTAAAATTTATCTAAAACTTGATTTCATCCTATATGAAGAGTTGGTATGATCCATTTCCATCAAAATATTGGATATATGGCCACTTGGTGTCATATTTCTATGAATATTTCATTTATATTAATTTATGAAAATATTAAGAACCAAATGTCACCCCCTTAACTTTAATATCTCTAAAATTATTTCATAAGGATAAAATGAGGTCATGTTAATTTTTAAAGTTTTATTTTAAATATTAATATATTTTTTCATCCAATAAATTTATTTTGAATTTCTAGTGATTTATCAATTAGGTTAAATTCCTATGAAAAACCAACACAACAATTATTGAATTAATATAAAAATATAAAAAATGATTTTAAAAATAGGAAAAGTATTAAAATTTAGATGTATTATTGTTTTATATTAATTTTTTAGATAATCATGACAAAAAATTGATGTGTTAAATAATTATATTCAAATTCCGTATTTTTCTTGTTGAATTTAATGTTAAATTAAATGAATAGAGGAAAAACTGAAATTAATGAAATTTTAAGAAAATAATTTTATATTAAATTATTTGAAATGAATAGATATTTAAATATGAAAATTTTTACAAGATATTTTCTAAAATGTTACCCCGTTTCTATTTATGAGTAAATTTTCACCTTAAAAGTAAAATTACAACCCTTTAAGATTGGAAAAGTCATTACCATGATCAAGAATTTTTTTTAACAAAGGGTTAAACCAATAATAAGGTTTAAAATGATTCTAAAACATGTAAAAACTTAGAAAAATTTAATTTTAATCTCATCCCATTTGGAATTAATTTTATTTATATTTAATTATATATATATTTTTTATAATACCGATTGTGTCATTTCCCACCCTTAGAAAAGGAAATCACTTACCTATTTTCTTTACACAAACTGATATATATTTCATGGAAAATCCATAATATATTATAATTATATATTCCTTTACCACATCCAAGAGCTTATGGTATTTCTAAAATACCATCCTCTCAAGGCTTATGGTGTAAGTCAAATAGGGTTTCTCAGTGAAGAGGTATATCTCTTAACCGAGTGTTTTCAATTTCGTTTCAAATTATACCTCCTATAAATCCATGGTATCGAATATATAATTATTACTTTAATATATTAAATATAATAAATCATTATTATGATAATGGGAAAACCTTCTTTCACCTATTTTCCATCATATGTAAAATTAAAATATCATTTGTGGGTATGTATGACTTATCATATCCACATAGAGATGCAATTTGTTTATCATCACCATATTTCATGGATGGTTATAATTATGGATTTAATATTTATATTTATGCTATTTAAGAAATAATTTTACTTCCATAATTATACGATATTATATACCTTCATAGCATTCCCTTTTTTGGAATAAAATAACACCCTTGTGCATACATGTGGACTACCTCCTCCATGAAGCGATGTGATTCGTTATTCAATTTATTATAAAAAATATGGTAATACAGATAAATTTAATGAATATCTATGATATTTATGATATATAAATGATTCTATAAAGGTATATTATTACTCATCTTTCTTTTATTTGGTCACGACCCCTCCCTCTATATTGTACCTCTCTGGGGCTGATAATGAGGAAAGAGCGATGGTGGCTTACCGAGTCTCGCCTCCACTAGGACATAGGTTGGTGAAAAGAAATGAGGGTATAATAAATATTTAAGGGGAGGAATTAACCTCTAAGAGAAACACACAAAAGATAGAGATAAGACAGATACATCAATAAATTCACACTCATATAGAAATAATAATCCCAAGTGCATACATGTAATGTGATAAAAGTCTAAAACAACTGTAAATGAAACTACAAGTACCTAAAATATGGAAAACTCGATTGTGAACAAAAATCCCAAATAGATAATGCAATACCAAGATCTAGTAAAATCCATCTTGATCTATAAATTAGTCAAGTTGATATGAAAAATAGTTTATATATACATTGGGTGGGTATAACAATATAATAAGTATAATCCAACCTAATGCCTCTCGTAAAAAAGGTAAAGAAATCATATTAAATCCTAGTAAAGAAATTTAACCTAAATAATCACCTACATAGGTATATTATGTTATCGACCTCACCATTTGTATCTCTCACCAATAAATTAATAAAATAGAGGTAATAAGTGATAATAATAAATCAACAAGTGTACCTTGCTACTACTTCCACACTAGTTTCATACTCTTCCCTAATGTAGTACATCCTAAGTCATCTCTCTCTAAAAGAATCCAGCTTGAAGACACTCGTGCTATGTATCACAATAGGTTTCCCTTGAATTTAATCCTCTAATAATCCTATGACATATCTTCACATAGTATCCAAGTTGTTTTGGGGAGCCACCAGTGCCTATATGATGTGTACCGTACATTGGGTATTATACCACAACCCATACATTGGGTATGATACCTCAATCCATCACAACATGTACACATCATATCTATAATAACCATTTAGATTATATGTTCAGAGATATATGTTCTTGACACAATGACAAGAAATTATAACCCTCTATAAATATATATAGAAAAACTAACCATTGTACATGCCAAAACACAATTCTACCAAGATAAAAGAGCAGGGCTAGAGGGGGTAGTTAGCCTTCTGCCCTTACCAATTAGGATACTGGGGAACACACACTCCCAGAGTACACTTAGTTTTATTTACCTTAACCAAAATGGATGGGTTAGTATATGAGATCACAAAACCTACAAGATATAGTATATACCACAACAATACTATAGGAAATAATAGAGTCTTATGCTTAACTACAACTATCATTGATCAGACATCCAAAATCCATGGATATGGACTAGTTATCCAACATGTTTGGAATAATTTAGGTATCCAAATTAAATTAATTATTTTCTTTTAAAATTTCAATTAACATTAACTAATTCATTAACTATTAATTAACATTATTCTTATTACATTTTATTAACAATCCAAGTAAAGTTTATGCCCTCTAGGTATAATAAAATTGAGTCCACAATTTCTCAAGAGTATAATCTTTTACATTATAGAAAGCACCAACACCATGGGTTAATCCATTTATTAATGTTTATTTAGCTTTCTATAATTCATGGTACTCTATGAATACATCTCAATCTACCATCATGAGGTGAAACCAAGCACATCCAGCTACCTCAAGCAATGGGGAAGTGAATGAATATAAAAAAAACCTGACCATCCAATCCTTAAACAAACTCATTAAAAGTAAAAATCATACTTAAGAAAATTAATGGGTAATCCCAAATTGAACAAGTTCCATCATCTCTAGTTCTATCCCTAACACCAACATTTATATCACCATGCATCTCACCAACATAGGCGTCTACTACTACCAAAACCTTATACCTTCCGACCCATGTATCATTATCTATCTCAAGCTCACATCACATCACATAGAAAGGTAAAAATCTAAAAAAGAATAATTAAAAACTAAAAAGTCGACACAATGGAAAAACTTATCCATAAAACTAAGATATTCTACCTTTACATGCATATAGTCTCTCTTGGACCCAATAAAAGGCATCTTGCCTTTATAAAAAATGATCACTCTTAGATCCAAGAATTTATCTTTACCAAACTAATAGTTTTTATTCTACCATGACTAAATAATTCAATTATCAATGGCTCCATCTAGTGGTAACATAAAGAATATTCTATATCAAGCTATGAAAATTAATTAGACAAGTTTAACAGAATTTTCTAGCTTTAACAAGGTTATCAGAAGAACAATTGTAATTATCATGAATTTCATCGTAAATCCCATCAATAATAATTCTAGTTTTGTGTCCTTTATCCAATTCCATTAACACATGGAATAAAATATTCAATTAGACATTTATACTTGCATTAATTTTATTATCATCAAATTTTAATTAAAACCAAAATTACTAAACATGCATATTTAATTCATTAGCTTACCAAAACACCAACTAGATTTAAATTCATGAACAATTTTATCAAGAATAAAATGATAAGACAATAAAATTAACATGATTTAAAAATAATATTACAGATATCATGCTATCTTTCAAATAAAGAGGAAAATCGTTCTCATTATGAAAAAGCAATGATAGGTGATTGTTAAACATAAAGAATTTCATTTTTAATCTTGTTTAATATATATTAGGTTAATTACACTACCATTAAAAGTAAAACACCATGGAAAGTTTAATATTTCATGTAAATAAATAGGAGAAGCAAAGAATCCCCTACCATGAAATTAGAATGTTTTTGAAACATAAATAGAAGACCAACATGGTCTCCAATCACCGATAATATGATGAAGCATTATCTAAAAAATAAATAATGCTATAAAAACACTATAAAATGACCGAGGAAACTATATTTTATTGATGGAGATAAAACTATAAATCTTGTAAAGATGGAATGAGATGAAAAAAGGTCAAATAGTGATAATATACTATAAAAAGGAGAAGAAACTACCTCAGATTACCACATATCAAACTCAGGAAACTTGGTATTGATCCATATTGAAAGGGACTTTAAATGATTCAAAAATAGCTATAAGGAACCTATGGTTAACGTGAAATAAGTGGTTGAAAAGTGGGTTTGAGGGCCCAAAGGATATATATAGGTAGAGTGATTTTTATAAGTCCATAGCACATCCCATTAGACCATTCAACTGAAGCTCCTCACACATGATGTACTACGATGTAACCTAAGGGACCACACCACATCCCCCTTAGTCAAAGAGTGTCTATGATCGTCACTACCAGATATTTCATATATCTTATTGACATAGAGACGAACAACAACATAGATTAATCTAACACACCAGTAGACCCCATTCTCGAAATTGGAGGCAATGTTGCAGCCTAAACCCTATTATGTATCTCCCCCAAAATTGTAAGAACCAACCTTTAGAAAATAAGCTACATATATCTTCTCAATTCCATAACCATCCACTCCACACTATAGATCTTAGCTACTATGGGAAGGGATACACTAAAACATTCCTCTACAATGCAACCATGCTAAAAAATTCAGTAGACCTGATTTTCCTCCTTGGTCTCTTATACACCATATCCCACCACTCCATGTTGTAGAGTCCTACACTATGGCATAACCCAAGTCTCCACACCATATTCTTCCCCATTTAACCCCTTACTCCTCCATACACCATTGGACCTCCATGAGGTTCCTCTAACACCCAAAACTCAGAAAGTAAATGGTGAATAATGTTCAAATCCTTACATAAGATACCACTCAAAATGATTCTCAAACTCAAGAATTCAAAACTAGAAATTGAGAGAATGAAATAAAAGGGGTCATTTAAATATCCACATCATTAGATACTTCTCACAGATATTTTCATCACAATAGATCAACCACCGCACTTATAGAAACAAAGTGAAAAACCATGTAAAAACAAAATCCAACTTCAAAACACTCTCTTAGGGGAGATACCTATCAATTGGGAGAAATAAAATACTAAGGAAATAACATAAAACCATATAATAAATAATAAAATTGAAAATAATACAATGGTAATCACTATATAAATGAAGATATAAAAAATATATATTAGGGTACTGAGCATGTATCCACAGGTTACATTCCTATGTGATATCCTTCACACCATTGTGTCACCACAAGACCTTAAATAGAGGATTATCATGCCAGAAAAACACCTTAGACTGGTAGATCTATATCTCCACAATACACTCCTTAAATGTTGAATCATCACCCACATCGATCCCACTCTAATCATTTATCTAAGATTCATCATGAAGTCTACCAAAAGGTTGTGAAACCTGGATGATTTCAAGTTTCTAGCTCATCTGAGGGATAAGTGCTATATGATACGCCATGAATCCAACATGATTAAAGGCCCAAAAAACTAGGGAGAGAGATTACCACTACATCGAAACCTTCACATCCCAAGACATGGAGTTATATACAGTAACATATGATCAAAAAAGTAAAAATCCATAGGTTTACTCCTATAATAAACAAAGGTTTTATGATGATTCTGTACGACTTTCATCATCCTTCAAATTATTTGAAATATATCTATTATGTTATCTACTAGCTCTATCATGATAATTACCAAATCTTCAACCCTAGTCTAGAACAATATAGAAATTCATTATCAAACATTAAAATATTCAAATAGTGTTATACCAATGGTGGTGTGGAAACTATTTTTTGTATATAAAATCAACTAAAGGTTGTTTATTTATCCTTGAATCTCCAAAATCCTAGACATAATAATGCAACATGTCATCACAAATATAGAGTCTTCTCTATCTCACCATCTGTCTATGGATAAAAATTAGTTCTTAGAAAAAAATGAGAAATAAAATAATATTGAATAATTATTATTACCCTAGTTGTAAAATGAGGATCACGATCAAAGATGATCATACTCAGGACTCTATATAGTTTCACTTCCTCCTCTAGATACATCCTTGAAAAAACGTCTATTTAGATAAACTCATTAATTGATATGAAGTGGGATGATTTTTTAAAATGTTCCATTATCATACATATATCATCAAAGACACCTTAAGATTGAGGTAAACTTTTAATGATGTACTTAGAGATATCCTCTCACTTCCCATGAGGAACATCTAACGGTGGTAGAATACCATTAGTAACATAGTGATCATATTTTACGTTATGGAAGACCAAAAATAAATGAACAAAATCTACAACTTCATACTTCAAATGAGGCCAACAAAAATAACCTCTAATATACTGTTACATATTTTTCATGATAGGATGTACCACCATGGATGAGCTATATAACTATTAGATAAATACCTCATGCATCACCAAATGGATGATATAATTCCATTGGAACAACACCTAGTGTTATAAATCTTCAAAACAACCATCTTGGGAATCACTAAAAAAACTAGACCACTCTAGAACACCACCTCAAAATACTCTAAATTAGACTCCTCCACTTACTAAATCAAAGATGACTACACTATAATCTTGCAAACACATCATCTACCTATAACCTCTCCCATATCAAGATGCATCATTGAGATATCTTCCATCACTCTCTAAAAATATCTTAATCATTCATGGAATCACTACATGAATTCTTACTCAGTGAATCTGCCATTATATTTATGTTTATTAGTAAATGTGAAGCCTTTAAGTCATAATCCTACAATAATTACATCCACCATCACTATTAAAATGTCAAATAATTTTGGGAGAATAAATACGCCATGCTCTTATAATCGTTAAAAACAACAAAATTCTCACTAATGAGGTAATGTTTCCACATATTCAAGGAAAACAAAACTTCCACCAACATGAGATCATTGGTGGCATAATTATTCTCATGGGAACATAACTTTTGAGAACCATAAGAAGCAAATGATTTATAATGCACCAAAACGTAACCCCCCAAAAGATGTTAATCATCATTTTAAATATCAAACTAAACTCCCTCTGCTGGAAAAAAGGACTTGAGAAATAAATAAATTCTCTTTTAGGTTCTAGAAAGCTACCTTCCATTGATTAGTCCACAACCATTCTAGATTGTTTCTGGTCCAATCTACTAGAGGAGTTTCATCCTGAGATAAATCACCTATGAGAATCCTCTAATAGTCTGTAATACTAAAAAAAATCCACACCTCTTCAATAGTCTTGCGGGTGTCCAAGAAATGAATACTTCAGTCATTGAATTATACACAACTACTACTCACTAGGACATGAAATACCCCATGAAATGAAATTTACGAGCCTCAAACCCACAATTATACAACTTCATGAATATATATTTATGAAAATGAACTCCCAATATTGAATGCAGATAATGTACATGATATTCCATAGATTTGGAGAACACAAGAGTTTCATTGATAAAAACCACCATGAACTGATCCAAGAACTCTCTAAAAACTATATTAATCAAACCCATGAATATAGATAGATTGTTCATTATACTAAACTATGTCATAATAAACTCATAATTACCATGATGTCATAATAATGTGGTATTTTGGAATTTACTCATTATTAACCCCCATAAAATGTTAACCTGGATGAAGATCAATTTTCAAGAACCAACTATCATATTCATCTAATAAAAAATTATATATACATGGAAAATGATATTTATTCTTCACTCTCAGTTGAATCAAGTGCTGATAGTCAATATAGAGAGGAAAAATTCCATTGGAATTCTTCATTAACAAAACTGGTTAACCCTAAGGTGACACAGTGAGTAGAACAAAAACATGTTGTAATAGATCATTTATCTAAACTTATATCTCTCGCAACTTAAAAATCATATTAGTATACATAGAAATTGTGATTAGTTAAACACACAACTGTATCTTGATAATAAACTATATTTTCATTAAGGGGGTAATTCCAAAACCTCCATAGTAAAGACTTCATGAAACTATCCCAGAACCATAGGAAACCCTGATTAAAGAACCTATGATAAACTCATCATAATATTGGATCTCAAAGAAGAAAACGATGGAGCATTATTTTGACCCATTTTACGGTGTCTCTCACCAAAGAAAACTAATGGATCTCCATCAACAATACATAACACAACCTTACATATAAATAAATCCCTAATAGGACTTTACTAATGCATCTAATCCATGTAGAGGATAATGTTATATGGATATATCTATGAACATAAAAAGTATCCTAAGGAGTGGTGTTTCCCCAACACTAGCTCAAATTCTCTACGTACTTCATACGTGTCTGCTTAAACCCCAACTAGAATAGTCAATACCAAAGGTATTGGAAGTATCTCCACCTAACATTTTAATGCATAGACAAGGTTAGATGAAATAAAAGAGTGTGTAAATCTCAAATCAAACAAAGCATGAACCCACGTAGAAAATAATCCAAGATTACCTCAAACGATTCCAATCTTACCCAGGGCTTGGAATGATTTGGAATTAAGCGTACCACAAGCTACTCTAAAAAATATCTACACCTAATGAAAATATAATCCTTGGTAGTGATCTGCTCTAGGAGGGCGAGAAGAATCTTTGGGATTTCCATTGTCTACACCATCACCTCTTTGTTGATCTAAAGATATATAATCCTTATTTTTTCTTAGCTGAAACAAACTCAATAGAGGAACCTGATGTGGATCGTATAGCACACACTATATACTAAAATATTTCTCTCAATATTTCTAATGATGACCATTAACTCCACTCAAAAAAATATGATCCTTGAATAGAGGCCTGATAGACAGCACCCATGGAGAAATAAGATATTGATGGTCGAGACCTATGCTCAATTAACCAAAAAATATTCTGTCTAGGAAATTGGGTGTTGGGTTTTGTATGCTCATCATATGGTCATATATTATAGAAGATAACCTATACATAGATATATATATATCATTAATAATTAAAAAATGACTGAAACTATATAAATAGTGTACCTAGAAATCATAAACAACAACATTATTTATCTTTATTGGTGAAGGATAATTCTTGATGAAGATCACGAATTAGTGAAAAAAGAACCCTGCTTCTAAGAGGGATACATCATCCATTAGATTTGTAATGACACCATTAGGATACCTAAATTTTGAAGGGGTGTGAGTTACTTCTTCTCCAATGATGAACATCAACAAGTGATAAAGAGACAATTGAGAGGTTTGTTCACAATTGAAATGTCTACAATAAGAGGAATCACCTCTCATTATACAACTATCCATGATGTGTTTCATTAAATGAAAGACGTCAACCAAATTTATGTGTACATATAAATTTATTCCCATTATCATTAAATCATTGAATCTTATTCAATGAATATTAAATCCATTTAAACCATTCACAACTGATTGATAATAAAAAACCATTTGGGAGATATATATATATATATATATATCATATACATATGATAATTATCATAAGAATTTAACACATTCATAATAAAAATTTCATTGATTCTATATTATTAAATATAAAGTTATATATATAATTATATCTATAATATAATATAATATATATATTATTGAATATTTAATAATATCCCACTTTCACTATAATCCCTTAAGCACTTTATGCAGAATTTTACCACTCTTTGTGAATCCATCCAAACTCTTTTGGATATTGGTTCTTTATCAAATTATATTAATTTTGAAAAAAAAATTGTACAAAATTTTAACCTTATCCATAGGTCTAACTGTGTGACCATGTGAGACCTAATATCATTTACAAAAACTATTAAATCTCTATTTAATATATATAAATAAAGAACAAAATCTAGAAAACCATCAGTGCTACCCAAGCTACTTAGAGGTCCAATGTGATCTCCATAAAACATACCAAAATATCTATATGAACATATACACCACAATATGTATCATATACATAATATATATATATATATATATATATATATATATTATAATCCATTTTCTCATGACATAGAGTGACCACTAGACATGGAACATGTCAAAAAAGTACATGCATCTCATAATTTTCTTGATTATCTGAAAAATACAGACTAAGTGGATAAATATATCACATCACTTGTCATTAATCTATCTGATAATCACATCATGTGTCACTTATTCAAGTAGTTGAACACATCATATGTAAAACAACTATGTATCAACATGAATTTTTAAATCTAATTCAATAAAAGTCCAGATGAATTTTATTATTATACAAGTAGATAAAACCAATATTTGTTGTACTCCAACAGACAATATCATTATAAATATAATGAACTATCTGGATATTATATATGTTTATATGATGAATTGTTTAAGTAGGGTATCAATTATTGAAGGTTCTCATCCTAATTATCTCACTAAAAAACGAAATGGAGTACTAATAATAGTCATACATCTCTAAGTATATCCATGAATGTATTATATTTTATGAGATAAACTTTAGTGATCCAGTCCAAGTAATAAGTCTCTACTTGATTCCCAAAAAAATATTCTTCAATATATTATCTACAAACCTTTGAAATGGATATAAGAATATATTCAAGATAACCTTTACATATCATCAGAACCCCTTAAACTCCATGATGATCATCGGTAAGGGAAATAAGTTTTTACATTGAGAGGATATGAATCTTTTAAACATTAATTTGAAAAATATTTCTACACACATTAATGCATGATTTATGTAGATTTCCGTCGTAATAATAACATGGTACATTTACACAAGTACAACCAATATCTTCAGAGATTCTAACATGAACCTCATGTGGGTTCTACTATAATGGTATCATTTTCAAAACATTACAACCAAATGTAATTTATACCCCATCCCTATGTAAAAATATGAAAAAAATACTTCCACTAACCTATTAGGGAGTGATATTTACAATGAAATCATGTTTGAATAATGGCGAGACTTAGGAATCATATTTCTTAAGTTCAACTCTTTGAAATTAAATTTAAACTCCTTAAATTCACGTCATAAAGTGTTATAATGTTTTCTTGTTTTCTAGAGAGAAATGTTTCTAAGTACATTATCAACATCCTAAAAACCATTTCCATAAAAATATTTCCTTGAAATATTTTGTAAATAAGGTAACTATTTAGATTATAACTTTACCAAACACACTAATAATTTTCTAAGGATAATGTTATATCAACTATGATATAGTAACTAATGTAACTATTTATATTTTTAATTATCCCCAAATCCTAAACCATTTAAGGATAAATTGATTCACATTTGATACAATAATTAATACAACTCTTCATCTTTTTATTTTCCTCTATACCGTAATCCTTTTAGGGTATACAGTGTAATACTTTTGAGTATTAACTTATATAATCCTTTATTTAATAATGATGTTCAATTTTTATATTAAATAAATGAAACTCTGTAATTTATTTATTTACCATTATATCTGTTATTATTTTAGGATATCCAGTGATATTCACTTTATCATAGTATCTATTGTAACTATTTATATCTGTCATTACTACCATATCCAAAAACTTCTTTTTGGATATCAAGTAAATTACAATTTCTTATGATAACTAAATATAACTCTCTATATTTATTTATAATCAAATATTCTAAATTTTTTAGGATATTCAGTTATGGATCAATATAATATTAGATTGATATAATCATTTAATTAATAGTAATATTCACTTTCTCACAATAACGAAATATAACGATTTACATTTTTATTTACTATCACATACCCTAAATCTTTATGATATTATGATAAAAATCACTCAAAATCATATTTGAAAAATATTTTATTTTCTAACATTGAAATTCTTTATGTCCATAAATACTCTCACTAGCCTCTTAGACTTCATATTATTATTTTTATATTATTATAAGATTAAAAAACTACTTTAGGTAATATGATTTATTTACTTATAGTATAAATATTAAACAAACCTATTGTTTCTATATAATATGTAGTATTATATTTGTTTGGAACATTTTTACATGAAAATAATACTTTATTAAAATATACCACCAATGGGTGGTAGGAACACATTCCCACATATTTATGAAAAATTTGGATAATTTGTTTATCCGTGATTAACATAATAACTAAATATTATGCTTAAAACAGGTTATAGAATCCAATGTACCATAAACCGTGTGTATAAATTTAATCATCTCACAATTTTTTTTTAATTTAATAGACTCTAGTCATATAAGAGAAGTGAGAGGAAGATAAATTTTCTATACATAGATTTATTTGATCTTGATAATATCCTTTACAGTCAAATTATTGATGTAGTAACTATTTAATTATTTTAATGAATATAATATACAATCTTGACAACATATTCCTTTAATTTCAAACTCATATATATTTACAATACATTGTAAAATATAAATTTTGTATCACTTTGTAATATCTCAAACTAGGAACCAATGAACTAGTGACTTAGGCCGGTATGTCAAATGGCCCCAAGCACGCCTCCTCATATGACAAAGGCAATGGACTAGTAAGTAGTGTCCAGTGATGGTACAATGGGGAGACTATAGCCTTATGATTAGAGTAAAATAGTGGTACATAAAAAATAATTCAATAGTGAAAGAAGATAAAATAACCATATAGTAGTTGAAGATAATAATGAATGAAAATAAATATATAAAGAATAAGCTACCCAACTTAAATTAAAATATCATGAATGTCTATGTGATGATACTAAATAAAAAATAATACATATAGAAGGTAATATTATAAGAAATACACAAGTTAAGATCAAAATCTAAAAGGCTATCTCCACAAGCATCCCGAGCTCAGACTTAATATTGTGCTCCTATGCTCCCACTAACATGTGTAATGGAACAAGAACAAATCCCTAATCCTAAATCTACAACAATGAGGTCTATTCTAGTATCCCATTGTAATGGTGGGATGAACAGGGTGTGAGATATACTCTGTAGGCCTTCACCAATAGTGGTTAATATGATATTTTCCAAGAATATAAAATACTGCTATGTGCATGGATAATAAATAAGTTATAAATAAATAAATGTAAATAAGTCCTCTCGAGTTTCTCAAGGACACCCGACTGACAATACCTTCTTCAGCCTAGGTTGGAATATCAATGGAATTTCATCATATATATATATATATTCATAAATTAATATATATATATATATGTATACACTGGAGAGAAACCAATAAGGAAGGATAAAGAATCCACATAATAGTAGCATAAGGATCATTTATTTAATTAATTCAATCATCCAAGAAATCTTAATTAGTGAATATCTAAAAGATTATAAAAGTATAATAGTTTTATATGACTTAGGGTAAACCCATGGAATTTATGTAAAATGAGTATCTCTAAACCATAGAGTATTCCGGGGTAGTCACATTTATATGAATATAAGACCATTAGTTGTTCAAGGACCTAAGATACAAGCCAAGGGAGCCCTATATAGTAATTATCATACGAAGACAACACTAGTAATATGTAATAATAAACATGAATGATATAATACATTTGTCCTCTGATTCAGTATAAGGAAGTCAATAATGAGGAACTAAGGTATCATCCAAGGAGTAATGTAATCCTTTTTTATTCTACTATCTCATACATGGAGTTCCATGATAAGGAAACTTAAGTATCACTCACAAAATCCAATAACCCATACGATACCATAATGGAGTAGCATAAAAATGATACCTAAGAATAACTCAAAGTGTAATGAAAATCATATAGCCTATTATCCCTTCAATGAATTCTAGAAAAAGGAATCCCATGTATCGATTTAGGCATAATATAATTCAAGTATCCTATGATCATATACACATTATTCCGTAATGAAGAAACTAGTATCGATCATGGTACATATAATCTCAAATAATTTATGAGCTCTACCTTATAATTCTATAATAAGGAACATATGTATCTCTCAAGGTGTAGGGTTTCTAAATTTTTTCAAATTTCATATTAGTAATTATTCATAGGCCATGGGATTCATCTATGAATGTATCAAGTATCGCAAATAATTTCATTCATTTTTTTTGAATTTAATTTGTAAAATATAATCTAGGTATAATTTAATTAATAGGTCCATGTACGTAAGCATTTGATTTATCATAAAAAAAGTAAATTTATAAATGGAAATGGCCAGAAGTATGTCACCTGCCATGAAAATATCACCATTTAAATGCCACTGTTTATTAGAGAATCCACTGCACCACATATGTGGTTTTATTAAACAATTCGCCAAGGGTATCATTACAATTCATTTAACTTATATTAATAACCCTATATATAAGGGATAAAACCACACACACATTATTAAGTTATTAAAGATCAAATGAACTTTATAACTAGACGAATTTAATTCCATGCCCCAAGAGGGTGGCTTAATTTACATAAGTAAGGTATAAAGATCATAGAGTTTAAAACAAAAGACCCCATGAGGATGGTTCGAGTTGATATGAACAACATCCAATTGTATAATTTAGTATATAATGACTATATAACATATGGAATTAAATTATACACTATTAATTTTTCATTTTAAGGGTGACACATGGTAATTATGGTGCACGACATGATGATGTAGTTTATAAACTTTCTAGACATTAATGGAAAATCAAAAGACCAACTACCTCATAATTAGGACTCTTCACTCATTCATTATGGATCTTTGATTCGATCTAGAATGTGATAATTCAAAATAACAAACAAACTTAAGGAAAATAAGGTTAATTATCTCCTATAACAGTCACATCGAAAGTGACAAGAGAAACTGGTGAATGGGGGATGAGGAGTCTACGACTTAATGTGGGCATTCCAATGTTTCTAATAGTGATGAAATTGAGCCATGAATGTATAATAAACCATAATTAGAAGAGGAGAATATGTAGGATCATGTGGGAAGGCTTCATGGATGAATGGGAGGATAAAAGGAGTGAAAATCCTTTAAGGTTCATTGGGGTTAGAAGGTAATTTTTCCTATTTTAATGATGTTCATGGTTAGGGAGAACCATTTGGATAATAGTGCACCAACTATGCAGCTCATACTTTCTAAGGGTCAAACCCCACACAGTTTGGACATTTGTTTTAGGATAACCATGCACAAATAATATGGTGCTATTTGTAAAATGGAAGTAATCATGCGGGCACGACCCACTATTTCTAAAACCATGCACCACCCATGTATCCACCTCTATATTGTTTATTCAGAAATCTACATGTTCATGATCCTTTCCATTCACGATTTAAAAAACCATGTGACAAACCTTTTAAGGAAACATTGTTTATCAGAGTGGGTTTACAATTTAAAAAACTATGCACCCTTCTCTATGTCACCTGGGATGTGAGTTTTTATTGTCTCACACTCCCAAATCTGATCAAAACTTTTAAGACAAACCTTAGGCATTAAACAATGTCCTAAAAATAACACTTTTAATTTTTCCAACTATCAAAACTATATTTTGAAGCTTAATTTTATATTTGTTCCATCCAATAATTGAGAAGTTTCAATTACATAAAGAACTCAACCAGTACAAAAACATAGGACATTAAAATATCCCCAACTCAGAACTTATCTTCCCTAAAAATCATTTTGGGAAAAATGAAAATATCATGTAACCTGCATGGTTCATGATGCTTCGATCAAATGGTAACGTTTTATTTTCCACACCCAACACACTTGCAAGAGATATGTTAAACACATGGTACCTAAGCTGCTAAAACATGATCCAACACTAAAATTCAAAACCGAAACATCAAGATAGTACTCATGTTAGATAGAATATACCTAAGGATGATCATGTTTCCATCTCATTATCATCTGGACTATGGAACTTCCCACCATAGGATCTAGTTTAAAAATGGTTTTTTCAAAGCAATGGTTCTCCAACCATTAGAATAAACAATAAAATTATAACACTAGTTTCCTAGTGTCACTAATATCCCATTTATCAAATTACACATGAGAGAACTACTATTAACCCTAGATTGATTGAAAAGGTTGAACTCCAATCATCCCAACTCAGGTTGGATACATAGGTTTTCCCTTGAAAATCCTTGAACGAAGATTAAACTATACCCATATCGACCTGAATGTTTTTTTGATACGGTTCTTCACTAGTTGCATTATCTATATGATGAAAATAAATTATATACACCATTGGTAGACTAATTTTTAAAATTGATTGGATCCTATAGATGACATGTCATCGCTACAAGATCCTTAATACTTCACAAGGAGTACTGAGATAGTTCTAGGAAAACTCCCTAAATCCTAAACTTGAATTATTATGACATCTTATAACTAAACCATATCCTTTTCAAAACCCTTATCATTCTATAACATGAACAACAATAGTATCTTGATCCAACAGCCAATAACTTCCTTAAGCTATTATAGGCTTAATGTAAACAACTAGACTTCACCGAAATCTATAATTAATTTCACACGTAGAATTTACTAAGGAATTTATCCATAAATTTCTTCATTAATTAAATTGAATATGAGAGCCAAAATCAACATCCATTGAATGGATTCATGATTTCAGGGTCATTATCACATGAGGTTCATCAATCAGTGACTGATGGCCCACTCTACACCTTGGGAGAATACTTATCATTAGTTGAATGGAAAAAAATCTAAAACCAAAAACCACGAAGAATCCATTTATATAAATAAAAATGTAATGTATAAAAATCCTCTCATCCTTTATAGCTAACATAAAATAACTCATAACTCATTCCTTCTTTTTTTAGAATAGTTACTAGGGAATTTTTTCAAAAATCAAAACACATCGAGGGTCAGTACCCTTTAATTTCAATTGGTTTACCACACACAATGTTTCTTTCCTTTAAATAGATCATCAAGAAAAAATCACAAGTTTTTATTCTATAAAATCAAAAATTGTATTTAGTTAGATAGACTAGTGTACAACCAACTCTTTTTCAGGGTAGTCAGGGAAATATTATGATATTTTGAATGCTCTCCTCTAATTAAGAGTATCCCATGATTCCATCAACATGAAGTTATACCTCATCCTGATCCACAATCACATAAAACATGAATATATTTTCTTATACTAACTCTAGAAACCATGTCTACTGACAATGCGTGTCTAGGTCCATTCATAGGTCAACCATCTCACATCAGTTGGCCCATTCTAGATTAGCCCTCATCACCGGAAACTTCCTCTTAATTTTACCCAAAGATTTAGATTTCTATGAGACAAGATTAAATTCTTTGAAAATATCAATACTTATCTAAAAAAATACAATTCACCATTTTTTAATTTGAGACACTAAACACATGATACCATCATGAACCAAATTATCATTTATAGCAAGTGTACTATCATGTACTGCCCGGTTGAGACTTGACTCACATTCCCGAGTGTTGTCCATCTACAAGGTGATTTTACTATGCAACACATAAATTTTCATTAATCCATAAGATCCCATATAACTCATATTCAAAATCATGTATCTTACCTAGGACCTGATTTATCAAATGACTACCAACCTTACATCATTGTTTTTGAGAAGAAAGCATCAACCACAGAACCACTATTAGTGAACATGGCTATAAACTGAAACATTCCTACCCATTGAATCAGTTTTAATAAAAAAATCACTCAGGGTGATATTTAAAATAAAATGCATCACCATTCCAAAATCTAAATACTTGTGCACACACCATGCACCTGTCCATAAAGGACAGAAAAAATAATCATACAATAAAAAATAAAAACATAGTCCCAAACCAACCTATATAGCAAGTTTTCATTAATAGTATAAAGTCGTTGAAATTATTGGGTTTTTTCCAGGTTATGGGAATCTAGGTCTGTCCACAAAGCCCTAAATCCTCTTACATGAGAACCACTACCCATTTATGGGAATCAATTAGATGTTGTCTAATGTTCCTATTAACACTCTTTTAGAAGTGGCTAAACTAAAATAGGTAAAGAAGAATCAACCTACAAAGGACCAGATCTATCATCATAGGGTCAATCGTACCACCTATTAAACCTTGGGCTACTAGAGCCTGATTTTTAATAAATAACCAAACAGGGGAAGGCTCATAGAAAGGTTAAAACACTAACGTAAAGGATAAAGGGATGAATCTCAGAAGTATTGTCATGCAGTAATATCCCCTTGAAGTTAGAATTACTAAACAACCACCCATATACTCGAGGTATTGTTTTATTAATAAAGAGTTATACCCAGATCAACCAAACCAGATGAAAACAACACATCATTCATGGAAATACACTAAGGGATCTACTGATTTCTCATCTCCATGGGTACTACTATATAGATAACCCTTAATTTTAATATAATGCATCAAATTTATAAATTAGATTTATTCCTAAAAGGTTACTAGTCTCTACCTCTAATCATTTAGGTTCATACAACAATATGTTAGACGCTAACTCATACCAATGTGAAACATTCAAATTCCCTCTCAAAGAAATTATACAGCTATCCCTATACGAGGGTTCATTATATAACACCTATAACGGTTTATTTTATTGAATTTAACCAATAATTATTCATTTAAACATTTTGAAATGTTCCGATTTAGGATATCACATAACATTTTTAGGGAAAAATTCACTTATTACTTTATCTAACTGATACAATATAACATTTGGAGAATGTCTCATAATTTTGTTTTTAAAAATTCCTGAATCTACTAATGTTTTTTTTTTCATAATTGGGCCTAATTAAAGAAAATTCCAATTTCCATTCTATAGAGTAAAACACTTTCTAGTGTGTAATTTGATTTTAAATTAACTAACACCTCATAATAGTAAATCTAATATGTAGATAAAATGACTTTTATCAGTTAAGGGGACATGTCAAGTAAGATGACACCATAAAGTTTTGTGTAACATCATATAAGTGGATATATACACTTCAAATAACCATCCCATTATCATAATAATTTTTCCATGGGGTTAAGTACCAAGTAAAATAAAGCTTAAGGTGACCCATGAGGTTCCCATCATGCCAATATGGGTTTAATTAAATTGGTATCTATTCCCAATTTATTGATTCAACACTATATATATTACAATTAGAATCCCATTTAAATGAAAACCAGAAAATTTATTTCTTTCAATATTAAACACAACCTTAATGGGTTTATTTTTAAAATAGCATCCCCCAAATGAAATACATGGGTCCATTTATACATTTAAGATTTATTCATATAGGTCCTCATGCCTAAATAATAGGTACTGGACTTCCTAAATGTAAAAAATTTATAAATGAATTTCAATTTTTCATATACCAATGTTTAGTTAGATGAGTCACCATTTCCAAATTATAAAGTCACATTATATTATAAGTTACAATTTTTATTCATGTAACTGTAACAAGGTTTTCATTTTCATTCTCTAATATAACAAATTCATACATGATTATTCGATTATACATGTTACCCTTCCAAATTTATAATGGACCATACACTTTAAAAATTGTTGAATGAACCCAATTAATCAAAATTAAAAATGTTTCAGCCCATGAAACCAATAGTCTATAGATCAAACATTCTATAATTGTTTAATTTAGATTCCACCATCAAGCTATATGGAAAAGCACCACTTAGGTTGATGCTGACTCTTTAAGTTAGAATTGTTTTAGTATAATATAGAAAGCGTGTTATCATGGTAATGACACCAAAAAACTTGGAAATAATTATGTAAAGCTACTACATAAGAAGAGAATATAAGAAAAAATGGAAAAAACCCCAAAACATGGTATATAAGACATCATGTTAAATACTCAAAAAAGAATTCTAAATAAATCATCATACATAAAGAAAAATACAATGCAATCTACATGGAATGGAATATAAATGGAATGTGAATCTCTATGTGTTTGTCAAGATGCATGAAACACACCTCATCTCTTTCCATACGAGGCTAAGAGGTGAAATATCATAAATTCGTAACCAGTTAAGGTACAATAACAAACCAAGGTTAAATAATAATCAACTGTAATATTTAATAGCATGAACAATAGTCACATCCCTGGTAACAGGATCCTTCCCCTGTGCATGGGTTGGCAGGAGCTAGAAATGAGCTATTTACCAAGTGCCGGCATGTTCCTAGTCTGATGTATACCATTAAAATATAACAATATAAATGGAATAGAAAGAACCTTGATACTACTTTATAACAACCTAAACTGGGAGCCACTAAACTGGTGCTCTGAGTCGGTCGGTCATAGGGTCTCTAGCGTGCTTCCCCATATGACAGAGGCTTATGAATAGCCGCAAAGGTTCAATAATGGTATGGTTGGGAGACTATATCCTCATGATCAAAGTAGCACAATGGAAAATAATAAATAAATAAATAGTGGAAGATGATGAAAAAACATAGAGAAGAGGAAGATAATAATTACTGAAAATAAATAAATAACGAATAAACTATCCAATGACACGTATACAATCACGCAAGTCCATGTGATGCTACTAAATAAAGAGGAATAAATACATTCAGTAATATAATAAAAAACACACAAGGTAAAAATAAATACCAAAGTCCATCCCCATGATAATCAAGAGATCCTACTCAGTGTTGTTCTCTTATGCTCCCATGCACAAGTGTAATGAAAAAAGTATAAATACTTGATCTAAAACATTTGAACATGGTTACTTTTTGGGTACCCTGGTGAAATGGAGGCCTAAAAAGGGTGTGATATATGCTCCTTAGTCCACCAACAATAGTGTCTAATGCTATCTATTTTGAGAATATAAAATACATCAAAGTGAAGGTATACTAAATAAGAACTGAATAAATCAACATAAATAAGTTAGGTAAGGTTCTTTAAGGACACTCAACTAACCATAATAACTTATCCCAAAGCCATAATATATTTTACATTCCATCATGTATATATATACATATATGAATATATATATATAGTGATATACATGCACCGAAAAAGACTCAAGGTGGAAGGTCAAGGAATCCACATAATAGTATTTTAAGGATCATCTATTTAATGAAGGAAATTATCCAAGACAACCTAACTAGGTAACATAGACCAGGTCATAAAACTATAATAGTTTTTTTAGACCAAAGGTAAACCCATGACATCCATGTATGATGAGTGTCTCTAAACAACAGATTAATTATGTGTAGTCACATGTATATGAACATAATACCGTTAGTTGGTCAATGATCTAAGGTACAAGGTAAGGTGTCCTTGTATAGTAATCATCATAAAACGTTATCAAAAGTTGTATGTAATATTAAACAAGCACAATATGATTCATTTTTCCTATGATCCTATCCAGGGTGTTCTGTAATGAGGAAACCCAAGTATTTCTCACAAATTTCAATCTCCATATGAGCCCATATAAGGTGTCCCCTATAAAGGAAAATGAAGTATTAGATAGATCATGATGAAAATCATCTAACCTATGATCCCATCAAATTTATTCCTTAAAAAGGAAACCCAACTATCGATCAATGCACAATAAAATTCAAGTATCATATGAGATCATACATGGTATTCTGAAATGAGGAAAAAAATATTTCTCATGGTACATATAATCTCAAATAGCCTATGAGACCATCCTAGGAATTCTAAAATAAGGAACCTGAGTATCTCTCAAGGTGCTATGTAAATCCCTTTTTTACATTTTTCATATTAGTATTTAGTCATAGGAAATCGAATTCATCCATGCCAATTTCAAGCATAATAACACATTTCATTCCTTCATTTAAAAATACATTTATAAAAGAAAATCCAAGTATAATTTAATTAAGATATCCTTATATATAAGAATTATATTTATCAAAAAACAATATTGGTAAAGAGATCCATATCCACAAGAATTTCACCTGCCATCCAAATATCACCATTTACATTCCGCTTTTTATTAGATAATACAATAAACATCTTTGGAATTTTTTTAAAAAATGGTGCAAGCATGTTATTCCAATTCATTTAATTTAGATTAATCATACACTACATGAGGGATAAAACCACACAAAACTTGTGGGGTGATTCAATATTAAACAGACTATATAACTATGGCCATTTAGCATTACACCCCAATTGGGTGGATTAATATCCCTAGTCATAACAATTAATATAACACACCAAAATCTGATGGTTCTTGTTAAAATGAACAACCCATAATGGGGAAATTTATTAGAAAATAATTGTCTAATTTAAGGCACTAAATTATAAATTTTTTATTTTACTTTTTATGGGTGACACATGGGAGTTCTAGTGTGCGTCATAATGGTGTAGTTTATGAACATGATAATCTTTAAGGTAAAATCTTGAGATGTAACTAATACATAGAATTATTCAATAATCCATTATCAATACTTTATTTAAACTAGAATTAGATCAATTATAATAATAAACAAACACCCTACAAAGAGGGAAAATTAACTTACCCAATTATTGCATCAAAAGTGGGAAGATAAACTTGTAAAAGAGACATGAGGAGACATATAATTACACAGGGGGTTCCAATGCATATAAAAGTGACGAAATCAAGCCATTATTAAAGGATAACCCACCATTGTAAGAAGATAAGAAGGGGGAGTTCATGGGAGGGACTCCTTGTTGAATGAGAGGAGAAAAAAGGTGAAAACTATTTAAGGTATGGAGGAAAAAAATGGAATTTTTTCCTTTTTATTGAAGCACATAGTAAGATGAATGTTTTGGCCAATCAAGCACCAACTGTCTAGATCACACTTCCCAAGAGACACACAATGCATGGTTTGGACACCTGATTTGGGCTAACCATGTGCCAACCATATGGTGAAAATGGTTAAATGGTGTAACCATGTAATCTAGGTGCATGGTTTGGAAAATCACGCATAGCCCATGTTCCTAACAATTCAATTTTAAAAAATCCTCAGTAAGACCATGTGCCAAACCATTCATGGATTAAAAATACTATAAAAAACTCTTTATAGGGACACATAGTTTCTTCTTTGGGAGATTCAAACATTAAATAAACTGTGTACCCTTTTATATTTCTTCTGAAAAAGTGATTTTTCAATTCCCGATGCTCTTAAAACTCTTCCAACCTTATATAAAACTTCTTGAGACTTTAAAAAAATTTCTAAACAAAAATTTTAAGTGTTCCATATAAAGACACATCCTTAAATATTACATAATCTTGAGTAAAGTCAAGAATTCACATTTAGGATCTTTTTAGGTTTAGAATTTTAGAGAATTGGTTCATAACTCATACATGATAACTTAAAAATTACAAGTAGACACTTCTATTCACTATACAATTTTTTTATAAGAGAATTTTTTTAAAAAGAGAAACATAGTTCCTTTAATGTTTAAACATCATGTATTTTACTTGATCCCATCATTGAATTTATTCTTCTTTAAGTCTTATGAAAAATATTTCAAAAACATTAGATAAGAATAAAGATATCAAAAAGGAATATAAAATAAATAATAAAATAGTTAGTCCATGAATATTTACAACCCATGAATTTTTTTCACAAAATCATACTTTTCATCCATAAACCATAAACTCCTTAGATTACATCATGTAATCATAAGATTCGAAAAAAACATAATAGAAATCATAAAAGATCAAGGTAACTTATGGAATCTGTATCATACATACATTGTATCTTTTGAAAGCTACATAGGGAGTAACATCCATGTTTACATTTGGAATACACATCATATTATATTCCCAAATCTCTTAGGACAAAACTTATCATTTACCTCCATCAATTTACCCAATGCATTGGAGAGCTATCAGTGGTTCACCCACCATCAGTTTATCATAGAACCACCCATATAAATAAAAAATTTACAACAACCATAAAATAATCATAACACATAAAACAAGAATAATGGAAAAAAATATTTCCACATTGTAATCATAAGATATCATTTCATGTTATTGATATAATCAATTCACTTAAGACATTCAAAAAGTAGAGTTTTGAATCAAAGTGTCCCATACCACTTTGAAACTTTTGAAAATAATTTACACTTTAAAACACTCATTTTCATATAAATAAATCCTTAAAAATATTTTGAAAACATATAAATTAATGAGAATTATTTAGACGAGTAAATATTTAAAAAATTTAAATTGATGTTTTAGTTAAAGAGTACCTTACCACTTGAGAAATATTTGAATAAAAATAATTAAAGAATAATATTAAATAAAACTTATAATAACATGAGAATAAGTATATTCAGGATATAATATGTCAAATGGGAATATATAGACCATATAAAAGTGAATTGGTTCAAAATAACAAATAGGTCTCAATGGAATGTAAATTGAGAAGAAATCCCTTACAAAGATCCTATCCTTAGATTAAGGATAAATCAATGACATAATTGTTTGTGAAAAATATAAACACACCCAATATAAGTGGATATTCAGTATAATACAATCATATTTCATTCACACATATTATTGGAAGAAAAAAATCAATGACATGGATATTTAACTCAATAAAATAAGATTGAGTTAAAATTTTCCTTACAAAGTTCTTATAAATTCCATAAGAATTTATCAATGGGGTGATTATGTGTTGAAATAGTATATACACACAAAGGGAAGTGTAAATTACAACATAAATAAATAAAAATTTATTCAAAACATAATCTTGGCATAATATAATCAACGATGTTTACGTAAAACCAAATGAGTGGAAACTGAGTTTAGAAATTCCCTTACCTTGAGTCTGACTTGTCTCGTTTGTTCTATAATTTCATGAATAATAAAAATAGGTAAATTTATAATTTCTTCATAGAATTTTTAAATTTTATTTTACATTTTATATCACTTATTACCATGTTATAACAATTAGTTAATTATTTGAGTTCATATCAGATGTTTTTCGATGTTTGGTACTTGACTCAAAATGAACTTTTTTGGATTAAAATTGTACATGTGATCATAATTCCATCATCTCTAGAATGATATTAATTATTTCAATATCATATATATCCAATATATATGTATTTTCAATATTACATAACATTTATATGTAATAAATGAAATGCACCGTTCATGGAGACAGTAGACCATACGTACGCATGAATGATACTGTCATTTATTTGTCATATTAATGGAATAAAAACTAAATGATACATAGGTATATTATGATTCCATAACAATATAAATATCAAATATGTTACATAAGTTCATTAACACCATCCTATATATGTTCCATGTATGGAATTAATGAGACATATCACCGTGAGGGGGCGACAGTTCACATTTCCTAAAATGAAATTTTCATATTTACACATTATATAAAGCATAAAGGTTTGTTATATATAAAAATTAAATAAAAATAGAGAAAATATAAATATAATATATATCCAACATAAATACAGTTCCATAATAATGGCCAACATGAGATGTGGTAGGAGAAATTTTAATAATCATTGTTTCTTGAGGCGGTAGTTTTCTATACACTAAAACAATATGTTCGTATATATTAGATGCATCTGTGTGTAAGTGTGGTTCTAATAATTCTCATAAAAACTATATATTATATTGTGAAAACTTGTGTTTTTATGTAATATTATTATAATAATAGAGTAGGGAGTGGAGAAAAAAATAAAGGAAAGGAACTTGAGAGAAGACACTACCTCTAAATCGGGAAACTTCTTTTGATTTGAGACAAAATACTTCCTTGAGTTTCCTTATGCCCAAGGTAAGGATTCTAAGAAGAAGTGAATGATTTTTTGAGATTATTTAAGTAGAATTTGGGTTATCCAATGGGATTGAGAGGTTTTACTAAGTGGGTAGAGTTGGTGGCCTTTTATAAGAGTGAGAGGGGCACTTTAGGAACGTCTTGAAATATTATTTTATTATAAATTTACTTTAATATTATAATAGTTAAAAAGTTATATATTCTGAGGATAAGATGAGTATGGGTATAAATAATCCCAAACAATTTGTTTTATACAATTTTGGGACACAAATATAACCTTATCGTTTGGCTTTAACCCTTAGTTAAATAAATTAACTCTTACCATGTCTTCTTATATTTTTAAACTGTATGGTTAATATGGTTAAAATAAAATTCCAAGAGAACATAATGTGGAAAATTAATTAAATTTTAACATTATATAAGTTATATTTCAGAATATTGTATTTGTATGACTATTATATCATTTAATAAAATAGTATTTCTTTTAAAAATTCATTTATTTCAATTTTGACACTCTTTAGTATTTCATTTTTTTAAGGTCATAAAAACATAATTTATTCAAAAAATACATTAATTCAAAGATAAAATGTCATAATATTCCATAAAATTTTTCTATGGCATAAAAATGTTCTAATTACAATTATTTTAATATTTATAATATCATTCATTTTAATCTTTCATTAATAAGGTAATCCCGACATCTTCATTTTTTCATAAATAAATATATTTATTGACTATAGAAAAATTATAAATAAAATATCATGATGTAAGAAATATTTTTATCTTTATAATTACTATTTATAGTCAAATATATCAGTTTTATAACCCTATATTTAAAAAAAATTAGTAAACAATACACGTTTATTTTATATTTCTCTTTACTTTAAATTAATTATTATAACATGTCACTATCACACACAGGTGGCTCCATGTGGTCCTAAAATCAACCCAATGATACTCATGGTCGTACATATATCATCCAATAGGATTATGGAAAATTTTACGGTAGTTTTATATTATTATAATATTATTTTTTACCCTTACTTACTAGATTTACCCTCTAACCATGGTAAAAAAAATAATTATAGAAGTTACTATTCATAATATCGAAAAATAAATGTTACCTATTTACATAATTCCTAAATTCTTATTCGTAATATGGAATCTATTTTTACAAATTTAAAACATAGAAGTTGGAGTAATTAATTTAAAATTAATTCCTGTCGTCAAAATAATAAAACAGGTTTTAAAAAAGTAAAAACCATCAAAAGATTAACACGTTATTATATCAAATATCAATGTGAAATTACAAATAAAATGACCATAATTTGATAAAATTATAAAAAAAATAATCCATTTATAATTTTAAACCAATTAAATAGATAATAAAACTATATAAATAAATTACATTAAAACACAATTTTGAATTAAAATACCATATTTTCACTATCCATTAAAATATAAAATTCATCAAAAAAACCAAAATTTAAAAAAAAGTAAATTTTGATTTCTCTTTTCTAAATAAGAAGTTTATTTTTTCAAATATAACATATAATAGTTACAAAAACATTATTTAAAAAAGGTTCTCCATCAAAAGATGAAAAAACTATATTTTTTTGAAAAAATACTTCTTTTATACAAAAAAATTGGATTTGTTCTTATATCATATCTAGAAAACATATAAGATGAATTCTAAACATTAAATTGAATATATAAAATATAATTTTTATTAAATAAAAAACTCTAATGAGTGTTATGATTTTATAAACAAAATTATTCTTTTTTAAATAGGTTTTCATAAAAACACATCCTTTATATTCAATGGGTTTTCATTTACATTTATAATAAATTTTGTAACCATTGAATCATTATTTAAACATTTTTAAACCATATTTTAATAATTCAGATGATATTATTCATTCCCCCATTCCAACAGTTAGGTTATAATAGTAACATTTAAATAATAATATTTTGTTGTTCGTTTAAGCTCGATGTAGCGTATCATGTATGCCATTGAACATAGTTTTTATTTTTTAAAACTCAGAATGTTACATTCTATCACCCTTTAATAAATTGCATCCTCAAAATTAGAATTTGGGTTCGGTAACTAGGGAATGAAATTTCAAAATACCTTTATTGAAAACCCACATAGTAAAAAGGGTTAGTAAAATTTCCACTTAAAAACATAAAAATTGAAGTAAATATGTCACCTGAGATAAAAAAAGGCTTATATGTAAAAAAAAAGGATATGAAAGAAAAAATAAGTGTCAAGGTATGGGGAAGAGTGATAGAAAACATGATCAGGAGTGTGATAACAATCATAAAACCAAAAAAATTGATGGTTTAAATGGTATTTAATTTCGCAGTAGAAAATGTAAATAGAAAACTTTTTTTGTTTCAATATCCTTTTCATAAAGTTGAGGAATTATTTTATCAATTAGAATAATAACATAAGGAAATATACTTAATTCAAAGGTATATTATCATCCTTTAATCAATTTCCACCACACACTCATTTTTTCATCAAATGATGAGTATTCAAGATGAATTAGTCAAACATGAAGCACTAAAATCAACTTCTAGAGAATCACTTAAACCACAAAATATTAACTATCTATTCATACTATATTGAAACATTAACCAAAACCAAAACATTTAGTAAAATATTAAATAATACCATAAAAATAAAAATCATTTATAAGGAGAAGGACTACTTTTAGTCTCTAAAATTCAACAGTAATGACCAAGTTCTATACAGACCATTCAAAACACAAATTTACATAAAATTATTTAAAACAAATCCAACTATGTTTAAAACCCAAAAATCATATGGATTTGATCATATAGTTTTCTAAGATAAATTTTAACATGTATCTCCAAATAAAATCAATCACTCTTAAAGTCTCATACCAAAAAGTAATTACCCTAATCACATATTCTCTAAAAAAGGTTAATCACTTACATAAATGACCAGAATCACCATGAATCCATATAAAACATATATTCTTATAAAATAAAATTCAAAAATTACTCTTCAAATAAAATCTCACAGTATTCTATTTTACTTAGGCATATTGGGTTCCCAAAATACAGAATTTATTCCAAAATAAAATTTATCACTTAATCACCAAATCATTTTCTTATACTAAGGATATCCATGTGATAAAAAGTAAGTTCCCAAAATCCAATTATTCTTATTTCACCAATTTTTTAACTAAAATGATACATCTATACTAACTAGGTACTTCACATAGGCTAGTGGTAGGTGATGTACCCTTATCAACCCTTCGGTTGTGGGTTTGATTCCTATGGCCTTGCCGGACGCGAAGGGTTGTCACCCATACTATGGGTTTTCTTTTTTATAAAACTATATTATTCTTATAATATTAAAACAATATTATAATGACCTAAAAAATAATGATAAAATTTTATAACCTCAAAGGTTATTTCATAACTCACATTTTTAATCCCCAAAACTAATAACCCATAATTTCCTCCAAGAAAAATGTCTCCAAAAATACCATTTTCACCTTAATATTTCAAATCATAATGTGTAAAAGGGGTTTCTAATAAATTTAACTTATGATCACTCTAAAAATTATAAACCCATGATGATATCTCTAACTCTTAAGAAAACATCATAATCTAAAACGTTTTCTAAAATGACATTTGACACCAACTGTAAGGCCCTAGTCTTAAACATTACATAATCATGAGTTAAGTTATCAATTGAAATTAAGGATATATTCAGTTTTAGAGTTCTAGATAATTATGTCATAACTCATAGATGACAACTTAAATATTACATGTAGACACTAACACTAACTATCCAATTTTTTCATAATACAGAAACTTCTTAAAAAGAAACATGGTTCATTTCATGTTTAAACAACATGAATTTTACATCAACCCATCCTTGAATCTATTATTCTTTAAGTCCTATGAAACCCATTTCAAAAACATGGTATGGGAATAAGAATATCATTAATAAATATAAAATAAGGAATAAAACCATTAGTCTATGAATATTTAAAACCCATGAAAACATTTTCACAAAATCATAATTTTCACCCATAAAAAACAAACTACTTTGCTTACATCATATAATTATATGAATCCTACAAAAAATAACAGAAATCATAAAAAATAAAGGAAACGTGTGGCATACATATCATACTTACATTTTAGCTATCACAGATACATAGGGATTAACCTTCATGGTTACGTTTGGAATACCCATCAGAATATATTCCCTAAATATATTAGTAGAAACCTTATCCTTTACATCTGTCACATTACCCAATGCATTAGAGAACTATCACGGGCTCACCAACCATCAGTTTTTAACAGAACCACCCATATACATAAACAATATCCAAGAACCATAACATAGTCATAACAAATAAAACAATAACAAAGAATAAAAAAATTCGACATTTCAATCAAAATATATCATTTCAAGATATTGGTATACTCAATTCATTTAAAACATTCAAAAGAAGAGTTTTGAAAAAAAGTGTCCCATATAATTTTAAAACTTTTGAATTGAATTTACACTTTAAAACACTCATTTTAATATAAATAAATCCTTAAAACCATTTTGAAAATATGGACATTAAATAGAATTATTTAGAAGAATATATCTTAAAAACATCTATAACGATGTTTGAGTTAAAGAGTCTCTTACCACTAGAGAAATATGCGAATAAAAAAAATTAAAGAATAAATTAAAAAAAATCATAATATCATTATAATAAGTATATTTATGATATAAAATGTCAATGTTTAGTATATACGCCATATAAAACTGAATTGGGGAATAACAACAAATAAGTCTTAAGGGAATGTAAATTGAGAAGAAATCCCTTACAAATATTGTATCCTTAGATTAAGGAAAAATAAATAAAATAAATATGTGTAAAATATATAAATACACCCAATATTATTTTATATTTAGTGTAAAACAACAATTAGTTATCCACACATATTCTTGAAAAAAACCAATAACATAGATGTTTGACTCAATAAAATTAGATTGAGTTAAGAATTCCCTTAAAATGTTTGAATAAATGACGTAAGAATTTATAAATGGGGTGACTATGTGTAGAAAAAGTATATACACAAAAAGTGAAGTGGAAATTACAACATAAATAAACAAATAGTGATTCGACACATAATCGTGGCAAAATATAATCAATGAAGTATGTGTAAAACCCAATGAGTGGAAATTGAGATTAGAAATTCCCTTACCTTGAGTCTGACTTGTCTCATTCATTATTTAATTTCCAAAATAATAAAATTAGGTTAATTTATACTCTATTAAGAACAATTTTAAAGTTTATTATTCATTTTACATAACTTATTACCATATTATAACAATTTTTTAATTATTTGAGTTCATATCGAATGTTTTGTCGATGTTTGGTACTTGAGTAAAAAATAAACATATTTTATTTAAAATTGTTTATGTGGTCATAATTAAATCATATCAAGAATTATATTGATTATTTAAAAATAAAATATATCTAGTATATATGTATTTATAATAGTCCATACCATTTAGAGATAAGAAATGAAATGCACCGTTCATGGAGACGGTAGACCTTATGTATGATGGACGATACTATCATTTATTTGTCATATTAAAGGAATAAAAACCAGATGATACATAGTTAAATTATAATTACATAATAATATAAGTGTTATATATGTTACATAAGTTCTTTAATTATATCCTTTATAAGTTCTATTTATGGCATGAAAGATTCATATCATTTTGAGGGGGCAGTAGACCACATTTCCTCAAATGAAATTATCGTATTTACACATTAGTGAAAGTATAAAGGTATGTTGTAAATAAAAATAACAAAAGAATAGAAACAATATAAATATAATATATATCATTTATATATATAGTTTCATCATAATTTCCACCATGAGAGGTATTAGGAGAAAATTGAACATTCATCGTTTCGTGAGGCAGTAGTTCACTGTACACAAAAACAATATGTTTGTATCCATTATATAGACGTGTGTGTAAGTGTGGTTCACATAATTATCATAAATAAAATCCTATTATATTTAATATACTATAATGTTTTTGTAAAAATATAATAAAAAGAGCATAGGGAGTGGAGAAGGAAAATAAAGGAAAGGAACTTGAGAGAAAACGCTACCTCTAAATCGAGTAACTCCTTTTGATTTGAGCCAGAAGAATTCCTTGAGTTTCCTTATGCCAAAGGTAAGGATTCTAGTATTAATTCAGGCATTTAGGGAGGTTATTTGAGCATAAGTTGGGTGATACAAGAGGCTTGAGAGGTGTGAGTAAATGGGTATAGTTGTGGCATTTTATAAGAGGGAGGAGGGGCACATTAGTAATGTCATGAAATATTATTTTATTATAAATAGATTTTAGAATTATAATAGTTAAAAATTGATATATTTGAATTATAATATAAGTATGGGTCAGAATACTCTCAAAAAATTTGTTTTATACTAGATTAGGTGACAAATATTATAAGGCCCCAGCCATAAACCTTTCTTAATCTTGAGTTATTACAAGATTACACATTGAGGATCTTTTCAGGTTTAGAGTTTTAGAAAATTAGATCATAAAACATGCATTACATTTCACATTTAAACAAAGTGGTTACATAAAATATAGTATTCATTTTTCCCATCAACAGAAACATATTTAAAATAAAACATGGATTCTTTCTTGACACTTCTTTGACACTATCATCACATCATGTACCCTTCCCTTGACCTGTGAAAAACATTTCAAAAACTTGGGATGAGCATAAAAAGCTCAGTATGGGATATAAAAATATGGAAAGGAAACATGAGTACATGTATACATAATAATGAAATCATACTTTACCAATAAAGCATAAGCACTTTAACATACCTCATAAAATCATTAATAAATCATAGAAATCATAAGACATAAAGGTAACTTGAGGCATTCATAACATTCTTATGTAGGGAGTAACCCTCTTGGTTACATTTGGAATACCCATCACAATATATTACTAAAATCTCTTCGTAGAAACCTTAACGTTTAACCCCTTCACGTTACCCAATGCATTGGAGATCTATATCGGGCTCACCCGCCCTTAGTTTATCACGGAACCACCCGTCTTCATAATAATTCCCAAAAACCTCCACATAATCGTATCACATAAAACATGCATAAAGGAAACATAACATTTCCACCTTTCAATCACAATATATCAATACAACACATTGATATAAAAACATTATGAAAACCATTTTCAATACCAAAATAAATGAAAAGTAAAACATGGTATTTATTTTTCTTTTTAAAAAAGGTATGGCTTGTAGAGGAAGCCGAAACTCAAATAATGGTCACGGCGGCGGAGAAGTCGTTGTCGCCGCATACATATGACAAAAACATTCCCTTTTGTCATTTAGTAAACACTTCGTATAAAAAGATTCCTTTTGAATAAATGTAAAAGTAAACTGGGTTTATACACCGTATAAACGAAGGTTGTGTATAAAACAAAATATGCCTCAATGAAAGGAGATTGAGACGAAGTCCCATACAAAGACGATATCCTTGGATTAAGGATAAATCAATTACATAATTATGTGTAACAAACGAATACACCAAATATAAGTGGATATTAAGTGAAACACAATCATAGGACATTCACACATATTCATAGAATGACATATTCAAGGAGTACAAGCTTATCCCATAGAATCAAAATTGGGTTAATAAGTTCCCTTGCAAACATTTGACAGCCTAATGACGTCACTACAAAATTCAGAAAATGAGTTGATGAGAGATAAAAAGGGTATCTCATCACTTGGACATAAAATTTAAATCACTAAGGATATATAAGAACATATCCCAACATAATTTTATGTGAATTAAAATACATAACAAAAGAAGTCTTTTAAAAATAAGAGGGTGAAAGTTTCCCTTACCGACATAGGTATCTTTCGAAACATACACCCCGTGAAAGAAGGACAATAAAACATTGATGTAAATACTCAAAAATGAAAGTATATTACATAATGAGTAAAATAATGGGCAGTACATACACCACTCAAAGGAAATTGTGGCAAATGTAGCATAAATCTCATGGGAATAAAAGTGAGATGAAAAATCCCTCACGAAAACTAGGCAGCCTAACAGCGCCACTTAAAACATGCAAAAATGGATTGATGACATCAAATAGGGTCACTAATCATATTAAAATAAAGTTTACAGCAAGAGGAATATAAAAGAACATCCCCCAACATAACAAAGAGGAGCTTAAAGGAAGTGACATAAAGGAGAGTACTTAAAAAGAAAGAGAGAGGTTAGATCTCTTACGAAAATTCGGTAGCCTAACGGCGCCACTCAAAACATCCAAAATGGAATCAAGAGAGAAAATAGGGACCCTCACCATATGAACATAAAACTTATAGTATGAGTAATACAAAATAATATCCCAATAATAATTAAGATTATCTTAAAAGGAATTACATAAAAGAGTGTACTTAAAAAGAAAGAGAGGAGTAGGATCCCTTACCTCGGGTCCGACTTGACTCGATCGTTCTTTAACGTCCTGAATAATAAACTTGAGTTAATTTCTACTTTCTTAAGAACTTTTTTCAAGTTCATTATTCCTTTTATATCAATTATTTCCATTTTATAAGCATTATGAAATCATTTAAGTTAATAATGTTTGTTTTGTCGATATTTGGTTCTTAAGTCGAATGTGGACTTCTTACAATTACATGTTGTTCGTGTGGTCAAAGATTCATTATATCCAGAATGATATTCATGATTTGGATATCATATATATCATATATATCCAGAATATACATGTATTTATAATATTACATAATCATTTAAAGGTAAGAAATGAAATGCACCGTTCATGGAGACGGTAAGCCGTACGTACGCATGAATGCTACTTTCATTTCTATGTCATATTAATGGAATTATAACTAAATGAGAGGTATGTATATTTTAATTCCAGAATTATATTCATAATTTATATGAAACATACATCATATATAATAACTTTAAATACATCCTTTATTCCTCCCACATATGGCATTAACAAATCAAATCACATTGAGGGGGCGGTAGTCCGCACTTCGTAAAATGAAACTATCGTGTTTACCCACAATGGAAACTATAAAGGTATGCCACAAAAGAAAAATACAGAAGATTAATTAAAACTTAAACATATTATCTATCATATATAAATATAGTGACATCTTAATGGCCACCTTTTAAGGTGTTATATGAGTGTTGAACAATCATCGTTTCGTGAGGCCGAAATTCGCCATCCACAGAAACAGTATGTTTTTTAACCATTTGATGTAGGTGTGTGTAAGTGTAGCTAGAATTCTTATTATAACAACATCCTAGTATATTGAAGATACTGGATTTGTAATAAAAGAAAGGAATAAAAATAGTTTAGGGGGTTGGAGAAGCAAAATAATACAAAAAGACTCAAGTGAAGACATTATCTTAAAATCGGGTAACTCCCTTTGGTTTGAGCTCAAAGGCTTCCTTGGGAAGCCTTCTACCCAAAGTGAGGCTTATAAGAGTTATATAGGGATGTGGAGAGAAAAAATGGGCAGGGTTTGGCTGATAAAAAGGCTTTGGAAGTGTGGGTAAGGAGGTAGAGGTGGGGGCCTTTTATAAGAGGATAGGAGGGGCACTCTTGGAAAGTAAAGAAATGATACTTTATTTGAAAATGATTTTTGGATTTAAAAGGTCCCAAATTGATATAATTAGAGGATAAGGTGATTGGGGTTCGAAATATACCCATCCAATAGGTTTTTGACAAGTGTAGGTTTTAGTTTTTACATTATCTTTTCATTTTATTTAAATCGTTAAATAATGAGGTAATCGCTGCATCATCATTATGTCATAAATAATTTAATTTATTTAATGTCTAAAAATTATAAAACAAATATCATGATGTAGGAAATCGTGTTTTATTTCTAATGAATATTTATAGTAAAAAATATGACTTGTATAACCCCATTTAAAAATTGTTTTAGTGAAACATCTCATGTTTGTGACATTTTTATTTTAACTTTAAATAAAACGTTATTTATGTCATTTTCCAACCAAAGTGGCTCCATGGGGTCCCTATGTTGACCCATGGATTTTCTTGATCGGACATGACACATCCAATGAGGGTAGGACATTGTCTAGGTCATTTCACATTATTAAAACATTATTTTTACCTTAAATTACACTAATTACCTCTAATCGCGATTAAGAACATAAAAGTTACTATTCACCAAAAAAATTATTTTAATCCCATTGAACCACATTTTACTTCCTAATGACAACCATGTATGTTGGATTTTTTAAATTCAAAACACAGAGGTGGAAAAGTTTCATTTAAACGAAAAATCAGTTTCTTTAACTACCACTTAGTGGTTTCACTATTCATCAAAAATTGAAGTTTTTCAGAAAAATACCAAAAATTCACCCTAAGCTATATTTGATATTACGAATTCAAAAATGAAGTCTATTTTACAAAATTCAAAAATTATAAGTTGCATTAATTAATTTAATAATTAATTCCCGCTGTCAAAACAAATAGCGTGTTTTTAAGAAACAATAAGTATCAAAAGATTGACTCTAGTTTAAGTCCAATTTCAAGATGAAATTAATTCCAACGAACACTATTGGATTAAATGGTAAAAATATATTCTAATTGAACTTTAAATCCAATTAAAATATAATCTAATCATATAAATATATTATATTAAAAAGTCGTTTTGAATTAAAATACAACATTTTCACTATTCATTAAAAAATGAACTTTATCGAAAAAATACCAAAAATTTACACAAAGTAAATTTTGATGTCCCGATTCTAAAGAAGAATTTTAGTTTGTCAAATATAACACATAAAATTGTCAAAAAGTGGATTTAAAAGAGGTTCGCCATCAAAAGGCGGTTAATCGACCTTTTAAAGAATATTAGAATGTTTATGCTTAAAAATTGGATTCATTCTCATTTTTAATCCTCTAACATTTATTGTAAAGAGTAAAAATATTTGAAAAACATATATAATCATTTTGTAGTTAGTTCTATTCATTCCCGCCATTACAACGGCTAGGCATTAACTATCATTTAAAATAATATTATTTTATTATTAGAGTGCAACGTAAGATTCCCAAGAAACTCGTTGTTCCGTATTGGGTACGCCATCGAGCATAGCGTCCCCTTTAAAGTAATATTAATATTTTATTCACAAATATGGATAAATATAAAAATGTCATATTCTTTATTTACCTAGGGTGTTACATCCTTCCCCCCTTTTAGGAATTGTGTCCTCGCAATTTTTAAAATTGGGCTCGGAAACATCCTTGGAAGTCCCACATTGGAACACGAGTCGGTAAAACAATCACTTTAAAATAAGGAATGAGAAGTACAGAGGTCACCCGAGTTAACCCATACTAGGATTCCATGTAGGATAACATGGACATGTAGGAGAAAACATAGGGTCATGTTCTGATGGACAGTGATAGAAAACATGTTTAAGAGAAAGTTAACCACAAGAAAGTCACAAACTTGTGATGGGTTAAACGGTATTTGATTCCCCAGTAGGAAAATTTAATAGAAATTTTTTTTATTGAGGAATTTATTCATAAGGAAACATAATTACTTATCATGTTGACTTACAACTTTTATTAGATTTCTTACACAAACTCATATTTTCTACAAAAGATGAGCATTTAGTAAGACTTGTTCACTATAATCAACTTCTAGAGAATCACATAATCCACAAAAGAGAACTATATACTTCCCATGTCTTTAGACTTTAACCAAAACCAAAACCAAAATGGTTAGTACAAGATCAGATAATCTCAAAAAGGTTAACCCTTTATAAAAAGAAAATCCATTCTTAATCTCCAAAATTTGTCCAACAAAACCCAAAGATAAATGAGGACCATTTGATAAAAAAAAATTCCATAAAATTCATCAAAGTAAACCAAACAAATATTGAGACCCAAATATTTTAAAAATTTAGTCACATAGTCTTCCAAGGTACAAATTAACTTTTATCTCCAAATAACATCAGTTGCTCTTAAATTCTCATATTGAAAAGTAAATAACCTAATCACTTATCCTCGATGATAGGTTAATCATTTCCATAGATAACCCAAAATAAACTTACTCTTGATTCCTAAAATAATCTAACTAAAAAGAATTAGTCAAACTAACCAGGGACTTCATGTAGTCCAGTGGTGGGCGATAAATACCAGTCGCACTTTGGTTGTGGGTTTGATTCCCGCAGCTTTGTCCGACGCGATGGGTTGTCACACGGTCTGCGTGTTGTCCTTTTTCAAAAAAAATAATTCTTAAAAAATTCCCCAAAACGAGATAAAATCTTCAAAAATGATCATAACATATTTTAACCTCAAGTTTATCTCATGCCTTTCATTTTCCATCATAACATAGAATAACCCATAATTTTCTCAAAAGTAAGGATCATATAAACTCTAATGGTTACCTTTATAATTATTACCTGAATATCCACAATGATTGGTCATCTCGTACATGATGCATTACAGATCATACCAAGGTTCAATTGGTTGATCATGACCCCTTGATATTTGGTTTAGACAACCACGAGTTTCCTCATTGAATCCCCCATTTTATCTAGTATCTTAATTAGAGAACCACCACAGTTTCCTTCAAACCTGTTGTCTCTTTGGTGCCTACTAGATCCATCCATTCACTAAAAATAGAAATGTCAGTGTGATTATATCAACAAAACCATCATGTACTAATGAGGAAGGTAAACACTAAGATATACTTACTCATTCACTTTATGTAAAACTAGGACTCTTTTCTGAAATCCTAACCATTATGGTAATGTCACCTATGCTTAGAGAATACCCTAACCTCTAAAGTTATCTAAACCGGCCTTTGATACCAATTATAAGGCCCCAGCCTTAAACCTTACTTAATCTTGAGTTATTACAAGATTACACATTGAAGATCTTTTCAGGTTTAGAGTTTTAGATAATTAGATCATAAAACTTTCATTACATTCCACATTTAAACAAAGTGGTTACATAAAAGATAGTATTCATTTTTCCCATCAACAGAAACATATTTAAAATAAAACATGGATTCTTTCTTGACACTTCCTTGACACTATCATCATATCATGTACCCTTCCCTTGACCTGTGAAAAACATTTCAAAAACTTGGGATGAGCATAAAAAGATCAGTAAGGGATATAAAAATATGGAAAGGAAACATGAGTACATGTATACATAAGAATGAAATCATACTTTCCCCATAAAACATAAGCACTTTAACATACATCATAAAATCGTGAATAAATCATAGAAATCATAAGACATAAAGGTAACTTGAGGCATTCATAACATTCTTACGTAGGGACTAACCCGCTTGGTTACGTTTGGAATACCCATCACAATATATTCCCTAAATATCTTCGGAGAAACCTTAACATTTAACCCCTTCACGTTACCCAATGCATTTGAGAGCTATATCAGGTTCACCCACCCTTAGTTTATCACGGAACCATCCGTCTTCATAATAATGCCCAAGAACCTCAACATAATCGTATCACATAAAACATGCATAAAGGAAACATAACATTTCAACCTTTCAATCACAAGATATCAATACAACACATTGATATAAAAACATTATGAAAACCATTTTCAATACCAAAATAAAAGAAAAGTAAAACATGGTATTTATTTTTCTTTTTAAAAAAAGGTATGTCTTGTTGAGGAAGTCGAAACTCAAATAATGGTCATGGCGGCGGAGAAGTCGTTTTCGCTGCATACATACGACAAAAACATCCCCTTTTGTTGTTTAGTAAATGCTTCGTATAAAAATATTCATTTTGAATATACGTAAAAGTAAAAGGGGTTTATACACCGTATAAAAGAAGGTTGTGTATAAAACAAAATATGCCTCAATGAAAGGAGATTGAGATGAAGTCCCATACAATGACGGTATCCTTGGATTAAGGATAAATCAATTACATAATTATGTGTGACAAATGAATACACCATATATAAGTGGATATAAAGTGAAAACAAATCATAGGACATTCACACATATTCATAGAACGACATATTCAAGTAGTACAAGCTTATCCCAGAGAATCAAAATTGGGTTAAGAAGTTCCTTTGCAAAAATTTGACAGCCTAACGGCGTCACTACAAAATTCAGAAAATGAGTTGATGAGAGATAAAAAGTGTGTCTCATCACTTGGACATAAATTTAAATCACTAAGGATATATAAGAACATATCCCAACATAATTTTATGTGAATTAAAAGACATAACAAAAGAAGTCTTTAAAAAATAGAGGGTAAAAGGTTCCCTTACCGACATAGGTATCTTTCGAAACATACACCCCGTGAAAGAAGGACAATACAAAATTGATGTAAATAATCATAAATGAAATTATATTACACAATGAGTAAAATAATGGGCAGTACATACACCAATAAAAGGAAATTGTGGCAAATGTAGCATAAATCTAATGGGAATACAAGTGAGATGAAAAACCCCTCACGAAAACTCGGCAGCCTAACGACGCCACTTAAAACATACAAAAATGGATTTATGAGATCAAATAGGGTCTCTCGTCATATTAACATAAAGTTTACATCAAGATGAATATAAAAGAAGATCCCCCAACATAATAAAGAGGAGCTTAAAGGAAGTGACATAAAGGAGAGTACTTAATAAGAAAGAGAGAGGTTAGATCTCTTACGAAAATTCGGCAGCCTAACAGCGCCACTCTAAACTTCCAAAATGGATTGAAGAGGGAAAATAGGGTCTCTAACCATATGAAAATAAAACGTAAAGTATGAGTAATATAAAAGAATATCCCAATCATAATTAAGATTAGCTTAAAATGAATGACATAAAAGAGTGTACTTAAAAATAAAGAGAGGAGTAGGATCCCTTACCTCAGGTCTGACTTGACTTGATCGTTCTTTAACATCCTGAATAATAAACTTGAGTTAATTTCTACTTGCTTAAGAACATTTTTCAAGTTCATTATTCCATTTATATCAACAATTTCTATGTTATAAACATTATGTAATCATTTAAGTTAATAATGTTTGTTTTGTCGATATTTGGTTCTTAAGTCGAAAGTGGACTTCTTACAGTTACATGTTGTTCGTGTGGTCAAAGGTTCATTATATCCAGAATGATATTCATGATTTGGATATCATATATATCATATATATCCAGAATATACATGTATTTATAATATTACATAACTATTTATAGGTATGAAATGAAATGCACCGTCCATGGAGACGGTAAGCCGTACGTACGCATGAACGCTACTTTCATTTCTATGTCAAATTAATGGAATTAAAACTAAATGAGAGGTATGTATATTTTAATTCCATAATTATATTCATCATTTATATGTAACATACATCATATATAATAACTTTAAATACATCCTTTATATATCCCACATATGGCATTAACGAATCAAATCACTTTGCGGGGGCGGTAGTCTGCACTTCCTAAAATGAAATTATCGTGTTTACCCACAATGGAAACCATAAAGGTATGCCACAAAAGAAAAATATAGAAGCTTAAGTAAAACATAAACATATTATATATCATATATAAATATAGTTACATCTTAATTGCCACCTTTTAAGGTGTTATATGAGTGTTGAACAATCATCGTTTCGCGAGGCAGAAATTCGCCATCCACAGAAACAGTATGTTCATTAACCATTTGATGTAGGTGTGTGTAAGTGTAGCTCGAATTATTCTTATAACAACATCCTAGTATATTGAATATAGTGTAGTTGTTACAAAAGAAATGAATAAAAAGAGTTTAGGGGGCTGGAGAAGCAAAATAATACAAAAGGACTCAAGTGAAGACATTACCTTAAAATCAGGTAACTCCTTTTGGTTTAAGCTCAAAGGCTTCCTTGGGAAGACTTCTGCCCAAAGTGAGGCTTCTAAGAGTTATAGAGGGATGTGGAGAGACAAAATGGGCAGGGTTTGGCCGAGACAATGTCTTTGGAATCGTGGGTAAGGAGGTAGAGGTGGGTGCCTTTTATAAGAGGAGAGGAGGGGCACTCTTGGAAAGTAAAGAAATGTTACTTTATTTGAAAATGAGTTTCTGATTTAAAAGGTCCCAAATTAATATAATTCGAGTATAAGGTGATAAGGGTTCTAAATATACCAATCCAATAAGTTTTTGACAAGTGTAGGGTTTTTTTATATTATCTTTTCATTTTATTTAAATCATTAAATAATGAGGTAATCGCTGCATCATCATGATGTCATAAATAATTTAATTTATTTAATGTATAAATATTATAAAACTAATATCATGATGTATGAAATCTTTATTTCTTTCTAATTAATATTTATAGTCAAAAATATGACTTGTATAACCCCATTTAAAAATTGTTTTAGTGAAACATTTCATGCTTGTGACATTTTTATTTAAACTTTAAATAAAAAGTTATTTATGTCATTTTCCAACCAAAGTGGCTTCATGGGGTCCCTAAGTTGACCCATGGATTTTCCTGGTCGGCCATGACACATCCAATGAGTGTAGGACATGTGTTTAAGTCATTTCACATTATTAAAACATTATTTTTACCTTAAATTACACTAATTACCTCTAATCGTGATTAAGAACATAAAAGTTACTATTCACCAAAAAATTATTTTAATCCCATTGAACCACATTTTACTTCCTAATGACAACCATGTATGTCGGATTTTTGAAATTCAAAACACAGAGGTGGAAAAGTTTCATTTAAAAGAAAAATTAGTTTTTTTAACTAACACTTAGTGGTTTCACTATTCATCAAAAATTGAAGTTTTTCAGAAAAATACCAAAAATTCACCCTAAGATATATTTGATATTACGAATTCAAAAATGAAGTCTATTTTAAAAAATTCAAAACATATAAGTTGCATTAATTATTTTAATAATTAATTCCCGCTGTCAAAACAAATAGCGTGTTTTTAAGAAAGAATAAATATCAAAAGATTGACTCTAGTTTAAGTCCAATTTCAAGTTGAAATTAATTCCAACGACCACTATTGGATTAAATGGTAAAAATATATTCTAATTGAACATTAAAACCAATTAAAAATATAATATAATCATATAAAGAAATTAGATTAAAAAGTGGTTTTGAATTAAAATACAACATTTTTCACTATTCATTTAAAATGAACTTTGTCGAAAAAATACCAAAAATTTACACAAAGTAAATTTTTATGTCCCGATTCTAAAGAAGAATTTTATTTTGTCAAATATAACACATAAAATTGTCAAAAAGTGGATTTAAAAGAGGTTCTCCATTAATAGGCGGTTAATCGACCTTTTAATGAATATTAGAATGTTTATGCTTAAAAATTGGATTCATTCGCATTTTTAATCCTCTGACATTTATTGTAAAGAGTAAAAATATTTGACAAACATATATAATCATTTTTTAGTTAGTTCTGTTCATTCCCGCCATTACAACGGCTAGGCGTTAACTACCATTTAATATAATATTATTTTATTATTAGAGTGCAACGTAAGATTCCGAAGAAACACGTTGTTGCGCATTGGGTACGCCATCGAGCATAGCGTCCCCTTTAAAGTAATATTAATATTTTATTCACAAATATGGATAAATATAAAAATGTCATATTCTTTATTTACCTGGGGTGTTACATCCTTCCCCCTTTTGGGAATTGCGTCCTCGCAATTTTTAAAATTGGGCTCGGAAACATCATTGAAAGTCCCACATCAGAACAAGAGTTGGTAAAACAATCACTTTAAAATAAAGAATGAGAAGTACAGAGGTCACCCGAGTTAACCCATACTAGGATTCCATGTAGGAAAACATGGACATGGAGGAGAAAACATAGGGTCATGTTTTGATGGAGAGTGATATAAAACAGTTTTAGGAGAAAGTTAACCACAAGAAAATCACAAACTTGTGATGGGTTAAATGGCATTTGATTCCCAGTAGGAAAAGTTAATAGACAAAATTTTTGTTTTTTTATTGAGGAATTTATTCATAAGGAAACATAATTACTTATCATGTTGACTTTCAACTTTTATTATATTTCTTACACAAACTCATATTTTCTCCAAAAGACGAGCATTTAGGAAGACTTGTTCACTATAATCAACTTCTAGAGAATCACCTAATACACAAAAGAGAACTATATACTTCCCATGTCTTTATACTTTAACCAAAACCAAAACTAAAATTTTTAGTACAAGATCAGATAATCCAGAAAAGGATAACCCTTTATAAAAAGAAAATATATTCTTAATCTCCAAAAATTTTCCAACAAAACCCAAAGTTCAATGTGGACCATTTGATAAACAATTTGTCCATAAAATTCTTCAAAGTAAACCAAACTAAGATTGAAACCCAAATATTTGAAGGATTTAGTCACATAATCTTCCATGGTACAAATTAACTTTTATCTCCAAATAACATCAGTTACTCTTAAATTCTCATATTGAAAAGTAAATAACCTAATCACATATCCTCGATGATAGGTTAATAATTTCCATAGATAACCCAAAATAAACTTACTATTGATTCCTAAAATAATCTAACTAAAAAGAATTAGTCAAACTAACCAGGGACTTCACGTAGTCCAGTGGTAGGCGATAAATACCAGCCGCACTTTGGTTGTGGGTTCGATTCCCGCAGCATTGTCCGACGCGACGGGTTGTCACACGGTCTGTGTGTTGTCCTTTTTCCAAAACTATATAATTCTTAAAACATTCCCCAAAACGAGATAAAATCTTCAAAAATGATCATAACATATTTTAACCTCAAGTTCATCTCATGCCTTTCATTTTCCATCATAACATATAATTACCCATAATTACCTCAAAAGTAAGGATCATATAAACTCTAATGGTTACCTTTATAATTATTACATGAACTTCCACATCGATTGGTCATCTCGTACATGAAGCATTACAGATCATACCAAGGTTCAAGTGGTTGATCATGACTCCTTGATAGTTGGTTTAAAACAACCACGAGTTTCCTCATTGAATCCCCCATTTTATCTAGTATCATAATCAAAGAACCACCACAGTTTCCTAAATTCCTGTTGTCTCTTTGGTGCCTGCTAGATCCATCTATTCACTAAAAACAGAAATGTCAGTGTGAGTATATCAACAAAACTATCATGTACTAATGAGGATGTTAAACACTAAGATATACTTACTCATTCACTTTATCTAAAACTAGGACTCTTTCTGAAATCCTAACCATTATGGTAATGTCACTTATGCTTAGAGAATACCCTAACCTCTAAAGTTATCTAAACCGACCTTTGATACCAACTATAAGGCCCCAGCCTTAAAACTTACTTAATCTTGAGTTATTACAAGATTACACATTGAGGATCTTTTCATGTTTAGAGTTTTAGAGAATTAGATAAAAAAACTTGCATTATATTCCACATTTAAACAAAGTGGTTACATAAAAGATAGTATTCATTTTTCCCATCAATGGAAACATATTTAAAATAAAACAAGGACTCTTTCTTGACACTTCCTTGACACTATCATCATATCATGTACCCTTCCCTTGACCTGTGAAAAACATTTCAAAAACTTAGGATGAGCATAAAAAGCTCAGTAAGACATATAAAAATATGGAAAGGAAACATGAGTACATGTATACATAAGAATGAAATCATAATTTCCCCATAAAACATAAGCACTTTAACATACCTCATAAAATCATGAATAAATCATAGAAATCATAATACATAAAGGTAACTTGAGTCATTCATAACATTCTTACGTAGGGAGTAACCCTCTTGGTTACGTTTGGAATACCCATCACAGTATATCCCCTAAATCTCTTCAAAGAAACGTTAACGTTTAACCCCTTCGCGTTACCCATTGCATTGGAGAGCTATATCGGGCTCACCCACCCTTAGTTTATCACAGAACCACCTGTCTTCATAATAATTCCCAAGAACCTCAACATAATCGTATCACATAAAACATACATAAAGGAAACATAACATTTCCACCTTTCAATAACAAGATATCAATACAGCACATTGATATAATAACATTATGAAAACCATTTCAATACCAAAATAAAAGAAAAGAAAAACATGGTATTTATTTTTCTTTTAAAAAAGGTATGGCTTGTAGAGGAAGCCGAAACTCAAATAATGGTCACGGCGGCGGGGAAGTCGTTGTCATCGCATACGTACGACAAAAACATTCCCTTTTGTCGTTTAGTAAATGATTCGTATAAAAAGATTACTTTTGAATACACATAAAATTAAAAGGGGTTTATACACCATATAAAATAAGGTTGCGTATAAAACAATATATGCTTCAATGAAAGGAGATTGAGACGAAGTCCCATACAAAGATGGTATCCTTGGATTAAGGATAAATCAATTAAATAATTACGTGTGACAAACGAATACACCAAATATAAGTGGATATTAAGTGAAAAACAATCAGAGGACATTCACACATATTCATAGAACTACATATTCAAGGAGTACAAGCTTATCCCAAAGAATCAAAATGGGGTTAATAAGTTCCCTTGCAAAAATTTGACAGCCTAACGGCATCACTAAAAAATTCATAAAATGAGTTGATGAGAGATAAAAAGGGTATCTCATCACTTAGACATAAAATTTAAATCAATAAGTATATAGAAGAACATATCCCAACATAATGTTATGTAAATTAAAATACATAACAAAATAAGTCTTTTAAAAAAAGAGGGTGAAAGGGTCCCTTACCGACATGGGTATCTTTCGAATCATACACCCCGTGAAAGAAGGAAAATACAAAATTGATGTAAATACTAATAAATGAAAGTATATTACACAATGAGTAAAATAATGGTCAGAACATACACCACTCAAACGAAATTGTGGCAAATGTAGCACAAATCGCATGGGAATAAAAGTGAGATGAAAAATCCCTCACGAAAACTCGGCAGTCTAACAACGCCACTTAAAACATAAAAAAATGGATTGATGAGATCAAATAGGGTCTCTCATCATATTAAAATAAAGTTTATAACAAGAGGAATATAAAATAACATCCCCCAACATAACAAAGAGGAGATTAAAGGAAGTGACATAAAGGAGAGTAAAAAAAAGAAAGAGAGAGGTTAGATCTCTTACGAAAATTTGGCAGCCTAACGGTGCCACTCAAAACATCCAAAATGGATTGATGAGAGAAAATAGGTTCTCTAACCATATGAGAATAAAACGTATAGTATGAGTAATATAAAATAATATCCCAATCATAATTAATATGAGCTTAAAAGGAATGACATAGAAGAGTGTACTTAAAAAGAAAGAGAGGAGTAGGATCCCTTACCTCGGGTCCGACTTGACTCGATCATTCTTTAACGTCCTGAATAATAAACTCGAGTAAATTTCTAATTGCTTAAGAACCTTTTTCAAGTTCATCATTCCTTTTATATCACTTATTTCTATTTTATAAACATTATGTAATCATTTAAGTTAATAATGTTTGTTTTGTCGATATTTGGTTCTTAAGTCGAAAGTGGACTTCTTACAATTACATGTTGTTCGTGTGGTCAAAGGTTCGTTATATACAGAATTATATTCATGATTTGGATATCATATATATCATATATATCCAGAATATACATGTATTTATAACATTACATAATCATTTAGAGGTAAGAAATGAAATGCACCGTTCATGGAGACGGTAAGCCGTACGTACGCATGAACGCTACTTTCATTTCTATGTCATATTAATGGAATTAAAACTAAATGAGAGGTATGTATATTTTAATTCCAGAATTATATTAATAATTTATATGTAACATAAATCCTATATAATAACTTTAAATACATCCTTTATACATCCCACATATGGCATTAACGAATCAAATCACTTTGAGGGGGCGGTAGTCCGCACTTCCTAAAATGAAATTATCGTGTTTAGCCACAATGGAAACCATAAAGGTATTAGAAAAAAGAAAAATACATAAGCTTAAGTAAAACATAAACATATTATATATCATATATAAATATAGTGACATCTTAATGGCCACCTTTTAAGGTGTTATATGAGTGTTGAACAATCATCGTTTCGTGAGGCAGAAATTCACCATCCACAGAAACAATATGTTCTTTAACCCTTTGATGTCGGTGTGTGTAAGTGTAGCTCGAATGCTTCTTATAACAATATCCTAGTATATTTAATATACTGTATTTGTTACAAAAGAAATGAATAAAAAGAGTTTAGGGGTTTGGAGAAGCAAAATAATACAAAAGGACTCAAGTGAAGACATTACCATAAAATCGGGTAACTCCCTTTGGTTTGAGCTCAAAGGCTTCCTTGGGAAGACTTCTGTGCAAAGTGAGGCTTCTAAGAGTTATAGAGGGATGTGGAGAGACAAAATGGGCAGGGGTGGCTGAGATAAAGGCTTTGGAAGTGTGGGTAAGGAGGTAGAGGTGGAGGCCTTTTAAAAGAGGAGAGGAGGGGTACTCTTGGAAAGTAAAGAAATGTTACTTTATTTGAAAATGAGTTTCGGATTTAAAAGGTCCCACATTGATATAATTCAAGGATAATGTGATAAGGGTTCTAAATATACCCATCCAATAGGTTTTTGACAAGTTTAGGTTTTAGTTTTTACATTATATTTTCATTTTATATAAATCGTTAAATAATGAGGTAATCGCTGCATCATCATGATGTCATAAATAATTTAATTTATTTAATGTATAAAAATTATAAAAAAATATCATGATGTAGGAAATCGTGTTAACTTTATAATGAATATTTATAGTAAAAAATATGACTTGTATAACACCATTTGAAAATTGTTTTAGTAAAACATCTCATGCTTTTGACATATTTATTTTAACTTTAAATAAAAAGTTATTTATGTAATTTTCCAACCAAAGTGGCTCCATGGGATCCCTAAGTTGACCCATGGATTGTCTTGGTCGGCCATGACACATCAAATGAGGGTAGGACATTGTCTAGGTCATTTCACATTATTAAAACATTATTTTTACCTTAAATTACACTAATTACCTCTAATCGCAATTAAGAACATAAAAGTTACTATTCACCAAAAAATTATTTTAATCTAATTGAACCACATTTTACTTCCTAATGAAAACCATGTATGTAGGATTTTTGAAATTCAAAACACAGAGGTGGAAAAGTTTCATTTAAACGAAAAATCAGTTTCTTTAACTACCACTTAGTGGTTTCACTATTCATCAAAAATTGAAGTTTTTCAGAAAAATACCAAAAATTCACCCTAAGCTATATTTGATATTACGAATTCAAAAATGAAGTCTATTTTACAAAATTCAAAACATATAAGTTTCATTAATGAATTTAATAATTAATTCCCGCTGTCAAAACAAATACCGTGTTTTTAAGAAACAATAAGTATCAAAAGATTGACTCTAGTTTAAGTCCAATTTCAAGATGAAATTAATTCCATCGACCACTATTGGATTAAATGGTAAAAATTTATTCTAATTTAACTTTAAAACCAATTAAAAATATAATCTAATCATAAAAATAAATTATATTAAAAGGTGGTTTTGAATTAAAATACAACATTTTTCACTATTCATTAGAAAATGAACTTTATCGGAAAAATACCAAAAATTTACACAAAGTAAATTTTGATGCCCCGATTCTAAAGAAGAAATTTATTTTTTCAAATATAACACATAAAATTGTCAAAAAGTTGATTTAAAAGAGGTTCTCCATCAAAAGGCGGTTAATTGACCTTTTAAAGAATATTAGAATGTTTATGCTTAAAAATTGGATTCATTCGCATTTTTAATCCTCTAACATTTATTGTAAAGAGTAATTATATTTGACAAACATATATAATCATTTTATATTTAGTTATGTTCATTCCCACCATTACAACGGCTAGGCGTTAACTACCATTTAAAATAATATTATTTTATTATTAGAGTGCAACGTAAGATTCCCAAGAAACTCGTTGTTGCGTATTGGGTACGCCATCGAGCATAGCGTCCCCTTTAAAGTAATATTAATATTTTATTCACAAATATGGATAAATATAAAAATTTCATATTCTTTATTTACCTGGGGTGTTACAAATATAACCTTATCTTTTGGATTTAACCCTTAGATAAATAAACTAACTCTTACCCTGTCATCTTATATTTTTAAACTATATGGTTAATATGGCTACTATAAAATGCCAAGATAACATCAAGTGGATAATTAATGAAATATTTAACATTATATAAGTAATTTGTCTTAATTTTAGATTTTTATTAATATTATATCATTTAATAAAATATTATGTTTTATAAAAACTCATTTATGTCAATTTTGACATTATTTAGTAATTAATATTTATTAGTCATTAAAACGTGATTTATTTAAAGAAAATACATTAAATAAAAGTTAAAATGTCATAAGAATCTAGAAAATTCGTTTATGAAATCAATATTTTCAAATTAAATTTATTTTAATATTTATAATATCATTTATTTGAATATTTCTTCAATAAGGTAATCACGGCATCATCTGTGTGTCATAAATAAATTTATTTATATATTGTCTAAAAATTATAAATATAATAACATTATGTATCAAATATTTTTATATTTATAATTTCTACTTATAGTAAAAGATATCATTTATATATCCCTTTATTAAAAATATCTTATTAAAAGATACATGTTTATGTTATATTTCTCTTTAATTTAAATTAATTATTATAACATGTCACTATCACACCCAAGTGGCTCCATGGGGTCCTAATAAAGACCTAAGGATGCTCAAGGTCTTTAAAATATCATAAAATAGGATTAAACTACATGTTAGGGAAGTTTTATATTATTATAATATAATGTTTTACCCTTATTAACCTTATTTACCCTTAAACCATGGGAAATAAAAATAATTACTGAAGTTACTAATCATAATGTCCAAAAATAAAAGGTACTTATTTTAAAAAATTATAACTTATTATTCAAAATATGGAAATCTTTTTTTCAAATTTTAATTTCATAATTTTCAATAATTAATTTAAAATTAATTCTCGTTGTCGAAACTATAAAACAGGGTTTTAAAAAGTGAAAACCATCAAAAGATTGACATGTGTTTATATTAAATTTCAATGTGATATTACATAAAATGACCATAATTTGATTAAAATATAAAAACATAATTAAATTACACTTTTAAACCAATTAAATATACAATATATCTATATAAATAAATTTGATGAAAACACAATTTTGAATTAAAATGTAGTATTTTTCACTATTTATTAAAATATGAATTTCATCAGAAAAATACCAAAATTAAACCAAAGTAAATTTTGATTTCATGATTCTAAATAATAATATTATTTAATAAAATATAATATATAAAAGTTACAAAATATATTTAAAAAAGGTTCTCCATCAAAAGGCGGTAAAAATGTATTTTTTTAAAAACTCCTTTTATCCCAAAAAATTGGATTTGTTCTTATATAATATCTATAAAACATATAAGAATAATTTTAAACATTACCTTGAATATATAAAATATATTTTTCATTAAATAAAAAACAATAAAGATTGATAAGATTTTGTGAACACAATTATTCTCTTTTAAATAGGTTTTCATAAAACCCATCCTTTATATTTAATGGGATTTCATTTCCATTTATAATAAATATGGTTACCAATAATTCATTATTTAAACATGTGTAAACCATATTTTCATAATTCAGTTGATACTATTCATTCCACCTTTCCAATAACTAGGTTATAAAGGTAACATTTAAAAAATAGTATTTAGTTGTTCTTTTAAGAACTATGTGGCGTATCATGTACGCTACTAAAAATAGTGTTTATTTATTAAAACTCAATATGTTTCATTCCAAATCTAAAAACTATTATCTGAAAAACAATTTAATTTTCAACCTATCAACCAAATGAAAATTTAAAATTCTATATAGAATTAAACTGATCTAAAAACACATGACCTTACATCCATACCAATCAAAAATAAAAGAAGTTATTTCTATAACAACCTTAGCTAACAAGAGAATTACATTGAGTTTTAAAAAATATATTAGGTGTATCTTTGATAATCCAATCATATTAAACAATTAACATTCCTTTAATTTTATCCATAGGATTCAGTGACCTAAATTCTATTCTTCAAGAAACATTGTTGAACTTTTATACTAACTTTTGTTCTTCTAGTTGGAACCTTTACCCAATTGTACTATCTATATAGTATTAGAATCCAAAAACCAAATACCCAGTTCATTCATGCTCAATAATTTAAGAATATCTATGTAACATTTCTACTATATTCGATTAAATTGTTGGAACATTTCAATAAATATCAATTGGGAAAATTCCCAAACCATAACAAGACAACTTAGTCTCCCTTCATAAATAATATTATAGAATTAAAATAATCAAATACCATGTTTAAAAACACCCATCTCATTTAATTTAAACAACCATTGTTTATAAGTTATTATCAAGATCTAAGTGAGATAAAATACACATGTTATGATGAGTGAATCCAGGCTTGAAGAACGCTATTTATCAATGTAGAAACTCATTTTCACCATTAATTGAAATAAAAATTCAATCTTAAATTCATTATCAACTTTATACATTCTGAATATTTACAAAACTTTTTAAATCATATAGTTTTTATCATATATCAACTAGAATAACATACTTTATTTCCATAACAAATGATAATTTTAGGAAACTTTTTGTTTCACCAGGTAAAATATATATTCAATCATATTGTTTATCACTTGACTTACCTAATAATATTGAGTATATGAGACTAAAACCATCAATAATATTGATTAAATGAGTCGATAATATGATTCCATTTGTCATTTTTCATCTATTATATTTGAAACCTTAATAGAATCATTCCATGCTTCCATAAGCATCATGATTTTCTTATTGAACAACATCAACACTTGGTTTCTTATGAAGGAATTGTTCAAACACATAGAATGTTCCACTTTCTAAAGAACTTTTATTTATCTACCATTCTTAAGTGTTTCTTACGTTAATATCCTTATTTCATGGATTAATGTAATGTTTATTTTGATGATTAGGATGAAATTATTTATTAAAAAAATTATTTAGATAAATAACATGTTGTATATATATTATTAGAAAAATTTAATTATGTTCATCCCAATAAAAATTGATGTCCTCAAACATCATATACATTAAGTTATCCAAGATACATATTTTAGTAAGTTCCTCAAAACTTTATCGTTTCACCCATTACTAATTTATTTAGGTAGGGAAGCATCCCAATCATTAATATTTTGATTCATGGATAGTTGGATGGATAAAAACTTATACAAATCCATTATATGGACTCACTCAAAGCTATTTCTAAGTTATCCTTTTGATATTTGGGTATCCAGACTAGTGTAACCCAAAACAGAGTTTAAGATTTCACTACCAAAGGATGATCTAAGGGCACCCAACTTCAGCATCACCCTTCCAGGGAATTGTCCAAACTCACTCATTAATTTATTTCCTCATAAAAGATAATCATAAGGCCCATAGTTTTAACATGACCTATCTGGTTAGATGATTGCGGTCTTGATAAGCGTATCTTTGGAAGGAATTTTAAGCATAGTATTTGTGGGGTTTTTTGTTGTATCACAAATTTAATATACATCATATTCATAATAAATTAATAACAATTACATCTTATTAAACAATTATATAATCATGTTTTATTACCTTTTGTATATGAATGATTATAATATCTTAGTTCATTGAAAATCACTATTCCAACCCCCAAATTAATGCTTTCCCACAACATTAATGTGTAACACTTTACAAATCCCACGAGTCTATATTAATCACCCAAAAAAATAAGTCAAGTATATTCATACATAACTAAATGCATAATATATATAAGTTACATGAATTTAAGTCATGTATCTTCATAGTATGATAAGGAATTATGGAACAAAAATAAGAATAAAAAATCTCTGTAAACAAATATTCTCATATCATGTTTACAAAAAAAGTTTTCAAAAAAGTCTATTATATCTTATTCAAATATAAAACTAATGAGAAAAGATCCCCATATATCATTCATAAAATATTTCATCATATTATTTGATATGAAACCTAAACCAAATCCTTATAGGGTGATAAATGACATTATCCATCATCATCCATACATATGTGCAACATTAAAAATAAATCATAAACATATCTTAATGATCCCATGAAACAAATAATGGGCTTTTTAAGCCTTTTGAAAATAATAGATATTATGATCTTAATAGATCATATGGTATCAAAACTCTCATTTTAAAATACAAATAATTTCATAATAACATATTAATTGATATTAAAACATCACCTCATCAAAAATTAACCTTTTTGGGAAAATAAAAGTGAAAATATTAATGTTTCCAGAAAAGATTTTAAAATTTTTAAGTTCAAATTACTTAGAATATTTTTTTTAAATGTAAAGAGAAAAATATTTTTCAAAATCTATTACAAATAGTTAAAAAAAGGACCTTGAAAAGAAGTAAATGTTATTAAAACAAATATGGAGTGAAAGATAAAAACATTTTATTTTAAAAGGATGGGAAAACGTTTTTTAATTACAAATACCTTTCTTTCAAATCCCAAATCACAAAAATATTACGAAATTAGTTTTTGGATTTAGGGAAAAGAATTATGAGAATCATAAAAAATAATCCACATAATGTTTCCAAAAAAATATAATTTGAGGGAATGAAATTATAGACATGGAAGGGAAATCTTTTAAATGAGATGGGAATTATAATTAACAAAATTAAATTTTTTTATGATATAATGGATTCATCATGGAAAAATTCTTCTGTGTGAAACAAGATTTCCTAGAAAGGAAGATGAAAATAAAACATAAATCCATAATAGGGTACAATTAATAAATATTATAATATTATGATATAATTTATTTTTATTGAATAAGAATTTTTGGTTCAGAAAAATCCCTTACAACATGAAAATGTTCCATGGAAAATAAAAGAGTGATTTTTGTTAAAATGATGACTATAAAAATGAATTATATAAATGAATTAATGAGAGAGAAAGATATTCCCTCATAAATTAGGAATAATTAGGATCATTAAGGATTGGTTTTAAATATGTTGAAGCATAATCTCCTGGAAATAAAAAGGCTTATAACAATGGATTTTATTGAATTAAAAATGTGGTGGAGAAAATGTAGTAGTGATTTCATAAGCAAGTTGACTATAAAAAATTTATTATAAAATGGGATTAATGATAGAAAAGGGTAATATATCATAATTAGGGAATAATTTGGACTGTAAAGAATTAATTATGAGAACCTAAAAGTATAAAAATATGGAAATAAAAAGATCTTATCAAAAATAGGATCTTGAATTAAATTGAGGTGGAGAATACTTACGTTACTAAGAAGCTTCTTAAACCTTTTGATGAATTCTTAGAACCATTGGAACTAACTTGGAGAAAGTTTTAGAGGGATAGAGAAGATAAAATATTGATCAATGCCTTGGGACTTATAATATCCTAATATTTAAAATGATAATAGAATCCCTATTATGATAAATTATTAATATCTTAAGTAGGAAAAATTATTTGTCAATAAAATTACATAATAATGTGTTAAAAGTTGTGAATGAAAGAAAAATCCTAGTCAACACATTGGGATATTCAATGAAATTTTTTTAGGGTCATACACTGGGTTAGTATGAGATTATGAGTCCCATAATGTATCAGAAAATAAATATTAAAAATATTAAATATATTATTTTACTTGTTGGAAATTCATTTATCATAATTGAATAATTCCAAAACGATGCATTATATGAGAAATATGAGAGTACTGTTAGGTATGGAACACTTTAATTACACTATAAAGGGTATAATATTTTTAAGAATTGGATGTTTTTATGACTCACTCATGATTAAAACCTTTGTTAAATTAATTAATTATTTAATATTTTTTATAAATAAAAAATAATTAATATATCTCAAATTGTGCCTCATATGATAAATCAGGCTCCACTGTTGGGTCCGAAATAGGGTGTTTACCCTATGAAGGTTATAACTATTATTCATAGAATGTCATTTGTTAGGTCAAAATTACTACTAAGTTATTTAATATTTAAATAATTAATTTAATAAATAAATTGGTAACTATTCATCTTCTCTCCCAAAAACAAGAGCACATCCATATTTTTTGTGCACGCGGCCTTTTAAAACCTCGAATTTTAATAGTTTTGACTGTTAATAAATTAGAAACCTATTAAATGGGTCAAATAATTTCTTCCATCATAAAATATAAATGGAAATTGTGGATTAATTGAGTTATTGGAATTTGACTCGAATGTAAGCCGATTTTAGGGTTATCAAATGGCCTAGCAACATGGTGTTTCCTGGTGGGTCAATCCATTTGAGTTCAATCAACCACAAAACCCCCATATGTGTGTTTAGTGAACCTCCAAAAAATAATTTTGGCATTACTCTTCTATTCATGCTCCAAAAATAAGGCATTACGTGAGCTTTTCCTTCTTCTGTTTAGTTTAATTTTTATTTTTTATTATTTATTTATTTATTTTTTTCCCTTATTATCCAAATTCTAGAACAATTGGTGTTTTATATAAAAAAATAAAACCTAAATTCTCAAATAAAAAATATTAAATGAATAATAAAATAGCAATTATAGAAATTATCCGAAGATGGGTAAACAATTATCAAGAATTGAATTCATTATCTTATTAAAGGATAACCCATTAAAAACTATTATCAAAATATACATGTGTGATATTATTAAAGATTATTCTAAGGTTTCACAACAAAATATTTTCTAAAAACATTCATAGATAATTGTGATGTTTTGTCAAATGATAATTACATTGAAATATAATGGGTAATTTATAAAAAAATATCAAAAACTATTTATGTGAAATGGCCAAATAATAATTGTTAGGAATCACCAAAGGATAATTTAATCTTTTTGTTGAATGGGTAATTATAAATAATTATTGAGCGATAATTAAAATAAATAATAATGATATAATCGTGATTTTTTCAAATGATAATTATTAAAATAAATTATCAAAGGATATATATTTATCTTATTAATGAATAATTATAAAGTAATATCACATGTGGTATTGTTTTAGTTTAGAGAGATTATATTAGTGAATGTGGTTTATAATTATTCTGAGGGTAATTTTGTAAACATATGTGTTGACATAAAATTATAATTTGGAATTTATCAAATATAGAGGAAGAATTATTGCATGTGATAATCAAAATGATAATTCCAGGATTATCCAAGAGAGTGAAGGTAACATCACATATAATATTTTTTTTATATTTTAAATAAAATAGTTGTTTTAGTTTTAAGAAACCCTTAAAATACCTTGAACATTGACATTCTAAAAAATAGATACTTTGACGTGTCACCTTCGATGATAACAAAACCACGAAGTGTTCATCCTATGTTTTGTGGTATGAAGTTACTTATCTTCTTCGGATCATTTTTACAATTGTTTCCCTGATTGATTTTTGGATGGAATTTTGATTAACCATGATTTATTGTGAACTTTTGGGAGTGTGTGTGTATGGATGATAAAAATGGCTGTGATTCAAGGATTGATTTTAGTGTATATTTTATCCATTTTTTATTATAATCACATGTTGTTTTGTATGATTCTATATATTGATTTTGATATACTATGACTATTTGGGGGATGTCCCTATATATGTATTTCCAAGCCATGTTAGTTGTGAGTGGTATTTGAGAAAGGTGGACCATCGTAAAAAAAAATTTCCCTACTGGGCGATAAAACATGATTTCAATGATAGCGACGAGGGACCTAAGTGCAGGGTGGAGGTATGAGGACACCATGGAATCTTGTTGAGGGTGTGCTCGAGGATGCCCTGATGCCATGTTTTATTCACCATGAGATATCCCAGTCAATGTGAGTAATAGTTATTCTCATCTAGATGATCTAGGAGACATGGTCTAGTAGAGGGATACATGACATTGGGTATCATCTCCATGACAATGTGAGGACACCATATAAGAGCATGTTTTCTTCTTATGACTCATCTAGTTAAAAATTTTCATAGATCCAAATGAGGTAAGGTTGGGGTTGTGGTAGTTTGGTTAGAAAAGTACCTTTTGGTTTTGGATTGACTTTTTATATGCTTCCTATATTTACTATTCTCATGGTACACGCATGTATACTTAAGAACTCGAGGTTAAGGATGGACTGGTTGTGCCCTACCAAGTCTTGTCACTACTATAAACACGGCCTTTATCAGCGCTAAAAATGGCCTTTATCAGCGCTAGAAAAGCGCTGATAAAGCCAGCATAGATAAAGGGGGGTCCCCTTTATCAGCGCTCCGAAAAGTGCTGATATAGGACCCCTTTATCAGCGCTAAAAAAAGCGCTGATAAAAGGGGTCTTTTATCAGCGGTAAAAAAAAGCGCTGATAAAAGTACCCTTTTATCAGCGCTTTTTTTAGCGCTGATAAAGGGGTCCTATATCAGCGCTTCCTTTATCAGCGCTTTAGTTTTAGCGCTGATAAAGTACCCTTTTATCAGCGCTTTTAAAAAAGTGCTGATAAAAGTTAAAAAAATTAAAAAAAATTAAAAACAAAATTAAAAAATTAAAAAATACTGCCAATCGGGGGGGCTTTTTTAGTGCTTGACCCCCCCCCCCCCTTTTGCAGCGCTTTTCGGCCCCTATACAACACCCCACGCACCCCACGCACCCCACGCACCCCCTCCACCCTTTAACTGCACTTGCTCCAATATTCCCCATGCGCGCGCACCCGTGCCTCCACCAGGATTTGAACTCGAGACCTCCCCCCCTGCGTGCCTAAGCCCTTACCACTACTCTATTTTGATTTGCTTTCCAATTCATGATATCTCTATATATATATATTTATATATTTAGTTATATTTATTCGTATATTAATATATATTTATATTAATATATATATATATAGTTATATTATAATATATAGTTATATAATTATATTATAATATATATAGTAATATTAATATATATATAGTGGTATTAATATATATCCATATCTATATATATATATATTTAGTTGTATTTATTTGTATAGTAATATATATTTATATTAATATATATATAGTTATATTAACATATATATAGTTATATTAACATATATATAGTTATATTAACATATATATAGTTATATTAACATATATATAGTTATATTAACATATATAGTTATATGAATATATATTTATATAGTTATATTAATATATATATATAGTGATATTAATATATATATTTATGGTGATATTAATATATATATTTATATTAATACTAATATATATATATATGTAGTTATATTAATATATATATAGTTATTAGATTAATATATATCTAGTTAGATTAATATATATATATAGTTAGATTAATATATAGGTATATAAATATTAATATATTGGTATTTTAAATAAAATGGATATTAGTTATTATTTATATAAAGATAATATATTTTATATGTAAATATGTTTAATTATTTATTTAAAAAATTTAATTTTTAGGTGCGAATATATAAAAACTATGTACATATAGTTATATATTTGATTATAAATAGCAGTTCATTATAAAAAAGGATTAAATTTCAAAGACATAATATCAATATGAATGTAATACCTTGGAATAAATTCAGTCCCTGCCAAGAAAAGCCAATAATACCCCCTTAAACGAGTTTGGAAATCCACAAAATGTTAAAAAATATGGGTACCCTGACAAAAAACTCAGTTTTGGAAGCCTTATGGGCCTCTTTTGGCCTCGAAAAACGCTTGACTGGGGTCCCCCGAGTCACAGCGACGTAGAGCTCGTCGCAGGCTTCGATTTGATATGTGGTAGAGCTCAAACGGACACCCGGATCAAAAGTTATGGCCGTTTGAAGTTTGAGTTGCATTTTCAACATATTTTGGATCTTTTTTTAATTTTTTTAATTTTTTTAGTCTTCAAATTGTTATTAAATGACTATTACTCCATAATGATTATCAAAATATTAATTAAAAATATTTTTTTAATTTTTTAAGATGTCATTTTCACTAAATATCTTATATATTAAGTATAATAAGTGTAAATGTACATTTATACTTATCTAAAATATATTTAAAATTTATATATTATATTTATATAACAATATAACTATATTTATATATTAATATATTAATATATTTTTTAATTTTTTTTGAAGCCGACCCTTTATCAGTGCTAAAAAAAGCTCTAATAAAGGCCCCCCTTTATCAGCGCTACTAAGCAAGCGCTGATAAAGGGGGGCCCTTTATCAGCGCTAACAAAAGCGCTGATAAAGGGACCCCCCTTTATCAGCGCTTTTTCGTTAGTGCTAATAAAGAGGGGCGCGGCGAAAAACTGTTTTTGTGGTAGTGTGTCCTGACACCCTACTCGAGAATTTATATGCGGTTTTAGTTTTCATGAAAGACCCAATGATAGTCAAGGCCCCTGTGGTGAATGGCTGAGTAGGTGGTGGATGGATTAGGGAAGGTCCATGAAAGGCATCGTAGGAACCTACATTTCTTTTACTTCTCATCTATTTTATGTATTCTGGAATGGCTTACCACACTAGGAGCTGCTCTTATTTTCATGAATTCTATTTCAATCTGTTTCTTCACAAATACTCTGTTTACTTATTAAATTGTCTTTATTTATTATGGATCTTATAACATGATATGGAGGGTATATTATCCCCAATTATGTACTTAAACCATCACTTCTAGTTGTAATCCTCTTTTAATAGGTAGCCACACATGAGGTCATGTGGCATTCCAGATCAGACCTGGTGGTTCATATCGGGATGCTAAAAAATAGTATCACAGGTCAGGGACCACTGATGCTTCTCATATCTTATCTTATTTGGAACATGGTATACTAGAGTTATGATGGTTGGGACTCAGGTAGGGAAATTATTTTAGTTTTCTTTCAACACTATATAGTATATCTCTGAGTTTCCATGAATTGAGAAATTGTGATTTGTTGTTACTGCTGATTAAACTCACCTCGGGCGGAGCACATGATGTTGATATGTGATTTCTAAGATTTTACATATGTTCATGAATCATGAATAGGCATGTAGGTTCATGTACCATATATTTACATGTTGTTTTGATGGAAAGTGATAGGTTAATTAAATTCCTTGAATTATGATATCTTTTTGGTATAGTTTGTTATGTGTGATATATATGTGCTTCCATGTTGTGTGATATGCTTTTATTGACATCAGTTAGTTGAACTAACCATGTTTTTGTTTTAATATATATATGATGACTATGAATAACATGAATGCACATAAATAATGATTAGTGATAAGATGTGTATACCTTGGTTTAAGGGTATAATCCTGGGAAAACATTGGTTGGTCCCATAGACTTGTTAAGAGAAACCTTGTGTGATCTCATATTCTGATTAGGGAATATAATAATGACTCTGTTTCTTTTCCTAAGTGTTTCTTTTGTATTACAGTATATTTCACCTTGATGTTGTTTTTTGGAACTACTTAGTAAAAAGACCAAAACAATTCTGTATTGGAGGAGGTTTTTAAATTACCATTGGATGTGTAGGATAGTGCAGTTGAGATTTCTTCCAAACTTTCACTGTGATATATGTAGTAGGGACACCTAAACTAGAATCCATTAACTCAGTACTTATATTGGTAATATAATTTTAGAACTATGTTTAGATATACACGATTTTCAACTCCAACATTCTTTATCCTTTCAGAGCACCGGAGGATCTCAGGATGCTAAATAATGGGTTATCATATATTTTGGAATCTTCAACCTAGTTGAGACTCTGAAGGAATAACATGTTAAGATGATATTGAGAACACGTTGGCAGTGAAACCTTTTTAGTAGCCATATTGTATAGTGTCAAATGATCTGAAGGAGCTCAATTTTTAGTTGGATGACTTATAGAGAAAGGGATTCATAAATATAAGCACATCACAATGGGGTTCATCTATGTTGTTTCCAAAAAAGGTAGATTATAGTATTCAAATATGCATTGATTATCAAATTATGAACAATGTGAGAATGAAGAACCAATATCCCTTACTAGGATGTATAATATCTTTTTTAGATACATGAATCATGTTGGTTCTTTCAGATTGATATTTTATTGGGATATCACTTGTTTTTTAAGTTAGAGAGGATGAAATTTTAAAGATGATGTTTTGAGTAGATATAGAATATATGAGTACTTGGTAATATTGTTCGGCTGCTAAATTTCCCAGAAGGGTTCATGGATCTCATGAAAAAGATAATCCATCCATACATGGACTCATTATTCATAGTATTTATCTATGATATCTTTATCCACTTTCTGAAACCATAACAATATGGAAGGAACTTGGAGATTGTGTTGAGTACGCTTCGAGAATATATGCTTTACACTAATCTTTCGAAGTGGGACTTATGGATTCAAGAGGTAACATTTCTAGGAAATATGGTGTTTGAGATATGTATATCTATATAACTAGATAATGTTGATGAAATAATGTCCTGCAAAAGTCCTTAGAATGTTTCTGATATTTGGATCATTCTGGGTTTTGCAGGATATTACCGACAGTTTATCAAGGAATTCTCCCAACTATCATCAGCCAAGACAACACTGACCAAGAAGGGAGTAAAGTTCCAGTGGTTAGATTAGTGTTAAGTATATTTCATTGAGATAAATAAAATGTTGATGAGTGTTATAGTACTAACACTTCTTTATCCTAGGATTTGTTATGTATTGTACTGTGATGCACCAGGTATTGCTCTGGGAGAGGTGCCAATGGAAGGAAAGGAGGTTGTTGCCTATGGGTCTCAATATCTATGACCCCATGAGAATAAAAACCATAAACATGGCTTGGATCTAGAAGTGGTGGTTCATGCTCTAAATTTTTTGAAAAACTATCTCTTCAGAGATAGATTTATTATTTACATGGACCATAATAATATTCACTATATCTTAACATAGAGGGACCTGAACATGAGATAGTGGAACTAGGTTTAGAATCTATAAATATTAGTTTTTTGAGATGTAATTATTAATCTTTTTTAACCATTATTGTGTGATAGTGTTACTAGTATGGGTGACCTCTTAGGAAATACACATTTTCACTCTGTAGTTAAGCATGCATGGGTGAGAGTAGTATAAGGATGGGTGACCTCCCATGAAGTAATCTTGTTACACTCTACATTTAATCATACATGGGATACAATAGTACTTGGATGGGTGACCTCATGGTAAGTACTCATGTTGAACCCTCGTGTGAAATCATACCAATATTAATCCACCTAATCCTATTAGAGATCTGCTAGTTTTGTATCATGATCCCTTGCTTATCTGAGGGTGAAGGTCGAGAACCATCATCTGGGTGGGTTCCTATAGCCACTCCCAATACCTATGTGGAAGTTGGAAGATGTCATGATGGACTTCTTGATGAGGTTACCCAGGTCCCTGAGGATTCGTGATGTTGTCTGGGTGGTTGTTGATCGGTTAATGAAGTCTTCTCACTTCTTACCAATCAGAGTGACACACTCAATGGAGTTGGTGGGAAATCTCTATGTCCGGAAGATCATGTGCCTTCATGGAGTCTCTTTGAGCATTATTTTAGACAGAGATGAACGTTTTACATCATTATTTTGGTAGGGATTGCAGAAATATAATGGTACTTAGCTGAGATTGAGTACGACATACCATCCACAACTTGAGGGATAGTCTGAGAAGACTATATGCATATTGGAGGATATGATTTGTGGTTGTGTTATTAATTTTTGCAGAGAATGGGATGAACAACTATCCTTGGTTGAGTTTTCATACAATAATTGTGACCATGATTCAATTCATATTGAACCTTATGAGGCTCTTTGTGGGAGTCCATATCGCTCACCACGCTATTAGCGTGAGGTGGGTGAGGTAGCGGATGTTGGCCCAAATATGGTTCAAGAGACATCTGATAGAGTGTAGATGATATAAAATTTATTTATCACCACTTAGAGAAGAAAAATATATTATGATGATCATTGGAGGAGACCCTTGGATTTTGTTATAGAAGATCATGTTTTCTTATGATTGACTCCTCGGTTAGGGAAAGACCATATGGGAAAGTAGAGAAAGTTTGCACAATGTTTTCTTAGACCATTTATGATCATTGAGCGGATAGGAGAAGTGGAATATCATATGGACATAACTTGTCACTATCGAGGTATGCACGACATGTTCCATGTTTCACAACATCAAATGTACATACTTGACCCTATGCATGTTATTGATTGTGTGAACATTGAGATGGATAAATACACATATTACGCAAAGTGACTTTTACAGATCATAGATTGAAGCCATAAGATGTTGTGATAAAAGATAGTACCACTAGTCTTGATTCATTTGTATCCTAAACAGATCCAATAATAGGTGTGGGATTGTGAGTTTGTTGCTTATACTTTTTGGTTTAAGATAGTCAAGGAAGACCACTATAGTTACTTCTTGAGGATTATCAGTAGATAAAAGTGGAAAATTGTAATATCCTAATTTTTAAAATGATAATAAAAACCATCCTATGATAAATTATTAATATCTTAAGTGTAAAAAAAAATATTTATCCGTTAAATAACTTAATAACGTGTTAAAGGCTATGCATAAATGGAAAATACCTGTCAACAATTTGGAATATTCAATGAAACATTTTTGGAGTCATACACTGAGTTAGTGTGAGATTATGAGTCCTGAAAAACCATATAAAATACCAAGTAAAAATATTAAATATATTATATTAAGTGTGGGAAATTAATTTAAAATAATTATATAAAAACAATCGAGTTGTATGAGAAATATGATACCACATTTAGGTCCAGAATGCGATGTTTACCCTAGATAAGGTATATAATTTGTAAACATTAGACGTTTGGGTAGATCACTCATGATAAAATATTTTTTTATTTGAATTAATTATTTAATATATTTTTAAATAATAAATATTTAATATATATCAAATGGTTCATTGTATGAGAAATTAGAGACAATCGTTGGTTCCAGAATGAGGGGTTTACCCTAAACAGGGTATAACTTTTATTCTCAACATGTTTTGGTTAGGTCTCTATTATTATTAACATATTTAATATTTAAATAATTTATTTAATTATTAAAGTTGTTACTATTCATATTATCTCTCAAAAACATGAGCACGTCCATTTTTAATGCATGGGGCCTTTTGAAACATTGTATTTCAATATATTTTTATAGTAAAAAAATTAGAAACCTATTAAATGGGTGAAATATTTGAATCCATCATAAATATTAGATTGAAATTGTGGATTAATTAGTTAATTAGAATTTTACTAGAATGTAAAATGATTTTGGGGTTATGAAATGGTCAGAAAACATGGTGTTTCCTGGTGGGTCGATCAGGTCCACTTCATTCAACTATGAAACCCCATATATATGATTGGAAAACCTCGAAAAAATAATTTTTTTGTTCCTCTTTCATTCAAGAGGAGGAAACATACCCTTACCCATGCTTCAGAAATGAGGTGTATCTTGAGGTTTCCTGTATCCAGTTTGTTTTATTATTTTTATTTTTTATTCATTTATTTCATTTTCCATTATTATCCAAATTCTAAAATAATGGGGCTTTTATATAATAAATATAAAACCCAAATTGACAAAGGATAATTCTTAAATGAATAATAAAATGACAATTATTGAAATTATTGGAAGATGGGTAAAGAATTATCAAGAAATGGCTTCCTCATATTATCAATGGATAACCCTTAAAATTTTTTTATCAAAACAAAAATTGTGGGATATTATTAAAGATAATTATATGGTTTTATAGAGAAATATTTGTTAGAAATTTTCACGGATAAATGTAATGTTTTACCAAATGATATTTACATTTAATTAATGAGGAAATATTTTGAAAATTAACAAATTATATTTATGTGAAATTGTTAAATAATAATTATGAAGAATCACCAAATGATATTTTTATCTTTTTGTGAAAGGATAACAATAAATAATTATCTGAAAAAAATTACATTGAATAATCATGAGATAATCACAATATTTCCAATTAATAATTTTTAAAAGAAATTATATAAGGATAATTATTTATGTTATCAATGAATAATTAGAAAGGACTACTACAGGTGTTATAGTTTTATTTTATAGATATTATAATAATTAATGTATTTTATAATTATTTATAAGAAAAGTTTATAAACATATGCATTGACATAAAATGATAATTTAGAATTTTTCAAGGAGAAAGGATGTATCATAGCATGTGATAATCAAAATGATAATCAGTGGTTTATTTAAGAGAGGGAAAATATCTTAACATATAATATTTTATTTCTTTTTGAAATAAAATAGTTGTTTCGGTTTAGAAATCCCTTGTTATACTTCGATCATTGATGTCCTGACTACTCGAGACTTTTAAGTGTCAATTTTTAGGATAATAAAACTATGAAGAGGTATTATGGAATTTTGAGGTAGTGATTTCATTAGCTTCTTTGGATCTCATTCAAAATTGTTTCCTTGATTGTTATTTTTGTTAGAATGATGATTATCTGTTCTTGATTGTGATCACTTGTGAGTGTGTGTGTGTGTCCCATAAAAACTATTGTGATTCCATGAGTGATATTAGGGAATATTTAATCGATTTTTGAATACCATAAAATATTGTGGTGTATTATGATATATACTCCTATTGATATAATAAGCATATTTCGGTTCTCATCATGTATATGTATTAACTTGCGTTGTTGGTTGTTAGTGGTGGTTGAGATAGGTGGATTGTCATGAAATTTTTATTCCCAAGAGGGGGAGAAATATTGATTGAAATGATAGTGAGTAGGGATATGAGAACATGTTGGAGGTACGATGTTTCCATGGTGGAATTTTGAGGGTGTGCTTGAGGACCCTTTGATTCCAAGTACTATTCACTATGAGATATCCTAGTAGATGTGAGTACTAGTTATTCTCGTCTAGAGTATCTATATGACATGGTACACATGAGTTATAGATGATTCCAAGTATCATCTCCATGACACCATGACCATTCCATACTAGGGTAGGTTTTATTCTTACGACTCATCCAGTTATCTTCTGGCATGGATCTAAAGGAGGTACGACTAGGGGTTGTGAAATCTCAGTTTAGTGCACTACGTCTCAGTTTTGGATTGTATGTTTATATGATTCCTTCATTTTTTATTATCACGGTACACACTTGTATACTTGACAGCATCAGTTCAATGACAAATTGATGGTGTCCAACAGAGTATTATACCCACATCCTACTTAGGCATTTCAATGATTTTGTAGATTTCCTGAAATCTCCGGTGAAGGTAAAGGCCCCTATGGTGATTAACTGAGTTGGTGGAGTATGAGGCCCTAGAAAGAAACTATAGGGAACTGTAGTTCCTTTATTTATCTTCTTTTTTATGTATTATAGATAGAATTTTCATACTGGGAGATGATTTTATTTTCACAAATTGTCTTTAAACTGCTTTCAACATAATTTCTTTGATTTTTGTTTATATTTCCGTTATTTATTATTGATCATATGAAATGATAATGAGGGTATAGTCTCCCTAATGACAAACATAGACCCTCAATACTAGTTGGAAGCCTCTTGCATACATGGAGGCGTGCATGAGGTCATGTGGTATTCCAGATTAGACTTGGTGGTTCAGATCTGGATGTTACAAAAGTGGAGAGGTATAAAGAATATAATGGAGTTCGTTCCTTTTATATTTGGAAAAGAGGGGATTTTGTATAGAAACTAAAGTTGGGTGAGGGGTAAGAATGGTGTCATATAAGTGTTAGGTGGGTTAGTATAATAAGGTTGATAAATGACTGGTGATATATGTGTGTATGAATTTAATACCTAACAAGGATTTTAAGATAGTTTAAGTGACCTTTTAACCATTAAAAATATAAGACACTTTATTTATCACCCTCTTGATTATGATTTTATAATGGTAATTATCTTATCACTAAAATATATAATATTTCCATTCCAAAAAAAATTGACGTGTTCAATCCAAATTTGGGATCCATTTAACATAATTAAATTTCTGAAAATGTAAAAATTAACTTTTAAATTAAAATATATAATGGGTAGAAAACCATTTTTATAAAAAAAATGAAGTTTTAATTGTTATGGGTTCTTAATATTATTTAACATTGATTACCAATTAAATGAGTGTTAATTTATATATATAAACATTATATTAGAGTTTTATATTAGTTTTTATGTATTTAATTTAATTTTACACAATATTTATAAAATAATTATTCTTTAAAGAATAACATTTTATTACTATCACTAATATTTACCTTGGAAACGTAACTTTAAGATTAAAAATGAAATTTACCACATTAATTAATTTGAGAATGACGATTTAAAATATCAAAATAATTGTATTCTATTAAATTTAAATAAAGTCAAAATTAATTCTAATATGAGAAATTTATAATGCATTAAAATAATTCTTTAAAAAAAATTACAAAAGTTTTAAAATATCAAATATTGGATTTTAAAAATAATACAAATAATTCGTATTATAAAATAATTTTTTTACAATAAAAAGGATTCAAGAATTTTTAATTCATTCTCATATACAAATACTAACATAAAAGTTACACTATTAGTAAAAAATGTATATTACAATATTTACCTAATCATCAAACATTTGAGAAAATTTCAAAACTTTACCCCTAATCTAATTTTGAAATTTTAAATTAAAAAATGATATTTATTTTATATGAATAAAAATTGAGAAGTTTTCTATTTTTCTTTATAAAAAATAGAAAATATAATGATATATATCTTTTACTGAAAAATTACATTTTTAAACACTATGTTTCCATATTATTACTTCATATAAATTTATAATTTAAATGATGTTAATATATTATATTATATATAATAATATTTTAAAATTGTTCAATTTTATATATTAGGATAAAATATACAATACTCAATTAAACATTTCTTAAAAAAAGAAATATTATTTTTATACTAAATACTTTTTAACAAATACCAATAATTATTTTTATTTATATTCTAAAACATAATTTTACTAATCCATTGATAATTAAATATTTATTTTAATTATATATATATATCATATCACATTTTAATATTATTATTAATATTTATACATAATATATAAGTAAATATATATTTATTTTATATCATAAATTTATTTCATTGTGAGTTATACAATTTTAAATTTACTATTCAATTGTACACAAATATTGTATACCTATCAGATATATCACCAACAAACATACTTACAATGACTATATTTACAATGACTATATTTACAATGACCATATTTGCAATGACTGTATTTTTTCCTATATATATAGAATTACATAATCAATTATTCATTCCACTATCACTACACAATGAATGATTATTCTTTCATATTATAAACTTTTTTATAATTATTTCACTTTTCATCGTTATGATTCTCATTATCGGTTTTGTATATTTATTGGTGATATTAAAGGTTGAAGTTGATATAGTGTATTTCCTAGTTGTGTTTTTTTATATTACCTCCTATTGAATTGTGAAATTTTAATGAATGTATTTTATCTATCATGAGTAATAATACATGGCATAAAATAGACTATTTTATGTGATTTTGAAGTTATGTTCCACTTATGAACGAATAAAATGTTGTTATTTTTAATATGAATCTTATATAACCTATTTCCTAACCATTCTCAATTCATTTAATAAAATAGAAATTATAGTTTTGAATTATTAACATTAAAATTATAAAAAGAATATGATTCTTCAAAACCTAGGGATTTATATAAAACTTATGTTATGTAACAAATGAGGCGGTCATATAAAAAATTGATGAATTATGAAAAGAAAAAAATATGGGTCTATTGTTACAAAGGCTTTCAAACCCCCATGAAATCTATTTTAGATTAGGGATAAAAGTGAATGATGTTACTTCTGTCAACAAATAGAGAATAATCTATTTCACAGATGATTTGGTCACCTTAGAAAAAAGAGGATACCCATTATCAAAATATAACACCAGAATTATTTTTAAAATTCCTACAATGTGGAAAATACTGAACAAAAATCACAAGGGAGTTGACATTCAAACTTTAATACCTCTTGAACTAATTCACTCTAATTTATGTGGTCTTATGACTATGAAGTTAATAATTAAATAAATATATTTCATCACTTTCATAAATTATTTGAAAAGTATTAAATGCATCATGTTTATGTGACACATATCATAGAACTTAAACCGGTTCAAGAGTTTTAAAAGTATTTGATGTGGCCTTATTTTGACATAGTTTTCCAAATATTTTTAATTAAATTTTCAAAATTTGTTATTTTATTTTTTTCACTTTATGATAAATAAATGCAATTTTTTATTTCTATAAATAAATATATTAATTAATCAATTTTTATAAATAATTATTTATTTCTAAGTTTTTTTAAATAATTAATTTAGTCATTCTAAAATTTTTAGTCTAATAATTTAATTAATTAGTTTTGTTAATTTAAATTAGATCCACATTTAAATAATATGTCATTTTTATAAAATAATCAATTATTCGTTTTATTTTCATATAAATAAACTTAGTTTTAATTTCATATTTTATCATTAAATGTAGATTGATTAAAACAAATTAACTTTATTAATTTTTATTTTTATTTATTATTTTTATATATGTTAATAATTTAAGTTCTAATTTGATAAAATAATGTGTTTCTAAATCTATGTATTCAGAAAGTTAATTATTTTTATAATTTAATTTCTTAATTCTATAATTTTCATAATGTCTTAATTTTTTTACAGTTTAATTTCAATTCATTGACTCAATGAGTCACCAACTTTCATCCCTGTGAAAATAATGAAACACCATATATTTATTTTATTTTATTAAGCTTTAACTATTTTAACATACTATTTTAAATCAATATAGTTTTATTTTAGTTTAGTGTACTGATTAGTTAGTTAGTTTTTAATTTTAGTTCTTTTTTATAAATTGATTAATTAAGTTTTAGTTTAAGTTTCATTTGTAATTTTTCTTATTTTAGAATTGTTTCAATTATTTTTTTTTGTTAATTAATTTATTTTTGTTTTGCTTCATAGTTAATGTTTCATTGATTCATAGATGCTCATTTTTATTTCCTCCCATCAGTGTCGGTTTCTCAGCCTCCTAACAGCGTTGTGTTATTCCCTCCCCTCCATTAATTTTCTACCAACACCGTTCCTTTTTCAAATGAAGATACCTCGCCATTCAATGATGTTGTCCTTCCTGCAACTGATGCACAACATCAGTCTCACCGCCTCACACCAAGAGAGACCATGCTTCCTCTTCGTGTCAGTCATTGGATTCACCAACCCATTGCCTCTCCCCACTTCACTTCGTCATGCTGACACTGACCATTGGTGTCGATATCACTGCTTCCTTTCCTGCCTCCCGCAGTGCCATGCCACCAACATCCTATATCTCACTATACCATTCCTTTTTCATTTCTTCTACCTTCCTTCTCTCAACCCCTTTCTCCACCCCTGCCACCGATTTCACTCTCTTCCCCAACCTCACTTCCTCCTAACCTCAACCCATCATCTCTACTATAGATCCATAACACCACATAACCAAACTAGATTCTACAATATCCCTTAATTTCCATGTATTTTTTAAAATTATATGGAATTATTTTGAGACAAAACGCTTTTATGGAACATGATTCCAAGGCCCAGTGAGCCTAGAAAATAATTTTGAACTTTTTTTTAATTCATTTTAGTAATCGTGAAAGAATATTTTTATAACTTTTAAACCAGTGCTCCGATAAAAAATATAAGGTCATAGTTGAACTCAGAACATCTAGATTCACTTAGAAAATAATTATCTTCGATCAGAAAGGGTCGGACGGAAAAGATAATTTCTGGACTTTTCGGAAAAAATTAGATAACTTAAAAAGATATTTTATTATATTTTTCGGAACCGTTAAACGGCGGACAGTGGCGTAGATGTTCACTGAAGAGGCACATCAAATGAAGATCCATAATGGATCATTATTGTAAAGAGTAATAGATATGCTATTTAATAAATGAAACAGCGTTACAATGTGATGCCACAACATAACCAAAAACACAACGATATGTTTTCTTTTAATGGGTTAACTTTTTTGGAGAGTTGGGTATCAAAGGAGTGGATTTTTATCAGATGAACTGACAGTAACAACTTTTTCCAATGAATAATGACAATTTCCGGAGGATCATTGATGAATTCAACGCATCTTGAAGAATTAGATTGGTGATTGACAAACTCCTTTGACCAATTGAATCCCTGCTAACAGAACGCTCCAGCGGAGAATGCAAATAGAGGTTGGGGTTTAATTGTTTTATATTTTCCCCATTCTTATTCTAAAACAAAAAATGAGGATCAACCCATAAAGAGGTTTATTTGTGGGTCATGTGTTCTTGTAGGAGGGTGTTTACCTTGGGAGTTTTTCACTAGGGTTTATGATTACCTAGTAGAATAATGATCCCAAGACTCCCATGTTTTTAGGCTTCTAACGTGGAGGGTGGAGACTGACACAAACAAGGCCCGAGCCCATCTGCTTGTGCAATCTTCATTGATTCATCCTCGAAATGTGGGAAATGTGGATCCGAGTCCGTGGAGTGATGGTGACAACCTGAGAGGCCTGAGGGTAATGGAGGATTTTAGATCGGACCACCATAGCAGACCCGGTGGCCTACGGAAGCTTCAACTAGCGCCACATACAGGATGAGGCTGTCGGCCCTCACCGAGCAGTTGACGGAGGTGGAAATCCTAACGTGGATGGGTGCGGTGCTAGCATGGTTCCATGTTGGAGGATTGGACCATACCATAATGGTTGAATACTGATTTAGGTGACGGATGACTAAACGACTGCCCGCACTCCAACTGACTAGGCCAGCCGACCAGGCTGACGGGATAAAGTCGGACAACCAGGTGGCCTGGGCAAGGAAATGAAGTGGGTTTCCCAGTGCCAGGCAGGCCGAATAAATTTGGGCCAATGGGTGACTAAGTGGACTAGACCCATGGACAACCTCAGATGGGTCTAGTGAGGCCTAATGGGTCATACAGATAGGATCAGGCCATGTGGGACCCCATGTTAGGATGATCAGGTCGGTCTGAACAAGTCTAGTCGGGCCCAGACACAACCGATCCCTATTTAAAAAAAGGATGTATCTCTCAAACCATGAATCCTATAGACGCGAAATCTATAGATTTTGGTTCCATATTACATGATAATACTTATGAAATCCTCTATTTAATATTTAATGGAAGTTGACCCAGTGAGGATTTTTGACTCAACTACCCAGCGAGACTCTGTGATTCAACTATTAGCGAGATTTCCTGACTCAGATGCCTGGAGAGACTCTGTGACTTAGCTTTCCACTAGAATTCATGACTCAGATACCCAATGAGAGTCTGTGATTCATCTATCTACGAGACTCTATGACTTATCTACCCAGTGAGACCTCATGACTTAGCTACCTAGCGAGACTCTGTGACTCACCCATCACCGAGACTCTATGACTCAACTATCACCGAGACTCCGTGAATCAGCTACATTGTGAGACTTTGTGACTCAACTACCTATAGAGACTATTTGAATCAGATATCAGTGATAATTCAAGACACATATACCTAGAAAGACTTCGTGACTTAGCTATCAGTGAGCCTTCGTGACTCAGCTACTGAGCAAGGCTTCGCGAATCAGCTATCAGCGAGGATCTCTGACGCAGCAACCCATAGAGGTTTCGTGAATCAGCTATTGAATAGGTCTATAATACCAAGATATTATAAAGGATGCATTGTGGATGATTTCCTTTGCAGTGATTGATGTTTAGTGTTTGAAACTGTTAGTTTTGATATCAAAACATTAAGTTATACTTTTGTTGAGAAGACTCTAGTGAATCTAATATTTGTGCATTCTTTTTTGATTTACTTTGTGTATTTATGTTTGACTTGAGTTGGTTTCAGGGTCTCTAATGAGTATTTTTATGCTCACACCAACACATGCTTCGCCTGTACCTATTGTGTCTTGTGCAGATGACAGAAATCTTTGACTGGGATATTGGAGAGCTGGGGCCAGGTGGTTCTCAAAGGTGGACCTACAAACATAGTACGCTTCTGCGACATCAAATAATGAGCTAAAACTACCCTTCAGGTAGGATCCATGGCGAATGAACTATGGAGCTTTTACTTCCTTTTCATTTCAGTTAGGTTTGTATTTTTTCACCTATTTTCTTTTAATTGAACCTTTACTTATGTTGTTTCTTCTTTGTGTGACATACTTTTTGTCGGTATCCTAGTTTTAGTTTTACTTTCTGTAGTATGGGCTATGTGTGTGTGTATATGTTTAAAGTAAATGTCTTCCATTTATGGGATATGTATTTTAGTGGTAGTTTCCAGCCCTAGGCCTATGGAAGGAGGGTTTGGGGTTGTCACGACACGGGCACCGGGGGATGGGTCATGACAGATTCAAACCAAAAATTTAATACAGTTCCAATAAAAATAACCCTAATCATCCATTCATGATAAATTGAGCCTTTGCAGAGTTGGTGGTCATGACTCAGTGGATCTCGTCATCGATGCTTATGTAGGGTTCGCTGAAGATGCATTGACCCTCCTTCATCTCATGTGAAAATATTTGAACTACCATTGATATCTGGACCTACATCTTAAAGAAGATGAAGTCGAATTCCTAGATCTCTAAATCCAATATGGTCCTTGGTGAAATGAAAGGGGTAGAAAACTCATGTCGTGCCAAGGGGAATTGCCGCTGCCTGGGTTTCACACCACTGCTGTAATTGAAAAACCACTAGAGCCGGAAGGAGAAGTCATCACCTAGATGAATCCCACTGCATGTCGGCCTCTTTGAGGAATATGAAACCTATTATTCCCCTGCATTGTGTAGTAGACAAGGGGGAGAGGAGAGAATATTCTAAAGAAAAACTAAAATCTAAAAATTTAATAAATAAATTGTAATAATTATAATATAATAATAAACTAATAAAATAATTAAATAATTTTAATTATAAAATAAGGAATAACATAAACAAACTTAATAAAATATATTAAACTAAAATAAATAACTTATAAATTAAACTAAAATAAATATATTTTATTAAAATCTGTAATTTTAATTATAACAATAATAATAATAAAATTAAATGAAAGTAAAATATTTAATTAAATTAAAATAATAATAAAATAAATATTTAAGAATTAATTATAAATTTTATTAATTTAATAAAATAATTTAACAATTAATAAACTGAAATCATAATAATATGATCTATGAAATAAATTAATAACTTTTATAATAAAATAAAATAATAATAACTACTAAAACATGTAATTTTAAATTATCTAAATAAATGATTTTTTATTTATAAAAGTTAATTCTTAACATCAAATTATTTATTAATGATTCTATATTTTAACTATACATGTCCAAATAAGATTCAAAAATAATTTTCGGTCCATTCAACTGACTCACCGGAAGTTAGTTACAAAGTCTACACTCAAACGACATGAGGTTTACTAAAAAGTGCACATGTGCGGTACAAATAGTGAAGAACATTTGATGTCGGTGGAAAATAAATGGGTGAAATGTAGTGTATTACGGAGTTATTAAAGAAAATAATTAGTGAGAATTGGTGGATGAACACTCACTTTAGAAAATCATTCCACAACATTCACAGGGGCGGAGAAGATCAGATCTGAGGAGCACTTCTGGAGGACATCTTCCTAGAGATCAGAGGTGTTCAAGAGAAGAGCAGCACTAGAGGGAGTCTCATATACCTCTTTTTTTTATATTGTACTCTATAATTAGATTCTTTCAAGGTTTATAGTTGAGATGATAGTAGGAGAAATATGTTGCTTAGGAATCTTAAATCCTACCGGTTCATCATTAAACTTCTTCACATGCTTATCGTCTTTGAAAGTGAGAATAAGTTGGAGAGACTAATTCTGACATTATTTTTATTTTTTTGTATCTCAAAATTTTTTAATTCAAAATTTCATGATTGATTGGTGAGATTGATGTTGAATACAATTATTTAAGTTTAAACTACCATAAATAATTGGAATTTTACAGTGAGTTCAATTCTACTTATTTGCCTTTTAAATTCTCAGCAGTTCATTTAATTTTTGGTGCGGAGAACTCCAAGACTTAATTTTATTTGTGTTGGATCTTTTGGTGAGGAATATTCTTCACTATTACTTTGAGGTATGTTCAACAAGCATTGTGTGAATATGTAATTCTTTTTAACTTGTAGTATTAAATTCTCGGGTGCTTATCTTGATTTACTACATCTTAATCCCTATTTCTGTGTCTTAGCCACTTCTATATTGATATATTTCATTAGTTAGTTTTAAATAAAGTTCTCTTAGTAAAAAAATGTTGTTTCACATACTATTTAAAAATATATACAAAAATTTTAAAAAAGTGAAAATTTAAAAAATAGTATCCCCACTACAGACAACATTGGGGCTTCTTGAAAAGTGTTTTCAATAACATTGGTAGTTCCACCTTCCCTGTGGGTTTGACCCTGCTCACCACTATACAATAGTTATTATAAAAAATGAATAAATAAAATTTTACCAAATTTCAACTATATTTGGCATCAGTATTTTAAAGAGGGAAAAATGTTTTTAATTAAAGATATTAAAGTCATATAATTTGAGTGAATACGGAAATATAAATATAATCTTATATCTTAAAAAACATGTAATCAAATATGAATTCAGTTCTCCACTGACTCCTAAAAAAATGACTGGATAAAAGGAATAATATGAGTCCAATTTTACATTGAATGACTATTCTATAAGAACATGAAACATCGAAGTATTACCGATTATAGTCCACCCAAATGCATCAAACATTTTATAATATATGTTTTATAAAAAAAATATTACACCCTATGATATATGGTTCAAAAGAAAGCCAAATTTTTAACATTTCCGGGAATTTGGGGTTTTATTTCTGGGTAATAATAATGATGTAAGTGGAATAAATTTTGATAAAAAAGCTAGAGATTGAATATTTAATGGATAAACACAAAATGAGAAATACTTATGATATTACAAAAATAAATATAAAAGATTATTTTTAGTGATAATGTCATAATTTTTTACTACAAAGAAGAAACTAGACATACTATCACTGATAAAGGTAATGTTGTAAACACTAAAGTTATTGAAAAATATGTATAAAATACATATATTCTAAATAGATATGCAGATTCTTAATTTTCTTGAGATGAAGTTAGAGAACTAATGAATAAAATGGTTAATGTATGGCTAAGAAGACATGATAATCATAAGAACACTATAGGAGAATAAAATCAAGTTTTACAAATAAGTAGAAATAATATTTCCACTAAATATACTAGTATACTTTTAATGGGTGAACCTTAGACATTTTAGGAAGCCTTCAAATATAATGGTGGATTCATGCGGTGAATGATGAATTGGACTAGATTTATAAAAATGAATCCTGAGAACACATACCTATAAATAGAAAAAATAATGTGATTCAAGACAAATGTGTGTTTATAAATAATCTGGATGAGAATAGCGAAGTGTTTGAGAATAATTATTTGATGGTTTATAAGGGATAATCAGAAATTGAAGTTGATTACATTGATAAATTTTCTCCCTAGTGGAAATATGTGAGTCTAACAAAATATTTTTTTCCATAGAATCTCAATTTGGCTTCAAAATATTTATGATTGATATTATGTGAGTTTATTTAATGATGAGTATTATGAAGAATTGTAAATAGAAAAAATTGACGTGTTTTGTAATAATTTAGATGAAAAAAAGGTGTTAGCTAATGAAATATCTAATATGTTTTAATCAGGCTCTCTGATCTTGGTATTTTATGCAAGAAGAGTATCTAAAAAGCATAAAATTTAGAAATTCATATGTGGAAAATAGTAATTTTTTGGAAAATCATCTGTATTATATTACCCTTTATTATTATCTATGTTAGTGATATAATATTTTCCAGTAATGATTAAATATTATGTGAGAATTTATAAATGAAAATGAAAGAATGATTTATAATTTAATTTCCTATAGAAATGGAATTATTATTAGGGATAAAAAATTTATGTAAGATTTTATATTTTCCAATCACAAGAAAAGTATGAGAAGGATCTTTTGAATTATTCTAACATATAGGACTCTAGAAGGTTTTCCACACAAATCCAAGTTGGTGCAATGTTTAGAATGGTTTATGGAGGAAACAATGTTAATGAAAAGAAATTAATAAGCTTGATTAGAAGTATTATGTACTTGATAAGGAAAAATAATTTACAATGAATATTTATTCAATCTCTATTCTTGGTATCAATTTAATCTAAAATCAAAATTAAAAAAATAATATCTTCAGATACATATAAAATACTATCAATTATAGACTAATGTATAAAATGATGGGTGACCAGAATCTAGTTTGTTTTAATAATGTTGATTGAGAAGGGTCTATTGATGATAGAAAATCCAAATCTAATATAGCATTTATATTGATAATAATTTTTGATTCATGGAATACAAATAAGAAAACATTAGTGACCCTCAACTCAACTGAGGCTAAATATATTGATGTATCACATGCATCTACATAGATGATATAGGTAAAGAAAAAATTGAATGGGTTTCATATTGAAGCTACACATCTTTTTATTATAGTATGTGATAATTAATGTTCCATAAATCAGAAAAAATACAATAAATCAGTATAAGATAAAATGAACTGGGATAGAGTATAATTTTTTGAAGGATAGGGTTGAAGATGACATTTTGAGGATATAGTTTTTTCACTCTAAATAATTGGTTTCTCGCATTCTTTTTAAAAATCTAACAACTAAGTAGTTTTAGAATCTAAGTCTAAATGTAGGAGTACATACCACCCACTCACATTGATGTATGCAATTGTTTTTGTTTCAACCTCCACCCATTCTTGTTCAAATTATTTAGGATTTTATTATTTTTGTGTGTGTTCTGAGTGATGTGGGAAATAAATTCATTTTAATGTTACAGGATTAAGATGGGTTGTTCTTAAGATATTTTTTTGGTGTGATTTAATCATTATTATTTTTCTATAAAGGGAATTATCATGTCAACATAAATATGATTGATTCTTCATTCATTTTACTTTCAAAATTTTGAGTTAATCCATAATAAATATTCACTTTGGGTTTATTGTCAATTAGGGGGGATAAAAGTATAAGTATTCAAAAAATCCAGAGGGGATATTTTTCAACCCTCTTCAAGATGGTGTTGTGGTTTTTTTCAATATATGTTTAAGTGTTATGATCAATAAACTGTTCTTCATGTTAATGAATAATACTAATTAAGTGGAAGTAATTTATACATCAATGTTTAATGTATGAAAATGTATAAGTCTTGAAGTCGCCCTAATTTTTGTATAAAGTCATCATGGAGCTAAAATTTGATAAATACTGAACATACCCAATGTTTGGTATTATTTATTGTTTCACATGTGTATAAGGGATTTAGTGTTACTTCGAGTAGTTTTTTATGACTTCCAAGAGAATTTTTAAGGCTTCATATTCCCTATGTAATAACTAGTTGGACAAAAATTATAAAGGAATTAAAATCTAATGTAATGACCCGATCATTTATGAATAAAATTCCATTAATTTTAATGTCTTACGGATATAGAAAACACATGAGCTCTTTTTTTTTATTGTTCTTAAATGACTATTATGTATCATTATGGTTGATAATATACCCGTTGAATAGTGATCACATGACTTATATAAATATAAGGTTTTTAAGAAATCCTTTCGACATAGAGAAAGGCGAAGATGGCCTCGTCTAGTAGACTCGGGCCATAAAAAGATCATTATTTGAAGCTTGGAAAGTAGGTAGCATCATTAGGCTTCGCTCTTGACCAAGTCCAAGATGAGCTTCAACATGTTAAGCTTGAATGGAATCACCTACAGTAGAAGTTCAAGTTAATAGAAATTACCCCCTAAGCCATGTTGTTTGAGATGCCCCAAGTGTTTGTCACCATTGCACACCTTACCCTTCGGTCTTATATGGGTTTTATAAGGGGTTATGTAATGAGGTATTAGTTACATATTGTGTAATCAATTTTTTTAAAATAAAAGTCTTATTCCATCAATTCCTTTATAGGAATATTCTTTCTTTAAAGAACGATTTATTTGAAAATTTGATTTTTCATGTAGAAATAGTTATTTTAAGAAATATATACACTGTTATATTAAACTATGTTTATTAATAATAATATTAAAAAAACAATTCCTATAAATGATGATTATATATATTATTTATCTAAAAATTATTTGGTAATCCGTTTTATAAGAGTCATATTTTTTATAAAATAAAACCAAAAGTTTATTTTTTAAGGAATTAATGAATTTTTGAAATAATTAATATTTTAATAAAATATTATTATTAAATTAATTTTATGAATAATAAATGATAATATAATTTTTTTGAAGTCAAATGTAATTTTTATTATGTTTTGAAAACTGTTTTTTTTCAAAAAACTGTGAATTTTCAATAAATGTCAGTTTTCATTTTAAAAGTAAAAATTCATATATTCAGAAAATTATTTATATAAAATGAATATTATTTTTTGAATCAGGATGTTGAAATTATCCAATGGTAGATTTTTCATAATTTTATGAGATAGTTGAATGTTTGGGTAAAAATTAAATACCCTATAAATAAAATATGTGTTTCACTACATCATAATGACCCCAAAATGATGTAATAAATACTATAATGGGTATTATCACCCCAATATATGTTTTCCGATTAAATAAATGTGATTTTATATTTATTTTACTTAATTTATAAATCATTAGTGAATCTTCCAAAATGTATAATATATTTTATGATTTTAAATTCATTTCTTTGAGAGTGTGCCTCACCTCCACATAAGAAAAGGAAATATTTTATTAAGACAAGCCATTGAACATATAAAATAATGATTTCCACCCCATTTGGAAAAAACCATAGTAAAAAACCATGGGAGGTTTTTTAATTTTCAATATTTAATTATATAGAATCCAAAACCTATGTTTGTGAAATATTATAGAATTCCCCTCTCATTTCCCATATAAACTGACCCAATATCCCATTTATCTTAACCCAAAATCCTTAGAAAAAAACCTACTATTACCTCCAATCTCTATAATCCTCCCAATTCTCCTTAATCTCTCATGTATCCCCTCATAAATATTTCTATCTCACACACTCAAGTAAGAGATCTTCCAATATCTTCTTTTATCAAGTATTTTTTTCATGTTATGTGTTTTAATTTCTTTTATTCTTATGTTGGGATATGTTATTAATATCATCATTACTAAAAATTTAATTTATAAATTATTAGATACCGTTTAAATATCATTTATCCCTCTTATGAACCCTTATGTACTCCTATTATCGTGCCGAAGTTCCATAAGGGATCCTCCCTTTTGTTCCTTTCTCATTTTTTCCATGTTTCTATATATTGTTACACACTTTTATTTTCAATTAAAAATGACGGGGTGTGTTTTTAAACATCCCCCATACATCCCTTATTATTATTTATCATGGGTGATCTCTTTCTATCTTAGTAAACCCTCCAATGTACACCTGTTACCATGCCAAAATTTTGTAAGAGTTATTCCATTTCTGCTCTTTCTTCATGTTGATCTATTATGTTACACATTCTATTTCCAAATACCTTGTGTTGGGAAATGTATTTATATTACATCCTTACTTTTCATTTCATTTATATATTATGGGAGTCTCCTTTATCTCTCATCAACCATTTTTATGAATTTTTATGTCACGTAGTTCGGCTACCAAAATTTCCCTGTGATTTTCCATGTAAAAATCATCATGTAGTGAATACGATTCCCATTTCTCATTCATGGGTATTATACATTATGCACATATACTTATTTATTATATAATCCCATGTATGTATTATACATTATTTTATCATGGAATAAATTATTATGTTGAATGAATCCATGTTATAAGATCTATATGGAAGAAGCATGAGATTGAAAGGTTTATGAAGGGTGCACCATGATATCACTCCAATGAATTGGGAAATGTATAGTATCCTGATAATCCATGTTTAATAAGGGTTTAATCATGATAATTCATGTTCAATGTTGGTTTAATCATGCTAATCCATGTGCAATGAGCTTTGGATCATGCAAATATCATGTCGTATGTTGTTTCCATATTTCCATGTTATGATAATCATGCGATATCATGCCTTTATGTTCATGTTACTCTTATGCTCTATTGATATGCCTATTTCCTAACATTTTTTTATTTTTTATATCATTCCTTTTTTACTCCCTTAATGGGATTTATAGATCATCTCTTTCTTATGTATGTCTTCCGGTTATCCCATGCAGTGTTAAGTACAGAGGAATGAGTTGGTCATGTCAAAGAAGTTTGAAATAAACAGATTTTATTTCATGTTTTAATTTTTAATGTAATTTCCCTAATTTCTAAATAAACGAGACCTCTCGATCATCATATTTTTCTTATGTTCAATTTTATGTCATAAATTATCTTTAAGTGTGTAATAAATAGCATGGTTGTTATAGTTTGTATCAGGGGATTTGTTTAGTTATTTTTGGGATTAGGATTATAAAAACATAGTGAAGGCCTTAGGGATAATACTATGTATAAGTAAAAGATTCATAAATTTTGGTGGGTATAGAGTAAATGGTTTATAAAAAAATACATCCTTATCTAGATACGAACAAGTATAGGTGGCTATGGAAAAGATTAATCTAGGGGTAAAACAGGAAAACACTGCTTTAAGATAGACTCGATCAGGGACTGGTGTATGACAACATGACTTGATGCACTCTTGGTACAACACTCTTAGGGTATATGATTTGGTAAATTTATAAGCTTAGTATGATCCATTATTAAGGGATAAAAAAATCCCATAATAATATATGTTTTTAAGTACATCAAGGATAACATAGATTGAAGCTTAGAAATTCCATAGTATAGGAGATTAATGTAATTTATATATTATCCCCTTTGTTATTGGATTACCCACTATGTGTTAAACTATTTAAGATACTCATCCCTAATTTTCCTTTTATTCTAGCCAATGGTTGGTAATATGAGGAATCATGCTAGAAACCGATATGAAGGGAAATGTGATGACTGTCACAATGAGATTCCCAATCAAATGGGAGCTCAAGTAGGAAATATCGTGATTTTGACAAAATAGCCATCAAAAGTCATGATTAACAATTGTTAATTTTATTAATTACCAATTAAATCAAGGAAGTGGAATATGAAATCTCCTGAACGTCCATCTCATAAAGGTGATAAAAGAAAGAAAACCCAATTTCTTTTGTGCAATAAGTATGGAAAGTGGAACCAAGGAAAATGTCACAAAGGTACAAGGAGATGTTTTATGTGGGAAAGATTGGATAATGTGATGGATGTAAACAAAGTGCCATCTATGGAATCGTACACAATTCTATGTTATAAATGTGGATTATTACGGAATTTTCTAAGACAATGATCTATTACAAGGGCTGAGAATCATGATGAGTATAAAAAATCTCCATGATCAAGGGAGAATGAAAAGTCCTATTCTAAGATGGATAACAACGAATGAATTACATGTAACCACTAATTAAATGTATTGTATGTCATAATTCATTTCAATTTATGTCCTATTAGTATATCTTTTATGTTTTATAATAAAATTAAATCCCCACCATAAATGATATTAAATCATCAGGGAAAACTTCTATAAGTGTTGTATCACATGTTAAAGTTTGTGGTAATGTTCTTCATGAAAATATTATAAGTATCCATTTTATGGAATTTGAGGAAAAATGAAAAACCCATTGCCTAAATCTCAAGGAAGTTAAAATTTCATGAGAAAAATGTCCCGCGCAAGATCTGGAGTTAGCAACGGTGATCATTATGTTGAAAATATAGGGGGATTATCTCTTTTAGGAATGTGTGAAATATACACAATTAAAAAAAGATACAAGTATATATTCAAATAGAAATAGATGAATATGTTCCAATGAAGATGGTTAGAGCTCATCATGGTTTATGACTTCTCAATCCATTACCACCCTGGGAAAGCGAACAAGGTGACAGATGCTCTAAGTAGAAAGGACCCAACAATTCTATCACTGATGAGAATTGAAAAGGGTATGATATAATTAGATTTTATGAAGATAGACATGGGAATTATAAAGATGGGAAAATAAACAATCCTTTTACAAATGATTTCTCAACTGTCTCTTTTGGAAAGGTTAAAGGATGCTCAAAAGGATGATGTGAGAATTCAGAAGAAAGTGGAAACTATCAAAAAAAGGAAATTCTTGAGGTTTAATGTTAATGAAGAAGGAGATCTCTGAATATACATGAAATTTCATGGTATGCCCCTAAGTGAAGGGTGCGAGTAATAATTATAAGGATATTATGAAACCATTATCTATACCATCATGGAAATGAGAGAACATCACCATGGACTTTGTCACTAGAATTCTGAAGACATCCAAAGGAAAAATGCTATTTGGGCTGTTTTGGATCACACACTACATTTAAATTCGAGAGGATTCCTAATGGGATCAACTAGAATGAATATACATTAGAGAAATGGTAATGTTTCATGGAGTAACACTATCGATTGGGTCCCATAGAGATCCAAGATTCACCTATAAGTTCTTGAAGAGTCTCCAACACACTCTCAATAATGAGATAAACTTCTGTATGACTTGTTATCCTCAAACTGATGGCCAATCTGGGTGGACTATCCAAACACTTTAGGAAATGTTGATAGCATGCTCAATGGGCTTCAAAGGAGGATGAGATCAACATCTCCCTCTGGTTGAGTTCCCTTTCAACAATAGTTTCCCCTCAAGCATCCAAATGGATTCATATAAATCTCTTTATGGGAAGAGGCACAAAACACAAGCATGTTGGGATGAAGTTGGGGAGTGAATACATATAGGTCCAAGAAATTGTCTAAGAAATGGTAGAGAAGGTTAAGACCATCCAAAAGAACATTAAAGATGCTCAGAGTAAAAAAAAGGGCTATGCTGAAAACCGTCAATGAGACCTAGAGTTTGATGTTGGAGACATGGTATTCCTCTACATGTCACTATAGAAGAGAGTTGTGAGATTTGGGAAGAAGGGAAAGCTTAATCCAAGGTACATAATACCTTTTGAGATCCTTGATCACATTGGAGCAGTGGATTACTATAACACCTTGAGATTGTATGAGAATTTGTTTTAATTTCTTATGTTATACGCAACACCAAAGGAATCTTTCACTACACACAACACTGGCTTGGCTTGCGTTACACGCAAGAGAAACCTTCCTCAATAGCTTGCATTGTACGCAATATTGAGTTCCACTAAACAATGATATATTATTAAAATATTATGAACTAGCTATTATGACTATTATTGACTGAATTTTGAATTTTGTAACATTATAATTCATCTTACACATTTTCTATAATGAGATATGAAAACAAAATCAATTTTTCGGATAAAAGAAATATTTTTCAAAAAATACAGTTTTACCGCCATTTTATGGCTCACCCATTTGAAATATAATTTTTGAAAAGTTGATAAGTTCAATTTTAAAAAATAAACTTCTTATTTTGAATCAGGATATAAAAATTTACATTGGGTAAATTTTTGATTCTTTTCTGATAACTTTCATATTTTTATGAATAGTAAAAATACGTTAAATGTTTCTTAAAAAAACTTTTTTCATCAAGATAATTTATATGGTTAAATAATATAATTTAATGGTTTTAAAGTTTAAATAGAATATATTTTTACCATTTAATATAATTTATGTCATTACCATTAATTTTACATTGAATTCATAGTAAAAAACAAGTTAATCTTTGACAATGTTTTAACTTTTAAAACCCATTTTCATAACAACGAGATTAATTTTAAATTAATTACTGCAACTTATGTGTTTTTAATTTTGAAAAATGGATTACATATTTATATTAAGTGGGTTCAAATTATTTTAATAGGTTACTTTTATTTGTTGACATTATGAATTGTAACTACGGTAATTTTAATTTATTACTGTTAAAGGTAAATCCGGTAATTAAGGGTAAAAATAAGATTATAAAATTATCCTACCACCTGAAAAAATTATATTGGATGAATAAAAGTGAACCCATATCACCTAAGGGTCGTAATAAATTCGTTTCATGTATTATTGATCATGTAAATGATATAACTATAATTAAAACCAAAGAATGTGACAACATGTCACTCTCTTATATCTTATAAGTGTAATAATTTTAATTTAGTGATAAACTTCATAAAACCTAGAATATAAATATTCTTCAGAAAGATAATAAAATTATCTACATCATGAGAATTTATTTATAATTTTTAGGGATTAAATAAGTATCACTAATTATGACACAATAGTGATGTAGGAGTTATTTTATTGATTGACATATCAAATAAATGGTTTTAAAAATATTAAAACAAATATTATATGAACTAATTAATGTTCTAAAAAAATTTTCTAGATTAATATATTATATTAGAAATCTATTAAATATTTTTTTCGCATATATTCAATATGTGGATTTTCTTTAAATACAAATAAATGAATAGAGTCAAAATTGACACTATTGTTATTTTATAAAATTAACATATTATAAAATTATTTAAAAACCACAAATATATTTAAAAATTATAAATTAAAATTTACATGGTCTAAAATTTAATAAATTATCTAATTATGGACAATTCAAAACACATAAGTAATTAATTATAACAATTTCAAATTTAGAATATTATTACCGAAAATAAAATTAAATAGATTAAATAAAGATAAATCAATTTGATAAGGTTTAAAATAAATTCCCAACATTTCTAAATTTTATTGGTTGATGAGATTACAACCCTATCTCATATAATATTAGAATTGAGTCATTGTTTGAGGTTTTTAAGTGGGGTTTAAATTTATTATAAATTAATATTTCTTATGTTTCCAAAGGTGCCCCTATCCTCCCTTATAAAAGGGTACCTCCTCCCTCTCCTCTTCAGAACATTTTGAGCCTTAAATCTTGGAACAAACCTGTACATTTCTCTTCTATACTTCCATCGAAAAATACTAGAGATCCTGGTCTTCTTCAAAGACCAACTTTAGTGCCCTAAGAGGAGGTTCAGAAGAGGTGCGTCGAAGAAGAGGTAATATCCTTTACCAATCATTTCAAATTTATTTCTTCTTCTACTTCATCTTATTTATTTGTTTCATAATAAATTAGTAACATAAGTATCAATCATATACTCATATGTTATTATAATTATGAAACAACCATATTTCACCTTCTATCCATCCTATGGAAAACAAAATCACCGCGCGTGCGTACGTACGGAATACCGTCTCCACGTCGTGGTGTAATATGTTTTCCACCACCACCTTAATTGGATGGGTATAATGGTGTAAAGAATAACCATATATGATTATTATGACATGATAATAATTCTGAGATATTCTATCTTCCACTCCAATACCATTCAATAATTATGGGAATGATATCGTCGCTCATGCGTATGTACAACTTACCGTCTCCACGATGCGATGGGATTCATTCTACATGATCTTCATTAAAACATAATTATATAAACAAATTGAATGAATAAATATGATATATATTATACTAATACCATTATGTAAATGATGTGTCTATATCCTAAAAAAGGAATAAGAATTTATTCGACAAAACACGCATAAGAACATAAAGCAATGAACACCCGAATAACAAGTAGCAATGAAATATTACTAATAAGAAGATAAGAATATGACAATATATGATATCATAATAGTGAATATGATTCTGGAATAATTCAATGACATTATTTAAATCATTATACAGTAGGTTCGGTTACGTACAAATCATATCGGACCTAAGGTAAGGGAAAATATCACAATCACATTTTTATCCGAGATTATTTATACTTCAGAATTTACTGGGGAATATTTATCATCCACATACATGTTTCCTCAATATGTAATATTATTTATATCCTCCTACAATTTTTTAAATCCAATTTTACCTATGGGTGAATTTTTAGTGAAAGATATGAAAGGAATGTTTTTTCATTTCCAGTACGAGATACTTTTTGACTTTTCCTGCCAAAGTACGAGAATAATGTTTTTTTTAACTTATACGGCATGAATGGATTATTTCCTTGAATCTTACTTTACAAGTTTTCAAGTTTATTTTCAATTAACATCTTTTAGTATAAAATTTTATGCCATGTTTATAAAGGAAAAAATATTGAATTAGAAAGGATATTTTCCTCAAGAATGGAGTTCAATTGTTTTATCAAAATTATTTTACATCTAAGATAATATAGGGTTCTATTTATATCCCTATTAATACATTTATTTTATTATGTTATGATGTAATTATTTTTATAAAGTCCTTTAATCTTATATGGATCATGTTATGATGGCATGTTGTTTAAGAATCCCATTTTTATTACATAGGTTTTGCTATGATGTATGATTTATGATTTTGTAGAGCACATAAGAATGGTTTCATAATGAGATGGGTGAGACTGATATCTCCCTCCAATTCATTGGGTAAAGATTTATATCTCATGAGATAGACATGGATGGAACGACAAGTTAATCTGGTTAAGTGATACCGGACTGGACTGAGGAGTGAACTCGGTTCAGTAATGGACTTTGTCCACTATGATGATATTGGAAATGAGTCTTGACTAATATGAAATGATTTTCTATGATTATGTGTGTATTCCAAAATGATTCATGTCTTATGTTATTAATATTGGGATTTCATTTCACTAATATGATTTATCCCATGTCATGATAGTATGATCTCTTTTGCTGGATAATATTTTCCAAATGTTATGTTCTTATGAATATGATATGATTGATAGTTTATTTGTTTTCCCTTACTGAGGATTTTAGCTCACCCTTTGTATGTTTTCTTTTCCCCAGGTAAGGAATAATGGTATTAATTAGGATATGCCAAAAAGGGACTCTAGATATGATGAAATAAGCTGGAGACAATGTAGATGATTTATGAACTAGTTGTTTATGTTTCCCAGTTTCTAAAGTCTATATACTTATACGGTACTATCATGGATTTGTTATATGTTTTAATAAGTATGGTTCAATTATGAAGTAATAAAAATGTATGTAAATTATGTGTCATTATAGTTGGTATTATTGGAAAGGTATAGTCATCCTTTCGAAACTAGGATGTGAAAGCCTTAGTAAGAACCCTAAGGATATGTATAAGCATAGAACAAAATATTAGTGTTTTATAAATGGCCATGAATAACCTATGATAAGACCTAAAGTGTGAAATTTTATTCTTGATTATGTGGTTTCCTGTTATGATTAATGTTTCTCACATTATGCTTCTTGGTATTAGTCAATGCCTAGAACCTGAAGGAACCATGACAATGCTGAATGTGATTGACAATGAAATTATTGTCCCCCTAAGCAACCAAATGTTATGGGAGCTGGAATGAAAAATATTGTAGCCATGCTTACACAACATTCTCAAGCTATGAATCATGCATGACTTCCAAATGAGCAAATGAAGGAGCAAAATTCTGTTGAATCCTTCATTAGGCAGCGTCCAACTTCATTCAGTGGGTCTTCTGATCCATTAGTGGTTGAACAATGGATTAGTACCACTAAAAAGATATTTTCAGTTCTACAATTTTATGAACATTATAAAGTCATCTTAGCAGTATATCGTTTGGAAGTTGAATATGATCAATGGTGGAATCTTATCAAGAATACGAGGCAAAGAGTTGAAATTGAGTCCATGGAATGGGATGAGTTAAAGAACTTATTTTTCAAAAATTACTTCCCTCATATTCTTTGATAAATCATGGAGAAGGAGTTTCTTGAACTAAATCAAAAGGATGATTAATCAGTTGGTACCTAGGAAGAAAATGTTACAAGACTTGCAAGGTATGCTTCTGGAATTATTATCCAACCAGAGAGTAAGATCGATTGATTCTTTAGTGGCTTAAAACCAAGTCTTCTAAGGGCGTTATCCATAAGGGACTTCAATTTCTATGAGGAAACTGTTTGATGTTCTCTCATGGTTGAGATAGCGATTGAAGTAACCCATCAATCATATGGGTTTGATAAGAAGAGGAAAATTGAATTCAACAAAAAATATAAAGACCACACTAAAAAGAAGATGAGTTTTCCCTTATTCTAAAAGTGTGGAAAGAAACATGGAGGTAATTTTCTTAAAGGGACAAGTATATATTTTAAGTGTGTAAAAGAAGGTCATCAGGCAATTGAATGCCACAATGATGGGAAAAAGATTTCTAGTGATGAGAAAAAAGAAAATGCTACATAGAATGCACCTCCTACTCTTCAATGTTACAAGTGCAAGGAAACGGGCTATTATGCCAATCAATGCCCTAATCCAAGGGTTTTTGATGATGATCGATGTCAATAAACTGTTAAGGGAAAAGAAAAAGGAAAGTCACATGCAATTTCTATCGGTGATGTGGAGTATGATAACGAAGTGGTGAAAGGTACACTTACCATCCACTCTAAAGTAGCAAATGTTTTATTTGATTATGGATCCACCCACTCTTTTATTTCTGAAGAATTTTTTAAGGGTATCGTCGTACTACACCAACAATTAGCTGTTGAGTTAGCTGTGACAACTCCTAATGGCACAATAGTCACATAAAAAGTTTACAATTCTTCTCTGATTGATGTTTGTGGAAAATTGCTTCCTGCAAATCTTGTGATCCTTCCTATAATGGAATTTGATGTGATTCTTGGCATGTATTTCCTTTCTTTATATGGAGCTCATATCAATTTCCAAAGATGGGAAGTCACATTACATATTCCTGATCACTCTATAATCATCTATCAATGCAAGGATGAACATAACCTTCCAATGGAAATTTCTTCCATCTTATGGGTATTGATTCCAATAAATGATGGTTATTTATCTCAAATGGTTAAAGAGAAACTCACAATTAAGAATATTCCCATTGTATGAGAGTTTCATGATGCCTTTCTAGAGGAATTTATAGGTCTTCCACCAAATTGTGAAGTTGAGTTTTCAATAGAACTCATACCGGTTGTTATAACTATTTCAAAGACACCTTATATAATGGCCCCAATTGAGTTGTAGGAATTGAAGAAGAAACTCCAAGAGAATCTTGATAAGGGATTCATATGCCCTAGTGTATCACCTTAGAGAGAAAATATTCTGTTTGTTAAGAAAAAATATGGAAAAATGAGACTCTGCTTTGATTATCGAGAACGTAACAAGATCACTATCAAGAACAAATATCCTATCCCACGCATTGATGACTTATTTAACCAACTACGCGGAGCTCAATACTCTTCCAAGATTGATCTTTGTTCAGGGTATCATCAATTAAGGGTCAAAAGGGATGATATACCAAAGACAACATTCCATACAAGGTATGGACACAATGAATTTATAGTGATTCCATTTGGTCTTACTAATTACCATGTTATCTTCATGGATCTAATGAATAGATTATTTAGAGACTATATTGATCAGTTTGTGGTAGTATTTATAGACGATATTCTTGTATATTCAAAGAGCAAGTAAGAACATTAAGATCACTTGAGAATTGTACTAAAGACCATAAGAATGGAGAATCTTTATGCCAAATTTACCAAGTGTGAATTTTGGCTTCAAAAAGTTTCATTTTTGTGTCACATAATCTCAAAAGAGAGGATATATATAGATCTAGAAAAAACAAAGGTTATTAAAAGATGGTCAAGACCAACAACAGTAACTAATATCCAATGTTTTCTTGGTTTGGATGGATATTATTGATGTTTTTTGAAGTATTTTTCATGATTATCTAATCCTCTCACAAGGTTGACTCGAAAAGAAGATAAGTTCGTTTGGACAGAGGAGTGTGAAGAGAATTTCATGGTGTTAAAAAGAAGGTCATCCAGTGCACCTGTGCTCACACTTCTTTATAGTGGAGAATGGTTTTTGATCTATAGTGATGAATCCAAGAAGGGATTGGGGTATGTTCTCATGAAAAATTATATGTTGATAGCTTATGCCTCACGACAGTTGAAAATCCATGAGAAAATTACCCAACTCATGATTTGGAGTTAGCTCCGCTAATCTTTTCAATAAAGATTTGGAGGCATTATCTTTATGGTGAAAGGTTTGATATTTATACTGATCATAAAAGTTTAAAGTATATTTTCACACAAAAGGATCTGAATATGCGCCAAAAGAAGATAGTTGGAGATAATTAAGGATTACGGCTGCTCAATTCATTATCACCCTGGGAAAGCAAACAAGGTGGAAGATGCATTAAGTCGACATGACCATGCGAGCTTATCCATGATGAGGATCACAACAGATCCAATATTTATGGATTTACAAAGGATGGATTTTGGAATTATAATGGAAGGGGAAAATCTTATCTTTCTCAAATGAATGTTCAACCATCTATACATGTGACGATTAAAGAGGCATAGAAAGAAGATGTAGAGTTACAAAAGATGGTGAGAAATGTTCTTGAATTCCACATTGATTGTGATGAAATAATAAGGTTTAGGAATCGGGTTTGTGTTCCTACCTTCCCAGAATTAAAGATGGAAATATTGGATGAGGCTCATAGTTTTCCATTCTCTATTCACCCTGGAAGCATGAATATGTATAGGGACCTGAAAGAGTACTTCTGGTGGGATGGAATGAAAAGAGATGTTTCCGAATATGTCTCTCGATGCTTGGTTTGTTAGCAAGTTAAAGCTGAGAGACAGAATTCTAAGGGGATGTTACAACCATTACCCAAACTAGAATGGAAATGGGAAAACATCATTATGGACTTTGTCACTAGACTTCCTAAAACATCCAAAGGCAATAATACTATCTGGGTTATAGTTGATCATCTTATGAAGTCGACACACTTCATTGCTATTAGAGAGGATTTCTCTCTTGATCTGATTGCCATGATATATGTAAATGAAGTGGTAAGATTACATGGAGTACCACTTTCCATTATATATGATCAGGATCTGAGGTTTACCTCGATGTTTTGGAAAAGTCTTCGGCATACTCTAGATAAAGAGTTGAGTTTCATCACTGATTATCATCCTCAGATAGACAGTCAGTCTGAGAGGACAATTCAAACTCTAGAGGTTATGTTGAGAGCTTGCTCTATGGATTCCAAAGGTGATTGGGATAAAAACCTAACTTTGGTGGAATTTTCTTATAATAATAGCTTTCACTCCAGTATTCAGATGGCACCTTATGAAGCTCTCTATGGAAAGAAATGAAAAACTCCAACTTGCTGGGATGAAGTTGGGGAAAGAAAGCTATTAGGACCTGATCATGTTGATGATATAGAAGAAAAGGTCGGATCTATTCAACAACACATAATAGTAGCTCAGAGTCAACAAAAACTTTATGCCAACAACTGAAGAAAAGACCTAGAGTTTTAAGTGGGTGATAAAGTGTTCTTATGAATATCTCCTTGGAAGAGAGTAATGAGATTTGGAATGAAGGGAAAGCTAATCCCTAGGTATATAGGTCCTTTCAAAATAATGGATTGTGTAGGGAAGGTAGATTACCGATTGGCACTTCCACCAAATCCCTCTCAAGTTCATGATGTGTTCCATGTATCTCTCATGAGAAAGTACATACCTGATCCTTCACATGTACTAAGCTCAGAAGTTGTACCACTGGAGCAAGATCTTTCTATGAAGAATAGCCAATAAAGATTCTGGATCATAGTGAAACATTTCTACGAAACAAGTGCACTCGTTTGGTTAACGTTTTATGGAGGAACCACCAATTAGAATAAGCTAAATGGGAATTTGAGGATATGATGAGGGAGAGGTAACCTCATCTGTTTGTTATGAAGTGACAAATTTCTAGGGTGAAATTCATTTTAAGGTGGGTAGAATGTTACACCCATAGATTTTATGAGAAATATTTTTTTAATTTCTTATGTTATATGAAACACCAAAGGAATCATTCACTACACACAACACTGGATTGGTGTGTGTTACATGCAAGAGCAACCTTCCTCGATAGCTTCTGTTGTACGCAATACCGAGTTTCACAAAACAATGATATATTATTATAATATTATGAACTATACATTGTGAATAGTATTAAATGAATTTTTAATTTTATAACATTATAATTCATCTTACACATTTTCTATAATGAGACATGAAAACAAAATCAATTTTTTTGATAAAATAAGTATTTTTCAAAAAATGAATTTTTACCACCTTTTGATGTAGCACGCATTTTAAATATAATTTTTGACAAGTTTATAAGTTAAATTCTACAAAATAAACTTCTTATTTTGTATCAGGATATAAAAATTTACATTGGATAAATGTTTTATACTTTATGATAACTTTCATATTTTGATGAATAGTAAAAATACGCTAAATTTTTCATAAAAATAACTTTTTCATCAAGATAATTTATATGGATAAATGATAAAATTTAATGGTTTTAAAGTATAAATATAATATATTTTTACCATTTAATATAATTTATGTCATTACCATTAATTTGACATTTAATTCATAGGTAAAAACATTTCTATCTTTGACAATTTTTTAACTTTAAAAACCAGTTTTCTTAAAAACGGGATTAATTTTAAATTAATTACTACAACTTCTGTGTTTTAAATTTTGACAAATGGATTCCATATTCGGATTCAGTGGGTCCAAATTATGTTAATATGTTTCTTTTATTTTTTTTGACATTATGAATAGTAACTACGGTAATTTTTATTTACTATAGTTAAAGGTAAATCAGGTAATTAAGGGTAAAAATAAGATTATTAAATTACCCTAACACCTTCCAAAATTATATTGGATGAATAAAAGTCGACCTATTTCACCTAAGGGTCAAAATAGATTTTTTTCATGGACTATTGACCATGAAAATGATATAATTATAATTAAAACCAAAGAAAGTGACAACATGTCACACTCTTATATCTTATAAGTGTAATAATTTTTATTTAGTGATAATCTTCATAAACCCTCGAATATAAATATTCTCTAGAAATCTAATAAAATTATAGACATCATGATAAATTATTTGGAAATTTTAGGGATTAAATAATTATCATTAGTGATGACACAATAGTGATGTAGAAGTTATTTTATTTATTAAAATATCAAATAAATGGTCTTAAAAATATTAAAATAAATATTATATGAACTAATTAATGTTCTACACAAATTTTCTAGAAGTATATGAAATATTAAGAATCTATTAAATATATTTTTTAATATATTCTCTGTGTGGGTTTTATTTAAATACAAATAAATGAATGGTGTCAAAATTGACACTATTGTTATTTTATGAAAGAACACATTATAAAATTGTTTAAAAATAACAAAAATATTTAAAAATTATAAATTGAAATTTATATGGTAAAAAATGTCATAAATTAACCAATTATGGAAAATTAAAAACACATAAGTAATTATTTATAACAATTTAAAATTTAGAATATTATTACCGAAAATAAAATTAAATAGATTAAATAAGGAAAAATCAATTTGATAAGGTTTAAAATAAATTCCCAACATGTATAAATTTTATTTTTTGATGATATTACAACCCTATCACGTCTCATATTCTAATTGAGTCACTTTTGGAAGTTTTTAAGTGGGGTTTTAATTTATTATAAATTAATATTTCTTATGTTTCCAAAGGTTCCTCTCTCCTCCCTTATAAAAGGGCACCTCCTCCCACTCCTCTTCATAACATTGTGATCCTTCATTCTCTGTCAAAACCTGTAAATTTCTTTTCTCCACTTCCCTAGAAACATACTATAGGTCATGGTATTATTCAAAGACCAACTTTAGTGCCCTAAGAGGAGGATTAGAAGAGGCGCGTCGAAGAAGAGGTAATATACTTTTCCAATCATTTCAAATTTATTTCTTCTTTTACTTATTCTTCTTTATTTTTTTATCATAAATTAATAACATAAGTGTCACTCATATACTGATATGTAATTATAAATATTAAACAACCCTATTTCACCTTCTATCCATCCTACGGAAAATGAAATCACCGCGCGTGCTTACGTACGGAATACCGTCTCCACGTCGTGGTGTAACATGTTTTCCTCCCCCACCTTACGTGGATGGGTATAATGTTATAAAGAATAAATATATATGATTATTATATCATGATAATAATTCTGAGATATTCTATCATCCACTCTAAGACCATTCAATAATTATGGGAACGATATCGTCGCTAGTGCGTACGTACGACTTACCGTCTCCACGATGCGATGTGATTCGTTCTATATGATCTTCATTAAACTGTGATTATATAAACGAATTGAATGAATAAATCCGATATATATTATTCTAATACCATTTTTTAAATGATGTATCTATAACCTAAAAAAAGGAATAATAATTTATTCGACAAAACACGCATAAGAACATAAAGCAATGAACACTCGAATAAGAAGTAACAATGAAATATTACTAATAAGAAGATAATAATATGACCATATATGGTATCATAAAAATGTATATGATTCTTAAATAAGTCAATGAAATTATTTAAATTATTATACATTAGGTTTTGATACGTACAAAGCATATCGGACCTCTGGTAAGGGAAAATCTCGCAATCTCATTTTTATCCGAGATTGTTTATACTTCAGAATTTACTAGGGCATATTTATCATCAACATCCATGTTTCCACAATATGTAAAATTATTTATATCCTCCTATAATTGTGTAAATTCAATTTTACTTATTGGTGAATTTTTATTAAATGATATGAAAGGAATCTTTTGTCGTTTTCAGTACGAGATACTTTTTGACTTTTCCGGCCAAAGTACGAGAAGAATGTTGTTTTAACTTCTACGGCATGAATGGATTTTTTCCATGAAGATTCCTTTACAAGTTTTCAAGTTTATTTTCAATTAACTTCCTTTAGTTTAAAATTTTATGACATGTTGAGAAAGGAAAAATATTTTTTAAGTAGAAAGGATATTTTCCTCAAGAATGGAGTTCAAGTGTTTTATCCAAATTATTTTCCATATAAGATAATATAGGGTTCTGTTTCTATCCCTATTATTAAATTGATTTGATTATGTTATGATGTAATTATTTTTATGAAGTCCTTTTTATCTTATATGGATTATTTTATGATGGCATGATCTTTAAGAATCCCATTTTTATTACATGGTTTATGCTATGATGTATGATTTATGATATCGTGGCACACATAAGAATGGTTTGATTATGAGATGGGTGGGACCTATATATCCCTCCAATTAATCGGGTAAAGATTTATATATCATGAGATATACATGGCTATAATGTCAAGTTAATCAGGTTTTGTGATAGAGGACTGGAACAAGGAGTGAACTCGGTTCAGTAATGGACTTTGTCTGCTATGATAGTCTTGGAAATGAGTCTTGACTAATATGAAATGATTTTCCTTGATTATGTGTGTATTCCACAAATTTTCCTGTCTTATGTTATGAATATTGGGATTTCATTTCACTACTATGATTAATCCCATGTCATGATATCATGATCTCTTTTGCAGGATAAGATTTTCAAAATATTATGTTCTTATGAATATGATATGATTGATATTTACTTTGTTTTCCCTTACTGAGCATTTGAGTTCACCCTTTTTATGTTTTCTTTTCCCCAAGTCAGGAAGAAGGGTATTAAGTAGGATATGCCAAAAATGAACACTAGATATGATGAAATAAGCGGGAGACAATGTAGATGATTTATGAACCAATTGTTTATGTTTCCCAGTTTCTGAAGACACTATGCCTATACGGTCCTATCGTGGTTTTGTTATTTGTTGTAATAAGTATGCTTCAATTCTGAAGTAATAAAAATGTATGTAAAGTATGGGTCGTTATAATTACCGACTATCACTACCATTTAAATTGTCTCAAGTACGTCATATATTACATGTATCACTCTTGAGGAAGTGCATATCTGAATAATCGTATGTACTCAATCAATAAGTGGAACCATTGGACAATGGCCTCTCTTATGAAGAGAAGTTGGTGAATATCTTAGATCATAGAGAAACACATTCTACAAAATAAGAAGATCCCCATAGTTAAAGTGTTTTGGAGAAACCACATGTTTGACAACGCAATGTGGGAACTAGAGGAAGTGATGAGGCAGAGTTACCCTCCTTTATTTTAGTGTGGGAAAAGGACATTTCGAGGGTCAAATTTATAAAGGGGGGAATATTGTAAGGACCCGATCATTTATGAATAAAATTATCTTTTTTTAGTTTCTCATGGATATAGAAAAAATGCACAATTTTTTATTATTGGTATTAAATGACCATTAAGTATAATTACCATTGATAATAGATTCTTTGAATAATGATCACATGATTTATATAAATAAAAGGTTTTTAAAAAATTCTTTTGAATCAGAAAAAGGAGAGGATGACCTCATCCAGTAGACTCAATCCGTAGGAATATCATTTGATGGAGATTAGAAAGGAGGTAGAGTCACTGAGGTTTTCTCTTGACCAATCCCAAACCGAGATTTAACACATTAATCTTGAACATAATCGCTGATGGGAGAAGTTCAAGTTAATAGATATTACCACCCCAACGATGTTATCCGAGACACCCCAAGAGTCTGTCACCATCACACACCTTAGCCTTTGGTCTTATGTAGGTGTTATAAGGGGTTATGTAATAGGGTATTAGTTACTTATTGTGTAATCCATTTTTTATAGTTAAAATTATTATTCCATCAATTCTTTTAGAGGAATAGTCTTTCTTTAAAAAATGATGAATTCGATAAATTGATTTTTTGGAAAAAATTGTACTTTTAAAAAATATATACATTATTATATTAAACTATGGTTTTTATTAATAATATTATAAAAAATTCTTATAACCGATGACTACATCAGTTTCTTATCGGAAAATGATTAAGTAATCAATTTGATAAGAGTATATTAGTTATACGATGAAACCGAATGTGTATATTTTAAGGAAATAATAAACTTTGGAAATAATTAATATTTTAATAAATTATTATTATAAAAATACTTTTATGAATAATAAACGAGTATATAAATTTTATGAAGTGAAATGTAATTTTTATTATAGTTGGAAAACTATTTTTTTCAAAACCCATGAATTTTCAATAAATGATGGTTTTCATTTTAAAAGTGAAAATTAAAATATTTATAAAATTATATATATAAAATAAATATTTTTATCAAAATCAAGACATATAAATTATCTAATAGAAAATGTTTTATAATTTTCTGAGATAGTAAAATTTTTGGATAAAAATTAAATACTGTGCAAATAAAATATCTGTTTTATTACATCATAATGAGCCCAAAATTATGTAATAAATACTATAATTGGTATTCTAGGACAAATATATGTTTTTATATTAAAATAATTTTATTTTAGATTCATTTTACTTGTTTTATAAAGCCTTTTTGAATCCTCCAAAATGTATAATATATTTTTTGATTTTAAATTCTTTTTTTAGAGTGTGAGTCACCTCCACATAAGAAAGGGAAATATTTTATTATTTTGGTCCATTTTCCTTATAAAATAATTTTTTCACCCATATTTGTCCAAAACCATGGGCAAAAACCTTGGAATGTTGTGTGTTTTTGAATATTTAACTATATAAATTCCAAAACCTTTGTTTGTGAAATATTAAAGAATACTCATATCATTTCCAATATAAACCCACCCAATCTCCCAATTCTCTTCACCCAAAATACATGTAACACGTCCAAAATCTTCCCTCCCCTCAATATAAGCCTCCCAAGGTGCCCCAATCTCTCAAGAATCCCATCTTAAAATCTTTTTAAGTCACACACTCAAGTAAGAGATCTTCCACGCTCCTGTTTTATCAATCATTATTTTCATGTTACATATTTAAATTTATTTTATTCCTATATTGGGATGTGTTATTAAATATCCTACTTACATCACATTTGATTTATAAATTATAATATCCCCTTTCAGTCTCATTTATCCCTCTTATGAACCCTTATGTACACTTTTTACCATGCCAAATTTCTATAAGGGATCCTCCCTTTCATTCCTTTTCATTTTTATCCAAGTTTCTTTATACTATTAAACCCTTTTATTTTCAATTAAAATTTATGGAGTATGTTTTAGCACCTCTATCATAATTCCCTTATTATGTTTGTATGATGGTATACCTCTTTCTCTCTTATTAAACCCTCACAAGTACACCCATCACCACGCCAAAATTTTGTAAGAGTTATTCAATTTCTCCTCTTTCTTCATGTTTCTCGATTATTTTACACCTTCTATTCCCAAATACCTTGTGTTGGGACATGTATTTATATTTTAACCTTACTTTATATTTCATTTATATATTATGGTAAGCCCCTTTCTCTCTCATCAACCATTTTTATGAATTTTTATGTCACGTCGTTAACTGCTGAAATTGCACCATGATTTTCCATGGAAAAAACCATCGTGTAGTAAATACCATGCCAATTTCTCTATCATGGGTTTTTAAATTTATGATAATATAATTTTTTGATTATATACTTTCATTTATGTATTCCACGGTCCTTTATCATGGAATAAATGATGATGTTGAATGAATCCATGTTATATGATCTATGTGGCACACTTAAGTATGAGATTGAAATGTTTATGAAGGGTATGCCCTGATAGCGCTCCAATGCATTGGGTAATGTTTAGTATCATGATAATACATGTTAAATCAGGGTTTACTCATGATAATTCAAATTAAATAATGGTTTAGTCATGTTAATCGATGTGTAATGAGCCTTGGCTCATGCTAATTTCATGTTGTACGTTGTTGCCACATTTCCTTGTTATAATAATTATGTTATACCTTGACTTTTATGTTAATGTTTCTATTATGGTCTATTGATATGACTATTTCCTAACCTGTATTGTATTATTCATTTCATGCCTTGTTTACTCCATTACTGGGCTTTATAGATCACACCTTTTTTATGTACATCCTCAGGTTATCCCATGTAGTGTTAAGTATGAAGGAATGATTTGGTCATGTCAAGGATGTTTTAAATAAAGATTTTTTATTTAATGTTTTAAGTTGTTATTAAATGTTACTAATTTTCCAAGACACTAGACATATGTATCCTCATAGTTGACTTATGTGTAGTTTTATGTAATAAATCATGTTTAAGTGTGTAATAAAGAGGAGGGTTGTTATATGTAAGACTTCCAAAGGCATAGAAAATAGTGATAATATCTATATAGGAATTATAAATTCATATTAGATGGACTTAATAGGACTTAATACCACCCCATACGACTTATAAAATATGGAATTTTTAAATGGCATGTCTATATAAAAAAATGAGTTTCAAGAAAATGAATTATTCCAAAGAATTATATGAATATATGATTAGGAAAATGATGTTCAATCAAATGTGATATTTCAAAATACTAATTAGTCATGATATATGATGAGATTAATTTAATTATGGAGTCAATTTAGAGATGTTTATAACCTAGTTAGAGGTTATTATGGATATTCAGAAGTTGTATCAGGATTTTATAGAATATTATCAAAATTCCAATGGAATTATGATAGCTACATAACTGTATGTTTTCACATTTCATAAAGAAAACATTCCTTTATATGAGTTACAATATTTAATATGAGTAAATCCATTATGTAGGATACACCATGTTTACACATGCTTAATGCATACTTGAAAACATCACATGAATTTATTGTGAAATTTTTAGGGAATTTAAATGTTGAATAAGAACATGGTATTTGAAATATCATGTGAAGGATATTTGTCTCATTATTAAGTGGGATTAAAATAAAAAACATTAGGCAACAGCCACAATATTTTTATTTTATTTTAATGAATACTACATTTCAGATCTTTAACTACTCTAAAACATGAGTTAAATGAATCATGAAATAATATTATTTAAATATGTCTGTTATAACCTAGTCATTATGTTGCCTTGTATAAATAGGAATAATAGAATTATAAAATTTATGTAGAATGGATTTCCTTTATAAAAATTAAAAAATCAATGAAAACAATTTTATATTATTCATATTTTTATTAATAGAAAATGTATAATAATAAATTCATTTTACACCCAATGAATACATTCTTCCTATAAATGGGTTATAGTTATTTTATGTGTCGATAATTAGAAATAATGTATTCCATTACAAAAAATTGTATTATAAAAAATAAAATAATTTTTTTAAATTACCATGTTAAAATTATATTTGGGTTAATTGTTTTTATTTTTTAGAAAAATTTGATTTTTGGTTGAATAGTGAAAATACCAAATTTACAAATAATATCACTTTTATGACATTTTAATGAGATAATATAGCTTCAAATTTTAGGAAATGTTTTTTATGGAATAAACAATAATTTAATATATCATATAATTTATATTCAAATTTAATGATAAACTTAGAAATATATTCTTACCATTTTTTAAATCAATGTAATGTATTTATTCAAATAAATATTGTTTTTAGTTCTTCAATAATAATAAAGTGTTGAAAAGGTTTATTTTGTTTTTTGATTATTTTTAATGAAAAAAAAGGATAATTTGATTTAATATGAACTAATTAATTATATAATAATCAATATTATACTTGATTTTGGTGTAAAATATTTATTATTCTTATAATTGTTTTTTAAAAAATGATTTTTTTAATTTTAAGAAAATATATTAAAATTAGTTTTTACCAGTTATGTAAATTGAATGTTTGAAAACATAATCGATATTTGGAAACATAAAAATTAATATTAGGTAATAATATCAACTTAGTTTTAGGTTATACTGAATAGTAACCATCATAAATATTTACCACTTTTTTTGCAGGTAAAATGATTTTCAATTGTTGAAAATAAGGGGATAAAACTTCAAGATAGCATAAAAAATTATTAAATCTAATTGGTTGGTTATATTTGGATCATAATATTAGAATCATTGAATCTATTATAATTTGGAGCCATTTGAATTGAGTATGATATATATTATTTACTAAAGATTCAATTTTATAGGTTTACCACCAACCCTATAGAAACACGATCTAAACATGCATTGAAAATACATTAATTCCATTTTTTAGATAATAAATCTCCCAAAATGTCAAACAACCTGATGAATGATAGGTTTGGGGTCTTCTAGTATCATCTACATAAGCATCTTATTTTCTGATAATTATGGACATTTTTGTACAATCGAATTTCACTAGATCCACTTATAGACATCTCCTAGGTTATACTTGACTTTTTAACACGCGAAAATAAAACATAAGAAAGTGGTGATCTTGAATGCTCATTAAGGGAATAATTATCAACAAGTTATAAAGGTTTATATCATAATCACAGTGGAGACATTAATAGAGATGAAATATCATATTAAAAGAACACGTACCAATAATATTTTTTCATAAGACATTATTGAAAGACGTGTAATTTCCAAAGGGAAAACATGTACCATCAGGTAATAGTTTGGAAACCTAAGATGATACAAAAGAACCATAGAAAACAATCATAGGAATATGAAATGGAAATTTTATATTCCCTTAAACCATACCTTTAAAAATAAATATGGAATTAACAAAAGAATAAGTAAATTAAAACATTGTGAGTAAAAAATACAATCTTTATGTTGTGAACAAACAAAATTCCTACACTTTATGTTGTGAATAAATAATTCTCATTACTTATGTTGTGAGAATTGTTTTCCCATGATTTATATTGTGAACAATAAAAATGTTCATTCATCACATTTTGAACAAAACAATGTTCACACATCTTGTTGTGAACAAATAAAATGTACACTCTTAATATCATTATCTCATGAGATATAAATCATTAATCAATTCATTAGGGGGTTATATAGGTCTACACCCATAATTATCCATACATATGATTTTCAAAAGACATAAATCATTCAAAATATCAATAAATCCCATGGAAATAATTTTTTTCATTCATTTCATTTTAAATAACTCATTGAAAGAAATATGGGTTTCCAAAAACATAATAATAACATCATAAAAAATGAATCGTAGCAAGTAGCCCTTTTTTATAAAAAACTAAATCACCTCAAAAAATAGGTTTCATAAGAAAATTTAAAGGGTGATTCTTTAAAAGTTAATTCCTATGAATATAATCCTTTATTGATAAATACATAAATTTTAGTATAGTTATAAAAGTTTTTTTAGAAAGTACTTTTATCTTTGGAGTACAAGAATAAGACACGATCACCTTGAAATTTATTTTCTGAAAAGGTGAAGTGAAATAATTTTGAAAACATTTAATTTTAAAAAATATTCATCAATAATAGAGTTTGGAAAATAAATAAATGTTATAAAAAAGGTAATGTTTAGTGGAAGATAAACCATTTGATTTTGAAAGGATGAAACATGTTTTGAACAATTTAAATTACCCTTGTCAAAAACCCACATTTGAAAATGGTAACCCTAAAAATATTTTTTAAAATAAATAAAGTTAAATATAAGGATAATTGGAGATAAATATATTTATTTTACACCAAGTAAAGGAGAACCTTGTATGGAAGTAATAACAAGGATATGGAGAAAAAAACATTTAAATAGAAGAGAATTATTCTTAATAGAACAATATATTCAACAAGGAATAATAATTCAGTTTGAAACATGATTCCATAGAAAGGAAGATGGAAATAGAACAAAAAATAATTATAGGGTAGGATAATTAAATTTTTAATTATTATAATTTAAGTGGAGTGATTATGATTTAATAAAAACAATTTAGTCAATAAAACCTCTTACAATTTGAGGAGTATTTAAATAAAAACCTATTAAAATGGAGAATAAAAATTAGACATATTTTAAAATGAATAATTTTTATTTCATGATATAAAAGCTAAAATAGAAAATATATACTCCACATAAATTAATTTATGTTCATAGTAAAAAAATTCTCAAAAAGAGTATTTTTTATCTGAAAACCCTTATCTTGGTCCCGATTCATTTTTCCCTTGCACCAGATGTCATTGAGGATGAGAATGTTTCTTACAAGTATCCTTGTAAATGATGGAATTACCCTAAATAATGGTTCATAGAAGATTTATAACATGGGATAGGTTACTAGGAATAATAAATTGATAACATTTAAAGAATAAATTTTAAGGATTGGAGAGTCTTGAAGTGACTCTTTTATAAGTGAAAGTAATGGTAGTTTTAAAAATAACAATTTTATTTTCAATAATGGAACGTTAAAATTAAAACATGAATGTCTCAAAAATAAACTAAATTTTAGTGTAAGTGATTCTAGGTCTATTATTCCTTGTATAATGATTTTTTATATAATATATAATGTTTTTAGTTATTTTATTTTTAACTTTTTAACTTTTATCAAAATTTACTCTAACCATGATAAATAAATTTTAACATTAATAATTAATATTAATGAAAATAATTAAGAATTTTTTCCTAATATTAAGCTATTGAGTATAAATTTTTAAATCATTTTACCAATATTCTTTTTTTTCATTTTGAAATATTAATTTTAAAATAAACGCACATAGCGCATAAATTATTTTTTTAGAAGAGTGTGCTATTATGATTAAGAAGTTATATTCAAGATAATATTTTCATTTACACTAATTTTTTTGACCAAATATTGATTATTATAAATAACATAAAATTTATGTGGCTTTAAATGTAATCAAAAAGAAAATTTCACAATTCAAACTCTTAAGTAAGAGAAAACACCAAAAATAATTTTTATTGATGTAACATATTAATTTGTTCAAACAAAAGTTGGATATAAGATATATAAGTTCAAATAAAATATCAAAATGAATGTTTTTATTGATGAAATAAATATTTTATTACATTAATGGTTTTCAAACTTCTTGGATACACGTATATAATGATAAAATCTAAGAAATTATAATTTTTTACAAAAATAGTATTTTTCGACTAAAAATAATCATTTTAAAAAAACAAAAAAATTTGTACTAAGAAAACTTTTGTGTTCTAAATCAAAAAATGATTTCAATTATTTATAATTTATAACTCAAAATTTCAAAATTTATTTTTTAAATTAAAATAAAAATATAACGAAAACTATTTTTATTAAAAAAATATGTTTTTAAACATTATGTGTTCTTAATATTATTTAATATCAATTTACAATTGAAAAGATGATAATATATTTGTTTATATATAATTTTTTAAATTTTTTTGATTTAATTTATTAAGATAAAATATAAAATACAAAAAAAATGATTCTCTGAAAGAAAATTGAATTATTATTTTCTTACTAAGCGCACTTTAGAAAATGACAATAAAATTAATTATTTATATTCTAAAATCTAATTCTACTCCATTGATATTAAAATATTTATTTGAATTATATTTATATATCATATAATATTTTAATATTATTATTAATATTTATTCATAATTTATATTTACATATATAATATTTTAATATCATATTTTGAGTTATGTTATTTTAAATTTACTATTAGATATAAGACCAATGACCATATTTTCAATGACCATATTAGAAATGACCCTATTTGAAAAAAACTGATTTCATTTCTATACATATTTTCTAAATCATTAGTTTATTCCACTCTCACATTGCAAGGCATAGTTCTTATTTCATATTATCGATTTTATATAAGGTTTTATCCTTTCATATAAATCTTCCCATTATAGGATGTGTTTGGATATCAGTGATCCTCAAGGTTGAAGATGATCTAGGGGATTTTCTAATCATGGTGAATTTTTCATTTCCATATGTTTCCCCTATTTATTAGTGAACATTTAATGTATGTATTTTACCCTTTCTGAGTAATAATATATGGTGTTCAATACATAGTTTTATGTTCTTTTGTTGTAATTTTACACTTATGAATGAATAAAGTTTATTTAGTTTTAATCCAAATCTAGCATGAATTATTTTCTAATAAGTTTTAATGAATTTAAACAAATATAATAATTATATATTTTATAATTATAAAAAAATGGTTTTTAAAAAGAATATACTTCCTAAAAACATGGGGCATTACACAGCTTAGTTATAAATGGGTACACCTCTCCTCTCTTTTCTATAATAATTGAGAATGTTATATCAGCTAAGAATTATAAAATATTGTTATAAAATCACTCCCTACATCTTATGGGTCCCGATATCAGTAAAATAAAACATCTTGAAGGCTTATAGTGTAATCCAAATGATGTTACCAAAAGAAGAGGAATATGTTGTTACTAGTATTTTCAATGTTTCATTCTTATTAAACCTCATTAAAATATTCAATAACCATACTAACAAAATTATAGCAGTATATTCACAATACTAATATGTTTTTATGTTAATGTTATATCCATTTTATTTTTCTTTTCCATCCCAATGAAAATGAAAACATTGATCGTGCATACATACGACCTACAGTCTCCACATAGAACTATAATTATTTTTTAATCAAAAAGTGGCATGGATGATTATATAGGTGAAATTAATGAACATATATAATATTTCTGAAATAATAATTATTTTGGAAATATAATATATCATCTACCTTATTACCCTTCCACTATTTTGATAATGACAGGTTTATTTGTGTGTACATGAAGACTGCCACCTCCATGAAGTGATTTTACTTATTTCTCTATTACCACAAAGCATGGATGAGTATAAAATTGTATATAATTTTATTCACGAAATTATTAAAAAAAATATATAATTCTACCACTTCATAACTACTTTAACCATTATCAATATACCAATGTATTTTTTTCAGAAATTGACCACACATCCTTATATAGTTTACATAAACAAGAACTATTCATTAAATTTATACCATATTATTATAAAAGGGTAATAAAAAATGAAATATATTTTAGAAAGGTTATTTATAAAGTATTCAATAAATTTAAATTTATTATGCAGGAGGATATAATACATCTGACCAAGTAGAAGGTCGAGATTAGGTTCTATTCTACAATCTTATTTTTATTCTGGATGGTTTATGTTTAAATTTCCATTAACAGTAATTATAATGACCTTCTCTTTTAAATTAAATCTATTTTCTTCTCCTCTGGTTATCTATGGATTTTACATTTCTTCCATTAATTTTCATATCTTTGGAACTTTAAATCACTAATAATTGTTTTAAGGAAAACATAAATTTTTTATTCTTTTTGTTGAAAATATTTCTCCTTAATATCCATATTTACTATAATGTTTTAAATAATGTTTTTTTGTGATTAAATAAATGTTTAATTTAATTATAAAATACATCTATATATTTCCACATTAGTTTAATAATAAAGTTCTGGTCATTTTTCAAATGAGGTACTTTTGAGTTTTTAGCATATGTATGAAAGGAATCATTATTTCTAACATTTAACAAATTAATGGATTTTCCTAAAATCATGACCGATCATTGCTTTAAATCATCCCTTACATGTTTCCAATGTTATTTTGAAAGAAAATAATTTTCTACATATTTTATGACTTTTAATTTAATGTTTTATCTAAAGAAAAGGATGTTCTCCATATTTTATGTCATCAATGGATATATTCCCCTTTTATTATATTAGTAATAAGGAATATTTTATTATTGTTTACATTTAACATATTATTCATGATTTATTTACTCCTTGATTGATTTTTCTACATTCTTTTAATTAATGAGTATCTAATCTCACCCTTTATTATGTCTTCATTTACTTAAGATTCTAATAAGGGGTTTATAAATTATTTTAGTGATATACTAGATGAAAAAAATAATGTTCTCACTAGAATTTTATGTTTTATTACATTTTTGTAAATGTAATATTTGAATCGTGTATTTATCTAGTCTCCCAAGGCTTTTTAACTATTAAATCTTTTAGGATGAATTAGCTTACATATTGTGATAATGTATTAAGATAACCATTGACTCTAGGTTATCATATTTAAGGTGTCACAGTTTTTATCAGAAGAAGTTTAATATAATCCTTGGGATCTAGATTTTGGAAAACTGAGATTAGAGAATATAACTTTATGAATTTATATTTGGATAATTCAATGTATATGATAATATATTGATTTTTTGGTAATGTAGAGACTGTATGATTTACAAAAAAACTACATTCTTATCTAGATATTGGAATGTGGATGCAGTTGTGGAATAGATGCATCTTGGGGGTAAAAACCCTGAAAAAGGATGGTTGAGTATCAACTCAATATTCACTTGGTGTATGAAAATTGGTCCTATGAATATACACCTAGCAAGAAACTCTTGAGGGATAATATTAAGTTGATTCACCCACACTTTATGAACCATTATGAAAGATTTTAAGATGTTGTTATGAATTTAAGATATTACCAAAGACATTAAGCTAATAATTATGAAATTATTTTTGCATAAATTTTCAATTTATGTTATGTACTACACCCGATTTGGAATTATAAATTATGGTTCACATTGTTACGAGATAATATATTAAATTATATTATTAATAAATTAAACCTAACATAATTAATGAAAATCGTTTCATCCCATATAATCAATGTTGGTACTTACCTCACGGGAATGTCAAAATGACTGATGTAGGAGCTTTGTAGATTATGAAAATATTTGGATAGTTGACTTAGGTTATAACAGATAATATTTCTTATATTAGAGAACTATTACTCCAAATTATGATTCATTGACGTTTGAACACTTTTTAAAATGATAAAAATCTATCATTTAATGGAAATATTAATCCATTGATAGTTGAATTGTAACATCCCAGGTAAATAAAGAATAAAGAATTTTCATATTTATTAATATTCATGAATTAAATACTAATTTTAATTAAAAGGGGTTTCTACGTTCGATAGTGTACTCGGTACGCAACGATGAGTTTCTTTGAAAACTTACGTTGCACACAAGTAATAAAATAATATTATTTTAAATGTTAGTTAAAGAGTAGCCGTTGTACTGGCGGGAATGGATATAAATAACTAAAATATGATTATATATGTTTTTAAATGTTTTTACATTTACCCAATAAAAGATAAAGTCTTAAAATACGAAAAGAGTTCAATTTTAGGCATTTATACCCTAATTTTCACGAAAGGTCCACTTGTCACCTTTTGACGGAGAACCGTCATTAAATATAGTTTTGATCGATCTTATAAATTCTATTGGACCAAATATAACTCTTCTTTAGAATCGGGACATCAAAATTTACTTTGTTTAAATTTTTGGTACCTTTCTGATAAAGTTCATTTTTTTATGAATAGTGTAAAATGTTGTATTTTAATTGAAAACCTCTTTTTAATCTAATTTATTTATATGATTAGATTATCTTTTGAATTGTTTTTAAAGTGAAATTAGAAAATATTTTTACCATTAAATCCAATAGTGGTCGTTGGAATTAATTTCACTTTGAAATCGGACTTAAACTAGTGTCAAACTTTTGATACTTATTGTTCCATAAAAACATGCTATTTGCTCTGACAGCGGGAAATAATTATTAAATTAATTAATGTGACTTATATGTTGTGAATTTTTTAAAATAGACTTCATTTTTGAATTTTTAATATCAAATATACTTAGGGTGAATTTTTGGTAATTTTCTGAAAAACTTCAATTTTTGATGAATAGTGAAACCACTAAGTTGTACTAATAAAGACTAATTTTCCGTTTAAATGAAATTTTTACATCATTGTGTTTTGAATTTCAAAAATCCGACATACATGGTGGTCATTGAGAAGTAAAATGTGGTTCAATGAGATTAAAATAATTTTTTGGTGAATAGTAACTTATTAAGTTCTTAATCGCGATTAGTGGTAATTAGTGTATTTTAAGGTAAAAATTATGCTTTAATAAAAAAAGATAAGCTTGAAACATGTCCTACCCTAATTGGTTGTGTCATGGCCGACCAAGAAAAGCCATGGGTCAACTTGGGTACCCCATGGATCCACTTTGGTTGGGAAATGACATAAATAACTTTTTATTTAATGTAAAAGTAAAAATGACACAAACATAATACGTTTTACGAAAACAATTTTTACATGGGGTTATAAAAATCATATATTTGATTATAAATAGTCATTTGAAAGCTAAAACTATGTCCTACATCATAGTATTTTTTTTATGATTTTTTGACATTAAATAAATTAAATTATTTATGACATAATAATGATGCAGCGATGACATCATTATTTGACGATTTAAATAAAATGGAAAGATAATGTAAAATCTATGAACTACACCTGGCCAAAACCAATTGGATGAGTGGATTTCGAACCCTTATCACCTTATCCACGAATTATATCAATGTGGGACCTTTTAAAACCGAAACACATTTTCAAATAAAGTAATATTTCTTTACTTTCCAAAAGTGCCCCTCCTCTCCTCTTATAAAAGGCCCCCACCTCTACCTCATTTCACACACTCCTCAAGCCTTTGACTCGGCCAACCCCTGCCCATTTACTCTCTCCACATCCCTCTCCCCATCCTAGAGGATTCCCTTTGGGCATAATCCTTTCAAAGGAAGCCTTTAGGATCAAATCAAAAGGAGTTACACTTTTAAAGGTAATTCATTCTCTCTTGTTCATTTGTTTTATTTTGCTTATCCAACCCTCTAAACTCTTTTTATTTACTCCTTTTGTAACAACAATAGTATATTCAATATACTAGGATGTTGTTATAAGATTTATTTGAGCTACACTCTCACACAACTACATCAAATGGTTAAAGAACATACGGTTTCCGTGGAGGCGAAATTCTGCCTCCCGAAACAATGATTGATCAATACTCATTTAACACCTTCAATGGTGGCCATTATGATGTCACTATTTTTATATATGATATATTATATGTTTATGTTTTCCTTAAGATTCTGTTTTTTTTTCATTTTGGGCATACCTTTATGGTTTCCATTATGGGTAAACACGATATCTTCATTTTAGGAAGTGCGGACTACCGCCCCCTGAAAGTGATTTGATTCGTTAATACCATATGTGGGATGTGTAAAGGATAAAGTTAATGATATTATATATGTTATTATACTGGAATTATAATATACTATTATATCATTATTATTCAATTCCAGAAAATATGAAATAGAAATGGAAGTAGCGTTCATGCGTACGTACGGCTTACCGTCTCCATGAACGGTGCATTTCATTTCTTACCTCTTAATGTGATGTAATATTATAAATACATGTATATGATGAATATATATGATATATATGTTATCCAAATCATTAATATCATTCTGCATATAACGAACCTATGACCAAATTAACAACATGTAAGTGTAAGAAGTCTATTTTTGACTTAAGAACCAAATACCGACAAAATGAACATTATTAACTTAAATGATTACATGATGTTCATAACATGGTATAAAAGGAATAATGAACTTGAAAAATATTCTTAAGAAAGTAGAGATTAACTCATGTTTATTATTCAGGAGATTAAAGAACGGTCGGGTCAAGTCGGATACGAGGTAAGGGACTTCGTCTCAATCTCCTTTCATTGAGTCATATTTCGTTTTATACACAACTTTCTTTTATAAGGTGTATAAACTCCTTTGACTTTTACTTTTATACAAAAGGAATCTTTTTCTACGAAGTGTTTTACTAAATGACAAAAAGGAATGTTTTTTTAACGTACGCGGTGACAATGACTTTTTCTGCCACCGTGAGTATTATTTGGTCTTTAGCTTTCTCAACAAGCCGTAATGTTTTTAGAATAAAATAAATACCATATACTCTTTTATGTATTTTGGTATTGAAAATGGTTTTGAAAAAGGATTCTATTACGTCAATATATTTATGATATATTGTGGGGTGTTCAGAACATCAAAAGGTTAGTCTTGTTGTTTACCGTTTTGAAGGTGAAGCTGATCAGTGGTGGTCGATGGTGAAAAATATAAGGTATAGTGATGAGATTGAGGATCTTCACTGGGACGAATTCAAAGGTATGTTTCTTGAGAAATATTTTCCTAAGGTGGTTCATCTTAGGATGGAAAAACAGTTCCTAGAATTGAGGCAGGAGGATGATTCAGTGGCTGCTTATGAAGAAAAGTTCACTCGATTGGCAAGGTATGCTCCAAACTTCATACGAGAACTTGATAGTAAAATAAACTGTTTTTACTCAGGGTTAAAGCTAAAGTATCGAAGGGCATTAGCTTATCGTGAGTTCAAAAGTTATGAAAAACTTGTTCGATGTGCGGAGAAGGTGGAAATGGAGTTTGTCGATGATCAGGTGTTCTATGAAAAACAACAGAATAAGAGGTCTAGTTGGCAGGAAAAGGGGAAGAATTCATCAAAGAAGAAAGGAGGTAAGAAAACCAAATATCCATCCTGTGAGAAGTGTGGTAAAATGCATCCTGGAGAATGTTTATCCAAGTCTGGTAAGTGCTTTCGGTGTGGTAAGTCTGGTCATATTGCTCGTAACTGTAAGGAAGATGATCAAGCAGGAAATGAAAAGCCAACGGTATGATGTTTTAAGTGTAATGAAATGGGTCATTATGCAAACGAGTGTCCAACGAAGAACTCAACTTGGGGAATGCAGCCAGACTACAAGCAGAAAGGGGTGGTGAAATCCTTTGCAACAACTTCAGCAGATGTTGGGCCATCAAATGAAGTGGTATCAGCTCCAGGGAGCTCAGTATTTTTCGAAGATTGACTTGAGGTCGGGGTTCCATCAGTTGTAAGTAAAAGAAGCAGATGTTTCGAAGACTGCGTTCCGTACTAGATATGGACATTATGAATTTTTAGTTATGCCTTTTGGGTTAACCAATGCACCTGCTGTATCCATGGACCTTATGAATAAAATTTTCCATGAGTTCTTGGATAAGTTTGCGTTTTGAGATTTGGGAAGATATTGTGTGTGCCTTGTGATTCAAAGTTGAAGTGAGAGTTGTTATGTGAAGCTCATAGTTCTCCGTTTTCAGTTCATCCGGGCAGTACTAAGATGTATAGAGATCTGCGGGAGTATTACTGGTGGGATGGAATGAAAAGAGATATTGCTGATTTTACTGTGAAGTGTTTGACATGTCAACAGGTTAAAGCAGAGCAACATTTACCTAAAGGGATGCTTCAGCCTTTACCAGTGCCAGAGTGGAAATGGGAAAACATATCCATGGACTTTGTTGTGGGATTACCGAGGACATCTCGAGGTAATAATGCAATCGGGGTTATTGTTGATCGCTTGACCAAATCTGCTCATTTCCTTTCTATACGAGATAATTTCTATCTAGATCAACTTTCCCATTTGAATCTTAAAGAGATAGTCAGGTTACATGGATTTCCTCTCTCCATTGTATCGGATCGTGATCCCAGGTTTACTTCTAACTTTTGGAAAGGCCTTCAGAAGTCGTTGGGTACTGAATTAAATTTTAGTACAACTTTTCATCCTCAATCAGATGGGCAGTCAGAACGAACAATCCAGACATTGGAGGATATGCTACGAGCTTGTTCTATGGATTATCAGGGAAGTTGGGACCAACATCTTTCTTTGGTTGAATTTTCATATAATAACAGTTTTCATTCCAGTATACAGATGGCACCATTTCAGGCATTATATGGGAAGCGGTGTCGAACTCCAGCTTTTTGGAATGAAGTGGGTGAAAGGAAGCTGATGGGACTAGAATTGGTAGAAGAGATGGCAGAAAAAGTTCAGTTGATTCAGAAGCACATGAGAACAGCTCAGAGCAGGCAGAAGAGTTATGAGGATAACCGGAGGAAGGATCTATCTTTCGAGGTAGGTGATCATGTTTTTCTCAAGGTTTCTCCTTGGAAAAGTGTGATGAGATTTGGTAAGAAAGGAAAGTTGAGTCCAAGGTTTATTGGACCATATGAAATTCTGGAGAGAGTTGGATCAGTTGCATACCGGGTGGCTTTACCTCCGAGTTTATCTCAGGTACACAATGTTTTTCACGTTTCGATGTTGAGAAAGTATATGCCAGATCCATCTCATGTTTTGAGCCCAGAGGTAGTTCAGCTGGAAGAGAACCTATCTTATGAGGAACAACCGGTCCAGATTCTTGACCACAGGGAGCAAGTGTTACGGAATAAGGTGATTCATCAGGTAAAGGTTTTGTGGAAAAACCATGTGATTGAAGAGGCAACGTGGGAATCTGAAAATGCTATGAGAGATAAATACCCCCACTTATTTTGATAAGTGAATAAAATTGCGAGGACGCAATTCCCAAAAGGGGGGAAGGATGTAACATCCCAGGTAAATAAAGAATAAATAATTTTCATATTTATTAATATTTATGAATTAAATATTAATTTTAATTAAAAGGGGTTTCTACGTTCGATAGCGTACTCGGTACGCAACGATGAGTTTCTTTGAAAACTTACGTTGCACACAAGTAATAAAATAATATTATTTTAAATGTTAGTTAACGAGTAGCCGTTGTACTGGCGGGAATGGATAGAAATAACTAAAATATGATTATATATGTTTTTAAATGTTTTTACATTTACCCAATAAAAGATAAAGGCTTAAAATACGGAAAGAGTTCAATTTTAGGCATTTATACCCTAATTTTCACGAAAGGTCCACTTATCACCTTTTGACGGAGAACCGTCATTAAATATAGTTTTGATCGATCTTATAAATTCTATTGGACCAAATATAACTCTTCTTTATAATCGGGACATCAAAATTTACTTTGTTTAAATTTTTGGTACCTTTCTGATAAAGTTCATTTTTTTTATGAATAGTGTAAAATGTTGTATTTTAATTCAAAACCTCTTTTTAATCTAATTTATTTATATGATTAGATTATTTTTTGAATTTTTTTTAAAGTGAAATTAGAAAATATTTTTACCATTAAATCCAATAGTGGTCGTTGGAATTAATTTCACTTTGAAATCGGACTTAAACTAGTGTCAATCTTTTGATACTTATTGTTCCATAAAAACACGCTATTTTCTCTGACAGCGGGAACTAATTATTAAATTAATTAATGTGACTTATATGTTTTGAATTTTGTAAAATATACTTCATTTCTAAATTCGTAATATCAAATATAGCTTAGGGTGAATTTTTGGTAATTTTCTGAAAAACTTCAATTTTTGATGAATAGTGAAACCACTAAGTGGTACTTATAAAGACTGATTTTCCGTTTAAATGAAATTTTGCCATCATTGTGTTTTGAATTTCAAAAATCCGACATACATGGTTTTCATTAAGAAGTAAAATGTGGTTCAATGAGATTAAAATAATTTTTTGGTGAATAGTAACTTATTAAGTTCTTAATCGCGATTAGTGGTAATTAGTGTATTTTAAGGTAAAAATTATGCTTTAATAAAATGAGATAAGCTTGAAACCTGTCCTACCCTAATTGGTTGTGTCATGGCCGACCAAGAAAAGCCATGGGTAAACTTGGGGACCCCATGGATCCACTTTGGTTGGGAAATGACATAAATAACTTTTTATTTAATGTAAAAGTAAAAATGACACAAACATAATACGTTTTACAAAAACAATTTTTACATGGGGTTATAAAGATTAGATATTTGATTATAAATAGTCATTTTAAAGCTAAAAAGATTTCCTACATCATAGTATTTTTTTTATGATTTTTAGACATTAAATAAATTAAATTATTTATGAGATAATAATGATGGAACGATGACATCATTATTTGACGATTTAAATAAAATGGAAAGATAATGTAAAATCTATGAACTACACCTGGACAAAACCAATTGGATGAGTGGATTTCGAACCCTTATCACCTTATACAATAATTATATCAACGTGGGACCTTTTAAAACCGAAAAACATTTTCAAATAAAGTAATATTTCTTTACATTCCAAAAGTGCCCCTCCTCTCCTCTTATAAAAGGCCCCCACCTCTACCTCATTTCACACACTCCTCAAGCCTTTGTCTTGGCCAAACCCTGCCCATTTACTCCCTCCACATACCTCTCCTCATCCTAGAGGATTCCCTTTGGGCATAATCCTTTCAAAGGAAGCCTTTAGGATCAAATCAAAAGGAGTTACACTTTTAAAGGTAATTCATTCTCTCTTGTTCATTTGTTTTATTTTGCTTCTCCAACCCTCTAAACTCTTTTTATTTACTCCTTTTGTAACAACAAAAGTATATTCAATATACTAGGATGTTGTTATAAGATTTATTTGAGCTACACGTTCACACAACTACATCAAATGGTTAAAAAACATACGGTTTCTGTGGATGGCGAAATTCTGCCTCCCGAAACGATGATTGTTCAATACTCATTTTACACCTTCAATGGTGGCCATTATGATGTCACTATTTTTATATATGATATATGATATGTTTATGTTTTCCTTAAGCTTCTGTTTTTTTTTCATTTTGGGAATACCTTTATGGTTTCCATTATGGGTAAACACGATATCTTCATTTTAGGAAGTGCGGACTACCGCCCCCTGAAAGTGATTTGATTCGTTAATACCATATGTGGGATGTGTAAAGGATAAAGTTAATGATATTATATATGTTATTATACTGGAATTATAATATAATCTTATATCATTATGATTCCATTCCAGAAAATATGAAATAGAAATGGAAGTAGCGTTCATGCGTACGTACGGCTTACCGTCTCCATGAACGGTGCATTTCATTTCTTACCTCTAAATGTGATGTAATATTATAAATACATGTATATGATGAATATATATGATATATATGTTATCCAAATCATTAATATCATTCTGGATATAATGAACCTATGACCAAATTAACAACATGTAAGTGTAAGAAGTCTATTTTTGACTTAGGAACCAAATACCGACAAAATGAACATTATTAACATAAATGATTACATGATGTTCATAACATGGTATAAAAGGAATAATGAACTTGAAAAAGATTTTTAAGCAAGTAGAGATTAACTCAAGTTTATTATTCAGGAGATTAAAGAACGGTCGGGTCAAGTCGGATACGAGGTATGGGACTTCGTCTCAATCTCCTTTCATTGAGGTATATTTTGTTTTATACACAACTTTCTTTTATACGGTGTATAAACCCCTTTGACTTTTACATTTATTCAAAAGGAATATTTTTTATATGAAGCGTTTACTAAACGACAAAAGGCAATGTTTTTGTCGTACATATGCGGCGACAACGACTTCTCCACCGTCGTGACCATTATTTGAGTTTCGACTTCCTCTACAAGCCATACCTTCTTTTTAAAAGAAAAATAAATACCATGTTTTACTTTTCTTTTATTTTGGTATTGAAAATGGTTTTCATAATGTTTTTATATCAATGTGTTGTATTGATATCTTGTGATTGAAAGGTGGATATGTTATGTTTCCTTTATGCATGTTTTATGTGATATGAATTATGTTATGGTTCTTGGGCATTATTATGAAGACGAGTGGTTCCGTGATAAACTAAGGGCAGGTGAGCCCGATGTAGCTCTCCAATGCATTGGGTAACGTGAAGGAGTGAAAAGTTAAGGTTTTTCCGAAGATATTTTAGGGAATATACTGTGATGGGTATTCCAAACTTAACCAAGAGGGTTACTCCCTATGTAAGAATGTTATGAATGCCTCAAGTTACCTTTATGTCTTATGATTTCTATGATTTATTCATGATTTTATGAGGTATGATAAAGTGCCATTGTTTTATGGGTAAAGTATGATTTCATTCTTCTGTATATATGAACTCATGTTTCCTTTCAATTTTTTTTTATAACCCATACTGAGTTTTTATGCTCATCCCATGTTTTTGAAATGTTTTTCACAGGTCAAGGGAAAGGTACATGATAAGATGATAGAGTCAAGGATGTGTCAAGAAATAATCCATGTTTTATTTTAAATGAATTTCCATTGATGGGAATGAAGAATACTATCTTTATGTAACCACTTTGTTTATATGTGGAATGTAATGAAAGTTTTATGATCTAATTCTCTAAAAATTTAAACCCGAAAAGATCCTCAATGTGTAATCTTGTAATAACTCAAGATTAAGTAAGGTTTAAGGCTGGGGCCTTATATGAATAGTTGATCAAGTCTCGTGAAATGATATTTCTAGATTCAATAAGCAATGGAAGGGAAAAGGTTATTCAAGTGGTGTATTAATTAAAAGAATATGTTGATCATGGGTGGTCCTTTATTCAAAATAAAATGGAGGAGGAGTCAGATATAGAGAATGGAATGAATGACTTTTTAAGGATATATTCTTTAAAAAATAATTTCATTATGACCATTGAACTGGTATAGAAAGACAATTCCCCAATCTTTGATAAAGGAAAGAGTAATTCATTTCTGAGTATGATGAAAACATTAGAAGATAAGAATGATATATTATGGAATATATATATTCACAAAAAATTAATATTGATTTTTTATTTTATGGTATTAATACAAGACTTTAAATATAAATAGTCTCTCTAACCTTATCATTATATGATGATATGGTATCAAATTCCACCTAAGATGAAGAAAAAATTTTCTAAGCCATTATTTTAAAAGGAAATCTAGAGGATAATAGGATAACATATAAAAAAGAAAAAATAAATGTAGTGAATAAAAATAATGGAATAATAGAACTTCCAACATATGAAATTTTTAGAAAGAAACATTGTAGTAGTTTCTTGAAGGGAATGATATTTTTCTTCATGTTTTGAGAGAAATCCCCTCATGCGTCTGAATGAAATGGAAATAAAGAAGCCTCCAACATCTACTATTTCAATTTTAGGGAGACATGGTACTATGAAAATTAATTCCCTTTGTGTCAAGAGGATTAACCTAAGAAAAGAATAAGGGAGAAAGGATTTGATTATGCAAATAATATTTCTAAATTTGAAATACATTAGTGATGATAATTAGAACTCTGATTGTAAACTCATACTTTATTTGATTCTGAATCTAACACTCTTTTATATTTTTCATGGATATAGAATCATCCCTTGACTCTCTATGTTTGTAATTTTCAATCAATACACATAGTGGGAATCTGATTATATAGGGAATATATCAAGAATTTTCTATTAAGATGAATAACTATCCCCTAGTTGCAAAAATGGTTCTTAAACCAATGTTTGAGTTGGACATAATCATGATTATTTAAGTTTAATTAATTTTGAGTATTTTGGAATTAGTAGATAAGGAATCCGATAATCTATTTTGAACTAGTTATGTTATAATTAATGGTTAAAGTATTTTGGTACTTCCATAAGTGTTATTATTGAAGTTTTAGGAATTAATTTATTACTTTATCACATGATGGTTTATTCATGATGTTTAATACCTAAAATTTTTATAATAATTTTTTTGGGAGTTGAAATTAATTTTCATTATTTAATGGATATAATAATATATTGAAGATTTATTTTCATACTATGGGCATCAAAAATTCAACTTATTTTTTCATCTTTATAAATAGGAGTAGAAGCTAATTAAAATTCTCAATCAAATAGAAAAATGTTACTTAGAAATATCAATAGAATCAATTCGGTTTATTTTATTATAATTCATAAAACATACAAAATTTAAATCGATTAATATTTATGTGTATATATTTAAATAATTATTAATCTACTCTTCTATAAATACATTCACAAGTGGAACTCTTATAAAGATATACAAATTGTTTATTTATAAAATAATAATTTCCTTAGTCTTATCCTAGAAATTTAAATTCATAATAAAATATATTTAAATTTCATTATATACACAAAATGAATTAAAATTTCAAGGATATAATTTATATAAGTATCATAGAATGTAACACCCTCTATGACTTTAGTTTCCGTAAACTAAATACTATGTTTGATAGACTACATTACATGCAAGCTTGATCTTTATTGAACCATGAAATAAAATTAAATAAATATGATTTTTACAATATAGTCATTGCATTACAGGTGATGAATAAGAATTAAAAAATTATAAAATATATGTATAAATGATTTCATTAATAAAAATAATTAATTCATTCGGAAAAATTATACATTCATATAATTATTTTTACTTGGAAAATTATAAGAATAAATTCATTTTATGTTGTAAGAATACATTTATCATAAAAATTTGTTTACGTTTTTTATGTGTGAATAACTATAATTATATATTACCATTTTTTGAAATTTAATATTACCAAATGAAATTAATTTTTGAAATTATTTTGTCAGAATTATCTTATAGTGAATTGATAATATTTTAAACAAATAGTATATATTTGGGTGAATAGTTAAAAACACCAATTTTACAAATACTATAAGTTTTTTGAAATTATAATGATACAAGAATAAATGAAAAGTTATTAAATAATTTTTTATAGATGAAATATATAATTTTGAATTATTTTAATTCAAATAAAAATATAATGTTTAACATAAAAATATATTCTAAACATTTTCGAAATCCAAGTAATGTTTTACTTCAAATAAAAAGTTATTTTCCCTTATTCTCTCATAGTCAGGTATTCACAAGATTACATTAGGTTTTTTTTGTTGTAATGAAAAAAATATAATTTTATTTAAAATAATAAAAGTAAATAAATTTTATCCAAATTATTATTATTATTTTTTAAATAATTAATATGGTTAAAACAAACACTTTTCTAAAAAAATGTTTTAATTGTGTTTTATGAACATATATTAAATGTAATGTTTGCCACTTTTAGAAATAGAATATTTTAAAATGGATTAAATATTTATAATAAAAATAATTAGTATTATGTAATAATTTCTATAAATATTTTGGTCATAATTAATAGTAACAATGGTAAATATTTATTATTTTGGTTAAGGGTAAAATGAGTTAAAAGGGTTAAAATAAAGGTATAAATCTTAAAGATAAATTAATAAACTTTCCTATATATTATTTTTGGTTTTATTTTGGAAATAAACTTATCATATTCTAATATATGATAATATTTAATCACTTTACTTTAGTAATACATATATATTATTTACAAATTTTCTTGTATTTATAAGTTTTATACCCACCTCATTTATAAAATGGAACCCCATATCCTCTGTTCTATACACTATATGAGCCACATAACTCAACCAATACCTAAAAAATGCATTCCAAACATCCATGCCAACTTCCAAGAATTACTATTCTCAAACAAATTCATCTTCAAGAAGGCTTAAGGTGTATGCCAATGTAGGATAACAAATGAAGAGGCATATGTTCTTACTGAGCCTTTTCAAGTTTACTTCTTTTTTAACATAATTTAAATATTTAATAACCATATTTAAATAATTAAATAAGTATATTAAAAATGATTATATTTTTTTATATAAACTATAAATACAGTTTTTATCCTCTTTCAATCCTATGAAAAATGAAATCATAACACATGCATACATACGACTTACCATCTCCACGTAGCAATGTAATTTGTTCTTCATAAACACATTACCTAGATATTTATAATGATGAAAATAATTAATAAATATAATATTTATGACATAATCATGATTTTAGAAATATAATATATCATCACCCTTCTCACCTCTCTAACTTGGAGAAAGATAATGACTTTTGTGTGTGCGTGTGAACTATCACCTCCATGAAGTGATGTGATTTATTTTTCTATTACCACAATGTATGGATGATTATATAATTTTATATAATTATATCCATTAATTTATTAAATTTCAACATATTCTAGATCCATTTCATAACACATTTAACCATAATCAATATATCGAAGTAATTTTGTTAAAATAGACTGAATAACATTAAGTAGTTAAGGTAAATAAGAACTATTCAATGAATGGAAAATTGATTATAAAAGGGCCCAAAGAAATATGGATTAAATTTTTTATTAATAAAGTATTTAATAAATTAATTTTTTTTATTAAATAGTATATAATGAATCTGACCAATAGGAATTCTAAGGTAAGTGTGTATTCCACAATATCATTTTTATATAATATATTTTTATATATAAATTTACATTGAAAGAAATTATAATCTATTTCTCACTGAAAATAATTTTATTTTCTTCTCATTTGGTTATCTACGGAGTTTAAATGTCTGTCTTTAATTTTCCTCTCTTTGGAACATAAAATAACTAACACAATGTTTTTTATTGAAAGTAGATCAAATTTATCATTTTGGACAGGAATATTTATCCTTAATATCCATGTTTATTAGAATTTTTCAAGAATGTTTTTGGTATGATACCCAGATTATTTAAATACATTTTCAATTATATTTTAATTTATTTTCAATTTTTTAAATAGAATATTACTGTTATTTTTAGAATAATTTACTTCTAATCTTTTACCAAAAGAAGGAAAAGAATCTTTGTTTTTAACATTTTCTAAATGATAGAATTTTCAGTCCATCGTCAATGATATTTTATTTGAAGATTCATTTACATGTTTCCATTGTTATTTTCAATGAATATCATTTTCTAAATATTATAGAAATATTTATTTAAAATTTTATGAAAATAAAATAAAATATTTCATGTGTTTTCAAAGAAAAGATCAAATGCTCTTTTATAGGTATTTTCATCTATGTATAAATTCTTAATTAATATAACTTATTGGGGATATAGTCTAATAATACCATTAACCTTATTTATAAGGATAAATTATTTTCCGGTCATTATATTTATTGATTGGGGAAAAAAGTAACATTTAATATGTTATATTTTAATATGAATTCTTATATTTATTATTTACTGAATTTTTATTCATTTATTATATATGATGAATTAATTGAACTAAGTAAGTGATGGGAGGAGATGATTATATCCCCAAATATATTAGCAAGTCTAATAGACAAATTAGTTTGTGTATTTGGTGTGCACCTTACCAATTTACATATGATGTCGAGGATTGAGGCCTTGATTGTAATATTACAATATTTGGAATTATGCATTCTATCATTATGAAACTACTAATTATTATCCATGTGATTAATTTTTTTTATGTCATTCATAGATATATTCCATTTTATGATATTAGTTATATGATATATTTTATTATTATCTATCTCTTCTATATTACTCATTCTTTATTTACTCTACGATGGCTTATATTACACCTTTCCATTACTAAGATTCTTATCTCAATCGTTGTTATGGTTTAAGTTTCCTAAGATATCATTAAGGTATCTATGAATGATTTCATGGATATACTAGAATAAATAATAATGTTCTAATTTAAATTTTAAGTTTCAGTTTATTCTTTGAAATGTAATTTGAAAATCATATATGTATCTAGTCTCACAAGATTTCTAATATATTTAATCCCTTAGTATAAAATATAATTTATATTCTTCTAGTGTAGTAAGACAACCACTAACATTGGGTTCTTGGACACAATGTGTTACACTTTAATTGAAGATAAATAAGTTTGAATAAGTTGATCAATGCCACCAAGAATCAGGGAGGTTTCCATAGCTGTCATGGATATAATATTGGCATAATATTCATTGAATATAAATAACAAAAATTGAATAAATATAATTAATAATGATCTTATATTGGGAAATTATACAATATAATATAAAAAAATAAAAACCTAAAACTACTATTAGAGATTTATGTGAAAGGTCAAGGAAAAATATCAACATGTATGGGGTCCATGGGGTGGTTCATGAATTAATTTATAATCATTATACAAAAGGAGTTATTTGTTTTATTAATTTTATATTATAATTCGTTTGTGATATCATTTTTATTAGTTCAATTGTGTACCCTTTTTGTGTTCCTTTTTATAATGCTAATGTCCTAAAATTTCTATGTAATTTTTTTGAAAATTATATGGGATTTCTTCAATACCAGGTACTAAGACGACACGTGATTTTGAGGCCTAGGGTGCCTAGAATAAATTTTTAAACAATTTTTATGTTTATTAAAAATAGTGCACATGTGCGGTTTTATTAATTTCTAAACGGGTGCCTAGATCAGAAATTAGAGGACACTATTGAGCTAAAAATAGTGAATTTAAATTAGGTGGGGCCTAATATCATCCAGCACAGGTCAGCTGCAAAAGTTAATTTATAGACTTTTTAAGAGAAAAATAAAATATACGTAAAAATTTATTTAATTTTATTTATTAAACATTACACAGTGACTCAATAGCATTACGATGTGGTGACTCATAGATATCATAATGCAGCGTCATGGAAATGCTGAAACACATTTAAAACTCTGAAACAAGTTAATGTATTTCCTCCATTAACTTGATGTAGGGACCATCTTTATAATTCAAAAAATTGGGGAATTTACCCTAGAGCCCTAGAGTTTCCATGAGGAAAGAGATGAATGATCTCTCATAGGAGAAGATGATTTAGAGATCTGAGTTCGGATCAAGCCACTATGAATGGCCGATCAAGGAAATTCATGGATGGATCACTATCAATGAAGAATTCCATAATCCAATTTAACCTCTTTCCATTGAGGGTTTTATTTTTATGTGTGTTTTCCTTTCTATTCATTATTTCCAAAGACGAACATAGATCAACCCATGGACATGTTGATTTGTTGGTTGATCATTCTTACGGGATAGGTGTTTTGTTGCGGGGTTTGATTTGGTAGTTATCCACACTAAGAGTAGATGTTGTTTTACCCACCTTTCTTCAATTCTAAAGTGGTTGGATTTAGGCTAACATGAAAAAGGCCCATATCCATACCTATTGGGTGTTCTTATGCTTCGCATTTCCCTTATTTTCATTCTCCTTGTTCTCTGTTATGTTCAACGATCCGAATCAGGATCTAGGAAGGCGAAAATGTGAGGCGGCTTCAGCCTTTCCAGGTGGATAGTGGTGAGAGGGGGATACTAGTGGGGTTGTAGACAATGGAGACAAAATCAGCCCGACGGTGCAGAATTCAGCATGGTGGTCAGTGGTGGTGACAAACTGAGGTCCAATGGGACTGCAGTACCATGACAACTCGTAGAAGAGGGTCGTGGTTAGAGGCCGAGGAGACTGCAGACTCAACAGTCAGTAGAGGGAGCCTATGGTGGCATCGAATGTGTGTGGAAGTGACACGCCAAGGCAGGAGGTCGCAGTGGTGGAGGGATGCACCTCCCTAATCCACATCATATAGAGGGCCCACAGTAGTGCCACGTGTGTGATCTAGTCACATGGACCATCCACATTGACCAGGATGGGACGTGGCGTGTGCCACATCCCAAGCAGATGAACCAGCCAACTCGAGCAGACCGGGATGGAGCCGGTGGGCTAGGCCCTATGGACCGGGTTGAACCTGTGGGTCGGGTCAGCGAACCCTAGATCGGTCCGACCGTGTCGGACCGGGTCCGGACCCAACCGACCCCTTTTCACTAAAAGACCAATAACTTTCAAACTGTAAGTTTGTTTGACAATCTGTTTGCGGAATTGGGACCCGTACGGTGAGCTGATTATTTTGAGATGGATTTGTGGGTTTTTAGTAAGGACCCACATAGGTTCATATCTTCCCCCTGGTTCATTCCTTGAGGTTTCAGTATGGCATTTCATCCACATCATTGGGTAGCAATCCCCTCGAGAGGATAGAGTCTCATATAGAGTTTTGGCATCCTCCTTAGTAATGGAGTGATACTTTATCACTCCTAATGGTGTTTCTTGAGTATTGACGTGACCTCTGAGCAGATGGATTTAATCCTCCATCTAGTGGTTCATATAGATATGGTTCATGATATTATTTTAGGATAATCCCCTAAATTACGTGCCACATTGGTAGGGTTCATGGTATTCTCTGAGAATAATCCCCCATGTTGTGGGTATAATATAGATTAGGTTCACATTTTTTTCTAAGTAGAATCCCATATCATTATATCATGATATTTGACTAGAGTTTTCTCTTTGGGTGGATCCCAAATTAGTAGAACATCTTTTAAGAGTCCCCAATGACATTAAGGCTCAAGGAGCAAGTTCTCTCGGAACAGGATTGCCTAGAGAAAAATCTTGTGGCTAATGAATGGCTGTGACATATCCTCTCTTTGTGAATGGTTATGAGTATATCTAGATTTTCTTTGTATATATATGGGAATATACCTAATTATATATGACTGCACATTATTCTTTTGATTTTTTTAAGGTTTTTTGGTGTCCTACTGAGTATAGTTTTACTCACCCAAGCACAAGAGTTTCCTATATATGTCATGTCTTCTGAAGATGAACGATGCTTTGATAGAGTCCTAGGTGGAGTAGGACCAAGACTAGGACCAGATGGTTCTTTGTGGGATTAGATTGGGAGTAGTTTTTTTAGAAGCTTTCTATAGTAGCTTTTGTACCCTTGTTTGCAGGTTAGAATTTGCAGTGTCATTCTTTTGGTGGGATAATATTCTGGTCAGATTTATCATCCTGTACATTACTTTCCTATTTTACTCTATTGATGGTTATTAGTGTATGCAAGCACAGTGTTTGGTGTTTTTTCTTTTTAGCTTTGTGGGCTTGGATATGTGTTAGTGTGTACAAGTACATAGGAAAATTCCTCCTATTTATGAGATATGCCTACTCGATGCTAGTTGCCAGCCCCTGGCCTATAAGAGGCTGGATTGAGGTAGTTATGACACATAACCCACTAGGTTGGGTCATAAAAGAATCATATCAGAGGGGATTTGTTCCAAATTGGGACCAAGAGTCTGTGAGATTGGTTTTGGGACACATTATTAAGTGTTTGAAGTTTTGCTTTTAGGCTAGGGAACCCAATGTTGGTGTGACAACCGACGTATCAACACACCAAGAATCGAGAAACCTAATTTTTGACACATTATATGAAAAAATGGTTGAAGGAAAATGAATGGTATATGCATAATATAGGAATGGGTAGTGTTTTCCATTTCCTTCTTGAGTCATCTCTCATGATATACTCTATTGACCATGATTCATCATGATCTGTTTCGGGATACTTCCACGCAGAATGTCATCCATGATTCTAATGCATGATCACAATGATGATATTCCTAGAAATGAAGCATTATCACATGATCATATACCAAACATGGCACCTCTGGGTGGATTTATTGTTGTAGTTCCACTCATCGATCAGTGTTTACTACCATCACTACCAATTGAGGATGCATGAAGGTTGATTGTAATGCATGTGTTCTAGAGGTAGGGACCTCCCAGGTTTAGGGGTGATATAGACCCACAGGTAACTAAGGATTGGCTGGAGGCAGTCATAAATGTCTTCTGCCTTATGAGGAAACCTTTATATTAGATGGTAGTCCTAGTCACGAGTCTTGTTCAGGGATCAGTGGAGAGATGGTGGAGCTTAGTGATCTAGACACATGACTAGATGACTCTCTTTTAGGTTAACTTTGGGTGACTCTTTAGGGAGGATTTCTATTCAACGACTTTGTTCTCAACATGAATACAAGAGCACCTACATCTATTTTAGGAAAACCACATAGTTTTGGAATACTCATTGAGGTTTTCCGAGCTTTCTTGCTACTCCATAGATATGGTGCGGGAACCGTTCTTTAGGGCTTGGGCTTTTGAGCAGGGACTATTTTGGGAGATCAGGGAATCCTTGGTATCTCTCAACATTCCTACTCGGTCATGGGTACTGGAGAGATCTCCTCTAATAGAGATATTTCTAGTGAAGTAGATGCTGGTAGTGGGAGCTACAAGCAAGCAACCGGTAGCTCAGTCTTCAATAGTGGGTAGCCGATAGTAGACGAAGGGGCCCAAATAGGCCAGATCATTCAAAAGACTATCCTAGGATACAAGATTAGTAACATGATGATCCTAGGGAAAATCGGGATAGCCAAAGTATATATTATGTTTCACATAAAGTGGTAAAGGGAACATAGCTTGTGATTTCCCGACACGCTCTACAGATGATCAGCAGACGGTCAAGGGACCACCGAGGCATAGGTAGAGGATCAACTAGGGTGGTCTGCAAGTTAAAAGGCATGGTATGAGAGAAGGTAGAGTAGTAGCCGGTGGTTAGAGGTTACAGTTACTACCACCACCACCCCTAGGTGGCCCACCCCAGGCTCCAAGAGCTGATGGATAGAGTTGGGGCAAGCTTTAGGTGATGGAGGCTTATGACCCCAATGCTCTAGAGATGGTTAGAGGTAGGATCTATTTCATTTCCACCCAATTTTCAGGTCTTATAGACAATGTTTCTAGTCGGTCCTTCCTTGTTACAAACCTTGTTTGGGTCTCATAGGTTCTGGTGGATCCATTGGCTTGATCCTAATGTTTAGATACTCCTACGGGAGGGGATTTAATGATCACACACAGGTTCCAAAAGTGTGAGCTTACTCTTTTCAACCAGAGCTTTGGTTGGGATCTCTTTCTCGTGATGACAAGCCCTTATGATTTCATTCTGGGTATGGAAGGTTTATCCACAGTTCATTCTTAGATAAACTAATTTAGGGGTAGAGTGTGGTGTGTCCGTAGAGATGGGACCAAGGTTCCCTTTACTAGAGAAAAGGACCCACATGCAGTGTAGGATAGAATTTATTAAAGGAGTGGCAACCGATCACTCGCGAGTTGGCTAGCCTCACCCTTGGTGCAATGGAGGATAGGAGTCCCCAGTTTTCTGTGGTGGTGGATGAGTATGAGGACATATTGCCCGAAGAATTTCTAGGATTACCTCCTCAGAGGGAGTTTGACTTATACATTGATATTTACCCAGGAACGATGCCTATATACACACATTTATATCAGATTGATCCTATGGATCTTCGTGAGTTAAGCATTTAACTGGATGACTTTTAGAGTAAGGGCTTCATGTGACCTAGTGTTTCACCCTAGGTATCCCTAGTATTGTTTTCCAAGAATGAATATAGGAGCTTGAGGTTGTGTGTGGACTTTTAGAACATGAATTATGGAACCGTGCAAAATAAGTATCCAATATCGAGGATTGATGAACTATTAGATCAGCTGAAGGGAGAAAGATTGTTCTCAAAGATAGACCTCAGATCAGGCTATCACCAACATCGGGTGCGGGATGAGGAAATTCTGAAGACAACTTTCATATGTCCATATGACCACTACGAGTGCTTTGTGATGTAGTTTGGCATGAAAAATACCTCAGCAGTGTTGATGGGACTCATGAACATGATATTACAACCTTACTTAGAATGGTTTTTAGTGGACTTTATTGATGACATCCAGGTGTACTCGACGTTTGAGGAGGAGCATGTGATACACTTGAGTATGGTCCTAGACTTACACCGAGAGCACCATATTTATAGGAATCTTTCGATGTTTAAGTTTTGGATATGAGATTTCTACTTTCTGGGACTCATAATTTTGGAGGCTGGAGTTACATTAGATTCAGCGAAGATTGATGTGGTGCTGGCATGGGTTCCACCAAATAATGTTAACAAGGTGTGGATTTTTCTTCTATTGGATGGGTAATATTAGAGTTTCATGCCCAAAATTTCAACAGTAGTAGCATCCATGAAAGTCTTGACATGAAGGGGGAAACCTTTCATGTGGATGAAGTAGCGTTAGGTGAGATTTTAACAACTGAGGTAAAGTTTGATTAGTGCTCCCATCCTAAGATTTCCATAGGATGGTTTCAAGTACGTGGTGTTCTATGATGTATTAGGGACTGATATTGGTTGTGTTCTGATGCAGGTGCAAGCATTGATTTCCTATAGTTCATGGTAATTGAGACCACATGATTAAAAATACATGATCCATGATCTGGATTTGGCAGTGGTAGTCTTCACAATGAAGATGTGGTGACACTACCTTATGGGTGAGTGATTTATCATCTAATCAAACCAAAAAGTCTCAAGTATATCTTCTATCAGAAGGATCTGAACATGAGATTAAGACAATGGATAGAGTTCCTCCAGGAATATGACTTTGAAATTATCTATACCTCTAGGAAGGGGAACATGGTGGTAGATGCTTTTAGCCAAATATCGAGTTCACAACTACTGAATGAGGCCTCAGAGAAGTTGGCCTCACTTGAGATATCCTTTGTAGATAGAGATGGATCAACTTGTCTATAATCGATTTTAGTTACCACTCCACTCTTACAGTGAGTCAAGCAGTCACAATTCAGAGATACTAGCTATAAGACTACATGTGCTCAGATGTCCACAAGGCATTCCCCTAATGGATATTCAAAAGGTGGGGAGCACGCCATCCTTTTCAATGTATGCACAGTTGTACCAGTTCCATTATGAGAGGAGGTGTGGAGGAAGTTCTATACATACCCTTTAGTGGTACATACAGGTATGGAAAAGATGTACCAAGACCTTTGATGTCAGTTTTAGTGGCTAGGTATGAAGAAGGCAGTGATAGAAATTGTCTCTGGATGCCTCACTTTTCAGCAAGTAAAGGCCATTACCAAGTTCCAGTGGCTTTGATCCAACCCATTGAGGTGAAAGAGTGAATGCGGGATGGAATATCAATGTACTTAGTGAATGATTTTCCATGTACGTCACAGGGGTATGATACCATCTAGGTGATCGTTGACTGACTCATGAAGTCGTCCAAATTCATAGTGATTCAAGAACGTGGTTCAGTATAGAGCTTGGGACACTTCTACATATATGGGATATTTCGACTCCGTGGAGTCCCATTAACAATAGTTTAATATCGTGACACCTGCTTTACTTCCAAAATATGGAAGGGATTGCAGGCAGTGTTTGGGACTCAGTTGTGCACAATCATAGCTTTCTACCAATAGATTGACGACTAGACGGTGAAGATCATTTAGGTCCTAGAGGACATGTTACATTCTTGAATCCTTCATTTTGTAAGTAGTTGGGATGATAGCCTACCCCTGGTGGAGTTTGTGTACCAAAAAATCTACCAATCCCCCATTGGTATGGTATAATTTTAGGTATTTTACAAGTAACCCTACAGGTATCCACTTTTCTAGACTAACCTCGAAGTGTCAGCAGTCATGGGCCCAATGTTGGTTGAGGCTACTACAGGGAAGGTGATGGTCATCTAGGAGTGGATAAAGACTAAACGGATCTGTCATATGTCCTATGTTGATAGGTGATAGAGACCCTTGATGTTTAAGGAGAGAGAAAATGTGTTCCTTTTGGTCTCTCCTCAATGTGGGATAGATAGATTTGGCCGGGATGAAAAGTTATCTCTGAGGTTCATCAGACCTTTTATGATACTTTGTAGAGTGGGATAGGTGGCATACAACTTGGCTCAACCTTCGTAGTTAGATCGGGTGCACGACATCTTTCACATATCCCAGCTGAAGAGATATGTAGATGACCCATCACACGTTATTGAATGGGGCGAGCTGGACATTGACTATTAGGAGACTTTTGAGAAGTTCCCAGTAGATACAAATGATCGACAGGAGGGGACCCTCCATCATCGATTGATTCCTCTATTGCGTGTTCATTGGAATCACAAGAATATCCAGGAGAGCATGTGGGAGAAAGAATCTCAGATCTGTGCTATGTATCCTTATTTGTTTGTTTAGCCCTTGTTTTGGTTTTTGGGGAGGTAAATCCCTAGGTCGGAAGAATGTAATGTCCCAAAATTTCTAGTTAATTATTTCGGAAATTATATGGGATCATTTCAAGACAAATAACTAAGACAACCCATGATTCCGAGATCCAAGGTGCCCAAAATAAACGTTAGAACGATTTTTTATATTATTAAAAATAAAACATCATTTATGTTTAAGTAAATTCTAAACAGGTGCCTGGATGAAAAATATGAGGACACTACTGATCTTAGAACATCTAGTTTACCTTAGGTAGAGCCTATCATCGTCTAGCATGCGTCAACTGCAAAAGTTAATTTATGGAATTTTTAAGAGAAAAAATAATCTATACTTAAAAAAATATTTTATTTTATTTATTCAATGTTACACAGTGGCTCAGCAGCATTACAATGCAGTGACTTAGATACACCAAAATGAATCATCGTGGCAATTCTAAAACAAATTTAATATATTGAAATGTGTTTCCACCATTAATTTGAGGAATGAACCATTGTTTGAATTCATAACACTTGAGAATTTTCCATGGAGACCTAGAGTTTCCATGAGGAAAGAGAAATAAGATCTCCCACCAATGATGATGATCTAGAGATCAAAGCTCAGATAAAGTACTAATGAATGATAGATCAAGGATGTTAATGGATAAATAACCATAAACGATGAATTCCCTCCTCCAACTAAACCTTTTTCTAGACAGGGCTTTTTTTTAAGTGTTTTTTTCTTCTGTGTGTTTATTTAAAAATGAAAAACAGGGATCAACCCATAAATATGTTGATACGAGGGTCGATCAATCTTGCAGGATGGGTGTTCTATAGTGGGACTTGATTTGGGAGTATTCCAAGATATGATTTGATGTTGTTTTACCCACTATTCTTCGATTATAACGTTTATGGATCAAGGCCAAAAAAGCAAGGCCCAGATCCATCCACATTGGGTGTTCTTGTGCTTCATGTATTCCCATATTTTTGTTCTCCTTGTACTTCATTGGGAACAAATATCTAGAGTGGGATCTGGGATTCCAATAGTTGGAGGCAACTCCGACCTTTTTATATATAGCATAATAAGAGGAGGTTGTCGGCGGGCCAGCCAGCAGCGGAGGCGACATCAGCCCGACTGTGCAGCTGGGCTAGGCAGACAACTGCTAGCATGGTGGTCTATAGTAGAGGAAAACCATGTTCCAATGGGATTGTGGTGTTAAGACGATCTGTAGTAGAGGGCCACGGGTGGAGGCGGAGGAGGCCTCCATCTCGACGGCTGGCGGCAGCGACAAGATGTGATAGGAGGCCGCAGTGATGGAGGGATGCTTCTCCCCGAGATGTGTTAGATGAAGGACTTGTGGCTATGAGATGGTCCTATGGACAGACTGTGTGAAACATAGTCCAGCTGCGTTGACCATGTGGGGATGCGACACCCAGCACGTCCCTGACGGATGAACTGGCCCGCTCGAGCAGGCAGGGCTAGAGGTAGCGGGCTGGGTCAGTAGTGGGCTAGATAAACCCGATGGGATGGGTTGGGCTTGGTGGGCCGGTCAGAACTAGTGAGTTAGGTCAGCAGACCCCGGGTCATTTTGGGACGGGTCGGTCCAACCGGGTCGGACTGGATCTGGACCCAACCAACCCGTTTTCACTAAATGACCCATAACTTTAAAACTGTAAGTCCATTTGATGAGCCATTTATGGTGTAGGGACCCTCGCGACAAGGAGATTATTTTCAAATGGATTTGAGAGTTTTTAGTAAAGAATATTATTGTTAAAATATTCCCCTTTTTTAATTCCTTGAGGGTTTGGTACGACATTGCATCCACATCACTAGGAAGTAATCCCCTTGAGAGGATAGAGTCCTATGTAGAGTTGTGGAATCTTCCCTGGGATTAGAGTGATAATCTATCAACCATGAGGGAGTTTCTTAAGTATTGAAGTTACCCCTGAGCATAGGATGTTAATCCTCCATCTAGTTGTCCGTATTGATAGGGTTCACGATATTCTCCAAGGAGAATCACCTACGTTATGAGTTGCATCGGCTGGGTTTGTGTTATTATATGGAAAGAATCTCCTATGTTTTGGGTTAATAAAGATTGGGTTCCCAATATTCTCTGAGGAGAATCTTATATCTATATATCATGATCTTTGAACATCATTTTATTTTTGGGTGGAGCCCAAATTTGTGGTACCTCTTGTAAGATTCCCTGATGACATCAAGGCTCGAAGAGTGTATTCTCCCAATATGAGTGTGCCTCAAGCAGAATCATGTGGCTGATGATTGGATGTGACTTATCCGCTATTTATTTATGAATGGTTATGAGTATATCTATATGTTCTTGGTATATATATGGGTGTATACTTGTGTATAGATGACTGTGCATTGTTTTTAGGTTTTTCCATTGTGGTTTCTGGGTGTCCTACAGAGTATTGTTTTATTCAACCCAGCACGAGATTTGCCACATGTTTTGTGAATTGTGCGGAAGAATGTCTCTTTGATGACTTCCTTGAAGGAGAAATACTAGGAACAAGAAAGAAAGATTCCTTATGAGATCATACGGGATGAGGTGTTTCCAGTTTCTTTCTACAGAAGCTTTAGTAACCTTATTTTTAGTTCATACTTTACAATTTTCTTTCTTTTGGTGGGATTGTATTTTGGACCAGTTTACCTTCATATACTTTGAATTCATGTTGCACTCTATTTTTTGGTTATTATTGTATGAATTCATGGTGGTTGGTGTTTTCTTTGTTAGCTTTGTGGTCCTGGAGATGTGTGCAAGCATACATGTACTTAAAAAAAATGCCTCCTATTTGGGAGATATGCCTACTAAATGCTTGTTACCTACCCCTACCCAATTAGAGGTAAGCTTGGGGTAGTCATTACACAGGCCCCACTGTGACGAGTCATGACAATAATAAATAGAGAATAATCATTTTGGGATAATAATAATTGATCACCTACAATGTATTCATACTTAATGAATGTGAATATTGTTAAATAATTTGTTTGGTCCATTTTCATTTAGAATTTGTGAGATCTATGAGAGTGGTGTATAATAAGAATGAGGGTTAAAGGTTTTTTGAATTAATAGAGACACTGATTCACCCCATTTTAGTGTGAATTAACCCTTATTGGGATCCAATAAAACAATAAATTAATTATTTCTACTTTTATACAATACTATATCGATTTGGATGTTAAAAACCTTCAGGTTTTATTATATATAATTCCTCGGCTGAATTAAATCAAGTAATGAGGTTTTTATAACCATTGGATAAATCTAATAATAATATCGAGTGTATATGTTACTAAATATCTAAATGGACTCTATCATTATAATTATTGAAAAATATATATTTATCGGTAACATATGGAATTTTTTTGTAATACTTTTTAAATAATTTTTATTTATACATTGAAAATATATTATCTATGTCACATTTATTATGGAAAACCCACTTGTATTGTATGGGTATCACCCTTTTAGGTTCATCCAACATGTTCTGGACACAATTGGTGCATATGGAGTACATTTTATATCTATTGTATTAAAACCATTTCTCAGAATAAGAACTATCGACGGCCTCCCAATAAGTGGTGGAATAATATTTTATAAACTAAAAATAATCATTGTTTTATATAATAAATCCATATTTATTAGGACCTTAATGAATTCCATTATACATTAAATGTGTTTTTTTAACCAAAGTTGATTTAGTTTTGACAACCGCTTAAGGAATCAAATTAATTTATTTCCCAAAAACCATTTTTATTTTTTGGCCATGAACTTATCTAAGTTAATTTTTCCTCCCATTCTATACGTGATGTATACTTCATTATTAAAATAAAAGTTTACTCATGAAACAATTTGTGTTAAATGGGGTTATATAAATAATATTCTTTAATTTACTTAGATAATAAACAAATAAGATTTTTTAAATTTATCTATATGTTTATCTGAAACAAAACATCTGATTTATTCTTTATAACCCCAAATACTCAAAGGATATGAGTTGGAACAACACACAATAAACATCACATATAGATTATTCATGATTTATTTATATCTAATAAAATTATTTATGAAGGGATTTTTTTCTATAGAATATACCGAGTAATATATAAAAATATATCATTTACTCATCATCGATATAATCATGTACAAAAATCCAAAATTCATACTGTCGTGCAAACTATTCTTTTATGTTTTTCTAAGAGAATTATGTCACGAAACTATTCTACTATATCTTAAATTTAAATTAAAATCGTAGATCAATTATTCACCATACCTATTAGTTTAATGCATCTTATTACTTTTATCGAGTTTATTTTTCATATAAATTTTAAACTCATTGAAAATTTCTAATGTTTCTAACTTATGCCTCATAAGAAACACATAACTATATTGGCTTCTAAAATCAGTGAAGCATAAAAAGTAGAAATACCCACCATCTTTTTCTAGAGTCATTATTTTATATACCTCAATTTTTATTTGGAATAATAAACCAATAGAACATTAATAATTTTGGATAAATGGTTCATTATTTCTTTTCAAAATGAAATAGCAATTATTAGGAAACTGATAATATAATGATTCAAAAATTCCATCTATATGGAGTTTTTGAATGTGTTTTTAATTTTTAGTGCCAATCCAATCATTATAAGGATATTTTGATTCAGAATTATTGACCATGAACCTATTATTTTGAATTTTATAGACTAAATTTTATTTATCTAGAATGAATAAACCAAGAACCACATTCTTGGTTAAAAAGTCAATTATTTATATACAATATTTTATTAATATTGAATGAAAATGTGATCTTATTTATGAAATATATTGAAACAAAATGTCTATATATAAGTGAAATATTTAAAAAGATTTTTAAATTATATAATTTATATAAATGGAACATGTTGATATATTATGTTCAACACTTATGTAGAAATTATTGCCCCATTTTCATCTAAAATATCTATTAATCCTTTCAAAAATTCTCTTCTATTGTTCAAACATTTTATATTATCACTAATGTGTGATAAAAAAAATGATATCTAGTACCCATGATTTATAACTAAATAAACTAATTTCTATAATTTTTACATCATGATTATCAGAATGGTTCTCCCTAAGACCACTTCTCAATCTTATATAGCAGTCTATTATTGATTAGGTAAAACCTATAAAATATTTAAAAAATGTTGTTCCTTATGAAATACCTATTATATAATAAAATAGATTTTTATGAATATAATATTTTATATTAAATATATAATAACTTTTATTGAACTTACTCTTATAAAAATAATGATGTGTTATATCATATTTATTAGAACACATTAATTCATGTTTTACCAAATAATCGATATATTTTTAAATTTGAGAAACATTTACGAGTCTTGGCTGAAAATTATATAAATCATATCTTATATGAATATTAAATATTTATATAAGTAACTCATTCTATAATTCATTATATTAATTATCCTTACATCTTTCTTTTGGATAGATAATCCTATTAGGGCCATCCATGAACGCGTAACCCACAGATTCCATTTTAATACATGCACCTAATCCTACTACATATTTATATAACTAAAATAACTCACAAAAGATAATCCATGGGTAATTATTATTTTCATGATATACCCATTTGGACGATCAAGATCATGCCCTATTTTCACTTTTAAATTAATAAATGAATACAATATTTTGAGTGGCATTTTAGTCTCACCATTTCGAGATACACTCATAAAAATATTCACATCTCATGAATTACCTATACATATTTTCATACTTATTGTGATTTAATTTTTTATCTTATACTTTTAATAAAATTAAAATATTAAAAAAAAAATTGTAACACATTATTAAAATATTTATTTTTAAAATCACTAAAAATCCTAATAGTATCTACACATATCACAATGAATTACATTCATAAGGTACACACATACATTTCATGTCAATTTCTAGAATCACATGAATCAAAAATATTACTCAAGGGCATGTATAGTGTGACATGAATCTATACAATCACCATTTGCAAGAATCATAATCCCTAGGCTAGTGGGGCCCAAGTCAATGTTCCATTTGGCATAGATCAATACCAAAGATGAATCAAAATTATAATATAATCCTAACACATAATATTTATAAATAATAATCAACATTTATTATTGAGTTCATAACCAAAACAAATAAATTTATTTACTGAATAAATTTCAATATTATTTCATACCTATCATAAAACGCTTATATGCATGGTATGAAAATTTAATTTTTTTTAAACACATTAAATTAATTCATACGAAAAATCAAATTATAAAAAATTAAATACAAGAATACAAAATATTGATTTAAATAAACGAGTTAATCATTTATATATACAATATGAAATATACAAAAATTATATAATTATAATTTCTTTCAAAATAGGGCACGTGCTAATTTTTTGACAGTTTAAACAAACACACACAAATAACTATATCAAAAAAAGGGTTTTATTATTATATGTTTTATATAACATAATATTATATTACTAATTATGATTTTTACATTTCCAAGGATATAGAACATTTATTTATCATTGGTTAGAGGTAGTATTTGTAACATCCCACCCTAGAATGATAATATTAATGAGGCGAAATGTAAGATTTTCTCAAGTACCCCCTTTCACTAGAGGCTAAATACTAGCTCTAGGGATTTAGAAGTTCCTCTTGGGGAGTCAATAGATCAAGAAAAATCATTAAAATAATACATTATTTAAATAACCAAACACAATTTAGTGAAATAAATGGTATCATAAATACGAATTATGAAACTTTTAAAAAAAATTGAAAATATCACACAACCGAACAAGGGTTTACATAATGTATCAAGTATAAGAAATGTAGTGAAATATAATATAAATATCTCAAAATAAAATATATAATGTTTTTAATAGTATACCTATATAAATATTTATTCAATCATCACTATGACACATTTAAGCCCCACATTCCCCCATAAAAGAATATTTCCCTTACTTGAATCATAAACAAAATTTGTATATAAATGTGATGTTTATGTATAGGGAGTGGAAAACATCTTAGTAAAAACCCACCATAACCCAAAATGTATGATGTGTTTCTATGAAATGTATTTGGTATATTTAAAAACCAGTGATATCACAAATCGTAATATATTCAGTTCTTTCCAGACACCTAAAAATAATGTCTTAGTTATTTGGAGAATACCATTGAATACTAAGTATGTTTTAAATGTATATTATATACAAAAACATGTATAATATATGAATATTCTTATAAATGGATCATATCCTAATGTTATGGCTATTCTCAATATATAATATTGAATCCCAGAAACAAGCATAAGACCATGGAATAACATAACATAAGGCCAGGCTTAATAGTATCTCATATCATACCATGCACAAACAAAAATGGTTAAAAAATATTAATTACATGAAATAATATAAAACATAAATTTAAATAAGAAATTAATCAAAAATCAAGTCAGTATACCATTCAATGATCACATAAATGATTTTTTTATTAATTTTTATAATGACCAGTTACATTAAACCCCCATAAATATGTGTTTAATAAAATATTTTTCACATTTTTTCATTCTCTAGATCTTTTGGGTTTAGATTTTTCTAGAATTAATAAATACATTACATAACTAAGTTGACACTTCCACACAATGTACATTTTTTCACAGAAACAAGGCTTTAAGTTTACAGTCCTGTTTCATTCAAGAAACTTTTGTACCTTCCAAGACACACATGAGGATGAATGTTTGACCTTAATATAGTGAATAATCATTCTTATATCCCATGAAAAACATTTCAAACTATGGGATGATAACAAAAAACTTAGTAATGGACATAAAAATAATGTAACCCCGTTAATATAGTGAAAATGAAATAACCAATGAAAATGTTTACCTTTTTTCCAATAAAACTTTTAGCACAAAAATAAAACATGTACATATATGAAAATAAACCATTTATGAAATTAAACAAATTATAACCCATTATTAACAATAATAAAACTATAAAATAATCATGAGGCATGTGGGATCTCGTTAAAACATTTCAAAACCATTCACCTTTGAAAGTTCATAAACATTATCCTCCTCAAGAAATAAATTTTATTTTATGAAATAAAATTTCGAAACCATAATATATGTATCATGGGTAATCATATTCATAACCCATGTATACTCAGGTTTAACATGTTTTAGAATAACTGTATTATAATTAATTCCATAAGAGTGATCAACTAAATTCCTCTCCTCACTATTCACATTAAAAGACTAAATCATTACCCAAAGCATTGCAGGGATATATAAGGCACAAACATAATCTTTAGATTTATCAAGATCACATGTTATCGTATAAAACTATCATGTATCATATCATGAAATAATTTAAACTTTCACTTTTTATAATTAAAACCTTAAAATTTTATTTTATCCCTTAATCAAAACAATTTCCACTCTCAAATAATCATAAAGAGAAATATCCATTTTGATTGAAAACGAAAAAAATGAAATTTTTCCAAAATATTGACAATATAATATACTATTAAATAATATGTTAATATGTAGATAAATATTTATAATTAATCACATTTATATAGGTGGGAAAATGAGGTAAATACTTATATATTAAAATGTATTTTTTCACTTTTTTATGAAAGGTTATAAATATTCCATAAAGAAAAGATTGAATAGATTACATTTAAAAGATTTTCAAATAATGTTAAATATATTAAGAAATTAAATTCATAAACCTTTGACTCATAAATATAAACGTTTTTGAAACATTTAAAAGAACCTCTATATCGAAGAAAAAGGGTTGGGAGGAAAACCATAAAGTATTATTTTTAAAATACTATCAATATTTATAAGTTATCTAAAGATATAATAATAACATTATGTTAGCTATTAAATTTATTGAGAAAAAATTTCAGGTTCATTATGTTATCATCATTCCATTTATTTTGTCTATTATAATTTTATATTTAGTTACTAAAATGGAAAAGTTCATGTTTGATGTTTCAGGGAAGTTTAATTTACAACCTAAAAACAACATCGGTGTATTAAATATCGTCAAATGGTTTATGGTAAAATTATATCTAAAATCATTAATATTCCATAATTATCATATTTATTCATCAAATAAACTTTTAAATCCAACTATTAAAATACATTCGGAAAAATGAATCTTGTCGTTTCATGGAGATGGTAATTCATATGTATGCATGAACGCCATTTTCATTTTTATACTCGGTAGAAAATAAATAAAGTATCTAATGTTTTAATATTAAAAAATAAAAAATATACATTTCATATTTATTCATTATTTATATACATATGAGCATCCATTTATGGTGTAAATGAAAAATAAATCACCTCACTTTGTCGAGGTGATAGTCCACATGTACACATATGTGATATTATTATTTAAATGGATTTAAGTGTAAGAAAGTAAGTAATATATTAAATTTATAGAATCATAATTATATAAAAAATATCCTATATATCATTATTTAATATATATTATTCTATCCCTCTGTGTTATCCATCATTGAAAAACAAAACACGTTTCTTCATGGAGATGGTTGACCACATGTACATAATAGTGATGTTTTCATTTACCATAGGATGAAGAATGAGATGAAGAATGGGTTTAGCATAATAAATATTAAATTTAAGTATATTTAGGATTTTTATGTTGTTAAATAATCATCATTAATGAATATTTTAAGTAGTTATAATAAGAAATAAGCATGAAACACTTGGGTAAGAATTATACCTCTTCTTTGGAAAATATCCTTTGGTTTACACCTTAATTTTGTAAAGTTTTGTCTTTTGATGAACACATTGTCCTAATGGACATGGGGAGGGGATATGGTAAGTGATTTTTATAAGTCTCTATATGATATATAGTGCTAAAAATGTGTGAATAAGTGAGGTGAGTAGGTTCTCTTTTACAAGTTAGTGGAGTGGCAGACTTGTAAATACTTAAAACATATTAGTATATTATATATATTTCTCAAAGGAAAGTGAAAAAATATATTTGAAACTAGTATGTTTATTAGTCTATATACAATAATATAATAAAATTTTAAATTTTTTTAATGTTATTTTATTCCTTATCTCATTTTTTAATATCCTTGCTAAATATATTAATATTTATCACGATGAAAAAGTTTTATAAAGATTATTATTCATAATGAAAAAGATGAAACTTAATTTATTATTAAATTTAAAACTCATATATCCAAATATAAAATATATTTTATCATATTCATTTTAAAAAATGTGGTAAAAATTAATTTTAATATAAATACCCAAACCGTAATAAAAACAGTTTATAGAAAAACAATCTTTAAAGCGTAAACATGATTTTATACAAAATTATAATAATATTATAATGACTATATAATTAAATGAATTAAGTTTTGTTAAATTAGACTAATTTCACTTTATAATACATCCAAAATACAATGGGAAATTTTAAATACATGAAAATAAATGACTGATTTAATAAAAATTGGTATGTTTTCACTATTCACCCCAAAATCATTATTTTCAAAAAAGATCCCAAAAAAATATAGCTAATGTAAATTTGATTTTACGAATTCAAAAATGATGTAATTTGTATCAAATTAAAATTTTAAAATTTATAAATTTATCTTCTAATTAAAAACATGAAATAAATAAAAAACAATTTAGTTTAACACAACTATTTCTTTTTCGATTTAAAATGTATATAAAGTCATTTACCAAAATCAGATGAACATGAATCCATAAAAATGAAAAATTATAAATTATAAGATTGATTTATTTCTAGTATTACATGTTTTATACTAAATTCATTAAAAAATTATATAATCAATTTTAAATTGAGCACATTATTCTTTTCCCAATCATTCACTAATTCCAATACATCATTTAGTGAATAAGCAATAATCAAGTCTAAAACATCATTTACTACTCACTTAATCCAAAAAATAATTTTTTTAGTTAATAAATAATTTAAATACATCTAATATTTTTTACCATCACATACTAATTTATTGATCAATGAAATTACTATTTGTATGTAATATCGCACTATAATCCCCATTTATTTACCAAAAAATCATGATTTTTTACATTTAGGCATTTTAATTCATAATTAGTCATTTCAAAACAATTATGCACCTCCATATCATTTAATACACTTTTATCAACCTTTAAAACAATTCCCCAAAATTTTATAAACCTACAATATCCAGTAAAATACAATTAAATGATTTAAATACAAAAAAATAATTAATAATTAACCTTTAAAAAATGTTTTATAAACTCAAATATACATTTATTAGGAATTTAATCACTAATTATAACTTCTCACAAAATTTTCAGCAAGAAAACTCATACAAAACCCATTGTAAAATCAATATTCCTATTAAATAATCCAGTATTTTTTTTCTAAAACCTATTAAAAACATTATATAACTCAATTCAATTATTTTAAGAAAAATTCATTTTATTAGTAGCATAAATTTAAAATTTACAACACATATCAACTAGTCTTAACATGAAAATTTATTCATTGAAATATTTATAAATCATATAAATTCACACATCGTCATTATAAACAATAAATGCATTCATTTAATTCAAGACAATTCCATTGAATTAATAATACAAAATTTATATCACATAAATATTATTCCCTTAATTCCTCTCCAATTAAAAAATATATTTTCACAATCAGTTTCACATTAAATAATAATCATTGCATTTCCATTCTTATATATTCCATATTTTTTCAGTTTTCATGTGAAAAAATTTCAATTCAGAATTATAATCCTTCTAATTTATTCTAAATTTTATTGAAATTAAAGATTAATATATTTATCATACTCAATTAAAAATTAAACAGTAGCATGGAAATTATTTATATAAAATAAACTATTTAAAATTTAAGCAGTAGATTTTGATCACCTTCAATTCAAAAAAACAAAATTCCATAATAAGAAACTTGTGAAGTCCATGACCTAGTTCACTCATAAATAATGAAACCTGATGGGACACATGGCCTGAAGTGTTCCTCCCCATAAGCTAGAGTTGGCAGTCTAGTGGTTTGGGTATATGAAGGTACAATGGGGATATTATACATTCTTTATCAGAGTATAACAGAACCGTGAAAGTAATATATTAGAAAAAAATAATGATAATAGAATAATATACCAAGGAATCAGATATAAACATCTAAATAAATAAATAATATCCATAAGGTACCAGTTGTGTCATATACAAAATTATAAAGACATTATTCTGAAGAAAAATTGTGTATAGGGGAACATAGTTGTAGTCATGTGCCATCACATGATATAAAAAACAAAAAAAATGAAAGATATATCCAATTTGATCATGAACCCAAGCTTCGTCCTCTACTCCCATACTCCATCTTAGTACATAAAATCATATTTATATAGTAGTTTGGTCCTTCCTATATCCATTATGTCTATTCAACTACCAATTAGTGCCCTGGATAGGGTGTGTGTAAGACTTAGTAGGCCACCACCAGTGGTGTCTAACACTATCTAGTATGTTCATATAAAATGAGAATTGTTTAGGTATAATAAATAAGGGAAGTAAATAAATAAACCATGTTGGTCCAGGTTTCTCATGGGATACCTTTCCAATACTTCATGATTCATCCTAAGATGAAACATCTATGAGTAATTTATATTTTAAATTAATATTTATAAGGCTGAGACCCAAGGAATAAAACTAAGAAGTCCATATAATGGGGAAATCATGTATGCTTCCATATTTTTTCATGAATATTATGTTTTATAAATCCATAGGGTTATACCATTATAAATTCCCTTAAAGGAGGGTTCTAGCTAAGCCCTAGGAACAATTCCTAGGTAGCCTTAGTGTGAAAATTGAAAGCAACCTAATGAATGATCCAAGGAGGTCTGTAACATCAATAAAAATAAAAGAAAAATCATTAAATTAATTAAATTTAATTTTCTTTAATATATTGAACCATAGGTTCATAGCCGGTGCATTCACAATATAAGAAAAAAACTGAATCTAAATGTGTTATTTCAATTGGTAGACACATAAGTGAATTGGTTGGTGTCCCGAGAGTTAATCATAAGAAAACTAAATTGGGATTCCAAGTATCAATCAGGGTATGCCACACTATCAATGGTAATTCAATTCTATGATTATAGTCAAGAATTATGTAATAATTAATGAAGTATCAACAATCATAAATATATCTATAATGTCACCTAAAAATTAAACAAGGGGTAGTTGATATAGTCTTACCATCCACATTCCATTAACTCTTTTAACCATTTAAAGTAGGATATAAGCTGAACCCACTTATAAGTTGGTTTGTTCACGAAATAACTCCATGAATATTCCAAGGGAATAGAATAAACACACCCAAATGGGTGGTTATAGTTTATGTAGACAACCTTTGAAAATATTTAGAGTCTATGAGAGTTTCTTATTAAGGTAACAACATGTAATTAAATAAATTTAGGGTCATCACATGGATCATCTGGAACACGACATAAAGAAACATGATATAAACATCAGTAAATTTATGTAAAAGGGCTAGACTACCTATGTTATACCAGTGGATGACTCCACATATAATATCAAACTTTGATTTTTAATGAAACAATAGAAAATGTAATAACTAGAAAAACTCCCTAAAAATAGGGAATATTTTCTAACATGAAGATATAATTTGGTAAAAAGATAGAAATGGAGAAAACAATCAAGTGGAATCATATAATTAACATTGTCTATATGATGTTACAAATGGCAGTCAGATCCAATATTAAGTAGAAGTTAAATCTCAAAGAATAGGGGTGGAAATGAGAGAGGTATAAAGTGGGATAGATTATTGTATGTTTGAGGGAGGAAGAATTGGGTTAAATGGTTAAATGGTTTAAGGGATAAATGATCACTTTACCCTTTTAATGGGATGCACAATTTGGACACATGGTTGGCCAAACTGTTCACCAATTGTTTGCACCTAATACCCCCAGTGACACCCACATTGAATGACTAGGTTTATGGTTTTAAGTGTTATAGATAACCCATTCATTCCAACTCTCCGAGGCATCCACCCTCGCACGACTAGAGATTTTGTTAGTAGAAACTATGTGATAACTATTATAAGTAATCTTTTAATAAACTATTGGTTTTAATATCCATATAGCCTCCCTTACATGGTTAAAAAAATAGTGATCTTCACCATTTGTGAGGAAGAGCTATCTGATAAGACCCTAGTATAAACCTCAACAGAATATCAAAAGGCCTAATGAAAATATGTGATAAATTGTCTTTACTTTTAATTTATTGTTCAACAAGACTAGGTGATATACATTAGAATAATAGGTCTCCCACATCAAACTCTACAGGTTGGTAGTCGCAATCAAAATAGGACTTCTTCTTATACAGATATGTAGCCCTAAATTTCTTGATAAGTTATATTTACTCCGATGTTTCTTAAACAATACATAGTCTAAGTGGTGTTAACTCACCTACCTCTAACTAGAATAGGTGTGAATGACATGACCTACCATAGATTACCTCATTAAAAACCATCTAAATAGTATCTTGGAAGCTATTATTATAAGATAAATTAGTAAGAAGTAAGTTTTTATCCCAAAAACCTAAAAAATCAAGGATCTAAGCTTAAATAATTTCATATAGCACCAGTACAGTATGCTCAGACTCACTGTTGGTTAGTGGGTGATAAGATGTTCTCAAAAGATCCTATGAACCAAGAGCCCTCTGCAACCATTTCTAGAACTGATAAGTAATATGGTAATCCCAATACTAAATGATAATATGTGTAACCCCATGTAGGTGTATAATATCTTAGACATATTTTATTCCTATTTCATCAACTCATAAGGAATCCCAAATAGGCATAAAGTGGGTAAACATTTTAATTCTATCCATGACTACCCATTTGGTGTCACTTACATAAGGGTATTTTGGAAAAACCATCAAAGAACATGGAGTGATTTCCTCCCATTTCATATTACGAATGGGTAATGGAATTAAAATACCTATTAGTGACTAGTGTTCTACCTTCACCCTCTGATAGTTGGAACATCACACAATTAAAACTGTAATTTCTCTTTTTATACTAGGACACCTGTAGCACCCCCAGATTGATGTATGTAGCCTTTGTTTATGCTGTGTTTTGTGTGTCTAAAGTTCATGGGATGATTTGAGAAGAGGCTGGAAGAGTTTCGAATGGTTTTGAATAAGTTTTGAAGCTTTTCTTAGGGAGTATGGTTTGCGCACAGTTAGGGGAAACTGTGCAGATTATCCGGGAAACCATGTAGGGGGAGGCAGTAGGCTTCACATGACCTATGCACAGTTTTCCAAACCATGTGTGGAAACCATGTGGACCCTTCCTCTTGAGACAGTTGGGTGCACACGGTTAGCGCACAGTTTGTCAAACCATGCCGACTAACCGTGCGACCACTTAAAGGAAGGGTTTTTAAATTTAGGATCCTTCGGGCTTGAACTATTTCACCCCCAATCTTCTCCCACTCGAACCTCACTCGGGATTTTGGGTTCTCATAGGCTGAAGGTGATCTCCCACTCATTTTGGAAGGGATTCAAAGGGGTTTCTTGGTGTTTTAAGGTGGTTTCTCCCAGTTAAGTCCCTCCTCTTGGTTTCTTTGTGGTTTCCTCTAGATCTTCATCTCCCTCTCCCTCTTAGTTTTCTATATCTACATCCATTTCATGTATATATAGTGTTGGGGTTGCCTTGGGTGTGGATTTTAAGGCTTCTGGATGATAGTGAAGGAGATCTAGAGTGGGTTTCATGAAGCGTTTTCCCGGATTGGGGTGTGGTTGCTTGGTGGTCGATTTTGCTGAAACACTAAAGGTGGATGGATTCTCTATCGACTCCACTTGGTTAGAATGAGTGGTTTTTGGTTAAAATTAATTTTGTTTCTTTAAATTAATTATGATAATGATGTGAAGATCTTGTTGGAAATCCAATTGGTGATGATTTGGGGGATTTTTTGGAAAATGGGTTATTGTTGCTAAAGGGGTTTTATTATGAGATTTTAAAATGTTGATTTTAAAATTGTTAGTGGTTGATTATAAAAAAGATGGTCGATGAAAAATATTTTTCAATAAATATGTTTAATTGAAATGTTTTTTGTCATGGAAAACAATTAAAGGGTGTTTTCAATAAATGGGTGATTTATTGAAGTTAATTGGCATGTGTTAAAAATGGTTGTGTGCTTATTATACGGCCTTGGTGCTTTGTGCTTATTGGTTGGTTGGGTTTTATGGCTTGTGTTGGTTGTGTGGAAGTGGGCGGGAAGCCTCACTATAAAAGGTGATGGATAGTGGTTGGAAAAACCACCATTATGGGTAGTGGTCGGGAAAGTACCTCTAGTTGAGAATGTGGTGAATGGGTTGGGTGGAAGTCCAACCATTTTGGTTGTCTTGTTGTATATTGATTTACAAGATGGAAATTTTTGTGCTAATGTTAAATGGTGAGATGTATTATGGCATGATTGTTTGGATTTCCCTTGGGTGTTAGGTTTGGGTGAGGTGTCTTGGTAAGAGTATGTCTGGATCATGGAATTTGTTTCACTTGTGATTATTTTATATAAACTGGTTTATATAAATGTTATAAGAGTTTTATCCTAGTGGAATCTATAGGGAAGTCATTTACGGAAAACCTATTGAGTATTAGTACTCAGCCTATGCTTTGGCACTTTGGTGCTTTTGCATATGTCTTATTCCAGGATACAGGTAAATTTAAAACATCTCATTACTAGTGGTTCATGGTGATCTTGAGATATGTTGTGGTTATTGAATCATGAAGCTTGGTGTGGAGACGTGGAGTGTGTCTTGGAATATTTTGGGTCTCTTGTTTAGTCTTTCACATAGTACTCTAATATTGTATTGGTTTTATTGATTTTTGGGTTTTATTGTGGAATAGGGTAGTTACCTTTTGGTAATGTATGAGTTGGTTGTTTTGTTGATATGCATCATGTAGTTTGTTGATAGTTGGTTGTTTGGTTTGTTAGTTTCCTCTCAAGGGTAAATTGTTCCCCAATCATTTCTTGACACCCTCAGCATTTATTGACAGCCTTTGGTTCCATGGGAACATCGATTAAGGAATAGAAATGACACGGTGTACTATCAATCCAATGGGAATCGGTGGGTCATTACAAATGGTATTAGTTTCTCCGGTCCTTAGCTTTCAAGTGAGAGCAGTTGTTCAATCCTTACTATTGAACATTGGTCTTGGTGTTGACATTCATTATTGGTCTATTCATTGAGTCGGGATGGTAGCAAGGTGTAGGATTGTCGGAACTTGTAATGTATAGCATAAAAGGACTAAGCTAACAATTTTATTTCACACTTCAAGTTACCAGGGATTTGGGTACATAAGTGGTTATAGACACTTATAGGCATTGGATATCTCATTGTCGTGGGTGTAGCCAATGAGATGAGAATGGCATGCATGGTAGAAATAAATTCCCACTAGGATTCATTTTACATTGGGGTATAATGATCTATGGTATGGTATAGATGTGTTGATTTTGAAAATCTGTATTGGGTTTCAAAACAGAAGGATTTCAAACATGGAAAGTGGGGGTATTTTGAAAATGGGTTGATTTTCAAAACATGGTGGATATTTCAAAATAATGTAATATGAGAAATGTGAACTTCTGTAAATCCTAGTTGTGATAGTTGTAGTTAAATTGAACTAGAATTTTTGAATCATGTGTTGCTAAAATAGAAGGACATATGGTTGTTTTTTTATTGATATAAATGGCATCGAGTAGGCTGTCATGGAGACCAACCGGAGGAGGTTTCTAAATAGGTGGTCGCACCTAAGACTCAGGTGAACCAGTAGTTAGGGAAAAGTATAGTGCAAGATTTCCATGTAGTGGATAGTGGAAATAAAGTGCATGAACTAAGGCATATGGATCATGAAGTTCAGTTTCAAAAGTTGAATCCACCCATATTCAGGGGTGATTCGGAGCCGAAAAGGGAAGAAGCATGGTTTAATAGAATGAAGAGGATCTTCAAATTCTTGGTAACACCGGTAGAGTTGAAAGTGATGTTTTCCATGTATATGTTGTAAGATCTTGGCCTTCAGTGGTGGGAGTAGGCAGTCCAAGCTGGAACGGACCGAGGTATTACATGGGATGGATTTGAGGAATTGTTCAACAAACAATTCAACCCTCATACATTCATAATTTAGGGTAAAACAGATTTATTCTGTTTGAAACAAGAGAACCTTTCGGTAATAGAGTATGCAGGTAAGTTTATGAACTTAGTGAGGTTTGCACCTGAGGTGGGAGGTAGCACATCACTAAATGCTCGTATCATTGAAGCTGGTTTGAGGCAGGACATTTGGTCCAATATAGTAGTGTTGTGTATAGATGATTCTAAGAATATGATGAATAGAGCCTCAGTGGACGAAAGGGATCTCTTGGGGGAAGAGAGCGAAGGAAGTGTATTAGGACACTTGGGGAATAGTGGGAACTTGAACGCTCGGTTCAAGCAGATGAGGGAAACTTGTTTCCTGGGTAGGAGTATGACTCGGAATCCAACTACATCATTAGTGAATCTTTCTATGAAGCCTCAAATTAAGCCGAAATGTTTTTATTGTGGTTCTACGAGCCACATTAAGATGGATTGTACGGTATAGCCTCAGCAATTTCATAAATATTGTATGAAGATGGGGCACCATTAGCGGTACTATCGGAATGCTCTGAGGTCAGGTGTCAATGACACTCCTGAAGGGTCGCAGGGGTCATATTCCTTGACAGAATGAGGGCATCATTATACGGCTCCTTAGCAGATCCAAGTCTATCATTTTGATTTTGGGAACACAATGAATCCTTAAGAAAAGTCTCAGCAAGGAAGCAAGGAACAGATTGTAGGAAGAAAGCAGTTGTTTGGAGCTGAACAGGTTGCGATGGATGATCAGTCAGGACCATACATGGTGTGAGGTATGGTTGTTTGAAATTCCACATTGATGCAAGTGTTGTTTGATACGGGTGATTAGCATTATTTTATTGCTTCTCACATTGTTGATTTGTTGCGTTTAGTGGTAGAAATGATGCCTATGGTTCTCAAACATCAAACTCCTCTGGGTGAAAAAGAGTGTAGAGACTTCCTGTGTTGAGCATGTCATGTACCGCTGGATGAGGCTGAGTTGATGTGAGACTTCTCAGTTCTTGAGATGGTTGTGTATGATATAATCCTGGGAATGGATTGGTTTACAATGTTTAAGTCCCTCACTGACTTTTATGCATTAACGGTTAGTTTTGTGACAGAGTATGGCGTGAGACATCTCTTTATAGGGGAGAAGAATGGGAAGCAGGGTGCAGTAGGCTTGTTGGAACCAGTGGTTGGCACGATATCATACTAGTTAGCATCTTTTTCATTAGTATAAGTGGAAGGTATTGAGCAGAGTGTTCTTCAAATTGTTGTGGATCAATTTATGGATGTTTTTTCCAAATAATTCTTAGAGTTACCACCTGTGAGAGAAGTGGAGTTTATGATTGATCTCCTTCTGGGGAATAGTCCCATCTCACTTCTGTCTTAACTAATGGAACCAGCAGAATTGCGGGAACTAAAAGTGTAGTTGGAAGTGTTAGAGAAAAAAGGGTTCATCCGGCCTAGTACATCTCCATGGGCAGCGTTGGGGTTGTTTTTTATGAAGGCGGATGGAAGGTTGTGGTTATGCATCGAATATCATAGACTAAATCAAGTTATGATAAAGAACTGATATCCACTTTCAAACATTGATGATTTTTTTGACCAATTGAGGGGAGCTCAATGGTTCTCCAAGATTAACTTGTGATCAGGGTGTCATTAGCTACGGGTGCAGAAGGAGGATATTCAAAAAACAACTTTTAGATGTAGATATGGATATTATGAGTATGTTTTTATGCCCTTTGGTATAATGAATTCACCATAGGTGTTCATGGAATTGATGAATCAAATATTTTAGAGATATTGTAGATGCCGGAAAAGTCCGTTGTTCCCAAACGAAGCTCCGGATGCGGAAAGTGAAGTGATATTTGGAGTCAAAGGCACGTTCCGGAGGACCCGGAGGACTTGCGCGAAATTTCAGAGACCCGCGCGCAAAGTTGAGTCGTGGCGCGCAATCCCCCCGGGATGCGCGCAATGCGCTGGGCCGGCGCGCTATTTTGCGCGCCCGTGGCCTGCGCGACTCCCTTGCATGCCGGGTCCTGATTCCGTGCCCGCGAAGGGAATTCCGCACCCGAGACCGGATTCCGCGCCCGGGGTTGCCTATAAATATAAGGCGACCCCCGACGTTTTGAAGGTTGCCAGAATCCGAAGCGTCGCTCGTTCGCGCAATCCAACCCCTTTCGCGCGCAATGCCGATCTTCAGGTAACCTCCTTTCTTTCGCGCAATAGATCCTTGGGGTTTGCCTTCGCGCGCAATCCCCTTGCTCCTTTCCTTTGAATAATCCTTAACCCGAAGGCCTTTGCGCGCAAACGAAGCCTCTTGCGCGCAATTGCCCCCGGGTGCGCGCAATCCAGCCCGATTGCGCGCACCCCCCATTTTCAAAGTGGCCATTCGTTAGAGAATGAGTCGTTGCCCCCGCGAGCTGTCCGAAGCCCGGTGCGCGCAATCTCAATCACCCGCGCGCAAAGGGCTGGCCCAATTGCGCGCCAGCCCGCCATTTTGCGCGCCGACCTGCTGTTTTGCGCGCAAAGCTCCTCTTTTGCGCGCAATCCGCCAGGGTCGCCCCCTTTGACCCCCTGAGGGTACCCGCCTGCGTGGCGCCCGATGATCTTCATCCTGGGTGCCCGCACCATGCGTTGTCTTCCCGTGGGGCCCTCCAGGCTTGCGCGAAGTGACACGGACCCATCAGCGGCAACCAACGTCCAGCATGACGTTAAACTGCACATTCGTCCCGCATGACGCTAAACTGCATCCGTCCAACATGACGTTAAACTGTACTACGTCCAAGCTGCACGACGCTAAACTGCCTAGCCCCTATCGTCCGCGCTGTAAGACGTTAAACTGCCAAGCACCTTCGTCCTCAACACACGACGTTAAACTGTACTTCATCCGGCAAGACGTTAAACCGTCCGCTTCGTCCTCAACACACGACGTTAAACTGTACTTCGTCCGGCAAGACGTTAAACCGTCCGCTTCGTCCTCAACACACGACGTTAAACTGTACTTCGTCCGGCAAGACGTTAAACCGTCCGCTTCGTCCTCAACACACGACGTTAAACTGTACTTCGTCCGGCAAGACGTTAAACCGTCCGCTTCATCCTCAGCACACGACGTTAAACTTTACTCCGTCCGGCAAGACGCTAAACCGTCCGCATCACTCGATCCCGTGCCTCGCACGCAGGGTCCCCCCCGGTTTGGATGTGGCCCCCACCCGCTCGTCTCTGCAGGGATGTCGGGATTTCCCCTCTTTAGGGATGATTTAATGGGAGCGGCTTTTCCCTACGGGGGTAGGGTATTACAAACCCCTAGTTTCTTGTGGGGGGCTGCACATGTGTATCTCCATTGCGCCTCCCCACTGCCGAAGCCAGTAGAGGGTGTGATTGGGATCGAGGTGTCTCCTACTTTCGGTCCTAGTCCCTTCCAACTGAGTTTTGCCGCATCCGGGCTGCCTCAAGTGCGTATGTCCTGACAGAATGAACTACGTGGACTTTGATCCCTGTCTTCTAAACAGGGTACGTAGGAAGCCTCCCTGAGGTTCAAGCCCACCACCTGGTCGTCCCGGTCGTATTCACGTCGGTTCGTCCATCAGTGGACCCCTCCAGGGTTCACGCTTGCGTCGATTCACCTATGAATCCGCCCCTGTGGGAGACTGCCCGTGTGTATCTCCACTGTGCCTCCCCACAGCCCCTTTTTCCACCTCTCCTTTTATCGTCCAGCATGACGTGAAACTGTGATCCACCCGGCCGTTCCATCCCCCTCTGTGCGAGGTGGTTCGGTTCAATCCTCCGCCCGGCGGCCTCGACCTCTTCGTGAGTCGGCTTGCCGACGTCCAGCATGACGTTAAACTGTATACCCGAACTACGTCGACTTTGATCCGTGCTAACGCGCGGTACGTAGGAAGACCTACGGGGTCCAAGCTCTTCACTCCATCATCCATCCTGATCCTTACCCGGGCCGCCACATCCCAGTGGGGTCATGCCACTTCTCTCCACTCCACATCACTTGGGAAGACGCCCATGCGCTGGCCCCAGCGTCGGAGGTTCCCCGCAAGGGGTTCTGTCATCTGATCCACTTTTCGTGTTGATCGGTCCGATGCCGTCCCCGCTGGACGTTAAACTCGCGGCGTACCCCGTGTTAAACATGGGAAGCTGAGGAAAACCTCAGGGGACACAGTTCCCCGCACCCAGTGCGGGATGCCTCAGGCCATCATGCCTTCGAGAAGCCCTATTAGGGACGGAAGACAGACGTGCAGAGCCGCAGTGTTACGACACGCCCCCAGCACCCAGAGCCACCCGGTCTCCTCACCGCAGGTTGCTGCCCCGACCAGACTCCTTGGAGCGTCCGGGCGGAAGCAGCGTAATTAACCGGTGTCCATGAAGATATGGCACCGGGAACGAGATTCACGAGCATGTCTTAAATCTATGAGGGAGACCCGGATTAGGCGACGAGTTCCGAGGAGACGTCCAAGGAAGGAGGAGCCGACATCCCATCATCCCGGTTTCGATCAAAGAGCAGACGCCCCTGAATAAGGGACGGATGCCGCCTGCCTTTGGAATGCGGGACTGCGGGACCACAAGCCGCGCGCCCATCCCCTCGGGTTGACGGGTGCACGCGCGAACGCGTCCTGGCGGAACAGCGTAACCCGACGCACATCCGCACCGAAACAGAAAAATGGTGAACCCGACGTGAATCTCTTCTCCTCGATACGAAGACCGATGGATTTCAGAGGTGTTGGAAGACCGGCATGTTGCCCAGCCAAGCATTCAGTCTTACCCGCCAGGGGATGGGGAAGGGACATCGGGCACTCCGTCTCGTAACGTCGAGGGCCTGGGTTCCCCCCACGGAAGGCGTCGTGGCGCTAATGGTTGGTTGTCGATTCCTTTTTCCTGTCAGTGTTAATGGGTCCTTCTCCCTGCTTTCAGAAATCAGGTCGCCCGATCCAGTGCCCGATCGCCACCCGCCCACTGGCGCAGGGGTAGGGGAAACACCGACGCGGCTCCTCCGCGCGGTCCCGCCCGTTCCACAGCCGTCCCAGCAACCGCAATTGCGGGATGACCACGCCCTCTCTCCCCCTCGGAGGTCATCCAGAGAAGGGTGATCAACACCCTGGTGCGGAGATATGAGGAAGAGGGAGTCATCCCCACTAGGGACATGGCTCGCCTAGACCTTGAGGAGGCCGCACCTCGCCACCACCGCCGCCCCCGAGGGCCGCGCAGGGAGGCACCACTGCCCACCTCAACGTCCAACCGCTTCGGGAGCTTATCCCCGGAGCGCTCTGACAGTTCCCTTCCCTATGCGGATGAGGTGGGAGATGTCCGGGATCACCCTATCCGGGATTCGCTCCAGGGATCTACGGTAAGGACTCCCGCCAGGCCATGGCGACACCGCCGCCAGGCCTCTCAAGTCGAAGAGCGGGCTCCCCACCTGCCCGCGCCGCTCATCCCGACTCGTCTGTCCCGACGCCAACGTCGGGCACGAGCGGAGGAGGATGCCCGCCTTGGGGCCCTAGCAACAGCGGCCGCATTGGCCTAAGCCACTGTTGGCTCCAGTCGCCAGGCCCCTGCACATCCTGAGCAGGGTAACCTCTATGCCCGACCTGGATCGAGGCCCCGACCGCCCCAAAGGCAGGTTGGGTCGACTCTCCCGGTTGCTGGTACAGGTAGTAGCCACCGCGGACCACCTCGCGGTAGCGCTATTCACCAGCGGGATCTACTCCGTGTGGCCGATCCAGGAGGCACGGGTCATCCCACCTTCCGATCCCAGCCCGGAGGCCTGCCCGGAATCATCTCTCCCCGCGTCCCCTTTGATATATGTCCCGGTGCCCCTCGCACCTTGGTTTCCAGTCCTCTTGGCCCCAGCACCAGTGCGGCCGGAGGACGCCAGGACAGAGATCAGCCCTGCCCCGAAGAACCACCCAGGGGCAGGAAGGCAAGGCGTCGACGCCGAGGGAAGAATGTTACGGAATTCCGGACAGAGATCCGACCGGTTCGCTTCTCTGATTCAGAGGCGGAGTACGATTCGGCGACAGAGCCCTTTCCCCAATCCCGCCAGTCAAGGGCAGGGGTAGGAATGCGGCACGTCAGCCTCGTGCTCCCCGAGAGCGAGATCGATGTGATCCCCGCTTCTCTCCGAAGGTATATCCGGAGTAACGAGGGCCTAGCAGACCCCCAAGGATCAAGCTTGCGGTTGGTACCGGCCCCTCCGGAAGCGCCTTCCGCCTCGATCGGGGAAGCCAGAGACTTTTTCTGGGGACCGACGGTCGAACCACGATCTGGTGCACCCTCGGCGAGCACCGATGCTACGGCAGGATGTTCGATCGCCGGCCCGTCCTATCGTGATGTGGTAGCCAGGGCACCGCCACCCTCATAGGGCGGCCCGGGATATGGAGGCCAATCGGCCTGTTCGCCGTATTCACCGCCGGCCAGCCCGTCAGCCCGGCGGCCCGCCTCGGTGCCACTGCCGGTTCCCCGTCCATTCCCAGCCATTGAAGAGGACCAAGGAGATCTGGGTCCCGAGTTTGAGTCGTGGAGCTTCTGGACCGTCCTTGCAGAGGGCCACTTCCATGAGAAGTTTTGGCCAGTCGCAGGACCGAGCTTTGATGCACCCGAATCGCTCACCCCGGATGAGTTCGAATGCTTCCGACGAACTCTCCGGGCGACTCGCTCCTGTCTTCACCGCCTACAAATGCCATACCCCGGGAGTCAAGTGCACCTGGAGGATATTGGTGAGCAGTGCCGTCAAATTGACCTGGCCATGCTCCCCGCGGCTCGGCACCCCGGGTCATTTGAGCACCACGAGGCCCTCCAACGACGATGCGTTGAGTGTTTTCAAGTACTCCGCAAAGTTATCGAGGAAGCCACTCCCCACGTGTATATCCGTGGATGGGGGCAGTACGCTACCCTACGCTTCAGTGTGATTCGCCGACAGCCCGATTCGCTGGGTGGCCCTGAGGGTATATCCCCAGGGACAGAAACGGTCAATATGGCTGACCTGTCGGGAGAGGGGAACGACTTGGAACTTCTCGACGGGGGCTTCCCCCCCGAAGACAAGCCGTCGTCAGAGCCATCGGTGAGAGTCACTCGTCATCAGAGGAACCTCCTGGGGCTCCCCGCACCCACTGAATCACTGACGTTGAGCCGAAACGTCAGCAAAGGAAAAGAGCACAGTGAGGCTATAAAGCCCGCCGACCCATCTGCCTCCATGCAGAGGGCAGAGGAGGATCCCGAGAAGGCTACGCTACGTCAGCAGCTCGCCGAACAGAAGAAGCTGGTTGACCAGCTCCTCGCCGAGCGCGCTGCAGAACGGCGGCCAGACTACGGTGATCCTAGGCCAGGACAGCAGGGACCGGAACAACCGCTCCTTGACGAGACTCTCCCGGGCAACCGTGATTACGCCGTGTTCGCCGACAGGAGAGAGGCCATTGCCTACGGCAAGAGGGCGCGGTATGTTTCGCCACACCCTCCCGAGCGGCGTGACTACCTGAGAGACCCCGCTCGGATTCCTCCCGCTGCCCCAAGGGCCGCTCCGCCCGCCATCCCACGAGCTGCCGAGTTCGACGACCCGGTCGACGACCCGATTGAAGGGCCGTGCAATGCGCTCGTGGTTAGAGATCCTCGCCAGGACTGGAACCCATGTCCGGACGATCCGATGGCGGCACTCATTGCCCGCTTGGAGGCCTTGGAGACTCGGCAGGTGGCGATCCCACCGGACGGCAAGCCCTACCCAGCATGGGTGGATGACATGTCGGCGCCTCCGGGATTCGGGAATCCCACTTTCGCTCCCTTCAACGGGACTGGAGATCCACCACAGCATTTAGCCCACTTCAACTCGAGGTGCGGGCCTATGTTGGGGACTCCGGCGCAGCAAGAGGCCGCTAAGCTTCGCTGCTTTGTTCAGACACTGGAAGGGCCATCATTTGTCTGGTACAGCCAGCTCCCCGTCGGGTCGGTAACCAGCTGGGAGGACCTCCGTAGACAGTTCCTCTACCAGTTCAGTTCCACGACCCGGAAGACAAGTATCGCAGACCTCTTCAAGTGCAAGCAGAGGCCTGATGAGCGAGTCGCGGACTTCATCGCCTGATGGAAGGGTCTCACGTATTCCCTTGACATGCCATTGACTCAGGAGCAGTTGCTGACAATGTGCGTCAGGAACGTCAAGACCGAGCTGGTCCCTTCCCTGATCACTCAAAATTACCCCGGAGGGTTCAGGGACTTCTCAGACAAAGCTCAACGTCTTGAGGAATCCCTGCAACAGGCCAGCCAGGCACACCCGCTGCCTCCTATGATTCCTGCAAGGAGATTCAGCAGGGCTGAGCCCGCTGCTGTCGCCCAGATAGAGGCCCCCAGGCCATTGGAGCTGCTGCCGGCGAGGCCAGCTCCACAGCCTCACAGGAATCCGCCTCCACGGGCTCAGTTCCCGGCCCAGCAGTGGCAGCCTCAGAACCGGCCGGCCCCTCTGCGTAATGTACCGCCACAACCCAGGCGAGATAATCGGGGTCCACCCCCTCGGCCGGCCCCTCCATCCCCTCGTCAAGACCACGCTCCCAGGGGCCTGCGACACCTGACTTACTCATTCCACGAGGATCAGGTCCCCGGTTATTTCCGGAGCGCCCTGGAGCAGAGGATTGTGCGACTGCCTGAGTGTTGGAGGCCAGAGGAGGCACATCTTACGAATAACCCCCGCTACTGCCCCTACCATCGGGCCCTGGGGCACACCATCCAGCGGTGCTATGTGTTTAAGGATTGGCTCCAAGACCAGATTAACAACAATGTAATCAGGTTGGGCCCAGTTCCGGCACAAGTGGCGGGCGTGTTCGTGGGATCAGATGACGATAGTGGCAACGAGGACGAATGGCAGCTGGTCTCCGACCGCGGATCCCAGAAGTATAAAAACTGGATGGCCCGCAAGACGACCATTCGCGCCCATGGAATCATCCGTGCGCGCTTGAATCAGGCTGAGCCCCCAGAATCTGCGGGTGCTGCTTCGGCATCGTCGTCCCAGCCTGCCTCTTCCAAAAGGAGCAAACGGCGGCAGCGCAAGAAGGAAGAGCGCGCCCCGCCAGTTCCGCCACTATCCCGCACTCTCGGCGATTTCATGCCCCCGGAGATGGGGGTCCCTCCTCGGATCCGCCCGGTGATGGATGATTCGTCCGATGACGGTATTGGGTACGCTTCGGTTAACACCGTCGAGCTGGTAAATCCCTTTTCGGTTCCCGACGTTGAAGAACACCAGGTGGACCTCCCTAGTGTCCCCGGTCGTCGCCACCGTCGGAAGAACCGCAGCAGCAGGAGTCGCCGGGGCACAACCGTTGGTACCTCCAGCCAGGCCGTGCACGCCACTGAGACTAGGCAGCAGGCTCAAAACCGAGCACAACGTGCGCCGCCCCCCCATTCGGGGATGACGGATTCGCCCCCGCCGCTGTTTGTGGTGTGGGACCAGGCAGAACCGCCTCAGCCGCGTCGCGACCAGCTCCGCCCTGCCAGGAGTCCATCCCGGCCTCCTGACCCCAGTACGGTGACCACTTCCTGGACTGCAGCCAGTGAACAACGAGATGCGCCAAGTACCAGTCGGCCGCCGATCCAACCGGCAAGGCCCGTCATGCCGCCAACCGCAGAGCAACCTCCTGCAACCAGGGGCTCGCGCTTGGCCAAAAAGTATGATGTCCTGAAGCACTTGGCCGACATCCCAGCAAGGCTCTCCATCCTTGAGGCTCTGCGCATGTCATCTGAGATGCACGAGGCACTCGCTGAAGCCCTGAAGAGCCCTCTCCAGTTTGAGACAGAGGTTGCGGCTGCAGAGGCCTTTCACGCCGAAACGATCGAGGACGCCGAATGTCAGGCAGTTATCTCGTTCTCTGGTAAGGATGGAGACCCTCCTATACAGGGACACATTCGTCCGCTGTATGTCACTGGCCAGTTCAATGGCCTTGAAGTCCGGCGCTGTCTTGTCGACACGGGGTCCGGGATTAACCTGATTCCAACTCGGACGCTCTGGAGATTGGGGTTGTCTGAGGATGACTTGATTCCCTCCGACCTCAGGATCCAGGGGTACGACCACACCGAGCAAACCCCGGTCGGCAAGATACGTTTGAAGACCCAGTTCGGTGACTTGGTTGCCAACACCGAATTCATGGTGGTCTCTCAGGACACTGCGTACAACGCATTGATGGGCAGGCCATGGCTCCACCTTCACGCGGCGGTTCCCTCGTCATACCACCAATTCCTCAAATACTCCCTTAATGGTCGAGTAGGCGTGCTTCAAGGAGATGCCTCTCCTTTTGCCTCGTGTGAAGCCCGCTATCTGGACACGGACTATTACAAGAGCAAGGATAAGCAGATCCTGGCAGGTGAGGTTGAGCCTGTCGCTGTTGCAAGTGATCCCTGGGCAAGTCTGGATGACGCTTACGTCCTCCCGATTCACCGGTTGGACGTCGCCATGGTCTCGATGGCCCGCGAGTCTCCTAATGAGATGACCGCGACCGCCCGCGCCAGCACCAGTGGCCCAGCAGGATCTGGTAGCCCCAATGCAGTTTCCAACGCAGTCTCTCCTGTGGACGATCCCTCCCCGAGTGGAGAGGATATGGAAGACGCACCCCCAGCCTTTGAGGAGGGCGTCCCCGCCACGGTTGATGAGTTAATACAGCTAAACCTTGGAACCGAGGCCGATCCAAGACCCACATTGGTCAGTGCCGCCATGCCCTCTGAGGAGCGGCAGCAGTACGTGGACTTTCTCAGGCAGCACCGTGATGTGTTCGCTTGGGGCTATGACGAGATGCCGGGGCTAGATCCTCAGGTAGCCGTCCACCGCCTTGGTCTCCCAACGAACCATCGCGGGTTCAAGCAGCCTCCCAGGAAGATGCACCCGTCCCACGGTGCCATGGTTGAGGCCGAAGTTGACAAGCTTATCAAAGCCAACTTCGTGAGGGAAGTTCAGTACCCCAAATGGCTGGCCAACATTGTGCCGGTCAGGAAGAAGAACGGGAAGATCAGAGTCTGCATTGACTTCCGCGATCTCAACCGCCACTGTCCGAAGGATGATTTTCCCCTTCCAGTGATAGAGCTGTTGATTGATGCCACAGCAGGGTTCCAAGCCCTCTCCTTCATGGATGGATACTCCGGATACAACCAAATTCGGATGGCCCCTGAGGATGAGGAGTTCACTGCCTTCAGGGCCCCCCAAGGTACCTTTTGCTACCGGGTCATGCCCTTCGGCCTGAAGAATGCAGGTGCCACCTATCAACGGGCGATGCACCGCATATTCAAGCCAATCCTCGGCACACTGGTGGAATGCTACGTCGACGACTTGGTAGTCAAATCGCGCCAGCGTCAGGACCATCTCAAAGATCTTGAGAAAGTGTTCGGCTTCCTCCGGTCTCGCTGCCTGAAGATGAACCCGTTGAAGTGTGCCTTTGGGGTCACCTCCGGAAAGTTCCTTGGATTTGTGGTAAGATACCGGGGTATTGAGATCGACCCAGAGAAAATCAGGGCGATTAGCCAGATGCCTCCCCTAGGTACCATCCGGGAACTACAAGGGTTCCAAGGCCACTTAGCCTATATACGCCGATTCATCGCGAATCTGGCCGGCAAGTGTAAGCCTTTTTCTCGGCTCATGAAGAAAGGTGCCACCTATGTATGGGATAAAGAGTTTCAGACCGCTTTCGAGGAAATCAAGCAGTACCTGCTTCAACCTCCGGTTCTGATGCCGCCTGTATCCGGGAAGCCGCTGGTCCTCTATGTGACCGCCCTGGAACGGTCCCTGGGTGCCCTTCTCGCCCAGAAGAACAACGAGGGAACGGAGAATAGCCTCTATTACCTCAGTCGCATGCTCCTCGATGCAGAAGTTAGGTATTCCCCCATCGAGAAGAGCTGCCTGGCGCTCGTATTTTCCGTACAGAAATTACGGCACTACTTGCAGCACCATGAGGTACAGTTGGTTTCTCGGGTAGACCCGTTGAAATATATCCTGAGCCGACCTATGTTGACTGGACGTCTAGCGCGGTGGGCTGTGATTCTCCAGCAGTTCGACATCAGGTATGTGTCTCAGAAGGCCATCAAAGGGAAAGCATTGGCAGACTTTCTGGCAGCTCACCCGACCTCCGCGGATCAGCCGCTGGATCTAGGCTTTCCTGATGAGACCATTCTCTCGGTTGATCGAGCCGATCCATGCTGGCAGATGCACTTTGACGGTGCCTCCCGGAGCCCCACCGGTAGAAGACTCGATAATCCTAAGCTCAACAGAGTGGGCTTGGGCATCGTCTTCATTACCCCGGAGCGAGCTGTGCTGCCATACTCGTTCCTGTTGTCAGAGGGCTGTACCAACAATGAGGCGGAATACCATGCCCTCATCACCGGCCTCGAGTTGGCTCTCGAGATCGACGTGCCCCGTCTGTGCATGAAAGGGGACTCCGAGCTGGTCGTTAAGCAGATCAATGGAGACTATGTTGTCAGGAAGTCGGAACTTGTGCCATTGCTGGAGTGCACCCTCCTTCTGATGGCCTGGTTCCCTTCTCGGCCAGAAATTGTCCATATTCCCCGGTCGCAGAACGGTCGAGCAGATGCTTTGGCCAGCCTTGCTGCGTCACTTGCGGAGCCTGAACAGGACAACCTGATCGTCCGCGTGACGCGCCGCAGGCTCATCGCTACCGTTATCCCGGAAGAAGATCGCGGCCCGTTGGTAAGTAATCTCACCACGGTTTCCCCTATGCCCGGAGCCCCGAGTACCCCAGATAGGACAGTCGGACCAGCCCCTGATTGGAGGACGCCCTTGGTTGAGTACCTCCAACATGGCATTCTCCCGTCAGATCGGGCCGAGCGCGAGCGAGTTCGACGCCGCGCATCGCAGTTTGTCCTCCAAAGCAGCCCCGACCTGGAGCAGATCCTCTACAAACGCAGATTTGATGGTGTTCTCCTCCGTTGCCTTCAGGGAGTTGAGATCCCACGAGTCATGCAAGAGGTTCATGCTGGTTCATGCGGTGCCCACCAGACTGGGCCGAAGCTGTCCCACCAGATTCGGAGGTTGGGATACTTCTGGCCCTCCATGATCCATGACTGCATCGAGTATGCCAGGAGGTGACATGCGTGCCAGGTTCATGCGAACTTTGTGCATCGGCCGCCGGAGCCTCTCCATACCACTAGGTATTCCTGGCCCTTTGCAGTCTGGGGTCTGGACGTTGTGGGACCTTACCCGCCGGCGACAGCTCGCCAGTGCCGGTTCATTCTAACCGCCACGGACTTCTTCTCCAAATGGGCAGAGGTGATTCCGCTCAAAGAGGTCAAATCCTGTTCGATCGCTGACTTCGTGACCTCCAACATCATCTATCGATTTGGAGTGCCTCACGCTATCCTCACGGATAACGGAACCAATTTCTGGGAAGCCGAGTTGAAGAAGTTGTACGCCAAGTATAACATTCGCTCGAACCATACATCTCGCTATCATGCGCAGGCGAATGGACAGATCGAGGCGTTTAACAAAACCCTCTCTAACATTCTGCAAAAGATGGTTGGTCAGAACAAGAAGAGTTGGCCGGACAAGCTCCCCAACGCCCTCTGGGCTTATCGGACGACGACTCGCAATTCCACCCAGATGACCCCTTATTCCCTGGTGTTTGGAGCTGAGGCCGTCCTGCCCATTGAGATCTAGTTGCCGTCCTTGCGCACTGCGGTCTACGACCAGCAAGCGTCGGACAGAGTTGCTGAAGCCCGTCTAGTCGAGTTGGAAGCACTGGATGAGAATAGACTTCGCGCTTTGCACAACTTGGAGAGGCATCAAAGCAGAATGGCTCGAGCTTTCAATAAGAAGGTTCGCCTCCGCTCCTTCCTGCAGGGTGATCTAGTGCTAGTCCTAAGAGCACCGATGATCCCCGGCAGGAAGCCGCCCAAGTTGGAGCCCAAGTGGGAGGGACCTTTTGTTGTCCACAAGGTCTATCCCAATGGCGCGTACTCCCTAGCGACTATGGATGGTGAGCGTGTCACTCCTCCCACCAACGCTAGGTTTCTCAAGCAGTACTTTGCCTGAGTACACTACGTCCTGCACGACGTTAAACTGCATACGTCCGCGCGGCAAGACGTTAAACTGCCAAGCATCATTCGTCCAAGCTACAAGACGTTAAACTGTTCAGCATACGTCCTGCACGACGTTAAACTGCAAACTGCCAATCATCATTCGTCCAGGCTACAAGACGTTAAACTGTTCAGCATTCGTCCGCGCTGTAAGACGTTAAACTGCCAAGTGCTTTGTCCTGCATGACGCTAAACTGCACCACGTCCAAGCTGCACGACGTTAAACTGCCCAGCATATCGTCCTGCATGATGTTAAACTGCCCCTCAAGAACTACGTGCGGCTTGATTCCCATCCTTATGGGATACGTAGGACCGTCTGGACATTCATGTTTCAGGCCCAGCCCCATCCTTCGGGAATTTCCATCCCATCTCGGGCCCTTGGCCCAGTTGCCTCCGGGTGTGCGGCGTATGGTGTGAACGCGGGGCTATGCCCTCATTCACGTCGGTTTGCTCGCCACGCTGTACGCCCCCCACGTTTGGGGATGCCTTCTGCTCCCCCCTTCCTTTTTTCTCTCTTTTCGTCCTGCATGACGTTAAACTGCACTTCAAGAACTACGTGCGGCTTGATTCCCATCCTTATGGGATACGTAGGACCGCCTGGACATTCATGTTTCAGGCCCAGCCCCATTTCCCGGGAATCTCTATCCCGTGTCGGGCCTCTGGCCCAAGTTCCCCTCCTTTTTGTGCGAGGCGTATCGCGTGAGCGGGGGATCATGTCCTCATTCACGTCGGTCTACTGGCCGCGCCGTACGCCTCCCCCCGTGTGTGGGACTACCTCACACCTCCCATCGTCCTGCATGACGTTAAACTGCCTCTCAAGAACTACGTATGGCTTGATTCCCATCCTTATGGGATACGTAGGACCGCCTGGACGCTTATGTTTCAGGTCCAGCCCCGTCTCTTGGTTGATCACGGGGATCTTCCCTCTTTTGGTTGCTCTCAGGGTGAGTCCTCCGACCCTTTCCGGTGATCTGTTAACATGTTTTGGGTACTTTGGTCTATGACTCGTAGTGTCAGATTCAATCCCGACAAGTCTTGTGTTGCTTGTCAGGCCTCGTGCTTCCTCTTGTTCGAGCCTTCACTCAAAGGGATCCTCGTTAGCGGTTTGGGTACGATGCCTCAGAGCTCTCCTACCGCTCCGGGTCGATTTACCGGCGGGTCTTGGGCCGCAAATCGATATGAATCCTGCGATTGAGCGGTCGATGCTCGTTTTCTTGCCCCGTCTTAGGCTGACGCGATCGGATGTTGTGTTGCGAATATGGTCAGCAACGTCCTTGATCGCCATGTCGTCTCTTTCAGGCTCTGAACATTGGTTGCGCAGTCCTCATCACACTCCGCCTTTGGGTGTTGTAGTGGAATCTCGACACTCTCTTCATACTGACCTTCAGTACACCTCTACACGTTAGGCAGACCAACCAGGGTAATGATGTTGTTCGAGGCTCCCATGATCTGAGCACCAAGGATATATGCGGATGTCCTCCCTAAGGGCCATGCGTAGCTGGACCCTCGTCCCCATAAGGAGGAAGGAGTCGCCCGAACAATCGCGTTCTAGGCCCAGTATATCTGGAGGCTAGCATCTCTGCCCCTCGGGTGATGGACATACGCAGACCCCTATCCCAAGACTCTTCTCCTGGAATCGTGCGTGACCGCAGGGCTGGGTATGTTCCCACCTCCGCCGTGTCCGCCGTACCGCGATAAGCGGATTCCTCCATGGTCCGAACCACACGACCTTAAACTGTGTTGTCTGGTCCTACCACACGACCGTAAACTGTGATCGTCTTGGCCGCCCGACGAGAAACGGCACTGCATCGTGATGTCCTCCTCAGGGGACACTCATGTTGGGCGCTGGTTAATAACCACGCCATTCATCAATGCCTTCCGTGGCTTGATTATTGTGGCGACGCCAGAGATTTCTCAATCACAGGCATGTCGCCGCACAAAGAAAAACCATTCATCTTTAAGGACAAACAAGAAATATCAAATGTCGCTCCTTCTGTGTGCGAGGGTCAGACCCGCACTCTTCCCCGCGCTGGTGCCCGATTGTGTTGTGCCGCGCCTCAAGAACTACGTGTGGCTTGATTCCTATCCTTATGGGATACGTAGGAATGCCCGGATGTTTGAAACTTCGGGTCCAGCCCCCCACCTCTTAGAGATTCCCCCTTCTCCGGGGAATCCGCCGCCTTCAGGTCACCCTCAAGGCGTGTTCCCCGACCCCTTGCAGTGGTCCACCGGTGTCAAGAGTACTCTGGTTTATTGCCAGGAGGGTCAGGATCCGCTTGGTCAGGTTTCCTCCACTTTTCAGGCTTCGTGCTCCCTTTCATTCGGACCCATCGTGTACGCCCTGGGTGGAGCCCCCGTGAACGGTTCGGACACAATGCCTCAGTGCTCTCCCACCGACTCGGGCCGGTACCCCCAATGGCCTCGGGCAGCAAATCGATATGAATCCTGCGATTGAGCGGTCGATGCTCGTTTGCTGCCTCATTCCACCAACGGTTAGTGCGATATTGATGCTGCTTTTCCGCCACGGTCGGCAGTACTCCCATATCGTTACTCCGGTGCCCCCAGTCCTTGAGTGAATGGCCGCATGATTCACATTTTCCACCTCCCATTCTGACCAAGCGAAACCTCGACACTCTTGACACTATCCCTTAGTGCATCTTCGCATATCCAGGGGATAGGACCACGATGTGGCGTACTTGGAGGTCCTTATGGTCCGAGCTCTAAGACCTTAAACTAAGATCTACCCTTATGGTCCGAGCTCTAAGACCTTAAACTAAGATCTACCCTTATGGTCTGAGCTCTAAAGACCTTAAACTAAGATCTCTCCTTATGGTCCGAGCTCTAAAGACCTTAAACTAAGATCTCTCCTTATGGTCCGAGCTCTAAGACCTTAAACTAAGATCTCTCCTTATGGTCCGAGCTCTAAGACCTTAAACTAAGATCTCCCCTTATGGTCCGAGCTCTAAGACCTTAAACTAAGATCTTCCCTAAACGGGATTCTGCGTCCTGCATGACGTTAAACTGCACTCGCAGAACTACGTATGGCTTGATCTCCAGCCTGATGGAGTACGTAGGAACGCCCGGGCATTCCGACTCGGGTCCAGCCTCAGGGATCGTTAAGTCCCGCCCCTCCTCATCGCCGGCCGTCTGGCCTGACTTCGGGTAGAGTGGTGCAGTTGTGATATTCTCCCCGATTTAGCTCGGGATGCCCCATTACAATGGTGGGAAGCGACGGTTTCCTCGTCAAAGAGGTGCTGTCTGAGAATTGGGGTGATTCACGGCCAGATTAGTGCATCCGCCTAATACGCTTTCCCCACGGTGGTGCAATTCTGAGAGCGTTGGATTCTGTCCGAACAATCGTCACTTCGCCCCACGCTTCGCATGCCCTGTTGATCTGGATTTCCACCCTTGTGTCTGAAGGAACCCCCAAAGCGGTATTCATGATGACATGTGGTCCGCCTCCTGCAATATGAATGATGACCTTCGGTCCGTCTATTGCAGTTGTTATGGTCGATCCACTGTCCGCCTACCGTCTTGGGCATTTCCTGGAAGGCCGACCGTTGTGGATGTCTGGATTCGGGACACGCGATTCACCCTTTCTCATTTCCCTATGTTCGGATAAAATCTCAACGCCCCTAGCATTGTCCCGCTCGTGTGTTGGAACAAGTTGGGGGGATGATACATTGATTAGGCTTGAGGTCTCCTTTCCTAGGAATGACCTCCCTCTTTTCTCCAGCAATCCAGGCCCAACTATGGATGCCTGATGCTTGGTTAACGCTCCCGCAAGACAGTGAATTGTGGTTGAGCATGTTAAGCCAAAAGATGCAGATAAATATATTGATTCATACAAATGGATCAAAGTAGCGGAAGCAAATGTTTTGGGAACGGAAAAACAAAGCCCTTAGGGATTAGCGTGCTGAATGAGTCTTTCTAATGCCGCTACCCTTTGGCTGGTGGCCTCCAGAGCTTCTTCTCGCTCTCTGCGTGCCCTCTCTTCGTCGGCGGTCGCAGCACGCAGTTCGTCGATTCTGGCCTGTGCACGCTCCCGCTCGACCTGAATTGTGACCATCTGTTGCCCCGCCTCCGTCAGCTGTACCTGGGCATCAACCAGCTGGGCTGCTAGTTGCTCCACAAGCTCGGTACACGTTGCGACGAAGGCCTCCTTCTCTGCCGCCTGCCCTTCGAGGCGCCGGACTTCCTGCTCCGCCGCGAGGAGCGCCCGCGTGCTCTCCGACATGTCCCGACTTTGTGTGACGTCGGCACGCCGGCAGCTCTCGCGCATCTTTTCGGCCATGAAATCACGGACCGTCAGATGGAGGCGTTGAGCATCAGCTCCCCCGACACACAGGAAGCGCAGCCAGGTTTGAAGTGACCCCATGCGCCCCAGCCACTCCGATGGGTCTCGCTTGAGGAAGCGCTGGATGCACTTCCACCCCCTTCGGCGCGCTATCCGGCTCTCCTCGACTGCCTCCGCGTCCGAGTCGTCCATCTCCTCGGGGTCTGCAGGCCGGTAGGCAGGGAAGGCAGCCAGCAGGTCTGCTGCAGGGTCCGCCCCTGGGATGTCCTCACGGGGGATAGGTTCCCCAACATCTGGGCGACCTTCTTCTCCCGCCCCAGCGGCGCTGACACCCTCGTCAGCCCCCGACCTCTCTCCGATGTCAGCACCGCCGGCGTCCGCAGCCCCCTGATCAGCAGTTGGTGGGGCCGACTCGGTGTGGGAAGTCTGTTCCGGAGCAGGCGGCATGTCCACCACTGGTCCACTCATAGATGGCCCGGGTTCGGCAACCCGACGAGCCTCCAGTGTTGAGATCACTGCGCGGGGCATGCCATGGTTAGTCACGGATCGTCAATGGCAAGCACCAGCAGTAAAGCAAGGAGAAGTAAGGAGACTTACGGGAGTTCAGAGCGTCATCTTCCGCTATCCCGGCCGCCGCAGGAACAGTTGCAGCAGGGGGCCCTTCCGCGCTTGTCAATTCGATAATGGGTGCCTGGCCCCCGTCTTGTCCTGCTGGCACCTCTCCTACTCCCACTGAGGACGCCTGACCAACATCCGTGCGCTCCTGAGAAAGATGGAGAAATGGGATAGAAGCTGCATAAGAGAATGGATGAAGCAGATTGAGTGGGGATAGAAGCGGACCTCGAGGAGCTCAGTGACATCAACATTGTCAGAGCCGGCCACCTCGCCGCTCTCCCGCAGACTCCCCTGATGGGATCTTCCCTCGGAGCCTTCATCCTCCCCCATCTCCTCCTCTTCCTCGGAGTCGTTGCTACTGTCGTCTTCTTCCGGCGGCATCTGTTCTGGAGCGGGCTCTAGACCGAGCATCACCTTCACCAGAAGGGATGGCTTCGCACGCTGACCACGTTGGCGCGCGTAATCGTCCATGGTCGTCAGATACGCATACTGCCGGTTGAAGTCCACCCTGTCGGCAATATGGAGGTGCCCGACCTCTGGAAGATGGATTCCTTCTCTGAGAATCTTTCGCCAGATGGCGTCGGTCCCCAGTGACTGCCGCAGGGTCATCCAGGCCGACCACAGCGCCGGGAAGACTGCATCGTGGGAGGGTTCGAGCAGACGTCTCACCTGCTTCCCGGGCCGCTCTTCGACCACCGTGTGTGCCCCCTTTCTGGGCGCTGAGGTCGTAGCGGCAGCTCGCGATGTGCCCGCCGCCGAAGTCCCTGCCCGCGCCGGCTCCGCTGTTTGGCGCGCCTCCGTTCTCCCCTGTGTGGCGGCGCCTCGCCTCCTTCCTTGACGCCCGGTCTCCGCACGGGTAACCTCGAGCCGCCGAACTGGCTTCCGTAGAAGCCCCTCGGGGTACGCGATGACCCAGTGTTCGGCGTACTCGGTTTCCAAGCCTGCGTCAACCCCGGTAGGAGGGAGAGTGATGACGTCGCCAGAGCCGAAAGCGGCAAACATCAGCCACATCTGGCGAAGGACGCAAGGGTTCGTTTCCTCCCGGACAGCAGTGAATACCCTCTTTGGCATCCGTTGAAGGCACCCGAACTGCCTGGCGAACCGGGTTGGCACGTAAGGCTCGCAGATCACCTTCCCATCGATCCGAGCCACGAGCACCCCGCCCCGCATGTTTAGGAAGCATTCATGCTGCTCCAGCAGACCCTGCCCATTGTCGATCATCTGGCCGACGGGAGTGGGGAACGGACTGAAGTTGAAATTGGCATGATTGCCAATCCGAATCCTCACGCCCTCCTCACTTAGGGTCATCGGAGCGACCCCCGCGATGTTCAGCAGGGAGGGTCGCAGGCCGTTGCCCGGAGGAATGATGGCGTTCGGAAACGTGTACCCACCGAGGTGAGCAGCCACCCAGCCGTGGAAGAACTGAAAGGGCCCACAGATCCTTCGTGGCGACCCCCCTCGTGAGATGCGTCCCAGGATGGCATACAGCCTCGCCAGCACTGGGACCCCGAGGTTGTATCTTTTGTTGGCGGCCATAGCGCCCTCCATCGCCAGTGTCGCCGGGCGAACGCCCATTCTCGCGTCCCGCACTGGCAGGAGCCACCCACTCAGAAAGGCGGCCAGGAACGCCGCGTACCGGACATTTGGGTCACGGGCCTCGATGACGCGGTACCCCCATGAGCGGTAGTCGCCCGTCTCCAGGACCCGCCAGTACGACCCGTTCCGGCTCCTCTGAGCTGCGGTCGGGCACCGCTTCCCCCTGCCTGGCATCTTGACCGCCGGGTCATGCTCCAAGAACTGGCCGAACCACTCCTTGTAGGCTATGTCCTTCTGGAAGTCCTTGATCCCGAGCCGCTGCGTAGCCAGGTCAAGCAGATGCCAGGTCAGAATGGGAGTCAGTGACCTGTCCTCCCAGATGTTCTTCGGGGGCAGGAACTCATCGTAGTGGTAGCCCTCCAGCGGGACACCTCTGATGCAGTGGATGTCCCAGAGACCGATGCCGACCTCCCCATGGTTAAGATGGAAGGTGTTGGTATCCGGAGACCAGCGGGTGAACAGCTCCGGCCCGAGCTCGGACTGCTGGTAGAAGTGGAACTGCGACGTCCACACTGCCTCAAACAGGCCGATGTACCGCAGCTCCTCTGCGAAGTGATCGCAAGTGTGGCGTACCCAGAATGCCCAGGCCCACTCGCTGGTGAAATTGCCCCCAGATCGCAAGTCCCAGTCCTTCAGCCAACCCTTGGTGTCGTCAGTGACACTCTGGCGATATGTGCTCGAGTAGAGGGCTAGAGAATTCTCCGCAGTAGGCTCACCCCCGTCAATGGTTCGCGTCCTCGGGTTCAGGACATAGACGTCCAAGTGACTGGTCTCCCTGGCAGGATGCCCATTGTTGGTGATGTTATAGCGGGGAAGCTCGTCCTCCCGAGTCACCCAGGTCCGTGGCGCATCAACCTCGAACCCTGGCACCGGAACCTCATCTAGGATGTCGAAGTTCCAGAGCGGCAGGTTGTCCGACAGTGGATATGTCTTCTGGGCCGGCGTCAGCAAGTCGAACAGGGATTGATTGTTGGAAACAATCTCCTTGGCTCCGTAAACCTCCTCGTTCGCCGCCATCTCTGCTCTGCGAATGGCGGCATCCCCCTCATTTCCTTGATGCGCGGCCATCTCAGAAGTTTCGGGAGTCGTGCGGGTTAAGGGATGAAGTGTGCGGGATCGGACGAGGCTGGTAGAGAAGTTTGAAGGTTGGCGCGCAATCCAAGTGGACGGCGTGCAATCGGGAAGAATGTCGCGCAAAGTTCCGGGTTTTCGCGCAAAGACAGGCGAATTCCGGATGGTTTTGCGCGCCGATCGGGAGAATTTCGCGACCAGAAAAGGCAATTTCGCGCACGAGAGCGTTGAAGCTTATCGCGCGGAAGGCCTGTGTACGGAACGCGGAACCCTGGACCCCTATTTATAGACGAGGCCGGGATTCCGCGCCGCGCGGAACGCTCGATTGCGCGACCGCGGTTGCGAATTGCGCGCCCGGCGCCCCTTTTTGCGCGCCTAAGTCCCGCGCAGCCCAGGACTTCGGCATTCCGGCGTCTCCCTCGGAACCCGATCGTTGTGACCTCTCGCCGATCAGATTCTGAGGGGGGGCTTTTGTAGACGCCAGAAAAGTCCGTTGTTCCCAAACGAAGCTCCGGATGCGGAAAGCGAAGTGATATTTGGAGTCAAAGGCACGTTCCGGAGGACCCGGAGGACTTGCGCGAAATTTCAGAGACCCGCGCGCAAAGTTGAGTCGCGGCGCGCAATCCCCCCGGGATGCGCGCAATGCGCTGGGCCGGCGTGCTATTTTGCGCGCCCGTGGCCTGCGCGGCTCCCTTGCGCGCCGGGTCCTGATTCCGCGCCCGCGAAGGGAATTCCGCGCCCGAGACCGGATTCCGCGCCCGGGGTTGCCTATAAATATAAGGCGACCCCCGACGTTTTGAAGGTTGCCAGAATCCGAAGCGTCGCTCGTTCGCGCAATCCAACCCCTTCCGCGCGCAATGCCGATCTTCAGGTAACCTCCTTTCTTTCGCGCAATAGAGCCTTGGGGTTCGCCTTCGCGCGCAATCCCCTTGGCTTCTTTCCTTTGAATAATCCTTAACCCGAAGGCCTTTGCGCGCAAAAGAAGCCTCTTGCGCGCAATTGCCCCCGGGTGCGCGCAATCCAGCCCGATTGCGCGCACCCCCCATTTTCAAAGTGGCCATTCGTTAGAGAATGAGCCGTTGCCCCCGCGAGCTGTCCGAAGCCCGGTGCGCGCAATCTCAATCACCCGCGCGCAAAGGGCTGGCCCAATTGCGCGCCATCCCGCCATTTTGCGCGCCGACCTGCTGTTTTGCGCGCAAAGCTCCTCTTTTGCGCGCAATCCGCCAGGGTCGCCCCCTTTGACCCCCTGAGGGTACCCGCCTGCGTGGCGCCCGATGATCTTCATCCTGGGTGCCCGCACCGTGCGTTGTCTTCCCGTGCGGCCCTCCAGGCTTGCGCGAAGTGACACGGACCCATCAGCGGCAACCAACGTCCAGCATGACGTTAAACTGCACATTCATCCCGCATGACGCTAAACTGCATCCGTCCAACATGACGTTAAAATGTACTACGTCCAAGCTGCACGACGCTAAACTGCCTAGCCCCTATCGTCCGCGCTGTAAGACGTTAAACTGCCAAGCACCTTCGTCCTCAACACACGACGTTAAACTGTACTTCGTCCGGCAAGACGTTAAATCGTCCGCTTCGTCCTCAACACACGACGTTAAACTGTACTTCGTCTGGCAAGACGTTAAACCGTCCGCTTCGTCCTCAACACACGACGTTAAACTGTACTTCGTCCTGCAAGACGTTAAACCGTCCGCTTCTTCCTCAACACACGACGTTAAACTGTACTTCGTCCGGCAAGACGTTAAACCGTCCGCTTCGTCCTCAGCACACGACGTTAAACTGTACTCCGTCCGGCAAGACGCTAAACCGTCCAAATCACTCAATCCCGTGCCTCGCACGCAGGGTCCCCCCCGGTTTGGATGTGGCCCCCACCCGCTCGTCTCTGCAGGGATGTCGGGATTGCCCCTCTTTAGGGACGATTTAATGGGAGCGGCTTTTCCCTACGGGGGTAGGGTTTTACAAACCCCTAGTTTCTTGTGGGGGGCTGCACATGTGTATCTCCATTGCGCCTCCCCACTGCCGAAGCCAGTAGAGGGTGTGACTGGGATCGAGGTGTCTCCTACTTTCGGTCCTAGTCCCTTCCAACTAAGTTTTGCCGCATCCGTGCTGCCTCAAGTGCGTAAGTCCTGACAGAATGAACTACGTGGACTTTGATCCCTGTCTTCTAAACAGGGTATGTAGGAAGCCTCCCTGAGGTTCAAGCCCACCACCTGGTCGTCCCGGTCGTATTCACGTCGGTTCGTCCATCAGTGGACCCCTCCAGGGTTCACGCTTGCGTCGATTCACCTATGAATCCGCCCCTGTGGGAGACTGCCCGTGTGTATCTCCACTGTGCCTCCCCACAGCCCCTTTTTCCACCTCTCCTTTTATCGTCCAGCATGACGTGAAACTGTGATCCACCCGGCCGTTCCATCCCCCTCTGTGCCAGGTGGTTCGGTTCAATCCTCCGCCCGGCGGCCTCGACCTCTTCGTGAGTCGACTTGCCGACGTCCAGCATGACGTTAAACTGTATACCCGAACTACGTCGACTTTGATCCGTGCTAATGCGCGGTACGTAGGAAGCCCTACGGGGTCCAAGCTCTTCACTCCATCATCCATCCTGATCCTTACCCGGGCCGCCACATCCCGGTGGGGTCATGCCACTTCTCTCCACTCCACATCACTTGGGAAGCCGCCCATGCGCTGGCCCCAGCGTCGGAGGTTCCCCGCAAGGGGTTCTGTCATCTGATCCACTTTTCGTGTTGATCGGTCCGATGCCGTCCCCGCTGGACGTTAAACTCGCGGCGTACCCCGTGTTAAACATGGGAAGCTGAGGAAAACCTCAGGGGACACAGTTCCCCGCACCCAGTGCGGGATGCCTCAGGCCATCATGCCTTCGAGAAGCCCTATTAGGGACGGAAGACAGACGTGCAGAGCCGCAGTGTTACGACACGCCCCCAGCACCCAGAGCCACCCGGTCTCCTCACCGCAGGTTGCTGCCCCGACCAGACTCCTTGGAGCGTCCGGGCGGAAGCAGCGTAATTAACCGGTGTCCATGAAGATATGGCGCCGGGAACGAGATTCACGAGCATGTCTTAAATCTATGAGGGAGACCCGGATTAGGTGACGAGTTCCGAGGAGACGTCCAAGGAAGGAGGAGCCGACATCCCATCATCCCGGTTTCGATCAAGGAGCAGACGCCCCTGAATAAGGGACGGATGCCGCCCGCCTTTGGAAAGCGGGACTGCGGGACCACAAGCCGCGCGCCCATCCCCTCGGGTTGACGGGTGCACGCGCGAACGCGTCCTGGCGGAACAGCGTAACCCGACGCACATCCGCACCGAAACAGATATCTAGATTCTTTTGTGGTGGTATTTGTTGATGACATACTGGTGTATTCGAGATCAAGGGTCTAGCATGATTAGCACATGAAAATCGTGTTAGGGATCTTGAGGGATCATCGGTTGAATGCCAAATTGTCAATGTGTGACTTTTGGATACAAGAGGTTCATTTCCTTGGTCATGTTATTTTTGAGAGGGGTGTTTCAGTTGATTCAGAAAAGATAGATCTTGTTATCTCATTACAACCGCCAAATAATGATTTTGAGATATGGAGTTTCCTTGGTCTAGCTGGGTATTATCGACGTTTTGTTCATGATTTTTCACGATTGGCTTTGCCGATGAGAGCTTTAACAAGAAAGAATTTCCCATTTCAATGGGATGGGTATTGTAAGAAATGTTTTGAATAGATAAAGGGTTGTCTTACATCAGCACCACTCTTGGATTTTCCAGAACCAGGGAAAGGGTATGTGGTGTATTTTGACGCATCGAGATCAGGGTTGGGGTGTGTTCTCATGAAGGGGGATCATGTAGTTGCATATTTCTCACGACAGTTGAGGTTTCATGAGAATAACTACCCAAAACATGATTTGGAGTTGGTATCTTTGGTTCATGCATTAAAAATGTGGCACCATTATCTCTTGGGTGAGAAATTTACAGTCTTTACCGATCATAAGAGTTAAAAACCTATCTTCTCACAGGGACATTTGAACATTAGGCAAAAGAGATGGATGGAATATCTCCAGATGTTTGACTTTAACATAATGTACACACCTGGTAAGGGAAATTCGTTGGTGAATGCATTAAGTATGAAATAATATGCTCAAGTGGTGAAAAAAACATTGGATCAGTGGTAGTTGATGTCAGTAATAGACGACATGTGGTTGGAATATGAGGACTGGGGTGACAGAGTAGTCTTCTTTCAAGTTTTGTTGGTCCCTGACTTGGTTGGTTTCATTAAAGTGGCACAGGCTTCTGATTCCGAATGTTTAATGACGAGGTCGAAACTCAATGTTGGGGAACCATTGAGAACGTGGAACTGAATGGAAATTCAGCCTTGTGTTTTTATAATCGGATAGTGGTACAAGTGAATTTTCGAGAGGAACTTCTCAGGACTTATCATCATTCCAGGTGGGGTTTCCATCCTAGAATTCAGAGAATGTATAAAGCGTTGAAGGTGCAATTTTGGTGGGCTGGTATGAAAAGGGATGTGGCTGGGTTTGTCTCGAGATGCTTGACTTGCTAGAAAGTCAAGGTAGAGCATCAGCATCCAGCAGGCATGTTGCAGTCATTACCTATCCCAGTGTGGAAATGGGAGAAGATAGCAGTGGATTTTTTGACGGGTCTCCCATGAATGGTCCGGAAACACGATGTCATATGGTTGATTGTAGATCGGCTCACAAAGATAGATAATTTTATATGTATTCTTGAATCTCATATGGTGGAGGATCTATCCAAATTCTATATCTGGGAGGTGTTAAAGAGTCTTGGTGTTCAATTTTCAATTATATCAGATAGAGATCCGAGGTTCACATCTCGTTTTTGGAAATCCTTGCAGCAATCCCTTGGGACACAGTTGACTATGAGAAAGGTGTATCATCCTTAGACGAATGACCAATCTGAGAGGACAATGAAAACCTTGTAGGATATGTTAAGGGATTGTGTGATGGATTTTGGTGGCTCATGGGAGGATTATATACCCTTATTGGAGTTCTCATACAGTATCAACTATCAATCCTCGATACGCATGGCTCCGTTTGAATCATTTTGTTGGTGTCCTTGTCATTCTCCACTATGCTGGGTGGAAATGGGAAAATATTCACTAGTCGGGCCAAGACTTGTCCAAGAAACAATAGAGAATATCCAGTTGATTAGAAAAAGGATAGAGACCACTCAGAGTCATCATAAATCTTATGCATATCACCTTCGAAGACCGTTGTCGTTCGTTGTGGCTGATTGTGTCTTCTTGAGGATCTCTCCAAGGATTGGACATCATCGTTTTGGGAAGAAGTCCAAGTTACCTCCTAGATACATTGGACCTTTTTAGATACTGGAACAAGTTGGAGAGGTGGCATATCATTTGGCATTATGACCACAGTTCAGTTCGGTGCATAATGTGCACATGTATCTCAGTTGAAAAAGTATCAGCCTGATCTTAACCATGTGATCAGATGGTATCACATTGACCTTGAGTTGGATGATTCATTGATACATATCTCAGTATGGAATTTGTGTAGTAAATAGAAAGTCTTTTGGGTAAAAAGGATCGGTCTAGTGCATGTTTTATGGCTGCATGATCAGATTCAGGAAGAGACTTGGGAACATGAGAAGGAAATGAATGAACAGTGGCTGAAACTCTTTTAGTTGGGTGATTATTTCCTATATTCTAAGGAAAAAAAGTCCAATGGTGTGGAGAATATAGAACCACCAGTTTGAGGTATGTAGCCTTTTTTATGATTTTTATGCATTTAAAGTGCTTGGGGTGACTTTAGAGGAGGTTGAGAGAGTTTGGAATGGTTTTGAATAATTTTGAAGGGTTTTCTTAGGGATAACATTTTGATAACTCTTAGGGGAAACCATGCGGTTTATCCAGTAAACCGTGTAGGGGGAGGCATTAGGTGTCACACGGCCTACACACGGTTTGCCAAACCCCTGCGAGGCAACTGTACAGACTCATTTTCTTGAGATAGTGGCATGCGCATGGTTAGTGCACGGTTTGTCAAACCGTGTAGACTAACTGTGTGACCACTTAATAGAAGGGTTTTTAAATTAGGGCTTGACCTATTTCACTCCCAATATTCTCCTAATTGATCCTCACTCGGGATTTTGGGTTCTTAGAGGTTGAAGGTTATCTCCCACTCATTTTGAAAGTGATTCAAATGGGTTTCTTGCTGTTTTGAAGGTGTTTTCTCTTGGGTAAGTCTCTCTTCTTGGTTTTTTTGTGGTTTCCTCTAGATCTTAATCTCCCTCTCTCTCTCATTTTTCTAGATATACATCTGCTACCTGTAGATCTAGTTTTGGGTTTGTATTGGGTGTTGATTTTATGTCTTGTGGATGATAGGGAAGTAGATCTAGAACTGTTTTCATGATACGTTTTCCCGGATTGGGGTGCAGTTTCTTGTGGTTTGATTTCGTTGGAACCCTAAAGGTAGGTGGATTCTCGCTCAACTCCACCTGGTTGGAAAAAGTAATTTTTGGTTACAATTAAATTTTTTGGTTGATATTAATTGTGATAATGATGTGCAAATCTTGTTGTAAATCCATTTGTTGATGATTTGGGGGATTTTGGGGAAAATGGGTTATTGTTGCTAAAGGGGCTTTATTATGCATTTCTAAAATGTTGTTTTTAAAATTGTTATAGGATGATTATAACAAAAATGGTTGATGAAAAAAAATCAATAAATATGTTTAATTGAAATGTTGTTTGGCATGGAAAACAATTAAAGTGTGTTTTCAATAAATGGGTGATTTATTGAAGTGAATTGGCATGTGTTGAAAATGGTTGTGTGTTTATTGTATGACCTCTGTGCTTTGTTCTTATTGGATGGTTGAATGTTATGGATTTTTTTGGTTATGTGGAAGTGGGTGGGAAGTCTCACTATAAAGGGTGATGGATAGTGGTCGGAAGAACCACCATTATGGGTAGTAGTCGGGAAGTCCCGCTAGTTGAGAATGGGGTGAACAGGATGGGCGGAAGTCCCACCATTTTGGTTGTCTTGTTGTGCATTGCATTTAAAGATGGATATTTTTGTGCTAATGTTAAATGGTGAGATGTCTTATGGTATGATATTTTGACTTTCCCATGGGTGCTTGGTTTGGGTGAGGTGGCTTGGTAAGAGTATGTTTGTCTCATGGTATTGGTTTCACTTGTGATTATTTTATATAAACTGCTTTGTATAAATGTGATAATAGTTTTATCCTAGTGGAGTGTGTAGGGAAGTAATTTGGGTAAAACATAATGAGTATTAGTACTCATCCCCTATTTTTGGAACATTGGTTCTTTTGCAGATGTCGTATTCTGGGATACAGGTAAAGGTAAAACATCTCATTACTAGTGGTTCGTGGTGATTCTTGGGATATGTGGTGGTGCTTGGAACGTGGATCTTGGTGTGGAGTTGTGGAGTGTGTCTTGGCTAATTTTGGGTCTCTTGTTTTGTATTCCTCATAGTACTCTGATATTGTATTGGTTTTATTAGTTTGTGGCTTGTATTGTGGAATAGTTTAGTTCCCTTTTGGTAATGTATGAGTCGGTTGTTTTATTGACATGCATCATGTAGTTTGTTGATAGTGGATCATTTGTTTGGTGCATTTTTTCTCAAGGGAAAATCATTCCCCAATCATTTCTCGAAGCCCTCATCATTTCTTTTCAGCCTTTGGTGCCTTGGGAACGTCACTTAAGGCCTAGTAATGACTCATTTTACTCTCAATCCAATGAGAATTGGTGAGTCATTACCACACCAATACTGGTGTAGAATTACATGGCACTTCTTGGTGAGTCCTAGATGTACTACCTATTTAGAGGCACGATATTCTTAAATTGGCTAAAAAATAATGTCTATTGTTTCCCATACATGCTTGTGAATACAAAATATTTCATCCACGTTAACAACACAACCAGGAGGTAGCTCCATACCTGAAACACTTTCCCTCAAGTACAATATGTAGGGTTCTAAAATATTCCTCACATTTAATTGATCCAAAAAGTATCAGTTAATATCTAAATCCACAATAACTTGATGACTATGACACTCCTAAACCCTATAAATACATCTTATAAAGAAGTTACATCATGTGGAACTTAGTACTAGCTTCTTTAAAATCTTTTTCTGAGTCTTTTAACTCAAATCATTAGCCACTCCATTTCATTTCCTATGCATACAATCAATATAAAAATAAAAATAAAAATGGTATTAAACCTATTATCATAGTCTGATGTTTAATTTACACTATCTAAATATGTATGTGAGATTTTATGGTCCATTTATACAATTAACCATTTCCCCAATAAGTGATTTCCCTAGAAACGTAAGGCAAGAACCAAAAATTCTAGCTCGAGAGCAGGTGTCGGGTAATTACACTCATGAGGCCCCAACTTCAAAGAGACACATTAAATAACTGAATACCCTTGCATCAAAATAAAACCCAGAAAAATTCATGATGCACCCAAATATATGGTATATACCCTACTGGGATCTGGTCGAATCTAGATCAATGCTAATGTAATAGTTCATTTCAACACCTTAAATGATTTTTCAAAAGAATCATACCATAAAAAATTAAAACATTTCATAGTAAAAATAATAAGGGGCATCAGAAAAAATGATAAAATCTAAATATAATTCTAATAAAATAAACCTAGACCTAAGAGACTCTGAATACCAAAGATGTTCTTAGTCTTTTCCATTGAAAAAATGGCTCCCATATTCTCCGGTTTCTTGGATACCCTTGATTAAAATATAATTTGGCAAAGGAAGTGATATCTATCAATCAAAAAGTTTAATTTTGTGATATTATCATTTAGATATATCTCTCTAAGTAAATTCTATATGATGTCAATGTGTTTGGAATGATTTTTTGAGTTTGGTAATACACTAAGATATCATTTATGAAAACTATTATGAAAGTGTCTATGTATTGGTGAACCCCATGGGGAGATATTGGGTCACCTAAACCATTTGGATTCAAGGTCTTCTAACTATTTTTTTGAGATCCAAAACCTTAGTTGGATCAATCCTATAAGGAGGAATAGATTCTGATGCCACTCATACAACTAGTTAAATAGTGAACTCTACCTCACTCTCAGGCGGTAGTCTAGAAAAACTTTTTGGGGAATATATCCACGAAATGATAAACCACTATAGGGAAATATATCTACCAAATCCTTTAATCATCTAGAAGAATATTATAAATATTGGAAAAAACACATCCCATTCGATGATTCATAGGTCCAACTCAACTAGCCCAGACATCCAATTCTAACTTTTGAATGTAGTTATTATCCTATGGAGATAAGAAGGATACCCTACTCGGATAATAATAATTTATAGATCGATAGAGAACCAACCAACCCATTATGTAAATTATATAAAATCTCATCGTCTAGAAAATTAAGAGGTTCCATAATAAGTGATATCTTTCTATATCAACAGCGAACTCCCTACATTAATGAAAAATATCCAATCATACCTGTAACATAGTATCAAGATTCATTACTCCAAAACATTATTCGATATCATGGAAATGAATTTCCATGGTTGACACAAATATGAATGAGTTTGAATAACATGTTTCATATAAAGAAGATACTAAAGTAGCGTCGATTGATATTGTAAATCATACTATTTAAGGACCAACACTCAGCTCCTTTGGTGTCAACTGCAAGAAATATATCTAGTCTAACACATGTCCATGATCTACGATCTGAACACCTTGAGAAGGTCCGCTTTGATAGTACTACATAACCCAGGTATAAATTCCTTGAAAACTAACACCTCCTCATCTTGATTAGCCAGTGATAGTTGAGCTCCCTTCCTGATGAAAAGTTTTTGGTCAAAATCCATAAATTAGGTTTGGAGCTGACCCCCTCTCACTAAATGTTCTAAAAACCCAAGGAAGATGACCCATCATTTTTTATGTCCAAAAACTAACTGAGTCATTCCAACATTGGGGATTCATGTGTCCTATCCTACCACATCAGTGACATATCACATGGCTACCTCAGTGCACACTCTGACTACTACTTCCAAAATGAGAAAACTCATGATGAAAATTCATGTTGATAGAAAAAATACTTCTCTATTAAGGTACTAGACCACACTGGACCACACCATATGATTCAATCAAATTATGTTTAGATATGAGGGATTCATTCACTATATCAGTGATGGTAGACAAGTGGGCCACACCTTATGACATATACTTGTCCATCCTCAAATCATCTTTCTCTGGAAAATTCATCATTGGAAAGAATATGGGTTAAATTTTAGAGTTATATGAAATGAGATAAATATTCCATGACAAACATAGTAATCTGTTATAGTCATAAAAACTCACTTTCTCATTCAAATATTAATGTTTTGGAAATAATTGCTTGTAGAAGGCTCTCTAGAAATCCCTCTAGACTATAACATAATGATGATAATACCTGTTCCAAACATCCAACCACAACATGGACGATCCTATAAGCATGTACAAAATAAGATTCACTCTACTGTCAAGGGGTTTCTATAGTTTCTCAAAGATATATTGCATGGACTCTATCCAAGAAGTAGTAACCGAGGAACTAACTTCCCTTAAAAGTTTAGAAGAGTTTGAATTTTGGATATCTCAAGTCATCTCAGACATATTTGATAATGGTCATGAAGCTTCCTATATGAACTACACTAACCATAAGAAACCCTCTCCAAAATTACCATCAGTGCATAGATAAAGTATAAAAGGAGGTTTTAGAGGTGGCATTACATAAGGTAATATCATTGGTGTAGGTCCGACCACCTCTAATGTATAGTTATTGCTAACTTCATAGCATTCGAACTGAGCCATCAGGTAGACACTGATATACAATTCCATCCATAGGCCTCACAAGGAGATTTGATAATAGAAACAGTTTTAGATAAAATAATACGACATTAGGAAGAATTACTATACCAGAGTGAACACCCATAAGCCTACTACTAAATCTAGGTCTAGGTAACATAGAAGGTCAGGAAGGAATATAATAGATACTGCCATCTACCCACTAACAAGTCAGGTCAAGGTTAGAATTTCATGTCTTCACAATAGGGGTTCTGTTATATAGAGTGTCAATTACATGTTATAGAGGAAAGTGATATTTATTTTGAAAAATGGAATCACCATATAATGTTGACCATCTATTTTAACATTTAAAAAATCAATAATTTTATATTTATATAAACATATATTTCACGTTCCAATTAGATGAATTATCATTCCCAAATTTTAAAGACCTAAGTCTTATGAGTTACAATCGTCCCATATTGTGACTTGAACTAAACTTTTCAATTCAATCTCAAAATGTATGAGTTCATATATTATGATTCAATTGGAATAATCACCATAATAAATTTATTGAGGAAAAAATTATAAATTAGTAATGGAGCCCATTTAATAATAATAGGTTAATGTTTTTCCTTGGGTAACCACAATTACACAACACAAACATGTCATAACTAGTCAGTTATGGTTCCACCATCAAGATACACGGGAACCACTATTTTGGTGTATGTAAAAACATTAATTCCCAACTATTATTAGTTTTAATAAAATAAACATTAATCAATTTTAAAATATAGAAATCAAGGAACATATCATAAGAAACATGAAATTAAAAAAACAAATAAATATGTGCTTGAATATGCATGAAGTATAAATCCTCGGGTTCTTATAATAATGCTTACTTGCTGTACCGAGCCTAGAGTAAAAGAAAATCCATAATGATAAAAAATTACACAAGTAATGTGCATCATATAATAGTGAAATTGGTGCAAATGTAATAGTAAGAAATCATAACATTAAATCCCATCATATGAAACATTTCTTTCTTTACTATTATATTGGTTAGCTACTCCTAAGTACAAGATAAATACAAAATTAGGACATGTCGTAGTCTACTTTCTACCGACCAAAAATATTAAGACATATGCGAAGAAGATTTTATACCACATTTTTATGTATTGGAATCGATTTACTCATAAATAACCAAATCTAGTTAGCTACATAGCCTCAATAATTCCACTCTATATTTCAAATGCTTATGACCAACAATGATGGTCTATGATGATATTGTGGGGAGACTATACCATATTTTCCATAGTGTAGCAGAAAAAATGTAGAAAAATATATTAAATTAAAAAATAAGGGAACCCATGAAATATCAAAAGGCAATGGAAATAAACATCCAGATAAATAAATAATTGAAAACATCCCTCAGTAGTTTCATATAAAAAATGATACTGGAATGATGTTGAAAATAATGGGTATATAGGAACATGATAGAAGGAATCAAACATCACATTCTATATAAAACATAAAAAATGGCCAAAATTTTTCTCTATTTACAAAAATATAACAAGATCAGTTTTTTGATTATATACTACATTCCAATAAATAACATAAAGCATACATAGTGGGGTACTTCACTTTTTCCATATTTATATCCCTAAGGTTTTCACATGAAACAATTAGAGACTTGAACAGAGTGTGAGTAAAACTTATTAGGCCACCACCAAAAATGCCTAGAACTATCTAGTATGTTAATATAATATGTTTAATGTGAAAGTATAATAAATAATGGAATTAAATAAAAAACATGATGCTTCGGGTTCCTAATGGAAAACCTGTGTGAGACCACCTACTTCTTCCTAACCTAGAACAACTTTAAGTGCTTTACATTTTAAATTTATATTTAAAAAGTTGAGGCCAGAGGTGTAAAACCAAAAAATCCGTATTTATGGGTAATAATGTAGTTTTAAATAATTTTACATGAATTTTACATTTTACAAGTTATCAGAAGCCCATAGGGGTATAATTTTAACAATTCGCCTTAAACATGAGTTCTACTAGAGACATAGGAACATTTACACGGTATCCTAGTTGTGAGACATGAAAATACCCCATTAAATGACACAATTAAGTACATAACATCATGATAAATTTAATTAGTATCATCTAAGACATTCAATTTAATGTTAAAAAATATAAACAACCCTCAGTTCCAAGCCATGTCTTTGAAAATCTAAGAAAAAGTGAAATTACATGTTCAGTATTTCACTTGGAAGAAATGTCATTGAATTGGATGGATTCCCATGAATATATCAAGGGAAAACACATTGGGAGTCCATTTATTACTTTTGGAATGTCACACATTCAGGTTTATTTCAGACGAGTGAGCATATTCATGAATGATGTAATAATTAATCAAGTGTTTCCAATAATAATGATATCGATAATCATACATCATAATTAAAAAATGACTATGTGATATTGTATTTCAATTCACATTCCATTAACTCCATTAAATAGTTCAAGTAGAAAATATGCCAAATCCCCTTAGACAGTGGTTTAGAAATAAAGGTACCCATGAAATTTTTAAGGGAATATAATAAACACACCCAAATGGGTGATGATAGTCTAAATAGAAAACCTCCGACAATATTAAGGGTCAATAAGAATATCCCATTAAGGTCCAAACATTTAATTAAAAAAATCACATTTTTTAGGCATCTCATGGAGTTTTTGGAATGTTACATGACAATAGATGATATAAATACCAATAATTTTAGGAAAAAGAACTAGGACATTTAATATATATACCAACATATGACTACTTGTCTAGTATCAACCTTTGATTCAGGATAGAATGAGAGAAAATAAATGAAGTAGAAAACATCCTAAAAATAGGTCATATTAGATCACATGAATATAAAATTTGATACAGTGAAAGTAATACAGAATATAATCAAGAGGAATCTTAGGCTTACCATTAGCTATCTAACATGATGAGAACTATAAGAATTAGACACTCAAAAAAATATAAATCTCAATGCCTAGTTGAATAAATGGGAGAGCACTCAAGAGTGATGCCTTACAATGTGTTTGAGGGAGAAATAATATGGTTACATGGTTAAAATTTGTATTGTAAAAATAAGAATTTGGATATTTTTAAAGGGTTTCATGGTTTGGGTGAAACATTTTCCAAACCGTGTTCCAACCATGCACACCTACTACCCAACATGACACAACCTTTAAATGATACGGAACACAGTTTGAAAAATCATAAAAAACCCTTGATTTCTCAGTATCCATGGCATTTACCCCTCACATGAATATGTTAATGTTTAGGAGAAGCCTTCCCCAAAATGTGTTACGTAATACTTCAATAAATTACTTTTTCTTCATATCCTTGTTTCCTTCTTCACATGGTTAAACAAATAAATATATTCACTCTTTGGGCAACACAGTTGAGATGCGTAGTTACTACTAACCATTTTCCAACTATGAACCTATGGTTTTTTTAATAAAAAACTATAACACCAAACCTTGAACCGAGTATAAATGATCCTAAAACCCCCATGAACTCATTAGGTATCCCCATATATATATAAAATATTTTTAATGATAAGAGCATAATTTGTACCTTGTAGAAAAATTGGGATCTTACAAACCTATTTCGATTTCAACTAAATAGATTTAAATCATTAATTCTTCCAAATTAGATATATAAATATGAAATAGACTATGGTAGTAACAAAAAAACATAACATTTGGGATTAATCATAGGGAAAATGTGAAACTTATTATCATGGTTCTAATAAAATAAATATTTAAAATATATATTAAGAATCAATATGTTAGGTTGGGAATCATGTTTTAGAAAAATTGAGAGGAATTTCCTATATTACTATTAATATAGAGGTGGAAGAACCAATTTTAATAAAAAGCATGTTAGAAAAATTATATAAATTCACGTTATTAAAATGAGGATGTGCACCAATATCTAGTAATCAAATATTGGTACGAACCACCTGATGGCCTTTGACCATCCAATATAAGATACCAAACCCCTATTGGTTGGATATAAGCTTTTCTTTCTCCATTATCTTAGCTATTAGGTACTTGGTGTTCCTATATAGGGTACTTGGTACACCACTATTTTGAATCCAGTGGTATAATATATACAACAACATTACCACCATATGAAATATTCTTAAGACATTATCTTTCCAAAAAAAAATAAGTAAATTAAAAATCAATAAAAATAATGACATTCATGAAAATCAAAGATTCCCTAATAGGTCCCCAAGTTAAGGATTATAGTTCAAAACATTCTCGTAAATCTTCTATAATAAAAAACATAGACTACTAAGAATACATATCTTCTTCTTATTTTCAATGTTTCACTTATATAAGGATATAAAATTATATTATATGCATAAGAATCATGAAATTTACCTATAAAATATTTCCACTATTAACTTTTATACCCACTAGATTATTAATGAAATATTCATTCTCCTATAATTTCATATTTTCATATTTAGTTATGCTAAATGGATCTAGTCTATGTTTCGATATCTATTAAACCTAGAAATGCAATAAACTCTACTTCATAGAAAAATTAAAATGGTAAGAAACTTACACAATTTTTTACATTATATCATATATAACTACAAATAAAGAAGACAACTACCCCTTTATACCCAACTATTTATGTCACAATAAAGGTGATACATGAAGGAAAAAATCTTCTCTAATACTAAACTCAAGAGATCATTACTTTCTATTACAATATGATTTTTGTATGGTTTTAACCCTGAAAAGACTATTTTTAATTAATTGGAACAAATAAATTATATCTTATAACATGTTTGACATGATAAAAGATATATAACTGAACCCCATCTAACATATTGGTGAGAAAAATCTCTTCCCAGAACAACTCAACACGACCCATCTAAAATAATTATTAATAGTCAATATTGTAAAAAAAATCTACTTCCATAAAATAATCATCCCATTATTTTTAAAATATCATGTATATTTTAATATATTATCTATGAAAATTATCTCTAATGAATCTAGATAATAGTGGAATATTATATTCATTAGATCCATAAAAGTTTTTAGAGTGGTCATTACACTAAATCACATCACCAATAACTCCAAATGACAATATCTAGTCCCTAAAAACATCTTTGTAGTATCCATAGCTTGTACCCAGTACTAACAGTATCCTAACAATAGATAAATCTTGGAGAAATATCATGGATCCCATGATAATGGGTTTTTTTTCAAATCCCAATTAATATTTTGTCCATAAGAAACTGAAAATATAAATTATCAAAGCTATGTATTAAGGAGGTTACATGCAATGTTAAAAACCACCAAATTTTTCTTTTCTATTTTGGAAATTTAAAATAAAGATTTATTATTTAATAATTATTTTAAAATTTTAATGGAAAATTAAAAATTTTAAATTAAAATAAAATTGGAGTGATTAATTTTTTTCTAAAGGAAAATTTGATTGAAAAGGAGTGTAAAAATAGATTATTAAGTTACAATTATAAACTAGTATTTACCCCTTGTAAACACCTTTCTACCTTGTAAAAAATATTTCCTAGTTTAGTTTATCAATGTAAAATTTAAAAATTCAATGTATAAATGAAATTAGTACTGAAAATCATATTAATAACTCATTATAGGTGTTGATCATCCTATGCATGAAATATAATTATTCAAATAACTCTAAATAGTTATATATGATTAAAATCATTGTGTTTGAAATAAATACCTTACATTAGAATTTTAAATGTTAAGAACAAACACTTCAATTGCAATTATTAGAAAAAATATATAGAGTAATTGGATATAAGTGTATTAAAGAATAAAACCATAATATCTATTTAAGAGTTTTTGTTCCAAAATGATTCAATGATAACAAGAATTGAAGAATATTATGTAGAAGGAAAATGTATGTAGGTCTCCAATACTCAAACATTCTTAATGATTTTATATTGACATAAAATAACCATCCTTATCCTTTTTTATCCTTTTTAACTATAGCTTCTTTGGTATAACATGTGAAACTTTCTTATATAGTGTGAACTATCTAGCTAATTATTCCCAGTATACACCTTTTTTTATCCATTCTCATGTCAAGGATTTAAATTATTTATTTATGGAGGTAAAATATTTTGTAACCATATCAGCTTTAATATTCTATGAGGTAATATACTCTATATATCTATAAATCTCCACGATCCTCCTCAAGGTGGTATAGGTGGTATCTGGTTTCCATGGAATGTTCACATGAGGTTTTAACTTGGTTTATTCCTTTAATACTCTTAAAATCCTCTAAAAATTCACATCCTCTTTATCTCACCATCAAATGAAGTCATGGGGTCGAGATGAGTGGTTGTATGAAATGATTGTAACATAAAAATTATGTTCCAAAAATTAATGGAAATTTCACAAATTAACAAGACTTATGTGAGAAGCTTAATAAAATTATAATACACTATTCTATAATACTTCTATTACATAATAATTTTTATGACTTATAGTTTCAAATCCATACATGATTCTGGAGAAGTTTTATGCGATTGCAAATTCGTATGTGATAAAAATATTTCCATAAGATTTTAAAAGTCTTATGAGAATCTGGGTCAATTTATTATAGTTTAGTCAGAAGTATTATGGAATCAAAGGATTACTAAATCCAATTTCATAAAATTTTAAATAATAATTATGATAACTTTGAAAAATCATTTTAAATCAATGGATGTTCTATGAAATTGAAAATTCTTATAGGATTCTTCAAGAGTATTATAAAACTCAAAAGGTCATATAAAATATCAAAAGTCATAAAAAATTGAAGGAAAACATTATATTAACCATATATAACCAAAATTATTTCCATATGAAATTTTAAAAATGAATTGTGTAAAAAAAACCCAAATGCAAATATAGATTGTTCAATTAATTTCAAATAATGAGTAAAAACACTAAAAACCCATAAGTTAATCCATTTTTCATATAAATCTAAAAATATACCTATGAATAATAAATGATTTAATATAACTCAAAATGAATTTTTTTTTGGAGATTTATTCCTCTGTACATAAATAAAAATCAATGAAAATGTGATCTTTATCAATTACCCCCACTAAATATTTAGACTCCTAGCTAAGTAAGAATCAAAATTAATACCCATGTAAATAAAACAAATCCCATTAAAAATACCAAATTCAATATTCAAGTCAATATAAAATATTATTAAAACTAAATATCCATTTTTTAAATTATTTAGTAGGTCAATTCATTACATTCTAACTTCTTTTATTCTCTCATGGACACACACACTTTCCTTAAAAAATATTTCTCCTATTATATAAATTTATTTTTTAAAAGTATTTTATTAAATAACACATGAAAGGGTCATCCTAGGATTGATTAGCTTTTAAAACTCTTCCCAACAGAGTTGGGAAGTTGTTTTTACATTAATGAAATTCAATATTTGTCATGTGTTTGAGGTTTGGTATTTTTTATATGTTAAAGGGTTTAAAGAAAAATAAGGATTTGTGGATCTTTCTAAAAAAATCGTGATTATAGTTTTATAATCAACAATGGCCTCCCTTTAATCCAGTTTTCAATGAATCATCAAAAATAAATTGAATATTTACAAGAATAGGTTATACTTCTGCATTTTTGTAGAAATAATTATTTTCTTCCTTTCCCCCCTATTTTGCAGCAATGGTACTTAGGTTTATTAAATTCAAAAATTCATCATAGATTTAAGTTATAAGTTATAAGATGAATATTTGAACATAACAATGTTGTGTGAACTCCATTTCCTTTCTTTTGAATGATATTTTAGACCACCCTCTATCTTCCAATATTAATGTTTCATTATTTTTATAAAACGTTTAAAATAATATCTCATTAACCTAAATTCAGTTTTCAAAGTCCAATTTAAATAGAAACAACCTACATTGCTTAAAATAGTATCTTTTTTATATTCTTCTTACTGAACCATCCCCAAAAGTTACAAAAAACAAAAAAAACCCTCTCCCATAATTTAGTACTTATTGATCATGCATTTTTCACTTTAATAGAATAATGGATAAGGATTTCATGTTTTTAATGTTTCTATCTAAAACCTTTTTTCTAGATACTAAGGATTCATATAGGTCAATTATTAAAGGTAATACATAATTATATTTTTGTCTTTTGGGCATTCGAAATTAAAATAATTACCTCAATCATCTTCAAAATGGGGAAATTAAATCGATAAGGATTTTATAAAAACAATTTTTTTTCATGTTAATCAATATCTGGTTCAGTCAAGAAGTGTGGTTTATGTGAATAATATTTTAAAAGGTTATAGAGTCCTCATAGGTAAGTGATTTAAGATTTGGACAAAAATTTATGGAATTCTTTTTAAAAATCCATTTGTATTTTTTGAGTTGACAAAAATTTTGAATATGAAAAATATTTCATTTCTAAATTACTTTAAATTTATATCATTGGTTCAAATAATTTCACACATTATAATGGGTTTCAAATAGTAAAAGGTATTAATTTAGATTTTACAACATTGAAAATCACATAAAAAAATTTAAAAACAAAAAAAAATGATGAAAACATAGTAAAATGTAAGGAAAATGAAAATGAAAATGAAAATAATGATCCTTATAGAGAAAAGGATATTAATTACTCCCATAAATATTTTTCTCATTATTCTCATTGTGAAATATGTCATATAAGAAACCATAATTATAAATTATGGTAATTAATAAATTAAGTGAGAAGCAAGGGAAAAACCTATCCTAAGTTGTATTCAGTGGCTTAAATATTAATCTCCTCCACTAGAGGTTCTTTAAAACATTCATTAAATATATTTAGTCCTTTAAAACTAATATTAAGTGGTTCTAATATCTCTTATTCTTTTATATAGACAACAAAAAATGGTAAAATTTGAGTAATAATAAAGAGTCTATTCTAATTCGAATAAAATTTACCAAGAAAATCTTATGTCTAGATTCAAAAAATAGTACCTTTTCATATTAATTGAATTCCTTTGTGAGAATAAATAAAATATAAAAATCTTATTTTATAATTTAATAACTTTTAATTTTAATAATAATTATTTATGATCACTTTTTAGCTCAAGTATGTAGAATTATCTTGCTTTTCCGGCTTCAAATAGATTAATGTTGCATCTATAGATAGACAAAAAGTATTTACATTATAATACCAATGGGAAATTAAAATATTCTACATATACTGATATAAATTATGAAATTATATTTTGGAAATAAAAGAAGTTATATATCCCTAAATAGAATAATCCAATATCAAACTCTTATCTTTTCTATTTGGGTAGATAATTTTCGCAAAATCTATTTTATCTTTAAATTCAAAAACTCAGTAATTCCATTTATTTGAGGATGTTAGAGATTATAATTCCTAATATGAACTCTTCAATTATACAAAATATATTCTAAAATTATTTTACAAATGGGGGTTCCTTGATCAGTGATGGTAATATGTCACCACTGAAACCATCAAAATATATTTTCTCTTACATGATTAGTAATAATATTTTAATCATATACTTTACTGGGAATAACATATACTACTTGGAAACATAATAAAAAATAAGTAATATGTAAAGTTATAAAAAATAATTTTGAAAGGGTCTCATAAAATCCATACCCAAACATCATACGCATTAAAAAATTGTAATGAATTATTGAGTAATTTCATTTATATTTGATTTATTACTTTAAAAATCACGGTTTTTTCAATCTCTAAAAAATTACATTCCATCTTTGAAAATGGTAGTCCATTTTCGAAATAAAGTCAGTAATTTGGTAGCTATTATTTAATGTACAAAGTGATAAATAAAACATAAAATATGAAAAAAAAAATAATCAATGAATGAATTTTAGAATTTGGGATGCATCTCATTATTATTTTATCACATCGAAAATTATATAATAAAGGGTTATCACAAATTTATTTCTTTGAACGAATAAATATCTTAGGAAATGTTTTCTTGTAAAACTAGTTAATAATTTCCTCAGAATCCAAAATAACCCACATGATCATACAACCATGATCCAACACACTTAACAACATGAAATTCCTAATCATAAAAGGTTTGATTTATTAGAGGAAATATTTTAGGTATCTAATTCAAAATAGTGGTTACTATACTTAAACGTCCTTACAAAAAGTTATTAATAGCATTCTTATCCTTAAATTAAAAATAAAATTCTTATCAAAACAAAATCAATCCAAAAAGAATATATTTTTCATTATGTTTCATCACTAAATATCTAATAGGAGAATGATCTATGAAAATTATGTCTTTAGAAGAAATAAAGTGTTATCTAAAATATTCTATAGTAAAAAAATAGATAACATATTTTAATAGTGGAATTGTAGTAAGTTTGGGACTAATCTGAAGACATATATTCATAAGAAATTACATATACCCCATTTTATATTCCATGACATTAAACTACCCCAATAGAATGGTATTATGAATCAGTAATTAATTTATAATGTAACTCTAATATTTTTGGTTGAAAAAATAGTGGGGATATCATCTTATATTTTAGATCTCAAAACACACATTTTCATCTCCCATCAATGAATCATTGTGACTCTTTTTGAAGAAATATAGATAATGGAGAAATTTTCTTTCTTAAATCATTAATGAATATTCAATAAAGGCTAGAATATTCATTTTTTTTCAAATATCCCATCTTTTTGGGTATATCTACGAAATAATGACATGAACCTTAGATTGATCAACTTTAATTACATATTTGGACATTACATGAGAAATCACTATTCATTATTAAACTATCCAATGAAATTTATCAAAGTTAATAATTTTTTTATGAAAGTGGGTTATATGTACAACAACCAAAATCTTTAAAAATATTTCAAAATAAGATCCATAAGCATCAAAATAATTTATAAAACATACTCATATATTTATCAAAAAACATGAAAATATGATCATTATACACATTCTAAATGTTCTTAGTGAATTAAAAATAATTGTAAAATACATTTATAAAATATTTTTAGGTCATTCATATAAATATTTAAAGAACATTGTAAAAAAAGGTTAGGTGAAATTAATCATGTCACGACCCTTCCTCGGGGCCCGTGTCGTGACTACCCCAAGCCCACCTTCCATAGGCCAGAGGCTGGCGACTAGCACCAAAGGCGTAATTTCCGATAACTGGGAAGGCATTCCCTTTATAAAAGTAACAAAACACCACAGAGTACAAGCAGAAGTAAAACACAAAGTACAAAAAGGAAGTGCGGAAAAGTAAATGGTCCAGAATACAAAACCAATCAAAAGTACAGCTACAACTGAAAGAAAGTACAACAGAAAAGACAACAACTGGAAGAACGGAAGAAACTCCTGGGTTGTCCTCCTCAGATCCTACCTGAAGGGTAGGTACAGATATCCTCCACAACGCTCTTGCCCGCCAACCTCCTCCGAGTGTCGTCTCGTCGTGAAGTCCACCTCTGGATACTGACTCGTCGTATGGTCCACCACCGGGTACTAACTCATCGTATGGTCCACCTTCGGGTACTGTCCAGTCCTCGGGCACTCAGCCTCCGTCAGCACTGCCCGTCATCTGCAACAAACAAAACGAGGTATGGGCATATCCTGTGCAGGGGTGAGTATAAAGATACTCAGTAGGGACCCCAAGACCCTCAAGGTCTCACTAAATCCAACAAAGATATCCACAATGAAGATATCAACAGATAACCTCTACTTAGATATATTCCCATACATATACCTATGTTATTAGGTAATCCATCTCAATCTTGAGGAAACACAAAGATCATAGACTCATCTCAACTAGGATTTAATTAATGACGTCAAAACCATGGCTGCTGGAAAACTACTCCTCCGTCGAGTACAGTGGGCCTGCCGCTACAACCAAGCGCGTCGAACTCCTCCTCTGTCGAGTTCAGAGGGCATGCCGCTACAACCAAGCGCGTTGAACTCCTCCTAAGTCGAGTTCAGGGGGCCTGCCGCTACAACCAAGCACGCCGAACTCCTCCTCTGTCGAGTTGAGAGCGCCTGCCGCTACAACCAAGCACGCCGAACTCCTCCTCTGTTGGGTTCAGAGGGCCTGCCGCTACATCCAAGCGTGCCAAACTCCTTGGACTGCTGTAGTACTCCACCTGTCGAGTACTGTGGCCCTACTTCTACAACCAAGCGCTTCCCACCATGATTCTGCCGCTACATCCAAGCACTTCCCCTCATAAGTTCCAGAGGTACTCCTTCTGTTGAGTATCGTGGTTCTGCCGCTACAACCAAGCGCTCCTCCTCCGTGGGTCTTCCACTACAACCAAGTGCTCCCCCTCATATCCTCTAGAGGTACTCCTTCTATTGAGTACCGCGGGTCTGCCGCTACTACCAAGCGCTCCTCCGCCGTGGGTCTGCAGCTACAACCAAGTGCTCCCCACTAGGCTATCCGAAACACACCAAGTCTATGAATCAGCAGTCGTCAAGTCTTAGCCAGCTACTAGGTCTCTGCACTTTGCTAGCTCGTCACCAGGAGGGTCCGCTCCACGAGCTACTGTTCGATACTCCAATTATCACAAATATCCACGAATAAGTATTTCAATGTACCGCCTCATCATAGGGGTCTCAATGGAACAGACGGCGTGTCAGTCGGGCACTCGGTCTGTGAGTTACTAGCCTTTTCATCTCAGGGGCCCAGTTGGTTTGGTATGCGACCCAACCCAGCCGTATCTCAACTGTACCCCGAACTCTCATAGGTTATTCTCATAGGGACCTTTTCTCAACATGATCACCAACGCTGCTGACGGTTTGTCAAACGGACGTCCGGTCTGAAAGTTATCGGCCTTTCTATTCTAGGGGCCCGGTTGGATTTCGGGTACAATCCAACCTGGCCATTATCCAACTGCATCCAAAACTCAGTAAAAGCATGCCAAAAGTTCCGTCTCATCAAGAGGAATCCAACAAAGTCGACTACACGTCAATCGGACATCCGGAACTCAAGATATAAGCGTTTCCGCTCCGAGGGCCCGGTTGGTTTCGTATCCGAACCAACCTGGACGTACTCAAAGATCTCTAAAACCTTGTGTGTAATATACGTAAACGACCGTCATGATCCAAGGATCACATTGCAGCTGACGGTGCATCGTTCGGAGGTCCGCAGACCAAGTTATGGGAAAAAGACCGTGAGAGGTCTGGTATTAGGGGGTTCGGGCCCGGTACCCCCTGGGTCGGCCCGAACCGGGACGACCAGTCCCGGGTCTGGGTCCGGCCCGCTTGGGCGTGGCCCAGCCCGGCTGGCGTGGCCTGGCCCGGCCTGGGCGTGATGGGGCCCGACAGCCCGGCGCGTTGGCGGCCCGACGCGGTGGCCAGGTGGCTCGGCCGAACAGTCGAGCCATTCGGGACTCGGGGGGTGGGGGGGCGGGGGGCGCTGCCCCCCGCTTGTTGTAACCGTGACCCCATAATGGGGTCCGCTCACATCCGACTAGCTGGGGGTTCAACCCCCGGCTCTTCCTCTGACCGGACGACCCGCTCCGGTCGGCCGGCTGCTGCCGACACGGGACCGGCAAGGGTCGGTCCCCCTGCTCCGACACCGGTGGCCCAGAACCGACCGCCGACTCCCCTGCTCCGCCACGGCCTCATGTAGAGACCCGAAGCCTGACGTACATAGACTTTACATTACTTTTGTGGAATACTTATTACATAACAAAAACACACACACACAAGGATCGTAATAGTTTTGTGTCTTTGGAAACTCGGAATATAATCTTCTAATCCTGGTGAAAGATCTTCAACATCTCCCATAAAGATCTTCCTTTTTTTATACCTAAAACCATTCTTTATATCCTGGGGAAAAGTAAACATAAAAGGGTGAGCTCAAATTCTCAGTAAGGGTAAACAAAATAAATGTCATTCACATCATATACATAAGAACATAACTTTTGGAAATCTTAACCTGCAAAAGAAATCATAATTTCATAACATGGGATAAATCATAGTAGTGAAAGGTAAACCCCAATAATCATAACGTAAAACAAGAAACTTTGTGGCATACACACATAATCATAAAGAATCATTTCTTGTTAGTCAAGACTCATTGCCAAGACTATCTTAGTGGACAATGTCCCTTTCTAAACTGAGTCACCCTCGTTTCAGTATTGTTTCACTGAACCGGTATAACCTACCATTCCAGCCATGTCTATCTCATGAGATATAAAATCTTTACTCAATGCATTGGAGGGAGATATAGGTCCCACCCATCTCATAATGATACCATTCTTATGTGTGCCACAAAATCATAAATCATACATCATTGCATAACCCATGTAATACAAATGGGAATCTTAAACATCATGACATCATAAAAAAATTCATATAAGATAAAGGAATTCATAAAAATATTTCCATCACAACATAATCAAATCAATGTAATAATAGGGATAAAAACAGAAACCTTTATTATCTTAGATGGAAAATAATTTTGATAAAACACTTGAACTCCATTTTTGAGGAAAATATCCTTTCTACTTCAAAACATTTTCCTTTCTTAACATGTCTTACAATTTGAAACTAAAAGAAGTTGATTAAAAATAAACATGAAAACTTGTAAAGGAAGCTTCTTGGAAATAATGTTTTAAAAATCCATTCATGTCGTATAAGTTAAAAAAACATTCTTCGCGTACTTTTGTCGGAAAATTCAAAAAGTACCTCGTACGAAAAACGACAAAAGATTCCTTTCATATCTTTTACTAAAAACTCACCGAAGGGTAAAATTGGATTTAAACAATTGTAGGTGGATGGAAATAATATTACATATTTAGGGAACATGGATGTGGATGATAAAATACACCCCAGTAAATTCCAAAGTAAAAACAATCTCTAATAAAAATGAGATTGTGATATTTTCCCTTACCTTAGGTCCGATATGCTCGTAAGTGTCCGAACCTCCTGTATAATGATTTAAATAATGTCATTGACTTATTCCAGAATCATACGCATTGTTATGATATCATATATGGTTCACTTATGACTTTATATTACCCGTTTTTTTGTAAATTCTATGTTAAAGAGCATTTTGGGTAAAATTGTTTCATTTGTCATCCGTGTTTTGACTTGTAATTATTCATATGATTTCATAGATCATAATTACTTAATTCCAGAATATAAAACATGATTTATATATAATATATATTCAGAATATACATATATATAATAAATTAGTAAATGGAAAGAAATACACCGTTCATGGAGACGGTAGGCCGTACGTACGCATGAACGTTGTTTTCGTTTCCTTATTGAGTTGAATGGAATTAAGTAGATGACATACATATATACACACATAAATCCATTATCTTTATAATGTCATATATTTCATTATTATTGCTTATATATACTTTATAATCATTCTTAAATGGTTAACATGGAGAATGAATCTCATCGCGTCGTGGAGACGCTAGTCCGTACGTACGCACGAGCGATGATATCATTTCCATAATTATTGAATTGAATTGGAGTGGATGATACAATATATCAGAATCATTATGATTTTATAATAACTATGTATAGTTATTCTTTACACCATAATACCCATCCATGTAAGGTGTTGTTGGAAAAACAGATTACACCACGGCGTGGAGACGGTATTTCGTACGTACGCACGCACGGTGATTTCGTTTTCCGTAGGATGGATAGATGATGAAATAGGGTTGTTTTTATACTTATAATAACATATCAGTATATGAGTGATACTGATTTTATTACTTCATAATGAAACAACCTAAGATGAAGAAGTGGAGGAATAAATAAAGATGAAAGAACCGGTAACAGACATTACCTCTTCTTTGAAGTGCTTCTTTTAGACCTCCTTTTAGGGCACTAAAATGGGTCTTTGAAGAAGACCAGAACCTCTATGATGTTTCTAAAGAAGTGGAGAGAATAAATTGGCAGGGGTTGGCCGAGCTTGAAGGCTCAAAGTGGTGTGAGGAAGAGAGGGAGGAGGTGCCCTTTTATAAGGGAGGAGAGGGGCACCTTTGGAATAACTAAAAATATTATTTTATTATAAATTCAAGTTCGGTTTTAAATATCTCCAAATTGATATATTTCGAAGCTAAGGTGGGGATGGTTCGAAATCCTCTCATCCAATAGAATTTAGAAAAGTTTAGGTTCCTATTTTAACCTTATCATTTAGATTTAACATTAAGTTAAATAATTTTACTTTTACCATGTCTTCTTGTGTTCTTATACTATAAGGTTAATAAACTTACTATAAGCAACCAAACGAACCCAAACTTGTTTATTATTAGTATATATACCTTATCTAAGTCATTTGGCCGATCCTTAGATTTTTAGGTATAAAATAACAATTACCAATATAATATTTTTTTTAAAAACTATTTTATGTCAATTTTGACACTATTTAGTAATTGATTTTTGTGAAACTCATAACAGAATTATTAGTTCGAACCAAGTTAATTAAATCAACACTAACATGTCATATTAACCTAGAAAATTAGTGGGATTCATAAAAAGTCTCAAATTGCATTTATGTTTTAGTTTATAACATCAATTATGTCAATATTTTATTAATAAGATAATTACTGCATCATCATTGTGTCATAAATAAATTAAATTATTTAATGTCTAAAAATTACAAATAAAATACCATTATGTAGAAAAATCTTTTTAGATTTCTAATGAATATTTATAGTCGAATTTATCTTATGTATAACCCCATATTAAAAAGTTTTTAGTAAATAAACTTTTATTTTAACTCTTTTAACCCTTCTTTAAATAAATTAATAATAAATGTCCTAATCTAATCCAAGTGGACCTAAATGGTCATATTTTATTCCTAAGCTTGTTTTCGGTCGAATTACACTTATCCAATAGAATTTGGACATGTGTTAGGGTAATAATAATATCATTTTTAACCTTAATTACCCTATTTACTTTTAACCGTGGTAAAAAAAAGTAAAAAGTTACTATTCACCAAAAAATTATTTTCATCTCATTGAACCAAATATTACTTACTGACATCAACTGTGTCTCTCAGATTTGTGAAATTCCACTCACAGAAGTGGTAAAATTAAGTTTTATGAACAATTCATTTTTTTAACTACCACTTAGTGGTTACACTCTTCATCAAAAATTGAAAGTTTTCAGAAAAATATCAAAAATTAGGCCTAAGCTATATTTGATATTATGAACTCAAAAATTATTTCTATTTTACCAAATTCAAAACATATCAGTTGCATTAATTAATTTAAAAATTAATTCCCGTCGTCAAAACAAAAGGCGTGTTTTTAAGAGATAATAACTATCAAAAGATTGACACTTGTTTATAACTGGTGTAAATGTGAAATTACATCCAATGAACAACATTTTATTAAATTGTAAAAATATATTCTAAATATACTTTAAAACCACTAAAATTAAAAATTTATCACTATTAATTATTTCGATTGAAAAAGTTGTTTTTAATTAAAATTTAGTAATTTCCACTATTCATCAAAATATGAAAGTTATCCGAAAATTACCAAAATTTCACCCTAAGCTAATTTCGATATTCCGAATCCAAAAATGTAGTCAATTTTGAAAAATAAAATTTACAAAATTTAAAAAAGTGGTTATTACTATTCTTAACGGCTAGTTTTAATAATATTTTAATAGCATATCGTTGTTTAGTGAAACTCGGTATTGCGTACTACACACGCTATCAAGGAAGGTCGTGATTGCGTGTAATGAAAGGAAATTCAAGGATGCATGTTGTGCAAGATCCTTTTGGTGTAGCGTACAACATAAGACATTAATGAAATTAAAAAGAATATTTTTCATAAAATCTCGGGGTGTTACATTCTACCCCCCTTAAAATGAATTTCGCCCTCGAAATTCGTCGGGGTTATAAATGGTTTACTACTTGAAAGTTTCTTTAATAGAAACCCACATCGTAAAAAGGAATACCAAAACCAATCTTTAAAAACAAAAGTATGAAACGTAACGGTTACCCAAATAAACTAATCACTGGGTTTCCACATAGGTGAAAATATGGATATGGAAGAAAAATCTAACCATCATGTTCTGAGGGAGAGTGGTAGAGAACATGGCTATGGAAAAGCCAACAATCACAAATCCATAAATTTGTGACGATCTAAGGTACCATCTAATTAATCAGATATAAGAGCACTAGGATAACATTTTTGGTTTTCAAGATCGTTTCCCTAAAGTTGAAGAATTTGAATTAGAATAAATACTTACTTTATTTTGGTACAATCTCATTGTTGTTCGTGCCTTGAACAATTTCTATTTCATCTCTTAAATAAATGAAGTTGAATTTGTTATTCGTGAAGTGTTAGCAGATCATGTGATAGCATGACGGGTCATTCCATCTGTCTCCAACAAAAGGTTAGCAAAAGTTATTAAATATACATAAGTCATTCTATAGTGAGATTAATAATATATGGTTCCTAAAATGGACTTATACTTCATATATCATACTGCTTAATATAATAAAACTAGTTTCGACTAAACAGGGACTTCCTGTAGGCCAGTGGTAGGCGATAAAGGCCAGTCTCACTTCGGTTGCGGGTTCGATTCCCACAGCCTTGTCCGACGCGATGGGCTGTCGCCCATCCTGCAGGTTGTCCTTTTTCTAAAGCTATATTACTATAACATCCCATCAATAATATCGAAAAACATTTTATCCTAACTTATGTCCAACATAATCCATTCTAATCTTTAGTCTTATCTAAAATACTTCGGTCCAAGCTCATAGTATAAAGAAAATGATTACTTGAAATGTCATAGAACAATGACGTGAATGCCATCATTTATCCCCCATATATCATAAGATATATCTTGTTGGTCAAATTACAAACATGTGAATACCTTAATCATGTATTCTCTTGAAGAATGAATACCCATTGAACCTTAGTGAAAACATGAATGCTGACAAAAGTTAACTCTTTCCACATACCAAAATCCAAAAATTCTATATACTCAAACCATGATATCACTTAGTCCTTATATCAATCATGAGCTCATGAATACTGTCAAATATTTCATTTTCTCGTTTTCCCTTCATTATGCGCATATCATTCTTTTTCCAAAAATATCTCAATCACTTTCCATGGTTACTAGTACCATAAAATTATTGAAAACCACAATAGACCAACACATAAATATTCCAATACTCCATGATACAACATTATTTTGGAATCCCATTACATAAACACTTAATCATTCCACCACATCGTTTTCATATTCAACATCGCCAATAGTCATCGCATGTGACTTCCCTTTTTCCTTTTCCTTAAGTGGTTGCTCATGTCGATCATCACTAACCCTTGGATTAGGGCATTTATTAGCATAATGCCCCATTTCCTTTCACTTGAAGCACTGAAGTGTTGGTGGTGCGTTCTCTGCAGTGTTTGCTTTATTCACATCATTAGAAACCCTTTTCCCATTACTTCGACACTCAGCTACTCGATGACCTTCTTTTCCACACTTAAAACATTTTCTAGTCCCTTTAAGGAAATCTCCACCATGCTTCTTTCCACACTTTGTTCATAAGGAAACATTCATCTTCTTTTCACCATTATTTTGAGATTTCTCCTTGAACTCCATCTTTCGTTTCTTGTCAAAACCATGAGATGGATATGTAACACCAACTTCCATTTCTACCTTGATAGCACAACACACAATTTCTTCATAGCTACTGAAGTCTCTTATAGTTAATGCCCTTCGAAGACTTGGTTTTAATCCACTGAAAAATCGATCAACTTTACTTTCAGGTTGGATGATAATGCCAGATGCATACCTTGCAAGTCTTGTAAAATTTGCTTCGTATATACCAACAGATTCATCATCCTTCTACTTCTGCTCAAGAAACTCCTTTTATATCTTTGTTCGAAGAATACGAGGGAAGAACTTACTGAAAAACAAGTTCTTGAACTCGTCCCATTCCATGGACTCAATTTCATCTCTTGGCCTCGTATTCTTGATAAGATTCCACCATTGATCAGCTTCACCTTCCAAACGATATACTGCTAAGATGACTTTATCATGTTCAGTACATTGAAGAACTGAAAATATCTTTTCAGTGGTACTGATCCATTGTTTAGCAACAAGTGGATCGGAAGTCCCACTGAAAGAAGGTGGGCGTTGCCTCATGAAGGACTCAATAGAATATTGTTCCCTTATCTTCTCATTTGGAAGTCCAGAATGATTCATAGCTTGTGTAAGTATAGCAATAAGATTTTGCACTCCATCTCCCATAAAATTTGTTTGTTCAGGAGGACAATCATTGCATTTTCCATTTCATTGATCAACACGGTTCCTTTGGGTTCCAGCCATCGTCTAAAACCCAAAAAGAATAGTGTGAGAGGCAAAAATCATGCTAGGGAAAACAACATTATAAAGGGGGTGTATCCTCAATATCTAACTTATTAGGTTAAATTATATGATCGTTACCATAGTTCTAGGACTGTATCTTATACGTATAATTATCCTTAGGGACATCCCTCGACATACATTAGAAATATCTCTACGGATATCACTAACGCTTTAGCATCCTAGTTTCCAAAGGTTGACTAAACCTTTCCTCTGATACCAACTGTTGAGACCCGAAGCCTGACGTACATAGACATTACATTACTTTTGCGGAATACATATTACATAACAAAAAACACACACACAAGGATCGTAATAGTTTAGTGTCTTTGGAATCTTGGAATATAATCTTCTAATCCTGGTGAAAGATCTTCAACATATCCCATAATGATCTTCCTTTTTTTAATACCTAAAACCTTTCTTTATATCCTGGGGAAAAGTAAACATAAAAGGGTGATCTCAAATGCTCAGTAAGGGTAAACAAAATAAATGTCATTCACATCATATACATAAGAACATAACTTTTGGAAATCTTGACCTGCAAAAGAAATCATAATTTCATAACATGGGATAAATCATAGTAGTGAGAGGTAAACCCCAATAATAATAACTTAAAACATGAAACTTTGTGGCATACACACATAATCATAAAGAATCATTTCTTTTTAGTCAAGACTCATTGCCAAGATTATCTTAGTGGACAAAGTCCCTTTCTGAACCGAGTCACCCTCGTTTCAGTCCTGTTTCACTGAACCGGTATAACCTACCATTCCAGCCATGTCTATCTGATGAGATATAAAATCTTTATCCAATGCATTGGAGGGAGATATAGGTCCCACCCATCTCATAATGATACCATTCTTATGTGTGCCACAAAATCATAAATCATACATCATTGCATAACCCATGTAATACAAATGGGAATCTTAAACATCATGACATCATAAAACAATTCATTTAAGATAAAGGAATTCATAAAAATATTTCCATCACAACATAATCAAATCAATGTAATAATAGGGATAAAAGCAGAACTCTTTATTATCTTAGATGGAAAATAATTTTGATAAAACACTTGAACTCCATTCTTGAGGAAAATATCCTTTCTACTTCAAAACATTTTCCTTTCTTAACATGTCTTACAATTTGAAACTAAAAGAAGTTGATTAAAAATAAACATGAAAACTTGTAAAGGAAGGTTCTTGGAAATAATGTTTTAAAAATCCATTCATGCCGTATAAGTTTAAAAAAACATTCTTCTCGTACTTTTGTCGGAAAAGTCAAAAAGTACCTCATACGAAAAACTACAAAAGATTCCTTTCATATCTTTTACTAAAAACTCACCGAAGGGTAAAATTGGATTTAAACAATTGTAGGTGGATGGAAACAATATTACATATTGAGGGAACATGGATGTGGATGATAAAATACACCCCAGTAAATGCCAAAGTAAAAACAATCTCAGATAAAAATGAGATTGTGATATTTTCCCTTACCTTAGGTCCGATATGCTTCGTAATTGTCCGAACCTCCTGTATAATGATTTAAATAATGTCATTGACTTATTCCAGAATCATAATCATTGTTATTATATCATATATGGTTCACTTATGACTTTATATTACCTGTTTTTTTTGTAAATTCTATGTTAAAGAGCATTTTGGGTAAAATTGTTTCATTTGTCATCCGTGTTTTGACTTGTAATTATTCATATGATTTCATAGATCATAATTACTTAATTACATAATATAAAACATGATTTATATATAATATATATTCAGAATATACATATATATAATAAATTAGTAAATGGAAAGAAATACACCGTTCATGGAGACGGTAGGTCGTACGTACACATGAACATTGTTTTCGTTTCCTTATTGAGTTGAATGGAATTAAGTAGATGACATACATATATACACACATAAAACCAGTAGATTTATAATGTCATATATTTCATTATTATTGCTTATATATACTTTATAATCATTATTAAATGGTTAACATGGATAATGAATCTCATCGCGTCGTGGAGACGGTAATCCGTACGTACGCACGAGCAATGATATCATTTCCATAATTATTGAATTGAATTGGAGTGGATGATACAATATATCAGAATCATTATGATGATATAATAACTATGTATAGTTATTCTTTACACCATAATACCCATCCATGTAAGGTGTTGTTGGAAAAACAGATTACACCACGGCGTGGAGACGGTATTCCGTACGTACGCACGCGCGGTGATTTCGTTTTCCGTAGGATGGATAGATGAAGAAATAGGGTTTTTTTTCATAATTATAATAACATATCAGTATATGAGTGATACTGATGTTATTACTTCATAATAAAACAACCTAAGAAGAAGAAGTGGAAGAATAAATAAAGATGAAGGAATCGGTAACAGACATTACCTCTTCTTTGAAGTGCTTCTTTGATACCTCCTTTTAGGGCACTAAAATGGGTCTTTGAAGAAGACCAGAACCTCTAGGATGTTTCTAGGGAAGTGGAGAGAAGAAATTGGCAGGGTTTGGCCGAGCTTGAAGACTCAAAGTGGTGTGAGGAACAGAGGGAGGAGATGCCCTTTTATAAGGGAGGAGAGGGGCACCTTTGGAATAACTAAAAATATTATTTTATTATAAAGTCAAGTTCGGTTTTAAATAGCTCCAAATTGATATATTTCGAAGCTAAAGTGGGGATGGGTCGAAATCCTCTCATCCAATAGATTTTAGACAAGTTTAGGTTCCTATTTTAAACTTATCATTTAGATTTAACATTAAGTTAAATAATTTTACTTTTACCATGTCTTCTTGTGTTCTTATACTATAAGTTTAATAAACTTACTATAAGAAGCCAAACGAACCCCAAGTTGTTTATTATTAATATATATAACCTTATCTAAGTCATTTGGCCGAACCTTAGATTTTTAGGAATAAAATAACAATTACCAATATAATATTTGTTTTAAAAACTATTTTATGTCAATTTTGACACTATTTAGTAGTTGATTTTTGTGAGAATCATAACAGAATTATTTGTTTGAAAAAAGTTAATTAAATCAATACTAACATGTCATATTAACCTAGAAAATTAGTGGGATTCATAAAAAGTCTCAAATTTCATTTATTTTGGTGTTTATAACATCAATTATGTCAATATTGCATTAATAAGATAATTACCGCATCATCATTGTGTCATAAATAAATTAAATTATTTAATTTCTAAAAATTAAAAATAAAATACAATAATGTAGAAATATTTTTAGCTTTATAATGAATATTTATAGTCGAATTTATCTTATGTATAACCCCATATTAAATTTTTTTTAGTAAATAAACTTTGATTTTAACTCTTTTAACCCTTCTTTAAATAAATTAATAATAAATGTCCTAATCTAATCCAAGTGGGCCTAAATGGTCATATTTTATTCCTAAGCTTGTTTTTGGTCGAATTAAACTTATCCAATAGAATTTGGACATGTGTTAGGGTAATAATAATATCCTTTTTACCCTTAATTACCCTATTTACTTTTAACCGTGGTAAAAAAAAGTAAAAAGTTATTATTCACCAAAAAAATTATTTTCATCTCATTGAACCACATTTTACTTACTGACATCAACCGTGTCTCTCGGATTTTTGAAATTCTACTCACAGAAGCGGTAAAATTAAGTTTTATGAACAATTCATTTTTTTAACTACCACTTAGTGGTTTCACAATTCATCAAAAATTGAAAGTTTTCAGAAAAATACCAAAAATTAGGCCTAAGCTATATTTGATATTATGAACTCAAAAATGATTTTTATTTTACCAAATTCAAAAAATATCAGTTGCATTAATTAATATAAAAATTAATTCCCATTGTCAAAACAAAAGGCGTGTTTTTAAGAGATAATAACTATCAAAAGATTGACACTTGTTTATAACTGGTTTAAATGTGAAATTACATCCATTGAACAAAATTGTATTAAATTGTAAAAATATATTCTAAATATACTTTAAAACCACTAAAATTAAAAAATTATCACTATTAATTATTTCGATTGAAAAAGTTGTTTTTAATTAAAATTAAGTAATTTCCACTATTCATCAAAATAAGAAAGTTATCCGAAAATTACCAAAATTTCACCCTAAGCTAATTTCGATATTCCGAATCCAAAAATGAAGTCAATTTTGAAAAATAAAATGTAAAAAATTTCAAAAAGTGGTTATTACTATTCTTAACGGCTAGTTTTAATAATATTTTAATAGCGTATCGTTGTTTAGTGAAACTCAGTATTGCGTACTACACACGCTATCAAGGAAGGTCGTGATTGCGTGTAACGAAAGGCAAGTCAAGGATGCGTGTTGTGCAAGCTCCTTTTGGTGTAGCGTACAACACAAGACATTAATGAAATTAAAAAGAATATTTTTCATAAAATCTCGGGGTGTTACACCTCAGCCGTGGCCTTGGACTGTCCGGCGCGGCACGATGGCTCTGTGCCCCTCCGCCGCGGCCCCGCTCCGGCCGCGGTGCCTTCGGGGTTCTCCGGCGCGGCGTGACGGTGCCGTGATCTTGGTTCGATTTTCAATTGCGTGGTGAGACAGCACTGCACATCCTCGCCGCTCGTTCCCGCGTGGTGCGACAGCACCACATCTTTTTCCATTGAACCATAATCAACACAAAAGATAAAAGAGGAGGGTCGGCCGTGTTTGTGCGGTCCGGGACTCTCCCGTTAATCGAAAGCAAACAGTTCCATTGAACGAGTAACGTTGACGGAAGAAATACACGAATATCATCAAAAAAAATTTCCATACATCTTCGAATTTGATGAGCGAGGATCCGTCGCGGAAAAAGGCGTCACCGAGGGAGGATCTTCGCATCGCGGAGAAGCATCGCGGAAGAAGTGTCGCGAAAGAAGCGTTGCGGAAGAAGCGTCGATGGCGTCATGGTACACGGTGTCGCGTAGTCGATCTCCAAGGATTTGGCATTCTTCGTCAGAGATCGGTGCGTTCTTCGCGTTCTTCGTCGAAGGAGAAGACTTTTCTCCAAATCCTCTCCATGCAACAAGTTTTAATAGAAATAAAATAAGAGTTTTCTTATTTTATTAACGCACAAGCCAACGTTTGAATTTCAAAAAGAAACGAAACGAACAATTAATTGAGGAGTTTAAAACCGCCCAATTAATGAGGCATTTATTAACCAGAATAAACGCATGAGTTGACTTCATTAAAAAAGGTGGTGCAGGTGCGTTACTTAGAAGAAAATAAATGGCGGGGCTCGTGTGGGACCCACCTCACAAATATCCTACCAAGTGGGTAGGATATTGTGAGTCCCACATCATCCACTTAACTTAAGTTAAGAAAAATAAAATAAAAACCGGTTGCACCACTTTTATTTTATTTCTTAACTTGAACCCAAAACTTAAAAACAACACCCGAGAAAACGCACCTCCGGAAAAGGTGCTTCTAAGTAATTACCGGCACTGCGAAATCATCGGTGCCCTCATAATTCGATTCCGAGCACCGGTTCAAAAGTTAGAAAAACATGCTCATTCGTTCACTGAACGTACCCGAGCTAATCTTTGGAAAGAAATTCCGGGCACACCGGGCCTCAGAATCGAGCGCCGTCAGAAACATCGTTCTTGTAAAATCAAAAAGAAAATTAAGAAAAAATTTCCCTTGAATTTTACGGTCTTTACATTACTCCCACCTCAGGTATTTACTGTAACACCCCGAGATTTTATGAAAAATATTCTTTTTAATTTCATTAATGTCTTGTGTTGTACGCTACACCAAATGAAGCTTGCACAACACGCATCCTTGACTTACCTTGCATTACACGCAATCACAACCTTCCTTGAGAGCATGTGTAGTACGCAATACCGAGTTTCACTAAACAATGATATGCTATTAAAATATTATTAAAACTAGCTGTTATGAATAGTAATAACCACTTTTTGAAATTTTGTAAATTTTATTTTTCAAAATGGACTTCATTTTTGGATTTGGAATATCGAAATTAGCTTAGGGTGAAATTTTGGTACTTTTCGGCAAACTTTCATTTTCTGATGAATAGTGAAAATTACTAAATTTTTATTAAAAACAACCTTTTTAATCGAAATAATTAATAGTGATAAATTATTAATTGGAGTGGTTTTAAAGTATATTTAGAATATATTTTTACAATTTAATACAATATTGGTCATTGGATGTAATTTCACATTTAAACTAGACATAAACAAGTGTCAATCTTTTGATAGTTATTATCTCTTAAAAACCCGCTATTTGTTTTGACGACGGGAATTAATTTTTAAATTAATTAATGCAACTGATATGTTTTGAATTTGGTAAAATAGACATCATTTTTGAGTTCATAATATCAAATATAGCTTAGGCCTAATTTTTTGTATTTTTCTAGAAACTTTCATTTTTTGATGAATAGTGAAACCACTAAGTTGTAGTTAAAAAGGACTTTTTCATAAAACATCGCTTCTGTGAGTGGAATTTCAAAAATCTGAGAGACACGGTTGATGTCAGTATGTAAAATGTGGTTCAATGAGATGAAAATAATTTTTGGTGAATAGTAACTTTTTACTTTTTTTACCACGGTTAAAAGTAAATAGGGTAATTAAGGGTAAAAATGTTATTATTATTACCCTAACACATGTCCTAATTCTTTTGGATAAGTGCAATTCGACCAAAAACCACCTTAGGAATAAAATATGACCATTTAGGCCCACTTGAATTAGATTGGGACACTTATTATTAATTTATTTAAAGAAGAGTTAAAATAGTTAAAATCAATGTTTAATAAGTAAATCATTTGTAATATAGGGTTATACATAAGATAAATTCAACTATAAATATTCACTAGAAATATAAAAAGATTTCATACATAATTATATTTTATTTGTAATTTTTAGACATTAAATAACTTAATTTATTTATGACACAAAGATGATGCAGTAATTATCTTATTAATGAAATATTGACATAATTGTTGTTATAAATACCCAAATAAATGTAATTTGAGACTTTTTATGAATTCCACTAATTTTCTAGGTTAATATGACATTTTAGTATTGATTTAATCAACTTTTTTCGAACTAATCATTCTGTTATTATTTTCACAAAAATCAATCACCAAATAGTGTCAAAATTGACATAAAATAGTTCTTAAAACAAATATTATATTATTAATTGTTCTTTTATTCCTAAAAATCTATGTTTCGGAAACATGACTTAGATAAGGTTATATATATTAATAATAAACAACTTTGGGTTCGTTTGGCTTGTTATAGTAAGTTTATTAACCTTATAGTGTAAGAACACAAGAAGACACGGTAAAAGTAAAATTATTTTACTTAATGTTAAATCTAAATGATAAGGTTAAAATAGGAACCTAAACTTGTCTAAATTCTATTGGATGATATTATTTCGACCCATCCCCACCTTAGCTTCTAAATAAATCAATTTGGAGCTATTTAAAACCGAATTTGGCTTTATAATAAAATAATATTTTTAGTTATTCCAAAGGTGCCCCTCTCCTCCCTTATAAAAGGGCACCTCCTCCCTCTCTTAATCACACCACATTGAGCCTTCATGCTCGGCCAAACCCTGAACAATTCTCTTCTACACTTCCCTAGAAATAGCTTAGAGGTTCTGGTATTCCTCAAAGACCTATTTTAGTGCCCTAAGAGGAGGTCTCAAAGAGGCGCTTCAAAGAAGAGGTAATGTCCGTTACCGATTCTTTCAACTTTATTTCTTCTTCCACTTCTTCTTCTTAGGTTGTTTAATTATGAATTAATAACATAAGTATCACTCATATACTGATATGTTATTATAAGTATGAAACAACCGTATTTCATCATCTATCCATCCTACGGAAAATGAAATCACCGCGCGTGCGTACGTACGGAATACCGTCTCCACGCCGTGGTGTAATCTATTTCCCACCACCACCTTACTTGGATGGGTATAATGGTGTACATAATAACTATATATGATTATTTTAAAGTGATATTGATTCTGAAATAGTATACATACACTCCAATACAGTCCCACGATCATGAGAACGATATCATCGCTCGTGCGTACGTACGGACTACCGTCTCCACGACGCGATGAGATTCATTCTCCACGTTAACCATTCATGAATGATTATAAAGTATATATAATAAGTAATCATGAAATATATGAAATAATAATTATATTGTATTTATGTGTATATATATGTATGTCATCTACTTAATTCCATTCAACTAAATAAGGAAACGAAAACAGCGTTCATGCGTACGTACGGCCTACCGTCTCCATGAACGGTGTATTTCATTCCATTTACTAATCTACTATATATATGTATATTCTGAATATATATTATATATAAATCATGTTTTATATTCTGGAATTAAGTAATCATGATCTAAGTAATCATATGAATAATTACAAGTCAAAACACGGACGACAAATGAAACGATTTTACCAAAAATGCTCTTTAACATGGAATTTACAAAAGAACGGGTAAAATAAAGTCATAAGTGAACCATATATGATTTCATAACAATGTTTATATTTCTGGAATAAGTAAATGACATTATTTAAATCATTATTCAGGAGTTTCGGACACTTACGAAGCAAATCGGACCTAAGGTAAGGGAAAATATCACAATCTCATTTTATCCGAGATTGTTTATACTTTGGTATTTATTGGGGTGTATTTTATCATCCACATCCATGTTTCCTCAATATGTAATATTGTTTCCATCCACCTACAATTTTTTAAATCCAATTTTACCCTTTGGTGAGTTTTTAGAAAAATATATGAAAGGAATCTTTTTTCATTTTTTGTACGAGGTACTTTTTGACTTTTTCGACAAAAGTACGAGAAGAATGTTTTTTTAACTTATACGAAATGAATGGATTTTTAAAACATTATTTCCAAGAAGCTTCCTTTACAAGTTTTCAAGTTTATTTTTAATCAACTTCTTTTAGTTTAAAATTGTATGACATGGTAAGAAAGGAAAAGTGTTTTTGAAGTAGAAAGGATATTTTCCTCAAGAATGGAGTTCAAGTGTTTTATCAAATTTATTTTCCATCTAAGATAATAAAGGGTTCTGTTTATATCCCTATTATTACATTGATTTGATTATGTTGTGATGGAATTATTTTTATGAATTAATTTATCTTATATGAATTGTTTTATGATGTCACGATGTTTAAGATTCCCGTTTTAATTACATGGGTTATGCTATGATGTATGGTTTATGATTTTGTGGCACACATAATAATGGTATCATTATAAGATGGGTGGGACCTATATCTCCCTCCAATGCCTTGGGTAAAGATTTTATATCTCATGAGATAGATATGGCTGGAACGGCAGGTTATACCGGTTCAGTGAAACAGGACTGAAACGAGGAGCGAACTCGGTTCAGAAATGGACTTTGTCCACTAAGATAATCTTGGAAATGAGTCTTGACTAATAAGAAATGATTCTCTATAATTATGTGTGTATGCCACAAAGTTTCATGTTTTAAGTTATGATTATTGGGATTTCATTTCACTACTATGATTTATCCCATGTTATGCAATTATGCTCTCTTTTGCAGGTTAAGATTTCCAAAATGTTATGTTCTTATGAATATGATGTGGTTGATATTTCTTTTGTTTGCCCTTACTGAGCATTTGAGCTCACCCTTTTATGTTTTCTTTTCCTTAGTATATAAAGAAAGGTTTTAGGTAAAAAAAAGGAAGATCTTTATGGGAGATGTTGAAGATCTTTAACCACGATTAGAAGATTATATTTCGAGTTTCCAAAGACACTAAACTATTACGATCCTTGTGTGTGTGTTTTTGTTATGTACTAAGTATTCCGCAAAAGTAATGTTATGTCCATGTACGTCATGGTTCGGGTCTCTATAGTTGGTATTAGAGGAAATGTTTAGTCAACCTTTGGAAACTAGGATGCGAAAACGTTAGTGAGATCCCAAGAGATATTTCAAAGGTATGTCTAGGGATGTCCCTAAGGATAAGTATAGGTATAGGATATAGTCCTAGAACTATGGTAACGATATTAGATTAAACCAAAGATGTTAGATATTGAAGTTACTCCCCCTTTATTATGATTTTTTCCCCTCACACTATTCTTTTTGGGTTTTAGAAAATAGCTGGAAACAAGATGATTCATGATAATGGAGTATATGATGGACAATGGAATGATATTCTTCATGAGCAACCAAATGAAATGGGATTTAGAAGTCCAAACATCATTATTATGCCGAATCAGCAATCTCATAATATGATCAATAAATTAAAATTTGGTAAGTTTCCTGACTCGGCTAATAAGAGAAAGACGGAGTTTCATGATGATTATAGAGGAAAGAAAGTTCAATTTCCCCTATGTAAATCATGTGGGAAGAGGCATCAAGGAGAATGTTTCAAAGGAACTGGAAGATGCTTTGGGTGTAGAAAAGAAGGACACAAATCCAGTAAGTGCAATGTAAAAGGTTCAGTTAACACCAGGGATGAGGATAATGGTATTGCTACGACATCAACAATGGTTAAATGTTTTAAATGTGGAATGTACGGGCATTATGCAAACCAATTCCCTAAGGGAAAGTATTATGAAGAGAATCAGTATGGTCGTATGGGTAGTATTTATGTTGATGATGATGAAGAGACTACAAATGATATGTGAGATGAAAGAATTGTTGAAGCTCGGTCAATGGTTTAAGAATGTAGTGGAATGATTACATGTTTATCATGTGTAATGTTGTATAAGTAATATCATGGTACTATGGAATAAAGAGACATCTAAGGATTGTTACACTGTTGTATTTCCATGAGTTTTGAAAGTGTGTGATTAATGGTACCACTATCCATGAAAGGTTATTCAGATATTTTTGGAATGTAGATGATATGAGCATAATGAAGGGATAAGGAGAAAATGAAATGTTTGACAGTATTCATGAGATCATGATTGATATAAGGACTAAGTGATATCATGGTTTGAGTATATAGAATTTTGAGGATTTTGGTATGTGGAAAGGGTTAACTTTTAACTGCATTCATGTTTTCACTATGGTTCAATTAACGGGTATTCATTCTTCAAGAGAATAAATGATTAAGGTATTCACATGATTGTAATTTGACCAAAAAGATATATCTTATGATATATGGGGGATAAATGACGGCATTCACGTGATTGTTATGTGACATTTCAAGTAATCATTTTCTTTATACTATGAGCTTGGACCGAAGTATTTTAGATAAGCCTAAATATTGGAATGTATTATGTTGGACATAAGTTAGTATTGTTTAAGGATAGAACTTTTTTCAATATTATTGATGGGATGTTATAGTAATATAGATTTAGAAAAAGGGCAACCTGCAGGACGGGCGACAGCCCATCGCGTCGGACAAGGCTGTGGGAATCAAACCCACGACCGAAGTGCGACTGGCCTTTATCGCCTACCACTGGCCTACAAGAAGTCCCTGGTTTGTAGAAACTAGTTTTATTTTATTACCCGGTATGATATATGAAGTATAAGTTAATTTTTGGAATCGTATACAATTAACCTCACCATAGATGGACTTATGTATATTTGATAACTTTTTCTAACCTTTTGTTTGAAACAGATGGAATGACCCATCATTCAATCACATGATCTGTTAACATTTGACGAATAACAAATTCAACTTCATTTCTTTAAGAGATGAAGTGGAAATTGTTCAAAGCACAAAAAACAGTGAGATTGTACCAAAATAATGTAATTATTTATTCTAATTCAAATTATTCAACTTTAGGGAAATGATCTTGAAAACCAAAAATGTTGTCCTAGTGCCCTTATATCCGATGAATCAGATGGTACCCTAGATCATCACAAATTTATGGCTTTGTGATTGTTGTATTTTTCCTAGCCATGTTCTCTACCACTCTCCATCAGAACATGACAGTACGATTTCTCTTCCATATCCATATTTTCACATATGTTCTCCTATGTGGAAACCCAGTGATTAGTTAATTTGGGTAACCATTACGTTTCATACTTTATTTTTTAAAGCCAAGTTTTGGTATTCCTTTTTACGATGTGGGTTTCTATTAATGAAAATTTTGAGTAGTAAACCATTTATAACCCCGACGAATTTCGAGGGCGAAATTGATTTTAAGGGGGGTAGAATGTAACACCCCGAGATTTTATGAAAAATATTCTTTTTAATTTCCTTAATGTCTTGTGTTGTACGGTACACCAAAAGAAGCTTGCACAACACACATCCTTGACTTGCCTTGCATTACATGCAATCGCAACCTTCCTTGATAGCGTGTGTAGTACACAATACCGAGTTTCACTAAACAACGATATGCTATTAAAATATTATTAAAATTAGCCTTTATGAATAGAAATAACCACTTTTTGAAATTTTTTAAATTTAATTTTTCAAAATGGACTTCATTTTTTGATTCGGAATATCGAAATTATCCGAGGGTGAAATTTTGGTACTTTTCGGCTAACTTTCATTTTCTGATGAATAGTGAAAATTACTAAATTTTAATTAAAAACATCCTTTTTAATCGAAATAATTAATAGTGATAAATTATTAATTTTAGGGGTTTTAAAGTAAATTTAGAATATATTTTTACAATTTAATACAATGTTGTTCATTGGATGTAATTTCACATTTAAACTAGACATAAACAAGTGTCTATCTTTTGATAGTTATTATCTCTTAAAAACACGCAATTTGTTTTGACGACGAGAATTAATTTTTAAATTAATTAATGAAACTGATATGTTTTTAATTTGGTAAAATGGACATCATTTTTGAGTTCACAATATCAAATATAGCATAGGCCTAATTTTTGGTATTTTTCTGGAAACTTTCATTTTTTGATGAGTAGTGAAACCACTAAGTGGTAGTTAAAAAATTGAATTTTTCATAAAACATAATTTTACCACTTCTGTGAGTGGAATTTCAAAAATCCGAGAGACACGGTTGATGTCAGTAAGTAAAATTTGGTTCAATGAGATGAAAATAATTTTTGGTGAATAGTAACTTTTTACTTTTTTTAACCACGGTTAAAAGTAAATAGGGTAATTAAGGGTAAAAATGTTATTATTATTACCCTAACACATGTCCTAATTCTATTGGATAAGTTTAATTCGACCAAAAAAAACCTTAGGAATAAAATATGACCATTTAGGCCCACTTAGATTAGATTGGGACATTTATTATTAATTTATTTAAAGAAGGGTTAAAATAGTTAAAATAAATGTTTAATAAGTAAATCATTTGTAATATAGGGTTACGCATAAGATAAATTCGACTATAAATATTCATTATAAAGATACAAATATTTCCTACATAATGATATTTTATTTGTAATTTTTAGACATTAAATAATTTAATTTATTTATGACACAAAGATGATGCAGTAATTTTCTTATTAATGAAATATTGACATAATTGATGTTATTAATACCCAAATAAATGTAATTTGAGACTTTTAATGAATTACACTAATTTTATAGGTTAATATGACATGTTAGTATTGATTTAATTAACCTTTTTATAACTAATAATTCTGTTATGAGTTTCACAAAAATCAATTACCAAATAGTGTCAAAATTGACATAAAATAGTTTTTTAAAAACATATTATATTGTTAATTGTTATTTTATTCCTAAAAATCTAAGGTTCGGCAAAATGACTTAGATAAGGTTATATATATTAATAATAAACATCTTGGGGTTATTTTGGCTTGTTATAGTAAGTTTATTAACCTTATAGTGTAAGAACACAAGAAGACACGGTAAAAGTAAAATTATTTAACTTAATGTTAAATCTAAATGATAAGGTTAAAATAGGAACCTAAACTTGTCTAAATTATATTTTATGAGAGGATTTTGACCCATCCCCACCTTAACATCTAAATAAATCAATTTTGAGCTATTTAAAACCGAATTTGGCTTTATAATAAAATAATAGTTTTTGTTATTCCAAAGGTGCCCCTCTCCTCCCTTATAAAAGGGCACCTCCTCCCTCTCTTACTCACACCAATTTGAGCCTTCAAGATCGGCCAAACCCTTAAAAATTCTCTTCTCCACTTCCCTAGAAACATCTTAGAGGTTTTGGTCTTCCTAAAAGACCAATTTTAGTGCCCTAAGAGGAGGTCTTAATGAGGCGCTTCAAAGAAGAGGTAATGTCCGTTACCGATTATTTCAACTTTATTTCTTCTTCCACTTCTTCTTATTAGGTTGTTTCACTATGAAGTAATAACATCCGTATCACTCATATACTTGTATTTTATTATAAGTATGAAACAACCCTATTTCAACATCTATCCATCCTACGGAAAATGAAATCACCGCGCGTGCATACGTACGGAATACCGTCTCCACGTCGTGCTGTAATCTATTTTCCACCACCACCTTACATGGATGGGTATAATGGTGTACCTAATAACTATATATAATTATGGTAAAGTGATATTGATTATGAAATAGTATACATACACTCCAATATATTCCCACGATCATGAGAATGATATCATCGCTCGTGCGTACGTACGGACTACCGTCTCCACGACGCGATGAGATTCATTCTCCACGTTAACCATTCATGAATGATTATAATGTATATATAATAAGTAATAATGAAATATATGACATAATAATTATACTGGATTTATGTGTATATATATGTATGTCATCTACTTAATTCCATTCTACTCAATAAGGAAATGAAAACAGCGATCATGCGTACGTACGGCCTACCCTCTCCATGAACGATGCATTTCTTTCCATTTACTGATCTATTATATATATGTATATTCTGAAAATATATTATATATAAATCATGTTTTATATTCTGTAATTAATTAATCATGATATAAGTAATCATATGAATTATTACAAGTCAAAACACGGACGACAAATGAAACGATTTTACCCAAAATGCTCTTTAACATGGAATTTACAAAAGAACGGGTAAAATAAAGTCATAAGTGAACCATATATGATATAATAACAATGTGTATGATTCTAGAATAAGTCAATGACATTATTTAAATCATTATACAGGAGGTTCGGACACTTACGAAGCAAATCGGACCTAAGTTAAGGGAAAATATCACAATCTCATTTTATCCGAGATTGTTTATACTTTGGTATTTACCGGGGTGTATTTTATCATCCACATCCATGTTTTCTCAATATGTAATATTGTTTCCATCCACCTACAATTTTTTAAATCCAATTTTACCCTTCGGTGAGTTTTTAGTAAAATATATGAAATGAATCTTTTGTCATTTTTCGTACGAGGTACTTTTTGACTTTTCCGACAAAAGTATGAGAAGAATGTTTTTTTAACTTATACGACATGAATGGATTTTTAAAACATTATTTCCAAGAATCTTCCTTTACAAGTTTTAAAGTTTATTTTTAATCAACTTCTTTTAGTTTAAAATTGTATGACATGTTATGAAAGGAAAAGTGTTTTTGAAGTAGAAAGGATATTTTCCACAAGAATGGAGTTCAAGTGTTTTATCAAAATTATTTTCCATCTAAGATAATAACGGGTTCTGTTTCTATCCCTATTATTACATTGATTTGATTATGTTGTGATGGAATTATTTTTATGAATTACTTTATCTTATATGAATTGTTTTATGATGTCACGATGTTTAAGATTCCCATTTTTATTACATGGGTTATGCTATGATGTATGGTTTATGATTTTGTGGCACACATAAGAATGGTATCATTATAAGATGGGTGGGACCTATATCTCCCTCCAATTTATTGAGTAAAGATTTTATATCTCATGAGATAGACATGGCTGGAACGGCAGGTTATACCGGTTCAGTGAAACAGGACTGAAACGAGGAGTGAACTCGGTTCAGAAATGGAATTTGTCCACTAAGATAGTCTTGGAAATGAGTCTTGACTAATAAGAAATGATTCTCTATGATTATGTGTGTATGCCACAAAGTTTCATGTTTTAATTTATGATTATTGGGATTTCGTTTCACTACTATGATTTATCCCATGTTATGAAATTATGCTCTCTTTTGCAGGTTAAGATTTCCAAAATGTTATGTTCTTATGAATATGATGTGATTGATATTTCTTTTGTTTACCCTTACTGAGAATTTGAGCTCACCCTTTTATGTTTTCTTTTCCCCAGGATATAAAGAAAGGTTTTAGGAAAAAAAAGGAATATCTTTATGGGAGATGTTTAAGATCTTTCACCACGATTATAAGATTACATTCCGAGTATCCAAAGACACTAAACTATTAAGATCCTTGTGTGTGTGTGTTTTTGTTATGTACTAAGTATTCCACAAAAGTAATGTAATGTACATGTACGTCAAGCTTCGGGTCTCTACATTTAAGACCCCATAAATCAATAACACAAACTAGGGAAACAAAAGCGGTACTGAGCACGCACCTGAGCCTCCTGCTCCCATGTGCTCACCTGGAGGTTCCCACACTGCCAGTGAAAGAACACCCGAGGAATCGACCGTCCTCGTAGGATCCGCTCCTGTCATTCCTCATTTCCCATTGGTACCTCCGTGAGGGTCACCCCATCGCCCAAGTCCAGCTCCTCATGGTCGATGAAAAGCGAAGGGTCGAGCTCGTATCTCCTTAGTTGAGATACGTGGAAGTCGTTATACACCTGGTGCAACTGAGGTGGGTGGGCCAAGTGGTAACCCACCCAACCTACCCTATTGAGGACCTAAAAAGGTCCGTTGAACCTCGGAGATAACTTTTTGCCTCGGCCACATATCCATAACTCACGTTGAGGTGAGACCTGTAGGGAAACGTGGTCGCCAACCTCGAACTTTAGTGGTCTCTGCCCCCTGTCAGCACAAGACTTTTTCCGACTCTGAGGTGTCCTCATCTTCTCTTGGATGACTTTGAACTTTCTCTCCCTACAAGAGCTACAGAGATTTCCACTTTTCCGATAAGAGATATCCGGTCTCATCCCCTGTATGAACCACGTTCTTCGCCTAATACAGTCAATCCCGACATGGACGATACAAATCCATACCAAGGATGACGTCGTAAGGCCTTGACGCTACTACCAAGAGATCCAACCATTACTCTCTCCTCCAAGGGTTTAGTCACACTGTCGACATCAGTGTGTGGTCACTAGGTCTCCTCCAGTAGGTTTCTCAAAGTGAGGGTCAAGTCAACGGTTTTTAAACCGGAACCTCTTAGTAACAACATAAAGAGGGGACATGAAGGTAAATGCCACAAGAAATGTGTCTTTTATTACTGCATCTCAAAGTAAAAAGACACAAAGCATCTAAAAACAAACATCAACAGAGCTAGAAGAAACATGAACAAAAGTCTCCAGGTCTGGAGGTAGTCCCGCTCATGTCCATCTACTCCCTGAGCTCTATGATTGTAGGCCTCTGCTACCTGAAGCTGAGCTCTCCCACGTCCACCTATTCCATGTGGTCGGGGTGGACCTCCTAGTGGTGGTGGTGGCAACACCTTGAATCGTCGTCCACCTCTAGATGCATGGCCAGCTCCCCTGCCACGATCTCCTGCTCCATGCGGTCTGCCTCGATCGAACCTCAGCCTCTGCCCGGGAGGTCCTTCGTTCAACTGCTGGTCATCTGTATGGCGGGTCGGACAGTCACGACCCATGTGACCAACCTCGCCGCAGGAGTAATACTTTCCGCGCATGGTAAGTCGTTCTCCACCCCGGGTTCCTCACACAAATTATCATGTGTCATGCGGTCGACCACCTGTAGGTCTAGTCCTCTTGGACCTCTGCGTCATATGTCTACTACCTGCTGCAGAAGACTCTTCCGCAAGCCGGCTAGTGGTGGGTCCTGCTACTGGAGACTGCTAAGCAAGGAAAATCTCCACTAAGATGGCTCGCTCCAACACCCCTGTCTGTGTTGGAATGATGTGAGAAACAACTAAAGCTCTGATATCTCGCATGAGCCCCTACTCAAAGGTTCAGGCCCTGAAGAATGGGTCCCGTACCATGTCCATGCAATAGCGCGAGAGATCGGTAAACCTCTCCGCATACTGAGCTACTGTCATGTTGCCCTGTCGCAGCTGTAGCAGCTCCTGGATGTGCACCGCTCAGAGGGTGGCTAGGATGAACTCTAAGCGAAAAAAGTCTCTCAAAGTCCGTCCAAAGAAGAGATGCCTCGTCATGCACCTGGAGTATCAAGCTCTTCCATCTTCCTGCTGTCGCATGCAGGAGGCTCGCGGCAAGGACCACCATAAGTTCAGCTGGTGTCCCTACCAAACGGAAAACTCATACAACAGCCTCCAGCCAATCCTCGGCTGCCTGTGGGTCAGTCTCCCCACAGAACCTGGGCAGTCTTTGACCCTAAAACTCGTGCAGTTCACTAAGTCGACGTGCACCTTCAGCGGCTGGGGCTGGTAGCATCGGTGGCTCGGCGGGTAGAGGTACCGCCGGTGCCTCTACTATTAATGGGCCATGTACTGAGGCCTCACCGCTCGGTGGGCTGTCGTCACACACAACTCTTGGAACCCTAGATGGCTGCCATCGTGGGGCCATCCTGAAAAGATACAGGTGCGCCACAGTCAGAACAGTATACCTGGTGATCTGACACAAAGTAATCACAATGAAAACTTGAAACACACAAGCAATCAATGTTTTCGTGCATTAAGTCGGAAATCAGAAGTCAAGGTCCTGGTGTACAGATACGTCGGCCGCCACACCAACACTAGACTCCCTGGACTGATAACCACACTCAATAATATTAACACTATTGCTTCACATAGAAGAAAGATCAGAGTCCAAAGTTCTGCGGTAGAACCGAACTCCTCTGATACTAATTTGTCATGACCCATCCTCGGGGCCCATGCCGTGACTACCCCAAGCCCGCCTTCCATAGGCCAGGGGCTGGCGACTAGCAACGAAGGGTTAAATCCCGATAACTGGGAAGGCATTGCCTTAATAAAAGTAACAAAACACCACAGAGTACAAGTGGAAGTAAAACACTAAGTACAAAAAGGAAGTGCTGAAAAGTAAATGGGCCAAAATACAAACCCAATCGAAAGTATATCGACAACTGAAAGAAAGTACAACAGAAAAGACAACAGCTGGAAGAACGGAAGCAACTCCTGGTTCGTCCTCCTCGGATCCTACCTGAAGTGTAGGTACAGATAGCCTCCAAAACTCTCTCACCCGCCAACCTCCTCTGAGTGTCGTCTCATTGTGAAGTCCACCTCCGGATACTGACTCGTCGTATGGTCCACCTCCGGGTACTGACTCGTCGTATGGTCAACCTCCGAGTACTGTCCAGTCCTCGAACACTCGGACTCCGTCAGCACTGTCTATCGTCTGCAACAAACACAACGAGGTGCAGGAACAACCCATGCAGGGGTGAGTATAACGATACTCAATAGGGACGTCGAGACCCTCATGGTCTCACTAAATCCAACAAGGATAACCACAAAGAAGATCTCAACAGATAACCTCTACTTAAATATATGCCCATACATATACCTAATCTATCAAATAACTCATCTCAATCTTGAGGAAACACAAAAATCATAGACTCAGCTCAACCAGGATTTAATTCATGACGTCGAAACCACGACCGCTGGAGAACTCCTCCCCTGTCTAGTACAGTGGGCCTGCCGATACAACCAAGCACGCCGAACTCCTCCTCTGTCGAGTTCAAAGGGCCTACCGCTACAACCAAGCGCCCCGAACTCCTCCTATGTCGAGTTCAGAGGGCCTGCCGCTACAACCAAGTGCGCCGAACTCATCCTCTGTCGAGTTCAGAGGGCCTGCCGCTATAACCAAGCACGCCGAACTCCTCCTCTGTCGGGTTCAGAGGGCCTGCCGCTACAACCAAGCACGCCAAACTCCTTGGACTTCTGTAGTACTCCACCTATCGAGTATTGTGGGCCTACTGTTACAACCAAACACGCCAAACTCCATGGACAGCTATAGTACTCCACCTGTCGAGTACTGTGGGCTTGCTGATATAACCAAGTGCTTCCCACCATGGGTCTGCCGCTACAACCAAGCGCTCCCCCTCATAGGTTCCAGAGGTACTCCTTCTATTGAGTACCACGGGTCTGCCGCTACAACCAAGCGCTCATCCACTGTGGGTCTTCCGCTACAACCAAGCACTCCCCCTCATAGCCTCCAGAGGTACTCCTTCTTTTGAGTACCGCGGGTCTGCCTCTAGTACCAAGCGGTCCTCCGCTGTGGGTTCGCCGCTACAACCAAGCGCTCCCCACTGGGCTATCCAAAACACACCGAGTCGATGAATCAGCAGTCATTAAGTCTCAGCCAGCTACTAGGTCTCTGCACTCTGCTAGCTCGTCACCGAGAGGGTCCGCTCCAAGAGCTACTGGTCGATACTCCATGTATCACAAAGTTCCACGATGAAGTATTAAAAAGTACCGCCTCGTCATAGGGGTCTCAAAGCAACAGACGGCGCGTCAGTCAGACGCCCGGTCTGTGAGTTACTAGCCTTTTCGTCCTAGGGGCCCGGTTGGTTTCGTATGCGACCCAACCCGGCCGTATCTCAACTTTACCATGAACTCTCATAGGTTATTCTCATATAGACCATTTCTCAACATGATCACCAATGCCACTGACGGTTCGTCAAACGGACGTCCGGTCTGAAAGTTATCAGCCTTTCCGTTCTAGGGGCCCAGTTGGATTTCGGGTACAATCCAACACGACCATTATCCAACTACATCCAAAACTCAGGAAAATCATACCAAAAGTTCCGTCTCATCAAGAGGAATCTAACAAAGTCGATGACACGTCAATCAGACGTCCAGAGCTAGAGATATAAGTGTTTCCACTCCGAGGGACCGGTTGGTTTCGTATCCAAACCAACCCGGCCATACTCAAAGTTCTCCAAAACCTTGTGTGTAATATACCGAAATGAGTGTCTCGATCAAAGGATTGCATCGCAGCTAACGGTACATCGATCGGAGGTCCGTATCCCAAGTTATGGGCAAAAGACCGTGAGAGGGCTGGTATTAGGGGGTTCGGGCCCGGTCCGACCCGGCCCGGTACCCCCTGGGTCGGCCCGAACCGGGTCGACCCGTCCTGGGTCCGAGTCTGGCCCGCTTGGGCGTAGCCCAGCCCAGCGCGCTGGCCAGGTGGCTCAGCCGAACGACCGAGCCATTCGGGACGTGGGGGGGGGGGGGGGGGCTTCCCCCCGTTTGTTGTAACCACGGGCCCATAATGGGGGCCACTCACGTCTGGCCAGTTAGGGGTTCAACCCCCGGCTCTTCCTCTGACTGGCCGGCCTGCTCCGGTCGGCCGGCTGCTACCGACATGGGACCATCAAGGGCCGGTCCCCCTGCTCCGACACCGTCGTCCCGGAACCGGCCGCCGGTTCCCCTGCTCCGCCGCGGCGCGATGGCACCGCATCCCTCCGTCGCGGCCCCGCTCCGGCCGCAGTTCCTTCGTGGTTCTCCGGCACGGTGCAACGGCACCGTAATCTTGGTTCGATTTTCAATTGCACGGCGCGACGACGCCGTGCATCCTTGCCGCTCGTTCCCGCACGGTGCGATAGCACCACATCTTTTTCCTTTGAACCGTAATCAACACAAAAGATAAGAGAGGAGGGTCGGCCGTGTTTGTGCGGTCTGGGCGTCTCCCGTAAATCGAAAGAAAACATTTCAATTGAACTAGTAACGTTGACGGAAGAAAAACACGAATATCATCAACAAAAAAATTCCCCTACCTCGTCGAATTTGATGAGCGAGGATCCGTCGCGGAAAAAGGCATCGCGGAGGGAGGATCGTCACGTTGCGGAGAAGCATCACGAAAGAAGAGTCGTGGAAGAAGCGTCACAGAAGAAGCGTCACTGGCATCGTGGTACACGGAGTCGTGTAGTCGATCTCTGAGGATTTGGCGTTCTTCGTCGGAGACAGGTGTGTTTTCTCGTTCTTCGCATTCTTCGTGTTCTTCGTCGAAGGAGAAGACTTTTCTCCAAATCCTCTCCACGCAACAAGTTCCAACAGAAATAAAATAAGAGTTGTCTTATTTTATTAACGCACAAGCCAACATTTGAATTTCAAAAAAGAAACGAAACGAACAATTAATTGAGGAGGTTAAAACCGCCCAATTAATGAGGCGTTTATTAATCAGAATAAACACATGAGTTGACTTCATTAAAATGGGGGTGCAGGTGCGTTACTTAGAAGAAGAAGAAAAATGGTGGGGCTCATGTGGGCTCCAACTCACAAATATCCTACCAAGTGGGTAGGATATTGTGGGTCCCACATCATCCACTTAACTTAAGTGAAGCCAAATAAAATAAAAACCGATTGCACCACTTTTATTTTATTTCTTAACTTAACCCCAAAAATTAAAAACCACACCCGAGCAAACGCAACTCCGGAAAAGATGCTTCCAAGCAATTACCGACGCTACAAATTCATCGGTGCCCTCAGAATTCGATTCCGAGCACCAGTTCAAAATTTAGAAAAACCTGCTCGTTCGTTCACTGAACGTACCCGAGCTAATCTTCAGATAGAAATTCCGGGCACACCGGGCCTCGGAATCGGGCGCCGTTAAAAACTGCGTTCTTGTAAAATCCAAAAGAAAATTAAGAAAACATTTCCCTTGAATTTTATGGTCTTTAAAAATAATTCATAGTAAAATAGTTGAGTTTTCCGTAATCAATACACACCATTTATTAAAAATAAGGAGTCAAAAAAATCATTTTTAGAAATATTTATGCCGCACTTTTTTGGAAACAATTTATATAGGAATCACTCATGCTCTATCCATAATTTGGAAATTTATTCCTAAATCCATCAAATTAGTTACTTCATTTTTTATAACATCTTACCGTGTTGGATATAATATTCTCATAAATTTCCTAACATGTTTTTTAATTTACTCTAAAAAATTAAAATGCCTTAAAATTAAAGTACCAATTCGAGTCAAGAAAAATAAAAACATCCTCCATATTTATTATGTCTCTAAGTACTACTAAAACATTGATCTATTTACATGTTAATAACTTATTAGAAGTGATTAGAGGAAAATTACCATCCTTATCTAAGAAATCGTATTTTATGTTCTACGGTAAGGGGTTAACTTATAACACTATTTGGTTATTTTTAATAGACAATGGAGGTTTGAAAGACTCATCAGTATCAAATTATTCTCCAAAATCATTAAATGTACAAGAAGATAATAAATTATAATTAGTAGAATACAATTGTTTATTGATCTATCTATAAAGGGTATTTCTTTAAAAAAATTATGGATTCAAAAAAAAATGTATGATATGGGTTTAAAAAATTAAATTTATAATTGTGAAAACATTCAAAAACCATATTTTTATTACAATTTATTAGTTTCACTATAGATCACATTTTTCTTCATCTTTAATTTCAGTATACTGAATAAAAATATTATTGGAATCCTAATTTATTTAAATCACATATAAAATAGTTTCAACATTCAAAATTTCTTTTTGTGTATGATTTTCAAAATCATATATATAATTTTTATAGTAAACAAAGGTTTATTTTCTGGTTTATGAATTGGTAGATCATTACATGAAATGTTTGGAAATAACTATATGAAAATCCAATAAAGAACATTCACTTGAGGGTATGAATGACCCTCTATTAGTTAGTTTACAGGCTAAAAAATAATACCCTTAACTACTTCTTCAATAAATTCTACTGACAATGTTCTTTTATGATCATTTATGATTTTATTAGTAGTTTCTAGAAACTTCATTCCAATAATAAGTAGTGTATGTATTATAAATTTATCATCCATGATTTCTATGAAATAAAAAATAGTATGGAGCTTTATTTCTATTACTTATACCAATAAGTACTTAATGATGCCATCATGTTTGTTTTTTTACTTTGATTGGTGAATTTAATGAAATTCATATAATATTTCAACTCTAAAAAATATAAATTAGAGAAAATAGAATAAGGAATCACATTTATTAATTTTCCTAAATCTAACATGATATAATTAAATTTAAATTCCCCTATATTGTAGGGGAATTGTTAAAGTCCATGGATGATAATATTTAACAGATGGGGAATATATAATCATTAAAGAAACATTCATCCAAGGGTTTCTCTTTAATCCCACATTAAACATTCTATTATGAGAATAAATTTCTTTTAAAAAATTATTATACCATGTAATATATTTCAAAACATAAAGAAAATTAATATGGGGTTGAATGTTTTTAATGGATCTAATATTTCCTTATACAAATCACTCTCAACACTCTTTTTCACTGGTGGAATGCCTCTAGGGTAAGGAAGTGATAGGTTGAAAATTTTTATCCCATTTTAAAAATTATTTGATGGAACTTAAGCTCTACTAATTTTTATGAAATATTTCATGGTTTTCTCAAGTAAAAATTATTTTTTTGATATTTATTTTTCTCCTTTAACAGGTGTAGAAATGTAAGCATTTTTAGTAGAAGGTGGCCTTTCTTAAATAGTGTTTGTGTAAAATTAAAATTGTTTATAAATCACTCAAATATTTTCATGTTTAGAAGAAATTTTAGACTTCTCAATTGAGGTTAGATTAACTAGGTTCCACTCCAAATCTATATTGCACTAACATTATCTTTTCCATTTTCCTTGGGGTCAATTGATCATGAAACGGAAAACCTCCATTAATCTGGTTCCTTATAAAACCAATATTCATTACCATTTTTTCAATTAGACTCATCAAATTATGCATCATGATTTTTTGTTCTCACCATTTATTTGAGGATATATTATTATTGTTTTTAGTGAGCTATTTGAGCTGGAATTTTATTCTAGTTTGATTATTAAATTTTTCGTAGAAATAACTAGGTTGATAATAATTTGAATAAACTTGAAAAAATATTACTTGTTATTTAGGATGTATAAATATGTAATTAAACTAATTATTCAACAATTGGATGAATTTTTGGTTGTATCAAAATGGACTTTACTTGTTTTATTCAAAAGTCATTATTAGTTAAAAAGAAGTTAAATTTACAATTGTTTATTTTATTTTTATAAATTGATCACTTAAATTATTCTTTGAGGAAATTCCCCTATAATAAAATCATAGTTACTAATTTTTTATATTTGGTTTTTTTGAGGATGTGTTTGAAAAACATCATTAAACTCACCGTGGAGTAAAGATCATTTAGTTTACTTAGAATCATTATATTTTCAATACATGAAATGGGAACTTCTTGAGCATATTTTATGTATAAATGGAATCTTATTCAACAGTTTAGATAATTTAGGTCCATGTTTTAATATCATTTCCTATAGTATCTAGGGTTTTATTGACTATGGATCCTTTTGTAGCACCATATATCATTCTCCTATCAATAAGACAAAGTACATCATAAAAATATTGAATCAATATCTATTAATTGAAATAATGATGGGGGAAACTAAAAAATATATTTCAAATCCATATGAATATCTATTTAAATATTCACCTTGAGTTTTTATGCTCCCATGAATTTCTTTTCCAATTGTATAATTATTATAAAAAGGGTAAAATATATGAAGAGAAATATTCATCAATTCCTTATAATCAATATTTAACAAGGGGTGTGAATTGAAAAAACAATATTTGGAAACTCCTTCCAATAAAAATATAAAACCCCTAAGATTTATTTGACCTCTACATACTTCAAATGGTTTCATGTTTACATAAATATAACGTAATTCATGAATATTTATGTACATATTCTCCCCAAGAAATAGATTATATTTTTCAAGTTAATGATCGAAACAATATTTTATTAAAAAACTTGTAGGTGAATGAAGGTATTATTTATGATTTAATTTATTTTATTCCTAATATGAATCTAATTATTTATGTTTTGTGTTTATATCCATTTTAGTTTTTGTTCCAAAAGTGATATTATTGGTTTATCAGGGATAAAAGTTGAATTTTTTTCCTAAAGGTTCTCTCTATAGAGTGTTAAAACCAATAAATTTTAGGGTATGAAGGAAAAAAAATCATGTTTTGAACTTTTAAACATTTAAAAAAATTAAAAAATTGGAAAACTATAAATAAATGACATAAAATGTCATACTTATATCGAAAAATACTTAATAAAATTTTCTCCCAAAAACAAATATAGAAATTATAATGGGATTCACTTTGGGAGGTTGCAGGATAAGTTTATAATTGTTACTTTTTTCTTATTTTTTAAATACAGGAGAAATTTTATGGATTTATTATTTATATGAATAATTTAGTTGAAGACTGAAATAAATATATCAAAATAAAATGGGAGTGAATATTTTTAAGTTTATAAATATTTATATTGAAAAGTATTATAAAAACAGATTACAAAGAAAAAACTATGAACTAGATTTGAAACATTGAACATTTCTTCATTCCTTATAAAAAAAATTCTTAATTGATTATATCAATAGATAGATAAAATATTCAAAGGGTATATCTATGTTTTCCTTGAAACAAAATTTGTAAATACCCATGTTTTTTCGATTTGTGAAACTAAGAAGAAATTTTATTTTTTAGTTTTGAATGCTTATGAGGGGTAAAATGGTCTTTATACCCTATAAAATGATCTTGGATAATTTTTCCAACACCAATTTGGTTTTGAAATAGGGTTTTAACCCCAAATAATAGTTTGGATAAATTCTTAGCCGTTCAAATTTTCATGGAATAATTTCTATTTGATATTTAATAAGTTAAATATTATTTTATTATCAAATGTTTTAACGGTAATATCCTTTGAAAAGAGTATCTATTTGAGGTTATGTACCAATAGTTGACTCTGTATTGGGGGGTTTCACCTCATCATTTCATAAAGTCACATCAATTACAGATGATGACCCCGATCACCTTTTTCTTTTTATTTCAATTTCTTTTTTTATTTCCCTTTTCATTTATCTTCCTTTTATTGTATTCTCACTTATAAGCCTTGGGGGATTATTGTTTCCATGACTCAGATATATGAGGTAGAGGGGGAGATATAGAAGAATAAGGGAGGTCCTGATGTAGATCTTAGGAGTATTCAGATTGTCAGGCGACAGCTACGAAACATTGATACAGGGGAAGCATCGACAAATTAATCATAAATATGGTCCATTTTTAAGTCTTCCCTATAAATTGATTTATATTTACGAATTTCTATATTCAAATCCATTTAATGATGGAGAAGTACCCCATGGGGTAGATCTAAGATTAATCTGGGGGAAATGGGGGTTTGTGATCATTTATGAGGTTTCCCATTCTTAAATAATGATCACACAACTTATGATTTCATGAACACACATCGTGTGATATTAATATTTGCGTATATTAATTTTTTGTACATACACAAAGTGAAATTAGAGTACACACCATGTAGTATTACATGGACTTATATCCAAGTACTTGAAACAATGGATATATTGAGACTTAATGGCTTGTACTTGGAGTACACATCATGTTTTCACACATGGAAATGATCCTGGGTAATTGGGTAAAAACCCCATGTAAGGGGGATGTGGCCCTATAGTATGACATTACCAAAACCTTGGTGTGTCCTAGCCATGTAGTAGTACATGAATATATAGTTTGGTTATCCTGAATGTGTACTAGTATACTGCCATAATCCATGTGTACTAGGATATTTAGACATACATGGAAAGGCATGAAGTTTTAGAGAACATGTTGTTTACTCTGGGTATATGTTATGTATAACCCCTTTGTTACCCTTTTGATGGGTTTTCATGATTTTACACCCTATAGTCAAAATTGTAAAAAATTGATTCCTGTTTTATTTTATTTTCCATAAAGATCATGATGGTGAAACCCTTGGGGTGATTTGAGGACTCCTAAGAAGAGTTTTGGGGTGAGTATGATTTGATGGAGATGTTCTTATTCCAATGGATGAAACCAAAAATCTCCCAAGAGTATGACATGGGATGAGACCCACATATGAATCATATGAATGATTTAAGGGTAAGGAATGGGTTTTCAATGGTCCCTGACTGGTGTTAATTAGGATAGTCCCTAGTTAGTGGGAATGAGACAAGACTTATAGAGGTGGATAGGTTGGGTTTTTGGCTAACTTATAGTGGGACCATGAATTGGGATGAGCCATGGGCTATCATCCTAGAAATATGTTTAACTATCTTTTACCTTGAGGATGAGAGACTATTTTTTGTGATGACACTACAGGAAAGTGTGTCACCTCTCAGAGACAAGCATGGCCAGATAAAATAGATTATGATCAAGAATCCTAAGAGGGATGTCTCCACTTGTGAACAAACATTGATTATCCCCTATGGGATGCCTCATATTCTATATTATTGTTTATGGTCCCAGGAGGGATTCCTCTACCTAATTTGTGAATTTTGAGGATCTCAAAAGATATGGATTTTGTTACATGATTAACTATAGGATCTTAAGATGGATGTACATGTTTATGGGTTGACCTAGATGATCCCATAGGGGATGAATCCTCTATATTTGACCATGGAATCCAGAGTGGGTGCACTGGTTGTGGACCGAACCTAAGAAATTGTGTTGAAGGTTTGGGTATAGATCCAAATAGGTTAACCCTTTTAACCCATCTCAAACATGTGTACCCTAGGAAATAGGGAATTAGTTATGGGTTTAATAATTTAGCCAACTTTACTCCATTATTTTTTATATAACTTAGATATTTTTGATGAATCTATGATTTCCATATTTTCTTCCTTGTATACATAGACTATGGTCTTGATGTGATGTGATTTGTGGTGGTGATTCCTAGAGGTGCATCCTAGTATCCAGATTTTGAGCCGTAATTTTTCAAATTTTATTCACATAATGACTTGTCTCACTAGGTTTACTTATTATTTCAAGGTAGTAGAGGAGGTTCCCATGTGTATTGTAACATCTCTTACAATGTGTAGCACCAAGGATTCCAAGATTTTTTTGAACCAGGTCATTCTTATGGTTACCAGGTGCGAACATTTCTGATGAAAATGGGTTTCTGATTCAATCACTAAGGATTGAAAATGATCTCCTTGATTTAATTCCCAATATACCCCCTAGTATTAGGTGAACACAACATTTCCGTAATTCTCAAAACTATTCTTAAATGTGGTTTTTTAGCTTGAAATTTTAATGATGGAGAGTTATTATCTCATATCCAAGAGATCTCCCTTACACATCACTTAAGGGTTATCCCTCTTAGGGATTATCTAAGAACTAATGTCTCGGTTTCCTATAGACCATGACTTAGGAACCTCACATCATGTTTCATTACACACATCTTCAGTGGTACAAAAAGTATTCATAACATCTAACACTATATGTAACAGTCGAGGCAATTTAACGGATAATTTTTTCCAATATAAATTTGTGTTATATTATATTATATAAGTATTATACCCACAAATCACATGGAAACCCCAATAACACTTTAACTCACTAATGAAAATAATTACATTATTCAATGACTAAACCCATTAAATGAAAAATATTGTAAGGGGATAAAAAATAGAAAATAAAAATACTACAATGGGAAAATTTTGGTCATGCTAATTGGATAGAATCATCTCTCCCACGAACAAGACTATAAAAATGATAGAAAATATTAGTAAACTAATCATTATTATAGAAAATGAAAATTTAGAACATTGAGAGGAAATTGAGTTGAATAATGAATTATGTAATAAAGTTGTATTTATATTAGGTCATGTTAATGTTGTAATAGTAATGTGACTATTGGAATAGTAAATTGACCGTTGGAAATAGTAACCTAACCATAGGGAATAATAACATCACCATTGGAAAAGTAAATTTACCCATAAATAATAAATTATAATATTAATTATATTTATCATAATTAGTTTATGTAAATATAAATATTATAATTCCAAAAAATAAATATCATGATTAAAAAAGTCAGCGAAAATATAAGCACATTTTTAGTTCATTGTATTTTAAAGTATTTCATTAAAATCCTATTTTTTATATTAAAAAAGTATAATATCCGATGATAGAAAATTATTTTGATAAAATTAATATCATTTTTGAAATCAGAACATCCAAATTGGCTAAAGGTTGTTTTTTTGTAATTTTTTGAAATACATCAATTTTCAGGTGAATTGTAAAAATACAGTTCTTCCGTAACTGGTGTATCTTGAATTACATCATTCATGATGTAGTTATGACCAAAAAACATATATAAATTTATATATAAAAATAGATCTAATTTGATAATTGTTTTATTAAAATATTATAAATATGACTTCCACACATAAAAAGTACATTCAAAAGTCTATAATTTATGTTTTATATTAAAATAACATTTGACCATTTTCCCACATCTTCTTTTGAATAAAATAATAAATTAAAATTATAAAGTCATTAAAAATTTTAAAATAACTTTATTCAATTCAAATTAGGATTATAATTAAAAAATATCACCATTACATGTTTTATCTTAGATGTAGTATTTTATTAAATATTTTATCTCAAAAATACCCCTATCCCAATGTATAATTAACCACTCTACCACTCATGGAAAAAATCCTCCTTCACTTAAAAAATCTCTATATCTTAAAAAATATTCTCTATTAATTCTTTTATAATACTTAGGGATGTTTCAAAATAATTAACCTCCAAGAATCAATGTAGTTTAGTGCCGTACAGAAGAAGAAACACTAAAAAGAGAGTAAGAAATCACAAATTATCCCTTCATTCTCCAATCATATTTCAATTTTCTCCACACCTTTAAAACCTAAAATTATAAATATAATTAAGTGGTATTTTGACCTTATATTAATTATTTTAACGAAATATAAGTATTATATTTATGCCATATTAATTTTTTATACTTCTTATTCCGTCTCTTTTGACTATTAACTGTCAGTTAACTACCTACAAGGCTGTCGCCAATTAGTTTCTTTTTACCAATCCTACATATGGTTATAATATATTATTTATAGTATGTAAATGTATAACTATATTTATTTTATGATTTTATATTTAATTCTAATTAGGTATAAATTACCTTGAACAAAATAGCAAAACCAAAGAAAATCAGAAATTATTTTTTAGGAAAGAATGATATTAAAATGATTCAACATCAACAAATGAAAATTAAAGAATGCAATTCAATTATCATCATTTAAATATATTAACATAAATTAACATAATTAATTTTGGGGTCAGTTCTTTAATAGTCCCATATTTATTCTTCATGAGGTGAAAGGTGATAAGATAAAACACGATTTAAGGTTTGAGGTCTCTTGAACCCAACTAAGTTTCTCTGGGTTATCCCTCTATCATAGCATAATTATTACAAATATTCCTCTAATGTCCCATAAATATCATATCAATATTTATCCCTTTTATTTTTGGGAATATAAATTTTCCCCCTTTATTTTCTCATCTAAATGCAACAATTTTCCAAAAATAAATTTCTTTCTAAAACACACATTTAACTCCTATTGAGTTATTTCTTATTCACTCAAGAATGTGGATTTTTATACCAAATATGTTTTCCCTTATTCATTTGTGAACGTCAATGTTTATTTATGAATTTATTATTTATGAAATAATTATAAAACCCATTCCTTTCCATGGGTTATTTCATGACTACCATTGTTATACATTCTATATGTCATGCATGATTATGTGAATATTATGATGTGATGCATGGGCCTGAATTTATATTGCTCTCAAATGCATTGAATAATGTGATTTATTTCAAGATATTGTGTTTATTGGGTATTATTGGGATTCCAAAATTGTTCTGAATGATGATGTTATGATTTATGCACATATGTTATGTGTGGAAATGATATTAGATTTATTCTCAACTATTTACGGTATTTGAACACTCTGATATAATGTTTCATTTTTATACGTCACCACATTCAATGAAATTTTAAAATTTATTCCTCATTATTATAATGATGATCCCATTATTATTACATGATTATGTTTATTGTTATAACCCATTTACTATTTATTCATGTCTCTTATTTATTTTATTGTATCCTTCCTATTTTTGGGATTTACTCTCACCCCATTATTTTATTTATATACTCAAGTAACTACATGTACTATGGGTAACATGAGATATTTTAATTGGATAAAGAAGAAATATTTTAATAATGTTTAAATTTTATAATGTATAATTCATATATGGTCCTCATTTTCTTAAGATATTAAACCTTTAGATCCTTGAAGTTATAACTATTCTATTGTTTATCTTTAAAATAATGTAATATTCATGAAAAAAAGTAGGGTCAAAATATTTGGTATCAGTGGTATGGTTTATTAAATTGGATAATTATGATTAGTGAACATCTGTGAAACCCATTAGTGAATGTCAAATATAGGTAAACAACCAAGTATGTTTATTTTATAAAAAATATAATCAAATGAATTCCTTAAGATGTAATTTTAGATTTATTTTTACATAAGAAAAAAAATGATTCATTATTTATTGACATAGATTTTGGTCAAGCCTTTTCTATTTTAGAAAATGGTGGGAACCTGCAGAAACCAATCCAACAAACTATGTGAGGGACAATGTAATGATTGTCTGAATGACATCCTCAGTTCTATGGGAGTTGGAATTAAAAATATTATGGTGATGCTTAACCAACTCTCTTAGAATATGGATACTATCTTGAACCATAAAAATTCCACCTTCATCCAAGAAGGATAAACTAAACATTGATTCCTTTATGAGAAAACAACCACTAGTGTTTTGTGGATCTTATGACCGTATTGTGACAGAACAGTGGGCTAACTCAATGAAGAAGATATGATTTGTGCTCCACTTTTATGAGATGGAGAATGTGACTCAGAATATATATCACAAGATAAATAATATGATAAATGTTGGTAATTGATAAAAAAACCAGTACAAATGTTGAAATGGAAAAGATAGAGTTGGAAGACTTTAAGATACTATTTATTAACATCTATTTCTCTAAAACCCTTAAAATAAAGATGGATAGAGAATTATTAGAGATGATACAAAAGGAAAGTGAATCTATCATGACTTTGAGGAAAGCATCACTTTTATTTCATGATACTTCTCAATATTAGTTATTAATAATTATTGAAAATTATATAAATTCTTTAGAGGATTAAAACCAAACCATTAAAATTCTATAGTTATTTGAGAATTCATGAGTTATTAATAAGTGGTTTAATATGATATCAAAGTACAGATGAAGCTTAGAGATTTGTTCTTTGGACATGGGTAAAAAATATAAGATTTTAGTTTCAATATAGTGGGTATAATGACAAGAAAAGAACGTGGACCCAACAACCTACATGTCGAAATTGTGGGAGGAACCATCATGAGAATTTATTCAAATGGGTGAGGAATTGGATCAAGTGTTATATAGACTGAAACCAATATAATTAATGTAAAAGAGACATTAAGAATCTTTAAAACATGATGGTGGAATGGATGGATCCTCCTAATGAACCACCCAAGGTTTAATGCTTCAACTTTTTGGAGAAAGGGCACTATACAAGCCAGTGCACTAAACCAAGGGCCCTAAAGTGTATTTTGTGTTAGATTCCATAGAATACAAAGGATTAAGGGAAATATTATGAAATCAATAATAAGTAACTATATATTTAAAATTATGTCATACATGGTACACATCATATCCACTCAAGAATGGAGATTGTTTTATTTGATTATGGATCAAGTCATTTTATTATATCCAGATTTTTTTCTAGAACCTTATCTATTAAAACATAAGGTAGTGATATATTTAAAACGCATGTGTTAGAATATTATCTTTTTAGAATATGTGGGAATAATAATCTAGAGAATCTCACAATCCTTCTATTGGTGGGAATTAGATTCTATACTGGGCATGGATGGGCTCTAATTATATAGAAAACAAATCATATTTTGAGAAAAAGAAATTGTATATCATATTGAAAACATCCCATTCTTAGGTAAAAATGTAAGGAAGATCATTAATATTATCTGTAACATTCTTAAATGGAATGGGTGTTTAAACCATGTGAAGAAGAAAACCTTTCTTATATGGTTATGTCAAAGGAAGGTATCAACCTAGAGGTAATTCCCATCGTATGGGATAAAACGATGTCTTCCCCAAATGGATACTCAAAATTCCCCCAAATCATGACATATAGTTCTCAATATTGATTATAATTGGAGACACTCCTATATTTAAATTCCCCTATAGTATGTCTCCAATCAATCTGTAGGAGTTAATGAATCAGTTATAATAGGATTTGGATGACATGATCATACACCCTAGTACAATACCTTGTGCTGCACCGGTGCTATTTTTAAAGTGAATGGTTGGATAAATTTTATTTTTTATTTATTACTATGATATCAAAAAGATTACCATAACTAATAATAATACCATTCCAAGTATTAATGACTTGTTTGGTCAACTATGAGGAGATCATTACTTCTCAATGTTTTATCTTCATTCAAGATATCATCAGCTAAAGGTGAAAAATTAAAATATTCAGAATATAAGATTTCATACAGGGTATAGACACTATGAGTTCATAGGAATTCCATTCAGACATAGTAATGATCATTAAAGCATCATGACTTGATGAATAGAGTCTTTAGAGACTACCGCGACCAATGTTTTTTCACTCTTTATTGATTAAATTATCATTTACTCGAAGATGAAGGAGGATTGTGAATATCATCTATGGATAATACAAGAAACATTATGAAAAGATAAAATGTATTCTACTTTCATAAAGTGTAACTTTTTGATATATAAATTCACATTAATGGATAATATGATAACATGTGGTAGAATATTTTTTGACCCTTCAATATCAATGGAAATTGAAGAATTCCTTAGACCCATTAGTTTCAAAAAAATCGATTGTTTCTTAGGATTAGCAAGGTAATACAGTTGTTTTTGAGAACTATCTCATGATTTTATATTCTTTTAACTAATTTGAAATGGGAAGACGTAATGTATTTTTGGATAGAATAATTTGAGGAAAGTTTTAAGGATCTCAAGAAGAGGCTAATCATTGTACCTATATTTACACTACCAATAGGTGGATAATTTTGATTTGATTCACAACGATGCTTCAAAGAAAGGCATATGTTGTGTAATAATGTTGAATGATAAAGTGATAACCTATGCCTCACAACTATTGATGATCCATTAATAGAACAATGTAACACAAGATCTAGAGTTTTAAGCTGTTATTTCTACTCTGAATATTTTTTTATACTCCTTCTATGGATATATGTGTTCCATATATAGTGAAGAAAATATTATAAAGTATATATTCACATATAAGAATCTAAACATGCTTCAAAGGAGAAGGTTAAGGAAAATTATGGACTATGATTTATCTATTCACTACTTTATGAGAAAGGTAAACAAGGTGGACGATTCTCTTAGAAGAAAATAACTTTCTACTTTATCCATGATGCAAATTTAGAAAGACTATATATTCATGTATAAGCAAGGAATGGGTCTAGAAATAATAATTTCAAGGAATAAATCTTTCATTTTCAATGTTATTATCCATACATATATCCATTAGAAGATTAAGGAGGTACAAAATAATGATATTAAAATTGAAAATAAGGGGAAAGAAATAAAGGAAGGTAAGCTACATGAGTTCCAAATTGATGGGATGGTGTCATTCAATTTGGAACTGGCCTTGGTGGGAATGCATCACATGAGATAAAGAAGGATCTATTTGATAATTTACATAGTTCATCTTTATCCATCTGTCCTGGAAGCAGCAAGATTTACCGTAATCTTTGTGAACACTTCTTATGGGAAAATATGACGTAGGATATTTCTGAGTAAATATCAAAATTCTTGGAATATCAGTAAGTTAAAGAAGAAAGAAAAAAGTATGGTGGTATGTTGAAACCATTTTAGTTACCCATTGGGTAATGTAAGAACATCACCATAGAGTTTTTCACTAGTAACACAAAGAAGTACAAAGGAAATAATGTGATAAGGGTTGTGGTGGATTGACTCACCATGACTTCTCACTTCATCACTATTCAAAAAGATATCTCATGAGAAAAATGTAACAATATTTATATAAATGAAGTATTGAGGATACATAGGGTACCACATTTGATCATATCTGATTGTGGTATAATGTTCAGAACTAAATTATATTTAAGACTGTAATATTATTTGAATACTGAATTGAATTTCATTATGACCTATCAGCCCCAAAAAAATATCTAATCATAAAGAAATATTCTTAAATTCGAGCACATGCTGAGATCCTTCTCAATGGAATTTGAAGGAGGTTGGGATAAACATATTCTATTAGTTGAATTATAATAAAACTACATCTTCTAATTAAGTATTCAAATAGATCTATATGAATAACTATATGGGAAGGGATGTAAAAATCATATGTTTTGGAATTATTTAAAATAATGGAATCTAATATGACACAATCTTGTGAAAGAGAATACAAAAAATGTTCAAGGAATCCAACAATAGGTAAAATCTTTTCAGAGTTGGAGAAAGAGATATACTGAAAAACATAAAAGATACTTGATGTTTAGAGTTAGAGATAATGTTTTCTGTCGAATATTAGCATGGAAGAAAGTAATTTATTAGGTAAATAATGGGAATACCAGCCTTAGGTTCTTTATCCCCTTTGAGATCCACAATAGAATACGATAAATGGCCTATCGACTTTCACTTACACCAAATGTGGATTAATTTCATGATAATTCTGACATTTATCTTCTGAGGAAGTTCATACTATGTCCCTAACATATATTAAATCTGGAGTTGGTACAACTAGAGAATGACTCTTGTATAAGGATAAGCATGTGACAATCTTGGACAGAAAATATAATGTTGTACGCAACAAGACAACTCACCTTATCAAAGTGTTATGGAATAACAATAAGTATGAAGAGGTTATTTGTCAATAAGAGGAAATAATGAAACAGAAGTAACCTCATCCATTATAAATAATGAATATGGGTTAATATTTCATGGATGAAAGTTTTATAGGGGGATAATTTAATGACCCAAAATTTTTAAATGATAATTGTTTCCTAAATAAATGTGTGTTATATTATATTATATAAGTATTCTATAGATAAATCCTATAGAGAAACCAAAAAAATTATAATTACATAAGGAAAATCAAAAAATTAGTCAATGAATAAACCCCTTAAAATTTGAAACATTAATAGTGGAGAAAATAATAGAAAAATGAACTACTATAATGTGGAAATTTGGATCTCCCTGAATGGTAAGAATCATCCCTCCCACAAACAACACTATAGAAATGAAACAATATATTAGTAAAATAACCAACATTATAGATAATGGGAATCTAGAAAATTGATATTAATGGAAGGGAATTATGAATTATGCAATAAATATTTATTTATATAAGGTAATGTGACCGCCATAATAGTAATGTGACCATTGGAATACAAACCTAACAAATTGGAATAGTAACATGATCGTTTGAAATAATAACCTAGTCGTTGGAAGAATAATTCAAAATAAAAATAATGATTTATAATATAAATAATATTTATTAGGAATAATTTCAATAAAAATTAATATTATAATAAAAAAATTAATATCTAAATTAAAAAAACTCAATGAAAATATAAGCATATTTTTAATAAACTGTATTTTAAATAATTTCATTAAAATAATAATTTTTAAATAAATATTAAAATTAACTATGTTAGAAAATTATTTTGGTAAAATGAATATAATTTTTGATATCAGATGTTTGAAATTTTCCAAGGGTAAAGTTTTGATAATTTTGTGAAATACATTATTTTTCATGTGAATACTAAAAAAATATCATTTTTCCGTAATCTATATCTCTTGAGTTTCATAATTCATGATGAAATAATTACCTAATAATTTATAGAATTTTTTTATCCACCAAAAAATATTATATTTTATAAATGTAAGAACTTTCCATTGTCCAAAATCTAAAGTATCATGTTAAAATTATATATTCTCATTTTTTCTACTTTTCCATTTGATTAAACCAATGAATTAAAAATATAAAGTGATTAAATGTATTAAAATACTTTTATTGAACCCTAATATATTTTATAAATTAAAAAATATCAATATTACAAGGTTCGCCATTGATATGGTTCTTTATTCAATATTTTAACTCAAAAATACCACTCTTCTCAAGTATAAATGACCCCTCTCCCTCCCTTGGAAAAATAATCCTTACTCACATTATAAAGAAAATGTTCTACCCAAAACATATCTATTAAGTCTCTTGTAATTCCTTGGTACATTTTGGATTCATCCATCTCTAAGAATCAATGGATTTTAGTGTCGTATAGAAGAATAAACATCAAGAAGAGGGGGAAAACTCTCAAATTCTTCCTCTCATTCTCCTCACCAATTTCTCTTTCTCTCTAACCCTTTTAAAAAAATATTATAAATATAATTACATGGTATGTTCAAATAATATTAATTATTTTAACATTATTTAGGTAATATATTTATTACAAGTTAAATTTTCGTACTTCCAATTCACACTCTTTTGACAATGTCTCGTTAGTGGTTGGTTAACCACCAATGTGGAAATTGAAAATTGTTTCTGATTGAAAAACCAATGGATGGTTATAAAAAATTATTTATGGTAAATAAATATATAAATATATGTATTTTAATCTTGTGTAATTAATTCTCCTTATTTATAAGTTACCTTGAACAAAATAGTGGAATCAAAGAGAAATTGAAAATGTTTTTAAGGTATGTATGATATCTAAACTGTTCAAATTCAACAACCAAAATTAAAAAAATATAATAAAGTTGATAAAATTGATATAATTTACATATAGTAACATAAAATAAAATAATTCAATTCTGTTTCAATATTTTTATAAATCTAGGTTTATTATATAGGATGTGGAAAAAAGGAAAAATATAGCATAATTTTAGGTAAGGGGTTTTCAAACCCAACTCATTTTATATGGGTTATGAAACTTTCATGAAATATTCAGTATGAATATTCCACTAAAGTTACTTAAATATAAATTAACTATTCTTACCTTATATTTTTAGGGATATACATGTTTCCACAATGATTCTTAATCCAAATACAAAACTTTTCCAAATATAATTTTCATTCCAAAATACATCATTAACTCATCTTGAGTTCTTTTTTCTTCACTCAAGAAAGATAATGGTTATACCAAAACAATTTTTTCTTATTCATTTTAGAACCCAATTTTTATTCATGGAAGTATACTTTAGGAAATATTTATGAAACAAATTCCTTTTTATGGGAAGTTTCATGACTATTATTTTTTTACATTTTTTTAAAGAAAGCATGTTTCTGTTAATATTATGATGTGATGGGTGGGTATGGATTTTTTATTCTTCCTATGAGGTGGATAATGTGATGTATCTCATGATATTATGTATATACTGTATAAACTTTATACTTTTTTTAATAATGATTATGTTATGATTTATGCACATATGTTTTTTGTGAACATGATGCTGGCTTTGTTCACAACTATGTGTCGTATTTGAGCACAATAACATGATGTTCCATTTTTGAGAATCCAAAAATTCCATGCATTTTTTAAATGTTTTAGTTATTCCTATGATTATTATCCCATTGTTATGAAATTATTATGAAGATTATTCTCACCCATGTACTATTTATTCATGTCTCATATTTCTACAATGTTATCCTTCCCCTTATTTGGATTTTATCTCGCCCATTTATTTTATGTATATCATTAGGTGACTACATATACGAAGGGGATTGTGATATATATAATGTGAAAAAAGTATAATTATTTTAATAATTCTTATGATTTATTATTTAGGAGTGATGTATGATCCTAATTTTCCCATGAAACTAAACCTTCCCTACCTTGAAGGTATTACTAGTATGTTTTTTATCTTTAAAATGACATAATAGTATTATAATAAAAAGTATTGACTTTATTAAATGAATTTTTTGGAGGATGTATATTAGATACCTATAATTATTTTTTATGTCGTGGAGGTGATTATGAGTGATCCTAGGGATAGAACTTTTATACCCCTGTGGTGACATAACTTACTCAGAGACAATTTTTGTGCTGGTCAAAGTTGGTCTGGTCGATCATGACCTTGGAACCAAGTATCAGATGTATTAAAAATAGATTATATGGAATAAAATCTATCTCAATTACTTATTTACAAGATGTCTATTTGATCAGAATCATGAACCCGTGTTTTGACAGTGTATTGATTTATTTCTTTTATTGTCTAGGCTAGGCTAGACATATTTCATGATCATGCACTTGTGACACTGGATTATAGGCATAACATTGGGGGTGGATCCCCAGAATTATATTTCTCACCCTGTGTACATGAAAACGAGTTTGTGTATGTAGGATTTATGTATTTTTTAAGTTTATAAAATAGGAAAAATGATTTAGGAGATACGCATGGTTGTCTGATAGAGCAGTGTCGCTTTTGAGGAATCTTATATTCGTGATAAATCCATTCGAAAGGGTATTTGGAGATCATGAATATGGTTTGTCTTAGAGGAGAATATGATTCTTTTAATTTTATTTTTTTATTTTACTCCTATATATGTATTTATGACCTAGTGGGAGATCAATGTTTAATGTATGATATCAAATTTTTTGTCTTTAATACATTTCATTTTAATTATAATATTGTTTATATTTATTACTTTAACACTCCGATTATTTTCTAATTTGGATGATGTTTTTTTTTTATTTCCACTGTATTTTTACTTTTATATGAGGGAATAGTATCCCCAACGAAACCTAGTATTCCCTTTCTTATAGTCAATGGCCTTTGGAGTATGGGGAGGAATACATGAGGCCTTGTCACCAACTGGTTGGACTGGTGACCAAAGTGTGAGCTAGGATAGGTTGTGACAAAGATGTATTTGAGGAGCTCCATTCATAATGTTTTACTATTTGGGATATGGTATATATTATTTTTATAAATGTGTCAGAACAAATTATGGATATCAATATGCTTCATCAAGAATATATGTTCCATTAAGAAGCACATGATTATAGGTATATGAATTTAATTTTTGATATGTGATGTTATAGTTTTATATTAATTTCACTTTTGGTTAAACACATGTGGTCTAACCTTTTTTATTTAATATGGATTTCTAGATCTCACCATTTTGGAAAAAAGTCTAATTATTTATTTTGACACTTTTCTAGAAGTGGAAAGAGGTAGTTTCTCATGCATCATATTTGGCATGTAGGTTTCTCATGTGATAGGAATTGTAGTATGAAATTTTATTAATGATGATGAGGATGACTATATAAAGTGTCAAGAACAACCTAAATAGTTTATTCACATATAGATTCTTGTTAAAATTCTTCTCAGATTGATCACCTTGGTTTCATCCCTTATGGAAGGTCATGTTGATCTATTGTGAAACATTCAAAGGTGAGAATGATAACCAAATAATCATGCATAGGAGCTATACTGAATCTAGTGGGTAAATATTTATGTGGTTCCAAAGTGTTGGACCCCTCACATGGTGTTGTTACATAGGTTTGGTTATTTAATGTTCCAGTAATAAACAATTTACTATTTTCCTAAATAAATTGGAATAAAATTCTAATTAAAAAACTGTGTATGGGTGGTATAACACAGATTGTTTGAGGTGATGCTTCATGTGTACTATTCAACCTCATAGGTCAATGATGGTATCTTAATTACCTTCAAATATACCCTTTGTGGTTTCATCATTTTGGGTACAATTAACTAAATATTCATAACAACATACATTGAGATTCCTTATCTATATTTTTATGATATTTTTTCAACTAATCACTAGATATGGTTATCTGGTAAGATCATATTTATGTGATGCTGATAGGAACATGGGTATTTTTAATTGAATCTAAACGTAAATTTGGGTGTTACCGTATATGGATACCTGATGAAGTTAGTTTTCATAATTTTTCTTGACATCATAATCGTCTTTAGAGAATTTTCATATGAGGATGCTCGAAGAGGATCAGATCCTTATAGGCCAATTCCTATAATGTGGTTCCACTACAATTATTTCTTTAATTCAGTATTTATAAAGGGTTTCAATTAAATATGACATAAATTCCAACATATAATTTATTTTTTTCAACTATAACTTGGAATTGAATACCTTTATAATTGAACCCACATTATAAGGTTTTGAACCTAGTTGTTTGATGTTTTCTATATTTTTTTAGAGTGTGTTGCAATGTGTGTTAAATTTCATACACTGAGATAGATTCTTGGATGATTCCACATGAGATGTGAAATTTTTTATAGGTTTGAACTATGGTATTGGTGAGAGACAAAGAGGCCCTTATTTGTGACTCAGAACCTAGTGATTCAACAATCAATATGATTGAGGGAATCCCACAATCGAGGTGATCTTGGGTTTATAGATTCATTTTGAGAAAACAATATTGGGTTTACACTCATTTTTAGAGCTATACCTAGGAGGTGCTCATGTTTTGTGACCTACGAATGATTATGCCTTTAGTTACTAAGGAAGAACCTTGGTTGCTAAGAAAATGATACTGGATTCAATGAGTAGGATTATTTTGGTTCCTGGCCTTGTTTACCAGTGGTTGTGTGGATAATGACATGGTGAGATAAATTGTAGATGTTCATGATTGGAATGAAATTGGGCAACTTCTACGTTCATGTATGATTTTGACATGCTTCATACCATGGATGTGCATCGATGGTGCTATAATTTCACCATGTGGAATGTGATCTTTGATTAATCTTGGAATAACTGAGGTAACTGATTTTAAATATGAGTTTAAATAGTATTTTACAATTTCTTGTGGTATGATTTATATTATTTTTTTGAGAGAGTATTTTTGAGAGTCTATAACTAATAGTTTCAAAAACATTATGCAAGAATGGTTTCTTGAGAGTTGTGATGAAATTATAAATGTTTATCCCTGGAAGAGTAGGCATCATGAATTAATCAAATGTGGTAGAATGACTGATCAGACTCAATCCTGTTCAAGTGTTGATATGATAGAGATAATGAATCACTATTAGATACACACATTTTGTGATGGAAAATGTTACGGTTTCACTCAAGGGAAGGTATTATGTAATCCCTAAAGTGGGGAGTTCAGAATTGGCAGTTTGAGAGTGGTTACCCACTTTATGTAATGAAAGCTTGTGGCTCCATGGAAACTATTATTGGGAATAATGATCTAGAAATATTGTATTTTTATGCCAGGGGATGAGTGGTTTTTGGCCACCCCAGTCATTGTGTTTAATTATGGAAAGAGAGTCGGTCATTGAACATTGTTTTAAATTGAAGAGATATGATAATGATAATACTATGGTGGGTAGTACTAGATCACTTTTAGTTAAATATATTCTATGATGATAGAGTTGTGAGTTTTGTGAGACTAGTCATTAAACGGTAAACATATAATAGTGTTCATATTCTTGGGGTGACATCATAACTACTATTTGACCAAAAATGTTTCTTTGGGATGAGAAGGGTTTTGATTAGTTTGTTTTAAGAACACTCTTTTTCCATATTGTGAAATTGTCAAGAAATTTAAATTTTTACTTTTCGATTCTCATGAGGACTAAAGTAGTATTTCCCCCTAGAATATGATCTCTCAAAATTATTTTTACCCCTATGTTGGTAAAAAAATATTTTTTGTATCCTGTAATATATGTTTATAGGGATTTAGAGTGGTTTTCATTTTCATGGGAAGATTAGTATTAATATTTTTTTTAATTAAATATTATTTTTTTACAGATGTTCAAACAATGATATTTTTTGAATGGAGAATCATATTGTGATTCTATCTCTCTGGTTTAGTCTGAGGTGGGTTTCTTATTCTAGGCATAAACACATTTTGGGCACCAGGACTGTGTCTGGTCCACTTTTTCTTTCCTTATTCATCATTTTATTTCCTTTTTCCCTTTTTTACTTCATAATTATTATTTTTATTTTCATATATTCTCCAAAGGGATTATCCTTTACATGAATGAGAGAGTATAGTGATATAGAGATAGATAGAGTAAGTAAGTTAGGAGCCACAATGGATCTTAGGAGGAGCTGAATCACCATGAGGAAATTGCAGACCATGGATACATGGGAATATTTGGTGGATTCATCCCAAAGGTAGTTTTTTTTGGTTTCTGTTATAAATTCCCATAAATTTGCCATTTAATAGTTTTAGGGACCTTTAATGACTAAAAAGGACCACAAGAGGTTCGACCTATTCTTAATTATATAAAATGGGATTTTTAGGATGATTGTACGGGTGTACTGTTCAAAATTCAGGGTCACACTTTTATAAACACATGTCACGTGTTATTTTTAGTTGGGGAAGATGATTTTTTGAAGTAAACACCATTTAATTGGAGAATATTCTATGTATTGGTACTTTATATTATACCCACATACAAGTCTATATGGATATCTTGATACTACACACTATGTACTCGGAGTATACTTCGTGTAGTCATACACTACCATGTGGTGAGGTACTTAGGCAGAAATCTCATATAAGGTGTCCATAGTCCTGTTTTAGTACATTACTAGAACTAGGTGTGTACGAGACTTATAGTATTTCATGAATAGACCCCATTTATTTCCTATATGTGTTGTAGTCCGCATCCGGACCCCATGTGTGACAAGCCATATATATGTACATGGAAATGATAGAGGTTTTGGATTACATGTATTGTACTTTGGGTACATGTGATGTACTTCTTCTTTGTTACCCATTTGAGGTTCCTTTTCAAGATTTTATTACCAAGGATATGAATTAGTAAAAATACTAGTGTATTTTGAGTTTTTATATGTAGATAATGATGGTGGAACCTTTCAGGTGATATGAGGACTGCTAAAAGGTGTATTGGGGTGAGAGAGATTTGACAGATATGTTATTCCTCTTTCAGATAAAATCAATGGTCTCCTGAGAGTGAAATGTGGGATGTGATCCATTTTAGGGTCATAATAATGACTAAAATACCTTGCATGAGAACACCAAGTACCATAGAAAGTGTATCTTAGGACAATATCTGGTTAGTGGGACTGAGATACGGATTGAGGTGATATATAAGTTGGTTTTTCACACTATCCTATAATGGGTCCTTGAACTGGGATGAACCTTGTGTTATCTCCATAGACAAATGTTTAAGTGGCTTACCTATTGAGTTCAAGAGGCTATTTTGTATGATGAAGCTACCTGAAGGTGTGTTATCCTAGAGAGGCGGGCTTAGACCAATGCTCTAACTTATGACCAAGGATCACAAGAGGGGTGACTTCATTTATTAATGGACTCTAAGTCTCCTCTGTGGGATTCGTATTATTGTATATTATTTCTAAGGGATCTAATAGGTATTCATCTTCCTGTGTACGAAATTATGATAATTCTTTATGGGATTCCATTTATCATGTGCATATCTATATGATCCTGAAAGGGATAGATCTATTTATGAATAGACAATGAGGATCATGTGGCGGATTCCACTCCTATGTTTTCACTATGTGACATAGTGGATAACCTAGTGTCTGATAGACCCTAAAAATATTCATTATATTTTTGTGTAGATATGGTTGTGGGTGTCACTGTAGAAATTGTAATGAATATGTGAGCTTGAGGGGTAGTGAAAGTAGTTATGGGTTTAAGCATTTTTCTAACCTCACTCCTTTATTTATTCTTTCTCTCTATTATATTTTATGTAGCTGTGATTTCCATACAAGCTTCCTTGTGCTTTCCATATGAGCCTGATGTGATGTGATGTGTATTAAAGGTTCCCATAGGTACTTCCTTGGATCCAAATTTTGTGTCTCACTTTTATGAATGTTAATCATATAATTCCTATAGTTAAAGGGATTGCTCTATATTTTAAGGTAGTAGAGGATGTTTATGAGTACATAGTTTCCCCTCTTTTATAATTTTCTTCCTTGGATGACCGGAATTCTATGATCCGTGTGATTCAAGAGGATTACATGGGGGTGAATTTCCTCTATCTCAAGATAATTAATCCATACTGGAGGATTAATGAGGATCTCCTCAAATTTATGCCTACGATATTCCCTAGGATCAAGAAGAAGAATCATTACTACATTGCCCCAACTTTTCAGGGAATGAGGCTGTTAAGATAGTCATTTTATTAAGGTACATTTACTATCTCTTACCCATGAAATAATTCCTTAAATATAGCATAAGGTTCATCCACCATAGGGATTATATGATCTCTTACGTATTGGTTGCATATGTAATGGGACCTAGGAACCCAATATTTTGATATATTACACATAGTTTGAGTGGTATGTGTATGATTCTAATCATCTTTTTAAATTATTTAATTATATGATGTCTAATTGATATCTAAAATCGTACATTATATAGTGTAGGTGGGTATGGGTGATTCCGAGGCTAGAAAATATATCCCCCTATCATGACATATCTTGATCAGAGAAATTTATATCACTAGCCTATACATGTATTGTCGACAGGGAATAGAAACCCAAGGATCAACATGATTACACATGGATTGAGTGGCATGAAATCCATATCAATCTTCTATTTACTAGATCCATTGATCGTGATCAAATACACAAGGATTTATTATGTATTCATTTTATTTATTTTAATATAGTTATGCCTCGACTAGGGTTGAAATATCGATTAAAATGCACTTAGGAAAACACCTTTTAGGTTAACCATAGGAGGTTTGCTTTATATATTAATTTATTACCCGTCATATGTGCACCTTGGTGTCTGTGAAGAAATTATGTCTACTTTTTGGTTTATTATAGTTTCACAATGGATTGGTCGAGGCCCATGTTTCATGATTGAGAAGTGACACCAATTTTGATTCTTATTATTGGGATGGAGAAGCTCAATAGGGTATCTAGAAATAAGGTATGTTGTCTGGATCGAAGGATTAAATGTGCCTTGTACATTTCTTTGTATTTATTTTTCTCCAATATATGTATGGTTATCCTAGTGGGTGATAAGTGTTGTATATATAACACGGTTTTTTGAAACATTTTTGAATTTCATTTCATTAAATTATTGTTTATATTTATTATTTCCGCACTTTTATTATTTACTACATTGGATTATGGTTGGTTATTTTTACTTCTTTCTTACTCTGATACGTGGGAATTGTCTCCCAATAGAAACATCTTAGGCCCCCACTACTAGTGGGAAGCCTTTGATATATGGGGAGGTGTTCTAGAGGATTTTTCACTAATTTGTTCTTTTGTTGTTTATAGTGTGATATGTATTAGGATATAACAATACAAATACATCAATTTTGGTATTGATATTCCTATAAAATTTTCCTTATTACATAACGACCTCCATGGAATTGAACATGACTAAACTCAGTTTTCTCGAAATAAATACTTCGATTTATAATTTTAAATAGAAAGAAATTTTTTTTACCTTCATATATTTAAATAATAATCCTTAAATATAGAAGATAAGTTCATTCTACAATGAAATAACAATCCCTATTCAAGAATTATTATTCTTGATAAATTCTATGAGGTACAAGTGTTGATAAAAAAGTATCAGAAAGAAAATTTATGTGGGTCTTAACTACCCAAAACCATTTTATAAGTTTATACTAACATGGTTAAACATTCCCCATACCTTTTTATCTATTATTTCTACTATTATCTAGGTAAAACACGTTCACCTTTCCTTTGTAGAGAGAACACTCTAATCAATAGATGTTTTTCTCTATTTATTTTTTACCTCTTCTCCAATTATAGTTTTATATTCATTATTTATGTAGGGAAAAATATATTTTAAATCGTAACAGATTTAATATTCTCATTTGAAATAGACTCCATGATCCTCCTCCTTGTGTCAGTTTTGATAGTTGTTTTCCAAGGAATGTTCCCATGAGACTTTCATCTATTTAAGTTTTTATTCCTTTATAAATATTACCATTATTTATTTCATATTTATCTCTGTTTTAAAAAGAAAAACATGTGGTCAAGATATAGAGTTAGAATAAATGATTATAAATGAATCTTATTCTCTAGTTATTGCTAAAATTTCAAAAAGTAAAAATGGAATATATGAGAAGGTGAGTAAACTTAAAAAGATTCATTATGTAGGACTTAAATTTTGTAAGAATTATTAAATCTTATGGGTTCAATTTTTTAAAGAATTCTGGAATATTCATAAGGTGTTTAAAATTCATATAGGATAAAAATATTTTTATAATACTTTATATGTCTTATGAGAAATTGGTTTAATTACTTACATTTAGTTGGAAGTCCTACAAAATCAGAGGCTTATAGAATAAAAGTATTATTATCTGGAAAATACTTTTGAGAATATTAATAACTCATATGAAATCCATTAAAGTCATACGAAATGGGAAACTAAAACTAGATTCTTAAGGAGTCTTATAAAATTATAAAAAGTTATAAGAAATCATAGAATTCATATGAAAATAAATTAAAGAGTCATATGAAACAAAACTAAACCAAAATTATATCCATTTCTTATTTTAAATAATTACTTCACCCAAAAACCCAAATGAAAATATGTATTATTAAATTATTTTCTAAAAACGAATAAAAAATCCACAAAACCATAAATTGAGTAATTTTGATAATAAATCCAAAATTATTCCTAATAATTAGAAATGGTTTAATTTTTCTAAAAATAAAAAAATGTGGAGATTTATTCTTTGGAATATAATGAAAATGTGATGGAAATATGAACTCTATAATCATTCAACAAATTGAAGAGATTATCAATATACAATAATGGATATGGTTTCTTGATAGTGACTTGATTTAAGCTCTATTAATTAACAAATAATTTCATGTTCTAATGGGATTTATAATTAAATATATAGGAAACCCCTAAGGTAATAAACTTTTCCCTATTAGTCTTTTTAATTCAAAATATTCCAACATGATCATTAACTCCTTAATATTTATAGGTTCTATATATAATGGAGGAATGGGGATATAATACATACATGGAAACATATCTCTTTTGAATAATCCATCACTCTCTATATATAATACAACAAAATACATAAAAATTATATACTAAAGCTTATCAATCATAGAAGATAAACAATATTAAAACAACCCTATGTCAAACCATGAATCATCTCTTATGAGTCCTCTAACATTTTTATGATTCATCACCACTTTGAGTGAAAACCTAATAAGTAAAATTAACTCCACATATATACCTACCAAATGACATAGGAATACCACTCCATTTAGGACAACTCATCGAAGCATAATATTCATGAGTTGAATAAATATCATAATCCACTTTTTGGTTTCGCAATCCAAGAAAACATTTAATGATGTCCCATTTGGATATAAGAATAACATTTATTAAGATCAATTGGGTGTAAAAAAATACTTGATCCATTATAAACACAATAAAATAACTCTTGAAGTTCATTCCCTTGAGAATATATAGAATATAAATATTTCTCTTAGATATCTAGACATTCTCCATCATGATTATATCATCAAAAATGTTATCCTTACCACATCTGGTTCCACTATCACCCAAAATTGTCTTATAATCCTCACAAGAATATTTCAAGAAAACGTTGATTTTTATCATCTTTTTTATGTGGGTAAAAAATGTAATCTCGCATGGGAATAATATTGAGTTATAGGTTAAACTCAATCCAAAATTAATTTTCAAACATGTCACAAACCAATGTTGTATAAAAGTAAAATGCTCAAAGAATATATCTGAAAATGAATCCTGATTTATCCCCTACAAACTCATCACCTATATGATTATCAATTTTATAGTCCATTAAATATAATTATAAATGAATTAACCTTATAACTTATTGGTGCATCAATCAATTAAAAAAAATTCACCTACCTTCTAATCACTCCATTGGACCATGGGGTCCATTGTAACCTCTAAAAGTAAGATAACATTAACACTAAAAATTCAAAACAATATCTTAAATTAAAATTTACCTCTTAAAGAATATCCTACATATATTATGAAGAACTATTAGTATGGTCTCTAAAATTTTATACTCCATAGGTGTATTAGTTATCCCTATGGGTGGAGTATTTTCAGCATCCTTCACCTAGTTCTCTTTGACACATTACTTTTGATTTATCTCTTCTCCAAAAGTCTCCTCAACTAACCTTTTTGGTTCCATAAATCTATATAATTATAATAATATTTATAAATTAAATAATATAATTTCACACCCTGTTATATAGAAAAGTTATCATATCATGTATTTATATATATTTACAAATTAATCAATACAATAAAACCATTTACATCACATAATTAAATCCATACAACATATTTTTGTTAAATAATTAATTATAAATAATTTATTCTATAAAAACTCATTAATTTAATAATAATAATTTCATTTAAGAAAAATAAATTTTCACACCAATCCCATTTAATGACCAATCACATAGATTCACACTTATATTATATATTTATTTATCAAAATTATCTATGAAAATCACACTATTGACCATAAATCCATTTGAATTATATTAAACTAATAATATTATTAAAAAAATTCAATTTAATCATATAGTGTGGAATTATACTATTATTTTCTTCCCGAAGACATGTTTATATTATTCAAAATTAATAAAACAGAAAAAATTATGTGCATTTTCTATAATCCCACCCATCACAACCATGACACCATTGTGAATTTCACATATCCTATAGTTTTATCCCTAATCACTAATGTTTAAATATAAGAACCAGGGGTTTATAATTATTACCCAATGTGTGATTATTTTATAATGAATCATAAAAATTCATTCTAATAACTAATAATTTATAAATTATAGAGATCATTAATAAGCTCTAAAATAATTATAACAATTCTTAAAAATACTATGTTACAAAAAAACGTAAAATATGCCTCTTATGTATAAAATATACAGTGTAATAAACTTAAATATCTGAAAATAATATATAAAAAAATTTCCTACTATAAAAACTATTGAAATCATCAATCAACATTTTCCATGATATGTTTAACAACCATCATTCACTTATAAAATACTTTTTCTCTTGACTTTATCACCATCAAATAAATTTTTACATACATGAGATATATATATGTATAGTGTATGAGAAAAAATTTATTATAAAACCATTGTAACCCCAAATTCACACTGTGGTTTAACATAATTTCATGTGAATTATGTGTAACTATAAAATGAATTTAATATAGTTTAAAATTAATAATAATAAACGTCCCAAAACACTAGTTTCTAACAAAGAAACCATAAAACCATGTTTGTTTACTTCATCCTATTTTAGTAAATACTTATTATATATTTCAATTGATATCATAACTAAACACATGGATTATAAATATCTCTATAGAATAATATTTCATAACCTCATGTTCAAATCGATCATGGCATATCAGACTAATTACTCAATATACGGTTAGGACCGAGGTAGAGCATAGAACAAGGTTAACCGTAGTTTTATATTATATCACACTATTTTCCTTTGAATAAGGTCCAAAAACGGGATAACATATAACAAGTTCAAAACTCATATGAAATCATAATATAATTAGAAATATACTTAATATATACATAAAATATCATATCAATGAGTTATCCATTATTTTTAGTAAAATGTTTTGAATGTAATTATTCTTTAATACTAACATATCATTCAGGGAATAAACAATCATTAATTATTGTACATCATTATATGTTTTTATAATTATTAACTCAAATATATTATTTGATCCTCAATCAATGATCACAATAATTTATATTAATCAATACTCCTATAAAAACATCTAGAATTTTTATTATCACTTTATAGTTAATTAATAAATATAATTATTAGTAGTATATAAACTCATGCTATAATTATATTTAATTTACCAATAAATCCATAATTTTTTACTATTCAATTTCCATAGCATTTGTTCAATCTCATTCACTTTATCTCATATTCAAATTATATGTTTTTTGGATTTATAACACCCCATTTTATCATATTCAAATATTTTAGTTCATCATTCATCATTTCAGATATTGATAAACCACAATATCATTTAATCTTATTTTATTATACTTTATCACACTTCCAAGATTATTTTCTAAAAAATATTATCATTAAAAATTCCCTTAAATGATTTCCTTAATCAAATTATTGCATAAAAAAAAATTAAATCAAAAAATGTTTATTAAAACCCAAATAAAAATATTGCGAATACAAACCATTTCAAACTCATGATTATTATTTGAGCATGAAAACTCACAAATAAACACTTTTAAAATAATGTTGTTCATATCAAAATCAACCTTTTAACATGAAAAAACCTAATAAAAAAATAATATTACCCAATTCCCTTATTTCTACATAAATTAATTTTATTAATAGTAGAAAATTCCATTTTATGAAACACATAAATTGGTATTAACATTTAAAATTATAATTTTAATGGTTTATAAATTATATAAATTCACTCAAAATATTTAAAAACTATAATGTATATCAATTCATCTAAAACAACAACATTTATTAATGTTATATAATTTATATCACAAAACCATCATTAAATTAACTCCACATCAATTGTAAAATTATTTTATCATTAACCATCACATTAAACCATATGAAAAAAAAATCAACTCTTTTATATTAACTATTTATATAGTTTCACATGTAAGATTCCCAATTAAATATTAAAATAATTTTACATAATTTCAATCTCAATCCACTTATTATACTCAATGTTAAATTTATACAAATTACATGAGTTATTGATATTATAATATTAAGTTAAACATAATCAAAAACATTGTTATCACCCACATCACTAAAAAAATTTATCCAATCCCAAGAATGGATATCAATTTTTTTATTCAATTTTTCGAAATAAAAATTATTCCAAATTGTAAATAGAAATTTGAATTAGTGTACAGCAGAAAAAACCTCATTTCCTTTGATTGAAAGATAACGCTATTGTTAGTATTACATTCACAAGTCTAAAGAAAATAATACATTAAAATTATATAAAAAAATAAATATGTATTTATATAAAAAAGTTTTAGAAAAATTGAAGGACATTTCCACTTATATTATTCATCAGGAGGTGGAAGATTTAATTTTAATAAAAATTCCATATTACAGAAATTATACAAATTCACCTCATTAAAATGACGTTGGTTAGTAACATTAGTGATTATCTATATAATGAGGATAATATTAATTTTTAATATATATAATATTCATGTGCTTCATTATTCTTAAACACCATTTTTAGAAAATTTTAGAATTTGACCATTATTTTACATTATGGTTGTAATTCTTTGTTAAATTACACTATTACATGGAACATATTTGAAGACGTATTAAGACACACAATGGTAATAATTTTATTTTTGTATTTAATTTTATGGTTTTTCATTACATTTGAAACAATTCATATTTTTGGAGTACTTGAAGATTCATATTGGAAGACCACAAAAGTGGGATTTCATGCCAACACATTATGGCCGATGTAAACTAGACAACAGCCCAATAAAACTAATATATCTGCCAAGATCCAAGTATAATAATTCAGAACATTTAATTGAAGATATATGGAATCAAGGGGAAAATTTCATAAAATATTGAAATGATCTAATTCATAATTTTTAATGGAGTTCTAGGCAGCCCAAGTTGAAGTTGAAATTTTAGGCTAGATTCTGTGGTCCAAAAAAAAATAGCCCACCAATTTGATCATATCATAAAACCTAAAAATCTATTTGGGGCTAACATTTTAAATCAAGTTAGGGGAAAAATTATATTAATTTTCTTATTCTATGTTACACTCCAATTTGGAAATCTAGATGGTCATTTTGGCACCTCTGTTCGGTGGATGCAAGCCGGCTCCCAATCTGGGTAAAGGGTGGAAACGATCAAATAGAAAAAACATTCTACCACTCTAAGCCTACCATAATAAAGTGGGATGACTTTAGCTACTAGAATCTCGACCCAAGGCTTCCAAAAATCCTTTTTAAGGCATTGATGGTTAAGGATTTAAGGAGGCTTTGTTTTATTTTCCAGTGTAATGTTATGCTTCCATTTTGTATTGTGATGTTTGTGCTTTCATGGGTAAGTGGTTCTAATTCTCCTTAATCTCTTAGTAAAATATCTTCTTATAATTTTAGTATGTTCTTCTACATATCACAATTATACAATTGGTTCATGGTTTGAATTTATTCACACCAAACCTAGTAAATTTATCACAAAACGGTGGAGTGATCATTATTTCACTATCTTTTTTACTTCTTCTATTCCTCCCTCACGAGTATACTTCTCGCTTCCATTGAAAACATAACATAAATGGAGGGTTAACCCGCTAATGGGTTGATAAAAGAGAGTATAAATAGGATATATTGGATGTTATATATTACTCCATTAATGTCTAATAACTTCTTTTAATTGATTATTTTGTTTGACAATATTTAAACTCCTTCATCCTTGTTGAATTTAAGGCCACACACTTCAAGTTCCAATACGAACCTTTACTTGGAGTTCTCAAAACATTTATCCTCCAAGATTATAAGTAATTATTATTAGGGTTTGTAGGTATGACACCAATGAGTGATGATGTTTTTTAATTGTCTAAAATGAGCCCATAACAAATACAAGAAAATTAAAATAGTTGAAAAATGAATGCATCCTATCCACCCCAACTGATAACATCAGATCAAATCATTATTTTAAATAGAATTTACTTAAGTCTCTCATCATTCACTTAAATCCATCTAAAGTCATCCCATGTTTTCCAATTCACAGTAAAAAAATATATGGTATGTATGTCTCTATAGGTAACATCATAGGTCTCTAAGGATTCGACAACCTATGCTAAACTACAAGCGACCACTTAACCCTAAAATCTATGGTAAATTTTTGAAAGACCATGTTTTAGCACTGTTTCCGAGGACCTAAGTAATTTATATTAGACACTACAATCCTTTTCTCACCTCACATCCCTATTCTCATCCCCAATTTCACTCTTATAGAAATCCATTTTCAACAAATGAAAACATGGGTAACCTTCCCCTACATTGAATACCCTACAAAAATTTTGATGTACAATTACCATCCTTGTTTCTATTGGTGGGACAATCAACAAAAAATTGAGCCACAATGTTTTAACTCATATTCTCCATAAAACATTCAAACCTATAATGAGTTCCAATCCCAACAAGGCCAATCTGAACATCCTCCTACAGAATTCCAATAATATAATTATCATCTTGCAATAGACCATCTATCTTAATACCTTGTCCATCCTGACCCAAAACCATTACTTGAGAAATTGTGTCAACAAATGGAGAGAATGAATTTTAAGGTTTCATCCTTGACAGTATAACTAATAAGCATTAAAATGGTCATATAACCCATTCCCATTCATGTTTTCCATTCCACATCGTTCATACAAGAATCTCATTATACAAAAATACCTCATGAAAATGATAAATAAATGTCCTTTGAATCTAGGATACCTGAAGAACATGATGTAATAGTTTATGGGTATTTAAATCAAGAGAAAAATGATTTTTTGTATTCATAATATTGAAATTTGACATCTTGGATTGAGTGTCCAAAATATTTCTTGTTTAATGATTTTTTAGAACCAAAAATCACTAAACCATTGGGATAAATAAAAAATTGAGTCTATACCCATTACTAAAACTGGTAATTCTAATTTTGTGGTTGAATCTTCAATTAAAAAAGAACCAATTATGTTGAGAAATTTAGAAAATGAAACTAAGTTCGATTCAAAATCCTGACTTGTGCCTGAATGTCCAATCCAACCCGAGCTCAAAATTATTAACCTTCCTTCCATACTCAAGTATCACTTAATAGGGTATAACCATGAACATTCAGTTGGATTCCATCCTTCCTTGAAACCAAAAATTTTGGAATGATCAGTGATGTATTTGGAAAGACTAGAGTGGAAACCGGATCAACCATTTCTAATATTCCTTATATTTTTTCACTCAATGTAGAACATAGGTTTGTATATGACACAAATTCTAAACAAAGAATCAATATCAAAGTGAATAAATATGGGGTCCTTGATATGTTTAAATTATCTATTGGGTAATTTAGTGTTACACCCCCAATATTTCATAGTATATTATATCATTAATGTAAGTTAATAGCTTATACTGCACATAACACCAACTTGGCTTGTGTTATACGCAAGATTGATTTTATCTCAAACAACATATTAGTATTATAATTATTTAAATTATATATTTATTTATCAATTAAATATTTTAATATGAATAGTAAAAAATAAATTTTTATTTTTATTTATAATGTTTTCACATAAACAAAACATATTTCTAATGAATTTTATAAGTTTTGTTAAAATAGTTATATATTTAGAAAAACTATTTTCTTAAAAGAACTACTATCTATGTCCATTTGTGAACAATAATAAAATTTATACTAGACACTCATAAAAATTTAATTTGGTAAAATAGACTTCATTTTTTGATTTGGAATATCAAAATTATCTTATGGATAATTTTTGGTATTTTTTCTGAAAACATTCAATTTTTTTATGAATAGTGAAAAACATAGCGTTATTGTTTAAAATCGACATTTTATTTAAATAATTATTTTTAAATTTAAATTTATTTTAAAGTAAAAATAGATACATAATACCTATTTTAATCAAATATAATTCATTGGAGTCATTTTATAATAAGATTAAAAATATAAGGTTTTATTGAATTTCTTAACGTCTTTTACCCACCTTCTAGGCACATTTGCAAATTTGCATGAAACATAATTTTATTGCTTCTGAAATTGAATTTAAAAAATATGAGATAGAAGATTGTTATCATTAAGTAAAATGTGGATTAACAGGATGAAAATAATTTTTCATGAATAGTATCTTCTGAATTTTATTTACCAAAGTTAAAATTTAATAGGGTAATTAAAGGTAAAAATGATTTTATAACTATCCTAACACATGTCCTAATTCTATTGTATAAGTTTAATTCGACAAAAATAAACCTTAGTAATACAATAATATCCTTTTTTATCCACTTGGATAAGATTAAGAAAATTATTATTATTTTATTTAAATAATAGTTAAAAGTGTTAAATTCAAATTTTAATAACTAAACCATTTTTAACATAGGGTTATACATAAGATAAATTATACTTTAAATATTCACTATAAATATAAATTTTTTCCAACATCATGTTATTTTATGTATAAATTTTATTCATTAAATAATTAAATTTATTTATGACACAATGATGATGTAGTAATTACCTTATTGTTGAAAGATTAAAATAATTGATATTATAAATATCCATATAAATGTAAATTCAGACTTTTAATGAATTCCACTGATTTTATAGCCTAATATGACATGTTATAATTTATTTAATATATTTTTTTAGGTAATCATGTTTTTTTGACTTTCACAAAAACCAAATAATAAATAGTGTCAAAATTGACATTGAGGAGTTTTTAAAAAAAATACTATATTATTAATTTATTTCACACTTATAAAAATATACAATTAGTACAAATGAATTATACAATGATAGATATTTCATTACAGAACCACTTGGTGTTCTCTTGGCATTTTATAGTAAGTTTATTAACCATGTAATATTAAGGAACGACTAAAGTGACCCTCACCTCTCTTATAAATGGGTATTTCCCCTTCTCTCAATATCACACATCCAAAGCCATTTTTCTCGGCCAACCCCTACTCAAATATCCTCCCAACTACACTCACCTAAACATAGAGGTTTTACATTTATCATAAATCCAGCCTAAGGATCCCTTTTGATCAAATCAAAAAGGAAGCACCCGAAAAAGAGGTAATAATTTCATTACATCTTCCAATGTTCTTTTCTTCTTCCACTTCATATTTCTTTGTTTTTTCCAAACCAAAATAATAAATACAGTAACTTATACATACTTATATGTTAATATAAATATGATAAAACCATATTCATTATTCTATCCATCCTATGAATGACAATGTCACCATACGTGCATACGTACAGCTTACAATCTCCATTTAGTAGTGTAGTTTGTTATTCAACACTACATTATTTGGATGGGTATAATAATGAGTATAATTAATTTAAAAAATTAATATAACATGGTAATTATTCTTTATATATAATATACCATCAAATTGAACACCGTTTTACCATATATAGAATGATATTGTCACTCGTGCGTACACACGGCTAACCGTCTCCATGACGCGGTGAGATTCATCTTCAATGATCACCATTTTATAATTTTTTATAAAAATATATATTGATTAAATATGAGATATATAAAATAATATTTATATTGGAGTAATATTTATTTATTTTGATAAATATATGTTGTTACATACTTGTATACTATACGATAAGAAAACATAAACAATGTTCATGCGTACGTACGGACTACCGTCTCAATGAACAGTGTTTCCATTTCATATATCTATATATTATAAATATCTATATTATGAATATATATATGATATATAAATCATGTTTCATATTATGGAATTTTGTAAATAATTATCTAAGTGATACGATCAAGAATAAAAAGTTAAAACACGTATGATAAAGAAAGCGATTATTACCCGAAATGTCACTTTAACATGGAAATTATTATTAAATGGGTGGTATAAAATCATAAATGAATCATCAATGATATAATAAATATGAATGAGGTTATATTATAATATAATAACATACTATGGTCATTATAAAGGAGGTTAAATGTACCTTTGACCAAAGGAAAGTACAAGGTAAGGGTTAATTCCACAATCTCATTCTTATCCGAGATTTTTTATGTGTATGTTTTTACTAGGACATATTTATTATACATTTCCATGTTTCATAAAAGAGTTTTTAAAAGGATTATTTTAAGGGAATATTTAACTAAAAATCATTTTAAATGGTTTAAATATTTATTCTTCCAAGTCATTCTCATTAATGTCCATGTTTTCAAAATGGTTTTAAGGATTTATTTATATGGACATAAATGTTTTAAAATGTTAATTATTTTCAAAAGTTTCAATTTTGTATGAGACACTTTAATAAAAAAATGAATTTCAAATGTTTTTCTTTCAAAATTGTGTTACTTTTAAATGATTTCATGAAAAAGTGATATATCTCTCAAAGAGTTTTACTGATCATTTTCAACTATGTCAACATCCTTTACTAGATATTATTCATGATTGAGGATTATTTATTATAATAATATGTTATAAATTGTATTGAATGAATTATGATATGTTTGAATATGGATGTGTTGTTTTATACCATTCGTTTTTTACATTTTAAGTATTGATATATCTTATGCTAGTTTTAATAAAAATGTTTATATTATGTTTCACCCCATTCATGTGAGGACTGCATTGGACTTAGTATGTAATGGGTGGGGTCCACTATAGCCCATCGATGAATCAGTAGGTCTCATGAGACAAATTAGTGTCTTGGCTCAAGGCCTTGAAAAAAATATTTATCTGTATTCTTGGCATGAGGCCTTGACTATGTGGTTATGATGTCCAACATTATTCATTCTCTCATTATGAAATTAGTTATTACTTGTGATTATTAAACTAGTAGAATATCCATGTGAATGTTTATATAGAATTGTTTGATTTATTTTTTTCATATTATAATCAAGTTTATATTTAAAATGATTTTGTTTTTATTACACATCTTTCCTGAAAAGTTTATAGCTTCCGCTAAATTATTTACCCATACTAAGCATTTGAGCTCACTCTTTTCTTATGTTTTGTTTTCCTTGTATTCCAAAAATTTTATTATGATTGATATGAAGGGTTAATCTAGGGGAATATTGGGATTCTCAAAGTATTTTTTGTGTTTAGTGTTTTATGATTAAATGTGTAATGTAATGTTCATGTATGTAATCTATTTTCCATGAATGCTAATCTGATCACTCCATCAGGACTAGATTCCTCTAAATCATGTCAATGTATTAAAATAATGCACTGGCTCTAGGCTTCTGGGATTGTGGTGTTATATTTGGTATCAGAGGAATTTTAATACAAACCCTCTAAACTAGATTTAGAAAAACTCAGATTAGAGAACATTACCCAAAGATTTAATTTGAGGATTATTATAGAAGAACTTATTAGAATTTTTTTAATTTAGAGATTTTGTGAATTTTCCAAGAAATGCATCTCTGTCTGGATACGAGTAGGTAGAGGTGGATCTGGAACAGATTTATCTAGGGGTAAAACCTAAAAACACTACTTTGATCAAGACTTGAACAAGAACTGGTGCATGACAATGGGCCTTACAATACTCTTGGTTACGACACTCCTGGGAGATATGCTTAAGATAATTCACATTTTTTTTACAAACCATTATGAAGGATTTGTGATTAAATACTTCCTCAAAGAAAACATTTTTATTATTATGGATTATATGCATAAAATTTTAAATTTACATTTGGTATTTTACAAGTTTGTAATTATGCATTGCGATTTATAAACTAACATAGTGTATTTCATTGTTTAGAAATGGTTCCCAGTAGAAGGAATAAGAACTCTAACAATATGCTTTATCGAAAGAGTCAGAATGATCATATCATTCATGGTCTTAAGATCACATTTAGAAGGGAAATAATCTCCCACGTATTCTCATCATATGAAGAAATAGTATCATGTTTTAATAATATAAGTGATGAATTCATTAAGTCATATGGTATTAAAGGGAATCCAAAGAAGAAAAGTATGGTAGAGAGAAATATAGATAATTGGAAGAAGGGGAAAAAGTATTTTTCCATATGTGATAACGGTGGAAAAAATAACCTTGGTAATTTCTTGAAGGGAATGAGATATTATTATAATTTTAGAGAAAAAGGACACAAATTACGTGATTTCAAGGGTAAGAAAAAGGTTTCAAATGTACAATTATTCATATTCAAGGAGTTGGTACAATGCGTGAATCAATGTCTCAATCATTAGAGTATACCAAAAATTATGCTATTGGATAATAATCAAGTTATGATAATATCACAGATGAAGACGAATAATTAGTGTTATTATATTTTTATTAATGAATTATGTCATTTTTTGTTTGTGAAAGATGTACTGGTAACATTAATTATGAAATAAATAATGATTGTACTACAATACTATTTCATGGAGGATTTGAGATTATATGGTACTATGAAAAGTGACTCAATAGTAAGTTAAACGTTTTTTAAAATACATTTTTGAAGGAAAGATAAACATTAATATGGATCTGATACTAAGGTAGTGGTTTTGGAATAAGATATGGTTGATTTTAATAAGTTATAATTGATATTCTTGACTACCTAGGAACTGATTAATGGTTTGTTTATTTCATCATTGTTGGCGTATTCAAAATTTTTGTATATAATGAATATTTCTAGTATTCTATAAGGAATAAGAAATCATGAATGTAATAAATAAGATTTAATGTTAATTCAGGGTGTTACCATGTTTTAAGAGAATACATTATGAAGATAATCACATGTTATTATGTGGAAAAAAGTTATCTTCACTATTTTATGTTGACCTTCCTTATAAATTTTTGGACTATGAGTTTGGACACAAGTATTTTGGATATGTATAAAGATTGGAATGGATTAAGTTGGAAATTGGATACTATGGTATGAGGTTAAAAAGCTTCTTAAGATTATTTTTGGATTTTTTATAAAAAGGACAACTCGAAGGTCATGTGACAACCTGTCACGTCCGACAAGTCCACGAGACTTGGACCCGCAATTGAAGGTAAACAAGGGTGCATCACTTACCACTGGCCTATGTGATGGCCTGGTTCGTATAATGTAGTATTTAAAATGATCTAATAGATTAATTATAAATTAATTTTTTTGAATAATTAGGATAAATAGAATATTTTTGAGTTCTATTATCTTTTGGACTGAAAGATGAGTTTGTGGTAGAAATTAGTTAAATGATTAAACTCTACTTGTCAAGTATTTTCTTATTATATAAAGAAATTAATTCTTAAACTTTATAGAAAGGATCATTAAACAAAAAATTTGTTATCCTAATACCTTATGTTTTGAAGAACCAATGATATTTTCTATCATCATAGATTTAGGGCTTTGAGACCCTCAATTTTCTATTTATTATTCACTTGTTTGTGATTGATGACCTCAATGACTCCCTTTAAATATTTATGTTTTTCCTATAATTATTTTTATAAAAATTCCACCAATTTTTTTCTATTCAAAATCCTAATATGGTGGTTACTTTTTCATTTCCCTTTCTCTCTTATTAAGACTAAATATCGTTAACCCTATTTCGAATGTGGGATTTCCACAAAGGTATTTTCAAATTTTAACCTTTTATTTTTGAAAAACAATTTCATATTATGAGGACACAATTTTTTTATAGAGGGGATAAGGTAACACCCCAATATTTCATAGTACGTTATATCATTAAATTAAGGAAATATATTATACTGCACACAACAATGACTTGGCTTGCGTTATACGCAAGATTTAGTTTTCTCCAAACAACACATTAGCATTATAATTATTTTAACGATATATTTATTTATCAGTCAAATATTGTTATATGAATAGTAAAAAATAAATTTTTATTATCATTTATAATGTTTTCACATAAATAAAACATATTTATAATGAAGTTTGTATGTTTCGTTAAAATAGTTATATATTTAGAAAAACTATTTTCTTAAAAGAACTACTTTTTATGTCCTTTTGTGAACAATAATTAAATAAATATTAGACACTAATAAAATATTAATTTGGTAAAATAGACTTCAATTTTTGTATTTGGAATATCAAAATTATCTTAGGACAATCTTTGGTATTTTTCTGAAAACTTTAATTTTTTGATGAATAGTGAAAAACACCGCGTTATTGTTTAAAACTGAATTTTATTTAAATAATTATTTTTAAATTTAATTTTTTTAAGTTAAAATAGATACATAATACCTATATTAATCCAAATTAATTCATTGGAGTCATTTTATAATAAGATTAAATAGATAAAATTTAATTGAATTCTTTAACGTCTTTTACCCACCTTCTAGGCACATTTTCAAATTTGCATAAAACGTAATTTTACCACTTCTATAAATTTAATTTAAAAAATCCAAGAGACACGGTTTTTATCAGTAAGTAATATTTTTTTCAATAGGATGAAAATAATTTTTGGTGAATAATAACTTTTGAATTGTAATTACAACGGTTAAAAGTAAATAGGGTAATTAAAGGTAAAAATGATATTATAATTACCCTAACACATGTCATAATTCTATTAGATAAGTTTATTTTGACCTAAATCAACCTTAATAATAAAATAATATCCCTTTTTATCAACTTGGGTTAGATTAAGAGATTTATTATTATTTTATTTAAAGAAGAGTTAAAAGTATTAAGTTCAAATTTTAATAACAAAAAAAATTTAAATATAGAGTTATTCATGAGAAAAATTCTACTATAAATATTAATTAGAAATATAAAAATCTTTCCTACATAATGGTATTTTATTTATAATTTTTATACATTAAATAATTAAATTTATTTATGATACAATGCTGAGGGAGTAATTACCTTATTAATGAAAGATTAAAATAATTGATATTATAAATATCCTAATAAATATAAATAGATACTTTTGATGAATTAAACTAATTTTTTAGGTTAATATGACATTTTAATATTGACTTAATGTATTTTTTTGATGTAATCAAGTTTTCTTGATTTTCAAAAAAACAAATACTAAATAGTGTCAAAATTGACATAAATGAGTTTTTTTTAAAATACTATATAATTAAATGATATTATATTCCTAAAAATATAAGGTTAAGCCAAAATACTTATATAATTATAGATATGTCATCAATGAACCCCTTGGGGTTCTCTTGGAATTTTGTAGTATGTTTATTAACCTTGTAATATAAAAATAAAGGAAGTCATTGTAAAAGTTTAACTACTTAACTTAGAGTTAAATATAAAGGATAAGGTTAATATGGTGGCCTAAACATGTATAAAACCTATTTTATTAGATAATTTATACCCATACCCACCTTATCCTCTAAATAAATCCATTTGGAGCCGTTATAAACCAAAAATGATTTTATAATAAAATAATATTTCAATCTTTTCCTAAAGTGAACCTCACCTCTCTAATAAAAGGAAACTTCCCCTTCCCTCAAAATCATACCTCCAAAGAAATTTGGCTTGATCAAACCCTGCTCAAATATCCTCCAAACTACCCTCACATAAACCTAGAGGCCTTTATTCTATCATAAAGACAACCTATGGATCCCTTTTGATAAAATCAAAAAGGATGGACCTGAAGAAGTTGTCATAATTTCATCACCCCTTTCAAAATTCTTTTCTTCTTCCACTTACTATTTATTTGTTGTTTCCATGCCAAAATAATAAATAAATTACCCTTTACATACATATATTTCATTATAAATATGTTAAATCCTTATTCATTATTTTATCCATCCAATGAATGACAAAGTCACCATACGTGTGTACGTACGACTTACTGTCTCCATGTCGTGGTGTAGTTTGTTATTCAACACGTCATTATTTGGATGGGTATAATAATGAGTAATATTAATTTAAAAAATGAATATAACATGTTAATTATTCTTTATATATAATATACCATCCAATTTAATACTGTTTTACCATCGATAGAATGATATTGTCACTCATGCGTACGTACGGCTTACCGTCTACACTACGCGATGAGATTCATCTTCAACGATCACCATTCGAGAATTTTTATAAAAGTTTATTTATTGATTAAGTATGAGATATATGAAATAATATTGACACTATAATAATATATATTTATTTAGATAAATATATTTTTTTTTCTTACTTCCATATTATACGATAAGAAAACATAAGCCACATTCATCCGTATGTACGGACTACCGTCTCCATGAACGGTGTTTTCATTTCATATATCTTTCTATTATAAATATTTATATTATGAATATATATGATATTTAAATCACGTTTTATATTCCTTAAGTATTTAAATCATGATCCTAGTGATACAATCAAGAATAACAAGTTAAAACATGTACGATAAAGAAAGTGATTATTACTCGAATTGTTACTTTAATATGGAAATAATTATTAAATGGGTAGTATAAAGTAAAAAATGAATTATATATGATATCATAAATGTGAATATGGTTATTGTATAATTTAATAATATACTATGGTCATTATACAGGAGGTTAAACGTACCCTCAACCAAAGGAAAGTACAAGGTAAGGGTTAATTCCTCAATCTCATTATTATCTAAGATTGATTATGTATAAGTTTTTACTAGGACATATTTATAATCCATGTCAATGTTTTGTAAAAATATTTTCAAAAGGATTCTTTTTAAGGGACTCTTTAACTAAAACATCATTTTAAATGTTTTAAATATTTATTCTTCTGAATAATTATCATTAATGTCCATGTTTTCAAAATGGTTTTAAGGATTTATTTATATGGACATGAATGTTTTAAAATGTTAATTAATTTAAAACGTTTCAAAGTGGTATGAGACACTTTGATTCAAAAATTCCTTTCAAATGTATTCCTTTCTAAATTATGTGACTTTTAAATGATTTCAGGAAAAAGGGATATTTCTATCAAAGAGTTTTACTGATCATTTTCCACTATGTCAACATCCTTTATTGGATATTATTCATGATTGAGGTTTATTTATTATAATACAATGTTCTATATTTTATTGAATGAATTATGATACGTATGACTGTGGATGTGATGTTTTTATACCATTCATGGTTTATGGTTGAAGTATTGACATTTCATATGCTATTTTTAATACGAATGTTTATGTTATGTTTTACCCTTTTCATATGAGGAATTCATTGGACAAAGTAAGTGAGAGGTGTAACCCGCTATAGCCCCTCGATGCATTGGTAGATCCCATGAGACAAATTAGTGTCTTGGCACAAGGCCTTGCCAAAATTTCTACTTGTAGTATTGGAACGAGGCCTTGACAATGTGGTTATGATGTCGGGCATTATGCATTCCCTCATTTTAAAATTAGTTATTACATGTGATTATTCGACTTGTACAATATCCATATGCATGATTATATCGAAATTTTTTATTTACTTTTTCCATATTATGTTCAAGTTTATATTTAAAATGATTTTTTTATTACACATATTTCCTTAAAAGTTTATAGCTTCAGTTAAATTATTCACCCTTAATGTGCATATGGGCTCACACCTTTCTTATGTTCTGTTTTCCAAGGATTACAAGAACTGTATTATTTTATATATGTAGGGTTAAGCTAGGGGAATAATGTCTTTATAAAATGAATTTTTTATGTTGTGTTTTATGTTTGAATTTGTAATGTAACATTCATGTATGTAATGTATTTTACAAGAATTAGAATCTGATATGTCTATCAAGACTTGATTCTTGGTAATCATGCTAATATATTAAAAAAAATGCACTAGCTCAGGGCTTTTGGGGTCAAGTCATTACAGTTGGTATCAGAGGAAGTTTAGTACAAACCTTGAAAACTATATTTTGAATAACTATTATTAGATAACATTACCCTAAGATAGACTTTGAGAATTATTATAGAAGAACATCCTAGATTTTGGTAATATAGAGATTTTTTAAATTTTCCAAGTAACTAATACCTGTCTCGATACGAACAGGTAGATGCGTCTCTAGCATTGATGTATCTAGGGGTAAAACTTTAAAATACCTCTTTGAGGTTGACTCGAATGGGAACTGGTGCACGAAAATGGGATTTGTTGTACTCTTGGTTACGACACTCATGAGTGATATGCTTAGGATAATTCAAATTTTTTACTAACCATTATTAAGTATTTTTGAGTAAAAACTTATTCAAAGAAAACGTTTTTATGATTATATATTATATGCATAAACATTTCAATTTATGTTAGGTATTTTATAAGTTTGGAATTATGCATTGGGATTCATAAACTAACATAGTGTATGCAATTTTCTAGAAATGGTGTCTAGTAGAAGAAATTATAACTCCAACAATATGCATGATCCAAAGAGTAAAAAGGATCATATCTTTCATTGTTTGAAGCCAACATTTAGAATGGAAATAGTATCCCACGTATTCTCATCATATGAAGAAATTGTATCATGTGTTAATAAGATAAGTAAATAATTATTTTATTACTATTGAATTGAAGGGAAGCCAGAGAAGAAAAGTATGGTAGAGAGAAGGATGGATAAAGGGGATAAGGGAAAGATGGATTTTACCTTATGTGATAACTGTGGAAAGAATCACCTTGATAAATTCTTAAAGGGAATGGGAGTTTTTTATAAGTGTAGAGAAAAAGGACACCATGTATGTGATTGTAAGGGTAAGAAAAAGGTGTCAAATGTAAAATGATTCATATGCAAGGAGTTGACACTACACAAATCAATGTCCCAATCATCAGAGTATATTGAAAATGATGTTATTGGATAATAATAAAGTTGTGATAATAATGCATATGAAGAGGAATAATTAGTGTTCTTATATTTTTATTAATTAATTGTGTCATTTTAGTGTGGTATCAATGATGTAATGGTTATATTAATTATGGAAATAAATAAGGATTGTACTACGGTACTATTTCATTGAGGATTTGAGATTATATGGTACTAATAAAAGTGACTCAATAGAAAGTTAAAGTTTTTGGAAAATACATGGTTTAAGGAAAGATAAAACATAATATGGTTGTGATATTGTGGTAGTGATTTTGGAATGAGAGATAGTTGATTCAGATAAATTATATTGGATATTCTTTACTACCTTGGAACTGGTTAATGTTTTCTTTATTCCATCATTGTTTGAGTATTCAATAATTTTTGTATATAAGGAATATATGAAGTATTATATAAGAATAAGGGATCATGAACAAAATCATTTAGGTTTTAAGGTAATTTAGGGTGTTACTATGTTTTAATAGAATACATGATCAAGGTATTCACATGTTATTATGTGAAAAAAAGAGATCTTCATTCTGTTATGTTGAACTTCCTTATAAATTTGTGGACTATGAGTTTGGACTCAAGTATTTTGGATAAGTCAAAATATTGGAATGTATTAAGTTGGACATTGGATACTATGGTTTAAGGTTAAAACTTTTCTTAAGATTATTTTTGGATTTTTTATAAAAAGGAAAACCCGAAGGTTGGCCGACAACCAGTTGCGTCTGTCAAGGCAGTGAGATTTGAACCCACAACCGAAATATGACAAGGGAGCATCACCTACCACTAAAAATTGTGATGTACTAGTTTATATAATGACGTTTGTTTAAATGATATAATATAGGAATTATAAATTCATTTTTTTGAAACCCTATACTATTAGGAAAAATAGAATATTTTTGAGTTCTTTTATCTATTGGAGTGAAAGATAAATTTGTGGTAGAAATTAGTTAAAGGATGGAACTATCCTTGTCAAGTATTGTTTTTATTCTATGAAGAAATTAATTATTAAACATTAGGGTAAGGATCTTAAAACCAAAAATGTGTTATCCTAATGCCCTATGTTTTGATGAACCAATGATATTTTAAGTCATCATAGATTTATGTTTTTGAGGCCCTCAATTTTCTATTTATTGTTCATTTGTTTTTGATTGATGACCTCAATCACTCCCTATAAATATTTACATTTTCCTTCCAATTATGTGTCTCAAATTTCCACCAATGTTCTCTAATTTGAAATCCTACTTTGGTGGTGACTTTTTTGTTTCCCTTTCCCATTTATTAAGACTAAATTTTATTAACCCTATTTCCAATGTGGGTTTTCCACAAAGGTATTTTCTATTTCTAACCTTTTATTTTTGAAGAATAGTTTCAAATTGTGAGGACGCAGTTTTTTGAAGGAGGGGAGAATGTAAAACCCTAATATATCATAGTAAGTTATATCTTTAAGTTAATTCAATGGCTTATACTGCACGTAACACCGACTTGGCTTGCGTTATATGCAATAATGAGTTTCTACGAAACAACACATTAGTATTATAATTATTTAAATGATATATTTATTTATCAATTAAATATTGTTATGTGAACAGTAAAAAATAATTTTTTATTGTTATTTATAATTTTTTCACATAAATAAAACATATTTATAATGAAGTGTATATATTTTGTTAAAATAGTTATATATTTAGAAAAACTATTTTCTTAAAAGAACTAATTTTTATGTCCTTTTGTGAACAATAATAAAATTAATATTAGAAACTCCTAAAAAACTGAATTTGGTAAAATAGACTTAATTTTTTGATTTGGAATATCAAAATTAGCTTAGGGTGGTTTTTTGGTATTTTTTTGAAAACATTCAAATTTTTATGAATAGTGAAAAACAACACATAGTTGTTTAAAATGACTTTTTATTTAAATATTTATTTTTAAATTGAAATTTATTTTATATTCAAAATAGATACATAATACCTATAATAATCCAATGTAATTTATTCGGGTCAATTTATAATAAGATTAAATATATATATAATTTTGTTGAATTTTTTAACGTCTTTTACCCATATTCTATGCATATTTGAAAATTTGCATAAAACTTAATTTTACCGCTTCTGTTAATTGAATTTCAAAAATCCGAGAGACAAGGTTGTTATTTGTAAGTAAAATTCGGTTCAATAGGATGAAAATAATTTTTCGTGAATAGTAACTATTGAATTTTATTTACCATGGTTAAAAGTAAATAGTGTAATTAAAGGTAAAATTGATATTTTAATTACACTAAAAAATGTCCAAATTCTATTGGATAATTTTATTTTGACCAAAATCAAGCATAAGAATAAAATAATATTCTTTTTGATCCACTTGTGTTAGATTAGGACATTTATTTTTTTAATGAAGAGTTAAAAGTGTTAAATTCAATTTTTAATAACTAAATCATTTTTAACATAAGGTTATACATAAGATAAATTAGACTATATATAATGCCCCGAACCCAGTTACCCAGAGCCAATGCATTATTTTAATACATTGGCATGATTACAAGGAATCAAGTCCCGAAGGACTGATCAGTTTAGCAATCTTGGAAAATAGATTACATACATTAACTTTACATTACAATTTCAAACATCAAACACAACAAAGATAGTTCTTTGAGAAAGCCATTATTTCATTTAGATTAACCCTGGATATCAATCATAATACACTTCTTGGGATCCTGGGAAAATGAAACTTAAGAAACGGGTGAGCTCAGATGCTCAGTAAGGGTAAATAATTTTGCGAAAGCTATAACCTTTTATGGAAAGATGTGTAATAAAAATAAATCTTTTTTAAACATAATCTTGAACATGATATGGAGAAAATAAATCAAACATCACCATATAAACAAGCACATGGATATTCTACTAGTCGAATAATCACATGTAATAACTAATTTCATAATGATGGAATGCATAATTCCAGACTTTAATAACCACGTAGTCAAGGCCTTGTGCTAAGAGTACAAATAATATTTTGTCAAGACCTTGTGCCAAGACACTAGTTTTTCCAATGAGACATACCAATGCATCGAGAAGTTATAGCGGGCTCCCCCATCTCTTAATAAGTCCAATGCATTCCTCATATGAACAGGTTTAAACATAACATAAATATTTGTATTAAAAATAGCATACAAAATGTCAATACTTTATCCATGGACCATGAATGGTGTAAAAATAACACATCAGTAGTCAAACATATCACAAAACCTTCAATACATATAGAAGTTTTGTATCATAATAATTCAACTTCAAATAAGCTTAAAATCTATCAAAGGATGATGACATAGATGGAATCAAAACCTTTTCTAGAGAAATATCTCTTTCTATTTTGAAATCATTTAAGAAAACATTTATTTTGGAAATATTCTTTTAATCTTGTAAGGGAAGCTTTAACTATATTATAATAGTATAAAATACCCGCACCCGCCGTATATGTTAAAATAAAAGGCATTCTTACCTTAATTTTGTCGAAAAGGTTATAAAGGACCTTGTTTGGAAAATGACAAAAAGATTCCTTTATAAACATCTTATAAAAGCCAAAAAAGGGTATAAATGAATTTAACCAATATTCTATAAAATATTAGGAATGTTTTGATATACATTTTTAAGAAACATGGATGTGGATGATAAAGAGGTCCCAGTAGATAATTACTTATAAACAACCTCAGATAATGAAGAGATTGTAGAATTAATCCTTGCCTCGTTGTAATTCAATCGAGTCGTATGAACAATAGTCAATAACAACCAAATAAATCACAGAATATCATGAATATAAAAAGAATCATGATAATATATATCAAATGGCAGTACACAATACACCACATGCAATAAATAAGTGGTGAACAATGGAAATCTCATGGAATTAAAAGTGAGATAAGAAAAACATTACCTTGTGTCCGACTTGAACAATTCGTTCTTTAATATCCTGAATAATAAAATAAATTTAATTTCTACTTTCTTAAGAACCTTTTTCAAGTTTATTATTCTTTTTATATCACTTATTCCCATGTTATAAACATTATGTAATAATTTATGTTAATAACGTTTGTTTAGTCAATATTTGGAACTTGAGTCAAAAATGAACTCCTTATAGTGACAAGTTATTCACATGGTCAAAAGTTCATTATATCAAAAATTATATTCATGATTTAGATATCATATATATCATATATATCCAGTATATACATGTATTTATAATGGTACATATCATTTTGGGGTAAGAAATGAAATGCATTGTTCATTGAGATGGTAAGTCGTACGTACGCATGAACGCTACTTTCATTTCTATTTATTATTTTAATGGAATTAAAACATAATGATACATAGGTATATTATAATTAGAGTATAATATCATATATAATATCATTAAATCCATCCTTTATACATCCCACATGTGTTATTAACGAGTCATATCACTTTGATGGGGTGGTAGTCTGCACTTCATCAAATGAAATTATCTTGTTTTCCAATAATGGAAACCATTAAGGTATGATATAAAAGAAAACTAAAAAAGCATTAATAAAACATAAACATAATATATATCATATATGAATACATTTTCATCATAATTCCCACTATGAGAGGCGGTAAGAGGTAATTGAACAATCATCATTTCGTGAGGTGTTGGTTTGCCATCCACAGAAACACTATGTTCTTCATCCATCAGATGGAGGTGTGTGTAAGTGTAGTTCGAATCCTTCTCATAACAATATCCCAGTATATTGATGATACTATTGTTGTTATAAAAGAAAGGAATAAAAAGAGTTTATGGGTTGGATTAGTAAAATAAAACAAAAGAAGTTAAGAGAAACAGTTACCTTTAAATTGGGTAACTTCCTTTGGTTTGAACCAAAAGGACTTCTTGAAGTGCCTTCTTCCAAAGGTAAGTGTAACACCCCGACCCCAGTTACCTGGAGTCGGTGCATTATTACATAACATTGGCATGATCACAAGAAAGATCAAATCTCGAAAGACCGATTGGTTTAGTAGCCTTGTAAACACTAGATATATTCATAAAGTTTTACATTACATCATAAAGTGAAAAACTACTACAACAACATATTGTCTCCATAGTCCACACTAATATCCCATCATAATATCCCTGCAGGTCATTCATAATTTACTTCTTCACATCCTGGGAAAAATAAAACATAGAAAAGGGGTGACCTCAAATGCCCAGTAAGGATAACAATATAGCGAAAATATTCATAAATAAGAATAAACATTTAAGGCAATGTATAACTAAAATAAAAGCCTTTTAAAATTCAACTTCAACATAGTATGGAAAAAATAAAATTAAATAATGCCATTTACTTATTCACATGGATATTCTACTAATTGAATAATCACATGCACTATCAATAACCACTTTCATAATGATGGAATGCATAATGCCATACTATCATAACCACATAGTCAAGGCCTCGTGCAAAGACTACAAATAATATTTTTTCAAGGCCATGTTACAAGACACTAGTTTGTCTCATGAGACCTACCGATGCATCGAGGAAGTATAGCGGGCTCCACACGTCACATATTAAGTACAATGCATTCCCATATGAAAAGGGTTAAACATAACATAAACATTCGTATTAAAACTAGCATACGAAATGTAAATAATTAATCCATAAACCATGAATGGTATAAAAATAACACATCCACAGTCAAACATATCACAAAACCTTCAATACAATATAGAAGTTTTGTTTCATAATAAATCAACTACAAATAAGCGTAAAATCCATCAAAGGATGTTGACATAGATGAAATAAAAACTCTTTTTAGAGAAATATCTTTTTCTATTTTGAAATAATTTAAGAGTCATATATTTATAAATTAAAACATTTTCTTTGAAAATCATATTATAATCTTGTAAGGGAAGCTTCGACGATTTTATAACGGTATAAAATAGCCGCACCCGCCGTATAAGTTAAAAAAACATTCTTAGCTTAATTTTGTCGAATAGGTTAAAAAGCACCTTGTTTGGAAAACGAAGGAAAGATTCCTTTATAAACCTCTTATAAAAAGTCAAACAAGGGTAAAAATTACTTTAACCCATATTCTATTAAATAGTAAAAATGTTTTTATATTCATTTTTAAGAAACATGGATGTGGATGATAAAGAGATCCCAGTAGATTATTACGTATAAACAACCTCAGATAATGAAGAGATTTCGAAATAAACCCTTACCTTGTAATTTTCCTTGGTTGGGGTAGGTTAACATCCTTTATATTGGTGAAATAATTTTTATTAAATAATACAAGAATATGATATCTTATATGATCTTTTAACATTCATTTGTTAATAATATCTTAGTATTATCGTCGTTTCGGGTGTTAACTTACTCGTTTTCTTTGATACGTTTTGTTACGTAAGCCATGTTTGTTCTGGATAGGATGTATCTTATTCATATACATAATGATATAAAGTCCTTAAACATTATTTTTAAATCATCAAATGAAAATTATACTTGAATGGATACGATGAAGAATGAATCTCATCGCGTTCGTGGAGACGGTAGTCCGTACGTATGTACGAGTGCCAATATCATTCTTTTGATATTAAAATAATATATAACTGGATGGTATAAAATATATACAGAATAATTATAATGTTATATTTATTATTTAAATGAGTTACACATCATTATTATACCCATCCAAATAATAATTTATTGAATAACAATTACACCACGACGTGGAGACGGTAAGCCGTACATACACACGTATGGTGACATGTTATTCAAAGGATGGATAGAATACTGAATATGGTTGTACCATATTTATAATAACATCACAGTATATATAAGATACAAGAGTTATTATTTTATAATGGTAATAACAAATAAGGAGGAAGTGGAAGAAGAAATGAATTTGAAAAAGGGTGGTGAAAACATTACCTCTTCTTCGGGTTCTTTCTTTTTATTTGATCAAAAGGGTTATTAAGATGGCTTTATGACTAAAGGAAGGCCTCTAGGATGAAGTGAGGGAAGTTTAGAGAGTATTTGGGAATAGTTTGGCCGAGCCAAAAGGCTTTTAAGGTGTGAGTTAATGAGAAGGGAGAGTGCCCTTTTATAAGAGGGGTGAGGGGCACCTTTGGAAAAGCTAGAAATATTATTTTATAATAAATTAATATTCGGTTTCTAATGTCTACAAAGTGGATTATTTAAAGGTTAAGGTGGGGATAGGTCGAAAACCACTCAACCAATATGAATTTAGACAGTTTTGGGTTACTATATTAACCTGATCATTAAGTATTAACTCTTAGTTAATTAGTTTCACTTTTACAATGTCTCTTTGTATTTTTATATTATATGGTTAATAAACTTACTATATATATTCAAGAGACCCAAAAGTGGTCCATTAATGACAAAACTATCTGATATAAGTCTCTTGTATAACCCTTAGATTTTTAGGAATTTAATATCAATTAATAATATAATATTTGATTTAAAATGTCTTTTATGTCAATTTTCCACTATTCAATAATTGATTTTTGTGAACCTCATAACAGAATAATTACTTCTAAAAATTACATTAAATCAATACTAATATGTCATATTATCTTAGGAAATTATTTTAATTTATTAAAATTCTCAAATTATATTTATTTGGGTATTTATAATATCAATTATTTAAATTGTTCACTATTATGGTAATTACTACATCATCATTGTATCATAAATAAATTAAATTATTTAATATCTAAAAATTATAAATAAAATATCATTATGTAGGAAATCTGTTTAGCTTTCTAATGAATATTTACAATCGAATTTATCTTATGTATAACCCTATATTAAAAATGTTTTAGTTAATAAACTTTGATTTTGACTCTTTTAACTCTTCTTTGAATTAAATAATAATAAATATCCTAATCTAATCCAAGTGGACCTAAATGATAATATTTTATTCCTAAGGTTGTTTTCGGTCGAGATACACTTGTCCAATAGAATTATGAAATGTTTTAGGATAATATTAATATCATTTTTACCCTTAATGACCCTATTTACTTTTAACCGTGGTAAATAAAAGTAAAAAGTTACTATTCACCAAAAATTATTTTCATCTTATTGAACCACATTTTACTCCTTGATATTAACCATGTCTCTAGGATTTTCGAAATTTCAATCACAGAAGCAGTAAAATTTAGTTCTATGAAAAATTCAGTTCTTTAACTACCACTTAGTACTTTCACTATTCATCAAAAATTGAAGTTTTTCAGAACAATTCCAAAATTTCACCCTAGGCTATAATTGATATTCCGAATTCAAAAATGAAGTCCATTTTGAAATATAAAATATATATAATTTCAAAAGGTAGGTATTACTATTCATAACGGCTAGTTTGATTGGTTGTGGTGTGTTAGAACTCGATATTACGTACAACACACACTATCTCATTATTCCAAGAGAAGCGTACCGTAGAAGCTTGGGGTGTTACATTCTCCCCTCCTTCAAATTATTTCGTCCTCGAAATTTCTAGAATACTACCGCATGAAAAGACACGGTTGGTTCTTCATCATAAGTTCCTCAGGTTCCCACGTTGCCTCTTCCATCTTATGGTTTATCCACAAGACTTTTACCAGACGAGTCGTCCGATTTCTCAGTACTTGTTCTCTCGTATCAAGAATCTTAACGGGCTCTTCGCAATAAGATAGATCGGGTTCCAGTTCTAATTCCTCATAGGTGAGTACATGCGTTGGTTTAGACATGTATTTCCTCAATAGAGATACGTGGAACACATCGTGAACTTTGGAGAGACTTGGCGGCATTGCCAATCGGTAAGCTACAACCCCAATTCGTTCAAAAATATCGAAAGGTCTGATGTACCTGGGACTCAATTTACCTTTATTACCAAAACCTATGACTCCCTTCCATGGAGATACCTTCATGAAAACATGATCACCGACTTGAAATTCAAAATCCTTCCTTTGATTATCGGCATAGCACTTCTGCCTACCTTGAGCTGCTTGGATGTGATTTTGGATTACCTTCACCCTTTCCATTGTTTCCTCCACTAGTTCTGGACCTACAAGTTTTCTTTCACCAACGTCAACCCAACAGGTTGGTGTGCGACATCTCTTCATGTATAATGCTTCATATGGTTCCATCTGAATACTCGAATGGAAGCTATTGTTATAGGAAAATTCTACCAGAGGTAAATATTGATCCCACATACCCTTAAAGTCAAGTGAGAAGGATCTCAACATGTCTTCTAAGGTTTGAATAGTTAATTCTGGTTGTCCATCTGTCTGAGGGTGGTAGGCAGTGCTTAAATGAAGTTCAATACCCAGGGATTTCTGAAGTCTTTTCCATAATCTTGATGTAAAACGGGGATCAAGATCAGAAACAATCGATAGGGGTACTCCATGAAGTCTCACAACTTCATCAATGTATAGTCTTGCTAGATGTTCTAGTGGTAGATCTTATCTTATAGAAAGAAAATGTACTGACTTGGTAAGACGATCAACAATGACCCATATTGCATCCTTCCTTCTAGGAGTCTTTGGTATCCCCATGACAATGTCCATAGTAATATTGTCCCATTTCCACTCCAGTATGGGAAGAGGTTGCAATACTCCACCAGGCTGTTGCCTTCCAGCTTTCACTTGTTGACAAACCATACATCTTGACACAAAATCAGCAATCTCCCTCTTCATGTTGTCTCACCAAAAATGTTCCTTCAAATATCTATACATTTTGGTGCTCCCAGGGTGTATAGAGAAATTGAAACTATGAGCATCATCCAACAATTACCTTTTTAGATCAGGTATATCAGGAACACAAAGCCTCTTCCCGAATTTCCAAATTCCTTCTTCATACAGAATGTCTCTCAATCTCCCATCATTCACATCTTTAATCTTCTTTTGAAATTATTCATCATTAGTCTGAGAACTCTTAATCATTTCTAGTAATGATGGTTTGGAAACCATTTGAAAAAAAATTGATGTTCCACCTTCCTTGGTTATTCCCATGACCATCTTTACTAGATCCATGAAAATTGGATCCCTTTCAATTCTCATATTTTTCAAAACTCCATGATCTTTTCTGCTCAAAGCATCTTCCACCTTGTTTTCTTTCCCCGGGTGGTAGTGTATCTTACAATCATAATCCTTGAGTAATTCAAGCCGTCTCCTTTGCCTCATGTTGAGTACGTTTTGTGAGAAAATATACTTCAAACACTTGTGATCAGTATAAATCTCACTTTTTTCACCATAGAGGTAGTGCCTCCATATCTTCAAAGAAAAGATCACAGCTGCAAACTCAAGATCATGAGTAGGATATTTTTTCTCATGATTTTTCAACTGTCGTGATGCATAGGCAATAACCCTATCATTCTGCATAAGGACACAACAAAGTCCTTTCTTCGATGCATTACTATAAATAACGTACCCATCATTCCCCGATGGTAGAGTCAATATAGGAGCATTTACTAATCTTCTCTTCATTTCTTCGAAACATTCTTCACACTCTTTTTTCCAAACAAATTTAACCCCTTTACGCGTGATCTTCATTAATGGGTTTTCCCATCGGGCAAAATTCTGGACGAAACGTCGATAATAACCTGCCAAAACAATAAAATTGCGTACCTCAGTTATACTCATAGGTTCTGGCCATTCTTGTATTTCCTTGGACTTAGAAGGATCAAAAGAGATTCCATATTTAGAGACAATATGGCCAAGAAAAGAAATCTCCTGAAGCCAGAATTCACACTTGCTAAACTTCCCATATAATTCATGTCTTCTCAGAGTCTTCAGGATAATGCGCAAGTGACTTTCATGATCCTTGTAGCTTTTAGAGTATACCAAGATATCATCAATAAATACCACCACAAATTCATCGGTATATTCCTTGAAAACTCTATTCACCATATCCATGAATACAGAGGGTGCATTAGACAATCCAAAGGGCATTACAGTAAACTCGTAATGCCCATACCTGGTTTGAAATTTTATCTTCGGAATGTCTTCCTTCTTTACACACAACTGATGGTATCCAGATCGAAGGTCAATCTTTGAAAAGTATTGATCTCCATGCAGTTTTCAAATAAATCATCAAAGCGAGGTAGGGGGTACTTTTTCTTTATTGTTATAGCATTGATCTCCCTATAGTCGATACATAACCTCATAGATCCATCTTTATTTTTAACAAAAAGTATAGGGGATCCCCATGGGGAAACACTAGGGAGAATAAATACCTTATTACTCAATTCCTCTAGTTGTTTCTTTACTTCAACTAATTCTATAGTGGCCATTATATAAGGGGTCTTCGATATAGGACTTGATCCAGGAATTAAATCAATGGAAAACTCAACTTCTCATTCTGGAGGATGTCCAGGTAAAATTTCCGGAAACACATCTACATATACTTTCACAACAGGTACATCCTCTATTTGAACATTCCTTCCCTCGCCCACTACCATTTCATTCTCTTCCTCCCCAATAATTGAATTTAGTTGAGCTACTGGGGGTGGATCTAGATAAGAATTAGTTGGTGATGATTCTGCTCTAAAGATAAGGTGTTTCTTATCATCATCATCAAAAATCATAACCTCCTCCTTCTTACAATAAATCTTCGCATCATAGTCCAAAATCCAATCCATACCGAGGATTATATCAAACTCAATCATAGGTATGATGATGAGATCAGTAGATAAAGAACATTTATGTTCTCTAATGGGGACTGATTCACAAAACTTTGTTGCAATTATACTTCCCTTAGGAGTTTTAACTGACAAATCCCTTGTTAAATCAAATTGGAAATATCTAATTTTCTTAGAAAACTGGGAAGATATGAAATAATGTGATGATCCAGATTCAAATAATGCATTTTCTAAACATGAGGAAACTATTAAATTACCTTCCACCACGTCTATTGGAGCTTCTACCTCAGCAGTAGTGATAGCATAAGCTTGGCCTTGATCCCTTGGCCTTTTCTGAGGTATGTTCCCCTAACGATTAGGACATTCATTTGCATAATGTCCCATCTCCCTGCAATTTTAGCATTGAACATTGGTAGCTTCCTTCTTCCCTTTGCATTCACAAGCTTGGTGGCCTTTTTCACCACACTTGTAACAGACACCCATTCCCTTCAAGAAAGTACCGGGGTGTTTCTTCCCACATTTACCACAGGATAGATATTCAACCTTTCCATTCATTCCCTTATTTCCATTCCCAGATTGATCAGCAGATCTCTTCTTCTCTTGCTTTTCTTTAAAGTCATAAGACTTAGAGAATTCGTTTTCTATTTTGATAGCACATGAGACAATGTCTTCGTACGACGAGAAGGATTGTGAGACTCATTCTCGATAGAGAAATGGTTTTAACCCATCAAAGAAACAATCAATCTTACTTCTTGGGTTACATATATAATCTCCAGCATACCTTGATAACCTTGTAAAGTTAGCCTCATACATTGCAACATTCTCATCCTCCTTTTGTCTCAAACTCAAAAAGTGTCTTTCCATATCTGCTCGATGGTCACGAGGAAAGTATTTTTCTAAAACCAGATATTTGAACTCCCTTCATTCCATATTTTATACTTCATCATCTTCATTCATGTTTTGAATCAATGACCACCATTTATCAGCATCTCCGGTGAGCCGGTAAACTGCCATGATAACCTTTTCCCTTTCACTACTCCCCAAAGCCTGAAATATTTTCTCTAGAGAATTTATTCATTGCTCAGCTACTAAGGGATTTTTACTCCCATTGAACGTTGGGGGTTGTAGCCTTATAAAGAGATCAAGCATTGATCCTCCACACTGCGGATCAGGGTGCTCCATACGGGTAAGTTTATTATTCATAACCTGAGTGAGTTGTCCCAGTATTGTGATTAGCTGATCGGCACCAGTTGCATTACCAACTCCACTATAGTTATCTTGAGCAGGAGGGAAATCCCTACGTGGAGTGCGTGCATTGATACAGTTTCCATTTCTTCCACTAGATACCATTTCTACACAATGGAATAAACTAGATCAGTTTATAAATCAAAATACATAATCCCATACTTATAAAACACTTAACATAAATTGAAATATTTTTGGATATAATCCATAATCGTAAAAATGTTTTCTTTGAGGAAGTATATACTCATAAACCCTTCATAATGATTTTTAAATAAAATGAGAGTTATCCTAAGCATATCCCCTGGGATTATCGTAACCAAGAGTGCAACAAGGCCCATTGTCGTGCACCAATTCTCGTTCGAGTCTAGCTCAAAGCGGTGTTTTTGGGTTTTAACCCTAGGTACATCTGTTCCAGAGCCGCCTCTACCTGCTCGTATCCAGATAGGGATGTATTTCTCGGAAAACTCACAAAATCTCTACAGTACCAAAATTTTAGGAAGTTCTTCTATACTAATCCTAAAAGTCCATCTTAGGTCTATGTGCTCTAATCAGAGTTTATCTAAATCTAGCTTCCAAGGTTTGTACTAATCTTCCTCTGATACCAACTGTAACGCCCTGACCCCAGTTACCCAGATTTGATGCATTATTACATAACATTGGCATGATCACAAGAAAGATCAAATCTCGAAAGACTGATTGGTTTAGTATCCTTAGAAACACTAGATATATTCATAAAGTTTTACATTACATCATAAAGGGAAAAACTACTACAACAACATATTGTCTCCATAGTCCACACTATTATCCCCTCATAATATCCCTGTAGGTCATTCATAATTTACTTCTTCACATCCTGGGAAAAATAAAACATAGAAAAGGGGTGAGCTCAAATGCCCAGTAAGGATAACAATATAGCGGAAACTTTCATAAATAAGAATAAACATTTAAGGCAATGTATAACTAAAACAAAAGCCTTTTAAACTTGAACTTCAACATAGAATGGAAAAAATAAAATGAAATAATTATATTTACTTATTCACATGGATATTCTACTAATTGAATAATCACATGCAATATCAATAACCACTTTCATAATGATGGAATGCATAATTCCAGACTATCATAACCACATAGCCAAGGCCTCATGCCAAGACTACAAATAATATTTTGTCAAGTCCTTGTGCCAAGACACTAGTTTGTATCATGAGACCTACCTATGCATGGGGGAGCTATAGCGGGCTCCACCTGTCACATATTAAGTCCAATGCATTCCCATATGAAAAGGTTTAAACATAACATAAACATTCATATTAAAACTAGCATACGAAATGTGAATACATAATCCATAAACCATGAATGGTATAAAAATCACACATCCATAGTCAAATATATCACAAAACCTTCAATACAATATAGAAGTTTTGTTTCATAATAAATCAACTACAAATAAGCGTAAAATCCATCAAAGGATGTTGACATAGATGAAATCAAAACTCTATTTAGAGAAATATTTCTTTCTATTTTGAAATCAATTAAGAGTCATATATTTATAAAATAAAACATTTTCTTTGAAAATATTCTTATAAGATTGTAAGGGAAGCTTCGACGATTTTATAATGGTGGAAAATAGCCGCACCCGCCGTATAAGTTAAAAAACATTCTTACCTTAATTTTGTCGAAAAGGTTAAAAAGAACCTTGTTTGGAAAACAACGGAAAGATTCCTTTATAAACCTATTATAAAAAGTAAAGCAATGGTATAAACAACTTTAACCCATATACTAGTAAATAGTAAAAATGTTTTGAAATTCATTTTTAAGAAACATAGATGTGGATGATAAAGAGATCCCAGTAGATTATTACGTATAAACAACCTCGGAAAATGAAGAGATTGCGAAATAAACCCTTACCTTGTACTTTTCCTCGGTTGGGGTAGGTTAACCTCCTGTATAATGGTGAAATAATTTTTATTAAATTATACAAGAATATGATATCATATATTATCTTTTAACATTGATTTGTTAATAATATCTTAGTATTATCGTCGTTTCGGGTGTTAACTTACTTGTTTTCTTTGATACGTTTTGTTACATAATCCAGGTTTGTTATGGTTAAGATGTATCTTATTCATATCCAGAATGATATCAAGTCCTTAAAAATTATTTTTAATTCATCAAATGATAATTTTACTTGAATGGATACGATGGAGAATGAATCTCATCGCATTCGTGGAGACGGTAGTCCGTATGTACGCACGAGCGACAATATCATTCTTTTGATATTAAAATAATATATAATTAGATGGTATAACATATATAAAGAACAATTATCATGTTATATTTATTATTTACATGAGTTACACATCATTATTATACCCATCCAAATAATAATTTATTGAATAACAATTACACCACGACGTAGAGACGGTAAGTCGTACGTACGCACGTATGGTGACATTTTATTCAAAGGATGGATAGAATACTGAATATGGTTGTACCATATTTATAATAACATCACAGTATATATAAGATACTGGAGTTATTATTTTATAATGGTAATAACAAATAAAGAATAAGTGGAAGAAGAAATGAATTTGAAAAAGGGTGGTGAAAACATTACATCTTCTTCGGGTTCTTCCTTTTGATTTGATCAAAATGGCTCTTAAGTTGTCTTTATGACTAAAATAAGGCCTCTATGATGAAGTGAGGGAAGTTTAGAGAGTATTTGGTCAGGAGTTGGCTGAGCCAAAAGGCTTTGAAGGTGTGGGTTAATGAGAAGGGAGAGTGCCCTTTTATAATAGGGGTGAGGGGCACCATTGGAAAAGATAGAAATATTATTTTATAATAAATTCATATTCGGTTTATAATGGCTCCAAAGTGGATTATTTAAAGGTTAAGGTGGGGATAGGTTGCAAACCACTCAACCAATAGGATTTAGACAGGTTTGGGTTACTATATTAACCTTACATTAAGTATTAACTCTTAGTTAATTTGATTCACTTTTACAATGTCTCTTTGTATTTTTATATTATATGGTTAATAAACTTACTATATACATCCAAGAGACCCACAAGTGGTCCATTAATTACAAACCTATCATGATATAAGTCTCTTGGAAAAACCTTAGATTTTTAGGAATTTAATATCAATTAATAATATAATATTTGTTTTAAAAATTATTTTATGTCAATTTTGACACTATTCAATAATTGATTTTTGTGAACCTCATAACAGAATGATTACTTCTAAAAATGTCAATTAAATAAATACTAATATTTCATATTATCCTAGAAAATTAGTTTAATTCATTAAAGTTCTCAAATTATATTTATCTGGGTATTTGTAATATCAATTATTTTAATTTTTCACTATTATGGTAATTACTGCATCATCATTGTATCATAAATAAATTAACTTATATAATATCTAAAAATTATAAATAAAATATTATTATGTATGAAATATTTTTATGTTTTTAATGAATATTTACAATCGAATTTATCTTATGTATAACCCTACATTAAAAATGTTTTAGTAAATAAACTTTGATTTTAACTCTTTTAACTCTTCTTTGAATTAAATAATAATAAATGTCCTAATATAATCCAAGTGGACCTAAATGATAATATTTTATTCCTAATTTTGTTTTTGGTCGAGATACACTTGTCCAAAAGAATTTTGACATGTGTTAGGGTAATATTAATATCATTTTTACCCTTAATTACCCTATTTACTTTTAATCGTGGTAAATAAAAGTAAAAAGTTTTATTCACCAAAAATTATTTTCATTTCATTGAACCAAATTTTACTCCTTGATATTAACCGTGACTCTTGAATTTTCAAAATTCCAATCACAGAAGTGGTAAAATTAAGTTTTATGAAAAATTCAGTTTTTTAACTACCACTTAGTAGTTTCACTATTCATCAAAAATTAAAGTTTTTCAGAACAATTCCAAAATTTCACCCTAGGCTATAATTGATATTCTGAATTCAAAAATGAAGTCCATTTTGAAATATAAAATATATATAATTTCAAAAAGTAGGTATTACTATTCATAACGGCTGGTTTGATTGGTTGTGGTGTGTTAGAACTCGATGTTGTGTACAACACACGCTATCACATTATTCCAAGAGAAGAGTACCGTAGAAGCTTGGGGTGTTACATTCTCCCCTACTTCAAATAATTTCGTCCTCGAAATTTCTACAATACTACCGCATGAAAATACTCGGGTGGTTATTCATCATAAGTTCATCAGGTTCCCATGTTGCCTCTTCCATCTTATGGTTTCTCCACAAGACTTTTACCAGACGAGTCGTCCGGTTTCTCAGTACTTGTTCTCTCATATCAAGAATCGTGATGGGCTCTTCGCAATAAGATATATTGGGTTCCAATTCAAATTCCTCATAGGTGAGTACATGCGTTGGGTCAGGCATGTATTTCCTCAATAGAGATACGTGGAACACATCGTGACCTTTGGAGAGACTTGGTGGCATTGCCAATCGGTAAGCTACAGCCCCAATTAGTTCTAGAATTTCAAAAGGTCCGATGTACTTGGGACTCAATTTACCTTTCTTACCAAAATGTATGACTCCCTTCCATAGAGATACCTTCAGAAAAACATGGTCACCGACTTGAAATTCCAAATCCTTCCTTCGATTATAGGCATATCTCTTCTGTCTACTTTGAGATGCTTTGTTGTGATTTTGGATTAACTTCACATTTTCCATCATTTCCTCCACTAGATCTGGACCTACAAGTTTTCTTTCACCAACGTCATCCCAACAGGTTGGTGTGCGACATCTCTTACCGTATAATGCTTCGTATGTTGCCATCTAAATACTCGAATGGAAGCTATTGTTATAGGAAAATTTTTCCAGAGGTAAATATTGATCCCACATACCCTGAAAGTCAAGTGAGCAGGATCTCAACATGTCTTCTAAGGTTTGAATAGTTCGTTCTGATTTTCCATCTATCTGAGGGTGTTAGGAAGTGCTCAAATGAAGTTCAGTATCCAGGGATTTCTAAAGACTTTTCCATAATCTTAAAGTGAAACGGGGATCACAATCAGAAACAATCGATAGGGGTACTCCATGAAGTCCCACAACTTCATCAATGTATAGTCTTGCTAGACGTTCTAGTGGTAGATCTTATTTTATAGCAATAAAATGTGCTGACTTGGTAAGACGATCAACAATGACCCATATTTCATCGTTCCTTCTAGGAGTCTTTGGTATCCCCATGACAAAGTCCATCGTAATATTGTCCCATTTCCACTCCAGTATGGGAAGAGGTTTCAATACTCTACCAGGCTGTTGCCTTCCAGCTTTCACTTATTGAAAAACCATACTTCTTGACATAAAATCAGAAATCTCCCTCTTCATGTTGTCCCACCAAAAATGTTCCTTCAAATCTCTATACATTTTGGTTCTCCCAGGGTGTATAGAGAAATTGGAACTATTATCATCATCCAACAATTCCCTTTTTAGATCAGGTATATCGGGAAAACAAAGCCTCTTCCCGAATTTCAAAATTCCTTCTTCATACACAATGTCTATAAATCTCCCATCATTCACAGCTTTAATCTTCTTTTGAAATTCTTCATCATCAGTCTGAGAAATCTTAATTCTTTCTAGTAAAGATGGTTTGGAAACTATTTGAAAAAGAATTGATGTTTCACCTTCCCTGGTTATTCCCATGTCCATCTTCACTAGATCCATGAAAATTGGATCCCTTTCAATTCTCATATTGTTCAAAACTCCATGATCTTTTCTTCTCAAAGCATCTGCCACCTTGTTTTCTTTCCCCAGGTGGTAGTGTATCGTACAATCATAATCCTTGATTAATTCAAGCCATCTCCTTTTCCTCATGTTGAGTTCTTTTTGTGAGAAAATATACTTCAAACTCTTGTGATCAGTATAAATCTCACATTTTTTACCATAGAGGCAGTGCCTCCATATCTTCAAAGCAAATATCATAGCTGCTAACTCAATATCATGAGTAGGATAGTTTTGCTCATGAATTTTCAACTGTCATGATTCATAGGAAATAACCCTATCATTCTGCATAAGGACACAACGAAGTCCTTTCTTCGATGCATCACTATAAATAACGAACCCATCATTCCCTGATGGTAGAGTCAATATAGGAGCATTGACTAATATTCTCTTCAGTTATTTGAAACATTCTTCACACTCTTTTGTCCAAACAAATTTAACACCTTTACGTGTGAGCTTCGTTAATGGGTTTTCCAATCGGGAAAAATTATGGATGAAACGTCGATAATAACCTGCCAAACCAATAAAACTGCGTACCTCAGTTATACTCGTAGGTGCTATCCATTCATGGATTGCCTTGGTCTTAGAAGTATCAATAGAGATTCCGTCTTTAGAGACAATATGGACAAGAAAAGAAATCTCTTGAACCCAGAATTCACACTTGCTAAACTTCCCATATAATTCATGTCTTCTCAGAGTCTTCAAGATAATGGGCAAGTGAATTTCATGTTCCTCGTAGCTTTTAGAGTATACCAAGATATCATCAATAAATACCACCACAAATTCATCGAGATATTCGTTGAAAACTCTATTCATCAGATCCATGAATACAGAGGGTGCATTAGTCAATCCAAAGGGCATTACAGTAAACTCGTAATGCCCATACCTGGTTCGAAATGCTGTCTTCGGAATGTCTTCCTTCTTTACACACAACTGATGGTATCCACATCGAAGGTCAATCTTTGAAAAGTATTGAGCTCCATGCATTTTTTCAAATAAATCATCAATGCGAGGTATGGGATACTTGTTCTTTATTATTATAGCATTGATCTCCCTGTAGTCGATACATAACCTCATAGATCCATCTTAATTTTTAACAAAAAGAACAGGGGCTCCCAATGGAGAAACACTAGGGAGAATAAATCCCTTATTACTCAATTCCTCTAGTTGTTTCTTTAGTTAAACTAATTCTACAGTGGCCATTCTATAAGGGGTCTTCGATATAGGCCTTGATCCAGGAATTAAATCAATGGAAAACTCAACTTCTCGTTCTGGAGGATGTCCAGGTAAATCTTCCGGAACCACATCTACATATTCTTTCACAATAGGTACATCCTCTATTTGAACATTCCTTTCCTCAGCCACTATCATTTCATTCTCTTCCTCCCCAATAATTGAATTTAGTTGAGCTATTGGGGGTAGATCTAGATAAGAATTAAGTGGTGATGATTCTTCTCTAAATATATGGTGTTCCTTATCATTATCATCAAAAATCTCAACCTACTTCTTCTTACAATAAATCTTCGCATCATAGTCTGAAAGCCAATCCATACCGAGGATTATATCAAACTCAATCATAGGTATGACGATGAGATCAGCAGATAAAGAACATTTATGTGATCTAATGGGGACTTATTCACAAAACATTGTTGCAATGATACTTCCCTTAGGAGTTTTAACTGACAACTCCCTTGTTAAATCAAATTGAAAATATCTAATTTTTTTATCAAACTGGGAATATATGAAACAATGTGATGATCCAGAATCAAATAATGAATTTGCTAAACTTGAGGAAACCATTAAATTACCTACCACCATGTCTTTTGGAGCTTCTACCTCAGTAGTAGTGATAGCATAAGATTGTCCTTGATCCCTTGGTGTTTTCTGAGGTAAGTTCCCCTGACAATTAGGACATTCATTTTCATAATTTCCCATCTCCCTACAATTGTATCATTGAACATTTTTAGCTTCCTTCTTCCCTTTGCATTCACGAGCTTGGTGTCCTTTTTCACCACACGTGTAACAGACACCCATTCCCTTCAAGCAAGTACCGGGGTGTTTCTTCCCACATTTACTACATGATGGATATTCAACCTTTCCCTTCTTCCACTTATTTCCATTCCCAGATTGATCAGCAGATCTCTTATTCTCTTTCTTTGCTTTAAATTCATAATACTTAGAGAATTACTTTTCTTTTTTGATAGCACATGAGACAATGTCTTCGTACGATGAGAAGGATTTTGAGACTAATGCTCGATGGAGAAATGGTTTTAACCCATCAAAGAAACAATCAATCTTACTTCTTGGGTTACGTATATAATCTCTAGCATACCTTTCTAACCTTGTAAAGTTAGCCTCATACTTTGCAACATTTTCATCTTCCTTTTGTCTCAGACTCAGAAATTGCCTTTCCATATATGCTCGATGGTCACGAGGAAAGTATTTTTCTAAAAACAGATCTTTGAACTCCCTCCATTCCATATTTGATACTTCATCATCTTCCTTCTTGTTTTGAATCAATGACCACCATTGATCAACATCTCTGGTGAGGCGGTAAACTGCCATGATAACTTTTTCCCTTTCACTACTCCCCAAAACCTGAAATATTTTCTCTAGAGAATTTATCCCTTTCTCAACTACTAAGGGATTTGTACTCCCATTGAACGTTGGTGGTTGTTGTCTCATAAAGCGATCTAACATTGATCCTCCATGCTGCGGATCAGGGTGCTCCATATGGGTAAGGTTATTATTCATAACCTGAGTGAGTTGTCCCAGTATGGTGATTAGCTGATCGGCACCAGTTGCATCACCAGCTCCACTATAATTATCTTGAGCAGGAGGGAAATCCCTACATGGAGTGCCTGCATTGATACAGTTTCCATTTCTTCCACTAGGCGCCATTTCTACACAATGGCATAAACTAGATCAGTTTATAAATCAAGATACATAATCCCATACTTATAAAACACATAACATAAATTGAACTATTTGTGGATATAATCCATAATCATAAAAAAGTTTTCTTTGAGGAAGTATATACTCATAAACCCTTCATAATGATTTGTATAGAAAATGAGAGTTATCCTAAGCATATCCCCCGGGAGTGTCGTAACCAAGAGTGCAGCAAGCCCCGTTGTCATGCACCAGTTCTCATTTGAGTCTAGCTCAAAGTGGTGTTTTCGGGTTTTACCCCTAGGTACATCTGTGCCAGAGCCGCCTCTACCTGTTCGTATCCAGACAGGGATGTATTGCTTGAAAACTCACAAAATCTCTACAATACCAAAATTCTAGGAAGTTCTTCTATACTAATCCTCAAAGTCCATCATAGGTCTATGTGCTCTAATTAGAGTTTATCTAAATCTAACTTCCAAGGATTGTACTAAACTTCCTCTGATACCAACTGTAATGCCCCGACCCCAGTTACCCAGATTCGGTGCATTATTACATAACATTGGCATGATCACAAGAAAGATCAAATCTCGAAAGACCGGTTGGTTTAGTAGCCTTGGAAACACTAGATATATTCATAAAGTTTTACATTACATCATAAAGTGAAAAACTACTACAACAACATATTGTATCCATAGTCCACACTATTATCCCCTCATAATATCCCTACAGGTCATTCATAATTCACTTCTTCACATCCTGGGAAAAATAAAACATAGAAAAGTGGTGAGCTCAAATGCCCAGTAAGGATAACAATATAGCAGAAACTTTCATAAATAATAATAAACATTTAAGGCAATGTATAACTAAAACAAAGCCTTTTAAACTTGAACTTCAACATAGTATGGAAAAAATAAAATGAAATAATTCCATTTACTTATTTACATGGATATTCTACTAATCGAATAATCACATGCAATATCAATAACCACTTTCATAATGATGGAATGCATAATGACAGACTATCATAACCACATATCCATGGCCTCGTGCCAAGACTACAAATAATATTTTGTCAAGGCCTTGTGCCAAGACACTAGTTTGTCTCATGAGACCTACCGATGCCTCGAAGAGCTATAGCGGGCTCCACCCGTCACATATTAAGTCCAATGCATTCCCATATGAAAAGTATTAAACATAACATAAACATTTGTATTAAAACTAGCATACGAAATGTAAATACTTAATCCATAAACCATGAATGGTATAAAAATAACACATCCACAGACAAACATATCACAAAACCTTCAATACAATATAGAAGTTTTGTTTCATAATAAATCAACTACAAATAAGCGTAAAATCCATCAAAGGATGTTGACATAGATGAAATCAAAACTCTTTTTAGAGAAATATATATTTCTATTTTGAAATCATTTATGAGTCATATATTTATAAAATAAAACACTTTCTTTGAAAATATTCTTATAATCTTGTAAGGGAAGCTTCAACAATTTTATAACGGCGGAAAATAGTCGCACCTGCCGTATAAGTTAAAAAAACATTCTTACCTTAATTTTGTCGAAAAGGTTAAAAAGCACCTTGTTTGGAAAATGACGGAAATATTCCTTTATAAAAATCTTATAACAAGTCAAAAAAATGGTATAAATGACTTTAACCCATATTCTAGTAAATAGTAAAAATGTTTTGAAATTCATTTTTAAGAAACATGGATGTGGATGATAAAGAGATCCTAGTAGATTATTACGTATAAACAACCTTGGATAATGAAGAGATTGTGAAATAAACCCTTACCTTGTACTTTTCCTTGGTTGGGGTAGGTTAACCTCCTGTATAATGGTGAAATAATGTTTATTAAATTATACAAGAATATGATATCATATATGATCTTTTAACATTGATTTGTTAATAATATCTTAGTATTATCGTCGTTTTGGGTGTTAACTTACTCATTTTCTTTGATACGTTTTGTTACGTAAGTCATGTTTGTTATGGATAGGATGTATCTTAATCATATCCATAATGATATCATGTCCTTAAGCATTATTTTAAAATCATCAAATGGTAATTATACTTCAATGGATACGATGGAGAATGAATCTCATCGCATTCGTGGAGAGGGTAGTCTGTACGTACGCACGAGCGACAATATCATTCTTTTGATATTAAAATAATATGTACATGGATGATATAACATATATAAAGAATGATTATAATGTTATATTTATTATTTACATGAGTTAAACATCATTATTATACTCATCCAAATAATAATTTATTGAATAATAATTACACCACGACGTGGAGACGGTAAGCCGTACGCACGCACATATGGTGACATGTTATTCAAAGGATGGATAGAATACTGAATATTGTTGTACCATATTTATAATAACATCACAATATATATAATATACTGGAGTTATTATTTTAGAATGGTAATAACAAAGAAGGAAGAAGGGGAAGAAGAAATGAATTTGAAAAAGGGTGGTGAAAACCTTACCTCTTCTTCGGGTTCTTTCTTTTGATTTGATCAAAAGGGCTCTTAGGGTGGCTTTATGACTAAAGGAAGGCCTCTAGGATGAATTGAGGGAAGTTTAGAGAGTATTTGGGTAGAGTTTGGTCGAGCCAAAAGGCTTTGAAGGTGTGAGTTAATGAGAAGGGAGAGTGCCCTTTTATAAGAGGGGTGAGGGGCACCTTTGGAAAAGCTAGAAATATTATTTTATAATAAATTCATATTCAGTTTTTAATGGCTCCAAAGTGGATTATTTAAAGGTTAAGGTCGGTATAGGTTGAAAACCATTCAAACAATAGAATTTAGACAGGTTTGGGTTACTATATTAACTTTATCATTAAGTATTAACTCTTAGTTAATTAGTTTCACTTTTACAATGTCTCTTTGTATTTTTATATTATATGGTTAATAAACTTACTATATACATCCCAGAGACCCACAAGTGGTCCATTAATGACAAACCTATCATTATATAAGTCTCTTGGACGAACCTTATATTTTTATTAATTTAATATCAATTAATAATATAATATTTGTTTTAAATATTATTTTATGTCAATTTTGACACTATTAAATAATTGATTTTTTTGAACCTTATAACAGAATTATTACTTCGAAAAAAGTCAATTAAATCAATCCTAATATGTCATATTATCCTAGAAAATTAGTTTAATTCATTAAAAGTCTAAAATTATATTTATTTTGGTATTTATAATATCAATTATTTTAATTGTTCACTATTATGCTAATTAATGCATCATCATTGTATCATAAATAAATTACATTATTTAATATCTAAAAATTGTAAATAAAATATCATTATGTAGGAAATCCGTTTAGATTTATAATTAATATTTACAATCGAATTTATCGTTTGTATAACCCTATATTAAAAATGTTTTAGTAAATAAACTTTTATTTTAACTCTTTTAACTATTCTTTGAATTAAATAATAATAAATGTCCTAATCTAATCCAAGTGGACCTAAATGATAATATTTTATTCCTAAGGTTGTTTTTGGTTGAGATAAAATTGTCCAATAGAATTAGGAAATGTGTTAGGGTAATATTAATATCAATTTTACCCTTAATTACCCTATTTACTTTTAACCGTGGTAAATAAAAGTAAAAAAGTTACTATTCACCAAAAATTATTTTCATCTCATTGAACCACATTTTAATCCTTGATATTAACCGTGTCTCTCAGATTTTCAAAATTCCAATCACAGAAGCGGTCAAATTATGTTTTATGAAAAATTCAATTTTTTAACTACCACTTAGTAGTTTCACTATTCATCAAAAATTGAAGTTTTTCAGAACAATGCCAAAATTTCACCCTAGGCTATAATTGATATTACTAATTCAAAAATTAAGTCCATTTTGAAATATAAAATATATATAATTTCAAAAAGTAGTTATTACTATTCATAACGGCTAGTTTGATTGGTTGTGGTGTGTTAGAACTCGATGTTGCGTACAACACACGCTATCGCATTATTCCAACAGAAGCGTACCGTAGAAGCTTGGGGTGTTACAGTAAGGCTTCTAAGATAAGGATAGGGATATAGGGAGCTTAATTTTGTAGATTATGGATGAGCCTAAATGCTTGAGTGGTGTGAGGAATTGTTTAGAATTGGTCCCCTTTTATGGGGGGGAGGGGCTCTTTAGGAAATTGTGAAAATATTATTTTATGATATAATGATATTCGGTTTGTAAAGGTCCATAAATAATTAGGGTTTAATATAAGATGACTCATGGTCGAAATAAATTCATAGAATAATAATTGGACATGTTTTAGAAATTATTTAAATATTTATAATCTAATTTATTTAAATCATTTTTTAATGAGGTAAATACTTCATCATTATTGTGTCTTAAATAATTTAATTTATTCGATGTCTAAAAATTATAAAAAAATACCATGATGTATGAAATATTTGTATCTTTTTAATTAATATTTATAGTAAAAAATATTACTTATATAACACCATGTAGAAATTAATTACTAAAAGATATTTGTTTATGTCAATTTGGCCTTTACTTTAAATTAATTAATCTAAAGTGTCATTATCATTCATAAGTGGCTCCATGGGGTCCCAAAATCGACCCAAGGATGCCCATGGTCGTCCATTACTCATAAAATAAGGTTAATACTTGTGTTAAGGTAATTTAGAATTATTACAATATTCGTTTTACGTTGAATTACCCTATTTACCTTTAACCGCAGTAAATAAAAATCAAAAGTTACTATTCACCAAAAATTATTTTAATATTATTGAACCACATTTTACTTACCAAGGTTAACTATTTCTTTCATATTTTTGAAATTCAACTCATATAAGCAGTAAGATTAAGTTTTATGCAAATTTGTAAATACTCCAAGAGGTGGGTAAAAGACGGTAAAAAGTTCAATAAAATTTATATATATATAAACTTATTATAAAATTACTCCAATGAATTATTTTGGACATATATAGGTATTATGTATCTATTTTGACCTAAAATAAATTTAAATAAAATAAATAATTATTTAAATAAAAATTAAGTTTTAACAAAAAACTCAATGTTTTTTTACTATTCATCAAAAATTGATATTTCTCAGAAAAATACCCAAAATTCAGCCTAAGATATGTTTTATATTCTGAATTAAAAAATGATATCTATTTCACCAAATTAAAAACATATAAGTTGAATTAATTAATTTAAAATTAATTCATGTTGTCAAAACAAATAGCGTGTTTTTAAGCAACAATATCTATTAAAAGATTGACACTTTTTTATGTCCAATTTCAATGTGAAATTACTTACAATGACCCGCATTGTATTAAATGGTTCAAATATAATATAATTATATTACCAAACCATTAGAATGTATAATTTAACACTATAAATTATTTTGATTAAAAAAGTTTTTTTCTGTTAAAATATAGTATTTTTCACTATTCACCCAAATATGAAAGTTATCAGAAAAACACCAAAAATTTATTGGAACTAATTTAATATGTCTCGATTCTAAAGAAGAAGTATATTTTGTCAAATTGAATATATAAAATTTTCAAATATTGGATTCAAAAAGGGTTCACCATTAAAAAGCGGTAAAAGTGTATTTTTTGAAAAATACATCTTTTATCTGAGAAAAATGAAGTAGTTCTTACATTAGGTCCAAGAAACTCATGATATGTATTCTAAAATTATAAGGATTATATATAGTTCAAAATTCAGTTATTACTATTCATAACCGCTTTTGAACGGCTAGTTTGGTAAGTCGTGGTGTGCTTCAACTCAGTGTTGCGTGTAGTTCAAGTTATTGGATTACATTGAAGAAATAACATACTATGAAATCTTGGGGTGTTACACTATAAATATTAATTAGAAATATAAAAATATTTCCTACAACATGGTATTTTTTTATAATTTTTATACATTAAATAATTAAATTTATTTATGACACAATGATGATGTTGTAATTACCTTATTAAAGAAAGATTAAAATAACTAATATTATAAATAACTAAATAAATGTAAATTGAAACTTTTGATGCATTAAAATAATTTTTTAGGTTAATATGACATGTTATGATTTATTTAATTTATTTTTTTGAAGTAATAATGTTTTGTTGACTTTCACAAAAATGAAATACGAAATAGTGTTAAAATTGATGTAAATGAGTTTTTAAAACAAATACTATATTATTAAATGATATAATATTACTAAAAATCTAAGGCTCTTCCAAAGGACTTATATAATGATAGATATGTAATTAATGAACAACTCTATTTTTTCATGTAATTTTATAGTATGTTTATTAACCATGTAATATAAAAATACAAGAATCCATTGTAAAAGATAATCTATTTAACAAAGAGTTAAATATAATAGATAAGGTTAATATGGTGACCGAAAATTGTCTAAAACCTATTGGTTGAGATTATTTTGAATCATCCCCACCTTATCCTTGAAATAAATCCATTTGGAGCCATTATAAAGCGAAACTGAGTTTATAATAAAATAATATTTCATGTTTTTTCTAAAGTGATACTCATCGATCTTAAAAAAGGGTACATCCCCTTCTCTAAAAATCACACATCCAATGCAATTTGGCTCTGCCAACCCCTACTCAAATATAATTCCAAATACCATCATTGTAACCTATCAAAATTACTTTTATCATAAATCCTACCTAAGGAGCCCTTTGGATCAAATCAAGAAGGAAGCACTCGAAGAAGAGGTAATAATTTCATCACCTCTTCCAAAGTTCTTTTTATTCTTCCATATCCTCTTTCTTTGTTTTTTCCTTACCAAAATAATAACTCCAGTACCTTATATATAATTAGATGTTATTATAAATATGAAAAAAACCATATTCATTATTCTATCCATCCTAGGAATGACAAAGTCACAATGTGTGTGTATGTACGGCTTATCGTCTCCACGTCATGGTGCAATTTGTTATTCAACACTACATTATTTGGATAAGTATAATAATGAGTAGAATTATTTTAAAAAATTAATATATCATGGTAATTATTCTTTATATATAATATACCATTCAATTGAACACCGTTTTAACATCTATTGAATGATATTGTCGCTCGTGCGTACGTACGGCTTACTGTCTCCACGACGTGATGAGATTAATCTTCAAAGATCACCATTCAAGATTTTTTATAAAAATATATATATTGATTATGTATGAGATATATGAAATAATATTTCTACTGGAATAATATATTTTTATTTAGATAAATATATTTTGTTTACTTACTTGCATACTATAGGATAAGAAAATAGAAACAATGTTGATGAGTACGTATAGACTATTGTCTCCATGAATGGTGTTTCCATTTCATATAACTATCAATTATAAATATTTATATTCTGAATATATATGATATATAAGTCAAGTTTTATATTTTTTAAGTATGTAAATCATGATCTAACTGATACGATCAAGAATAGAAAGTTAAAACACGTACGGTAAAGAAAGCGATTATAAGCCAAAATGTTACTTTAACCTTGAAATTATTATTAAATGGGTGATATAAAGTCATCAATAAATCATATATGATATCTTAATTATGAATATGGTTCTGGTATAATTTAATAACATACTATGGTCATTATATAGGAGGTTAAATGTACCATTGACCAAAGGAAAGTACAAGATAAGGGTTAATTCCTCAATCTCTTACTTATCTGAGATAGTTTATGTGTAAGTTTTTACAGGGACGTATTTATTATTAATGACCATGTTTCATAAAATAATTTTCAAAAGGATTATTTTTAATGTAATATTTAACTAAAACATCATTTTAAATGGTTTAAATATTTATTCTTCTAAATCATTCTCATTAATGTCCATGTTTTCAAAAAGGATTTAAGGATTTATTTATATAGACTTGAATGTTTTAAAATGTTAATTCCATTAAAAAGTTTAAAATTGGTATAAGACACTTTGATTCAAAAATTTCTTTTAGATTTCTTCCTTTTTAATGTGTGTGACTTTTAAATGATTTCATGAAAAAGGGATATTTATCCCAAAGAATATTACTGATCATTTTCAAGTATGTCAATATCATTTACTGGATATTATTCATGATTAGGGGTTATTTATTATAATACAATTTTATAAATTGTATTGAATGAATTATGATATATTTGACTATGGATGTGCTATTTTTATACCATTCTTGGTTTATGGTTGAATTAATGACATTTTGTATGCTAGTTTTAATATGAATGTTTATATTATGTTTCACCCTTTTCATATGAGGAATGCATTGGACTTAGTAAGTGACGGGTGGGGTCCACTATAGCCTCTCGATGCATCGGTAGGTCTCATGAGACATATTAGTGTCTTGGAAATAGGCCTTGAAAAAAAAATTAGTTGTAGTCTTGGTACTAGGCCTTGAATATATGGTTATGATGTCCGACATTATGCATTCCCTCTTTATGAAATTAGTTATTACATGTGATTATTCGACTAGTAGAATATCCATGTGCATGTTTATATGGTAATATTTAATTTATTTTTTCCACATTATGTTCATGTTTAGGTTTCAAATTCTTTTTTTTTATTACAAATTTTTCTTTAAAATTTTATAGGTTTCGCTAAATTATTTACTCTTAATGATCATCTGAGATCACCCCTTTTGTATCTTTTGTTTTCCCTAGATTCCCAAAAGTATATTATGGTTGATATGTAGGGTTATGCTAGGGGAATAATGAAATTCTTGAATTATTTTTTTATGTTGTGTTTTACGCTTGAATGTGTAATGTAATTTTCATGTATGTAATGTATTTTCCTAGACTACTAAACTGCTCTGTATTTCAGGACTTGATTCCTTGTAATCATACTAATGTATTAAAATAATGCACCGGCTCCGGGCTTCTTGGGTCAGGACATTATAGTTGGTTTCAGAGGAAGTTTTGTACAATAATTGGATTCTAGATTTATAATAACTCTAATTAGAGAACATTAGACTAAGATAGACTTTGAGGATTAATATAGAATAACTTCCTAGAATTTTGATAATTTAGAGATTTTGTAAATTTTGCAAGCAAAGCATCCCTATCTGGATATGAGTAAGTAGATGCGGCACTAGAATAGATGTATCTAGGGGTAAAACCCAAGAACACCACTTTAAGATAGACTCAAACGGGAACTGGTGCATGAAAATGCGCCTTTCTACACTCTTGGTTACGACACACCTAGGGGATATTCCTAGGATAATTCACATTTTCATTACAAACCATTATGAAGGATTTATGAGTAAATACTTCCTGAAAAAAACATTTTTATGATTATGGATTATAATAATTAAATTTTCAATTTATTTTTGGTATTTTAAAAGTTTGGAATTATGCATTGAGATTCATAAACTAACATTGTATATGTCATTGTTTAGAAATGGTGTCTAGTAGAAGGAATTTGAACTCCAGCAATATGCATGGTCAAAAGAGTAAGAAGGATCATACCATTCATGGTCTTAACCCAACATTTAAAAGGGAAATATTCTCCCACGTATTCTCATCATATGAATAAATATATCATGTTCTAATAATATAAGTAAATAATTCTTTGATTCCTATGGATTTGAAGGGAAGCTGGAGAAGAAAAGGATGGTAGAGAGAAAGACGACTAATGGGAAAGAGGGAAAGATGGATTTTCCCATATGTGATAATTGTGGAAAGAATAAATTTGGTAAATGATTAAAGGTAATTAGATTTTGTTATAAGTGTAGAAAAAAAGGACACCAATTAAGTGATTTCATGGGAAAGAAAATGGTTTCAAATGTACAATTATTTATATGCAAGGAGTTGGGACACTACACAAATCAATGTCCCAATCATCAGAGTATACTACAAATGATGCTATTGGAAAATAATCAAGTTATGATACTACCACAGATAAAGATTAATAATTAGTGTTCTTATATTTTTATTAATGAATGATCTCATTTGAGTGTAGTATCAAATATGTACTGGTTATATTAATTATGGAAATAAATAAGGATTGTACTGCAATACTATTTCATTGAGGATTTGAGATTATATGGTGCTAAGAAAAGTGACTCAACATCAAGTTAATTTTTTTGGAAAATATAAGGCTGAAGGAGAGATAAACCTTAATTTGGTCCTGATATTGAGGTAGTGATTTTGAAATAAGATATTGTTTATTTGGATAAATTATATTGTATATTCTTGACTACCTTGGAACTGATTAATTGTTTGTTTGTTCCATTATTGTTGTAGTGTTCAAATTTTTTGTATATAAGGAATAAATCTATTATTATATAAGTAATAAGGGACAATGAAGGTAATAAATAAGTTTTTATGGTAATTTAGGGTGTTAACTTGTTTTAAGAGAATACATGATAAATGTAATCACATGTAATTTTGTGGCAAAAAGAGATCTTCATTATGTTATGTTGACCTTCCTTATAAATTGTTGGACTATGAGTTTGGACACAAGTATTTTGAATAAGTCTAAATATTGGAATATATTAAGTTGTCCATTAGATAATATTGTTTAAGGTTAAAACATGTCTTCAGATTATTTTTGAATTTTTTATAAAAAGGACAACTCGAAGGTCGAGCGACAACCAGTCACGTCCTGTAAGGTCGAGAGACTTGAACCCACAACCGAAGGGAGATAAGGGTGGATAACCTACCAATGGCCTACGTGATGTCTAGGTTTGTATAATGTAGTTTTTTAAATGATCTTATAGATGAATTATAAAATCATTTTTTTGAAACCCTATACAATTAGGATAAATATAATATTTTTGAGTTCTATTATCATTTAGAGTGAAAGATGAGTTTGTGGTAGAAATTTGTTAAAGGATGGAACTCTATATGTCAAAAGTTTTTATTCTATGAAGAAATTAATTATTAATATTTAGGGAAATGATCATAATACAAAAAATGTGTTATCATAATACCTTATTTTTTGATGAACTAGTGATATTTTAATTCATCAAAGATTTATGGATTTGAGTCCCTCGAATTTGTATTTATTGTTCAATTGTTTGTGATTGATATCATAAATCACTCCCTATAAATATTTAAATCTTCCTTCCAATTATGTGTCTCCTATTACGATCAATGTTCTCTTATTCTAAATCCTAATTTTGTGGTGACTTTTCCATTTCCCCTTCCCTCTTATTAAGACTAAATTTTATTAACCCTATTTCTGATGTGGGTTTTCCACAAAGGTATTTTCTATTTTAAACCTTTTATTTTGGAAGAACAATTTAAAATTATGAGGATGCAATTTTTTGATGAAGGGGAGAATTTAATACCCCAATATTTCATAGTATGTTATATCTTAAAATTAATTCAATGGCTTATACTGCACGCAACACCTACTTGACTTGCGTTACACGCAAGATTGAGTTTCTGCAAAACAACACATTAGTTTAATAATTATTCAAACGATATATTTATTTATCAATGAAATATTGTGATATTAATAGTAAAAAAATAAATTTTTATTATAACACCCCATGCTTCCACGGTACTTTTCCCTTTGAATAATGCAATGGCGTGCATTGTACGCAACTTCGAGATTCTAACACACCATAACCAATCAAACTAGCCGTTATAAATAGTAATACCTACTTTTTGAAATTTTATAAATTTTACCTTTCTAAATGGACTTCATTTTTGGATTCTTAATATCCAAATTATCTTAGGGTGAAATTTTGGTACTTTTCGGATAACATTCATATTTTGATGAATAGTGAAAATTACTAAATTTTAATTAAAAACAACTTTTTTAATAGAAATAATTAATAGTAATAAATTATTAATTTGAGTGGTTTTAAAGTATATTTAGAATATATTTTTACCATTTAATACAATTTTGGTCATTGGATGTAATTTCACATTTAACCCAGACATAAACAAGTGTCAATCTTTTGATAGATATTATCTCTTAAAAACACGCTATTTGTTTTGACGACGGGAAATAATTTTTAAATTAATTAATGCAACTGATATGTTTTGAATTTGGTAAAATAGACATCATTTTTGAATTCATAATATCAAATATATCTTAGTCCAAATTTTTGGGATTTTTTTGGAAACTTTCATTTTTTGATGAATAGTGAAACCACTAGGTGGTAGTTAAAAAACTAAATATTTCATAAAACTTAATTTTACCGCTTCTGTGAGCAGAATTTCGAAAATCCGAGAGACACAGTTAATATCAAGGAGTAAAATATGGTTCAATGAGATGAAAATAATTTTTTTTTGAATAGTAACTTTTTACTTTTATTTACCACGGTTAAAACTAAATAGGGTAATTAAGGGTAAAAATGATATTAATATTACCCTAACACATGTCCTAATTCTATTGGACTAGTGTATCTCGACCAAAAAAAAACCTTAGGAGTAAAATATTATCATTTAGGTCTACTTGTATTAGATTAGGACATTTATTATTATTTAATTCAAAAAAGATTTAAAAGAGTAAAAATCAATGTTTATTTACTAAAACATTTTTAATATAGGGTTATACATAAGATAAATTCGATTATAAATATTCATTAGAAAGCGAAAACGATTTAATACATAATGGTAATTTATTTATAATTTTTAGACATTAAATAATTTAATTTATTTATGACACAATGGTGATGTAGTAATTTCCTAATTAATGAAATATTAAAATAATTGATATTATAAATATCAAAATAAATGTAATTTGAGACTTTTTATGAATTAAACTAATTTTCTAGGTTAATATGACATATTAGAATTGATTATATAAATAGTTTTTGAAGTAATAATGTTGTTATGAATTTATCAAAAACAAAATACCCAATAGTGTCAAAATTGACATAAAAGAGTTTTTAAAACAAATATTATATTAGTAATTTACATTCCATTCCTAAAAATCTAAAGTTCGGCCAAGATACTTATATCATGATAGGTGTATCATTAATGTACCACTTGGGGGTCGTTTGAATGTATATAGTACGTTTATTAACAATATAATATAAAAATACAATGAGACATTGTAAAAGTAAAAGTAATTAACTAAGAGTTAATACTTAAAGATAAGGTTAATATAATGACCCAAACCTATCTAAATTCTATTGGATGAGTGTTTTTGGACCCCTACCCACCTTAAACATTAAATAATCCACTTTGGAGCCATTATAAACTGAATATAAATTTATTATAAAATAATATTTTTTTTCTTTTCCAAAGGTGCCCCTCACCCCTCTTATAAAAGGGAACTCCCCCTTCTCACTAATTCACACATTCAAAGCCTTTCAGCTTGGCCAAAACCTGCCCAAATACTCCCTAAACGTCCCTCACGATAACCTAGAGGCCTTAGTTTGATCAAAAAACCAACCTAAGGATCCCTTTAGATCAGATCAAAAGGAAGAACCTGAAGAAGAGGTAATGTTTTCACCACCCTCTTTCAAGTTCCTTTCCTCTTCAACATCTTATTTAATTGTTATTTCTATTATAAAATAATAACTCCAGTATCTTCTATATACTGTGATGTTATAATAAATATGGTACAACTATATTTAGTATTCTATCCATCCTTTGAATGGCATGTCACCAGACGTGCATACGTACGACTTACTGTCTCCATGTCGTGGTGTAATTGTCATTCAATAAATTATTATTTGGATTGTATAATAATGATGTGTAATTCATGTAAATAATAAATATAACATTATAATTATTCTGTCTATATGATATACCATCAAATTATATATTATTTAACATCAAAAGAATGATATTGTCGCTCGTGCGTATGTAAAGACTACCGTCTCCACGAACGCAATGAGATTCATTCTCCATTGTATCCATTCAAGTATAATTCTCATTTGATGATTAGAAATAATGTTTAAGGACATGACATAATTCTGAATATGAATAAGATACAACCAATCCATAACAAACACAGCTTACATAACAAATAATATAAATGAAAACGAGTAAGTTAACACCTGAAATGATGATAATACTAAGATATTGTTAACAAATAAATGTTAAAAGATCATATATGATATCATATTAATGTAAATGATTATTTTATAATTCAATAAAAATTATTTCACCATTATACAGGAGGTTAACCTACCGTCGACCATGGAAAAAGTACAAAGTAAGGGGTTTCTTATCTCACTCTTAATTTCGTGAGAATTTCATTGTTCACCACTTATTTATTTTCATGTGGTGTATGTGTATTGCCCGTGATTTTATTAAATGTGTAATATAATTTAATTCATGTATATTTACATCGTCATTTTATGATCCTTATTTCATGGGTGTATGTTTTTTATGTTACCAAATCAATAAGGGAATTGGAAATTTCAATTTGCACTCATTCGGCTTTAGGCATACTTCATTGATTATTTTACTCCAAGATTATGTGCGGAATAACTATTCATTTTATTATGTCATAATGTCCACTCCCCTTTCTATGTATATAATTTTTATACACATAATAACCCCATTGATAAATTCTCATGTCATCGGTATGAACTTGATAAGAGTAATTTTAACTCAATCTCCATTTGTTGAGTTAAATATCCAATTCATTGGTGTTGTTTTTACAAGAATATGTGTGAATGTCATCTGATTGATTTACACTAAATATCCAATCATATTGAGTTTATTTATATTTTTCACACATAATTATTTCATTGATCTATCCTTAACCTAAGGATATGGTCTTTATAAGAGAATTCATCTCAATTTACATTCTATTGAGACTTCTTTGTTGTTATACACCAAATCACTTTTATATGGTGTATATAATGTACATTGACATAGTATATCATGAATCCATTTATTCTCATGATATTATAAAGTTTTTATTACCTCAATTATTTGTATTCAAGTGTCTCTCTTTTGGTTATAAACTCTAACTAAAATACCTTTTAAGTGTTTTAATTATTTATTATTCTAAATATTTCTCATTAATGTCCATGTTTTAAAAATGGTTTTAAGAATTTATTTATATGGACATTAAAGTTTTCAAATCAAAATTCCTTTTAAAAGATTCAAAGTGGTATGGGACACTTTGATTATAAAATCTATTTTAAATTGATTCTTGAAAAATAGTGTGACTTTTAAATGATTTCAAGAAAAAGGGGGATATTTCACAATAATTGTTTTGATGATTATTTTCATCTATGTCAATATCCTTCATCATTCTCGATTGAGGTTAATATGATACAATACAATATTCCATATTGTATCAAATGAGTTATGTTTGACTGTGGATGTGCTATTTTTATACCATTCATGGTCTGTGGATAAAGTATTGACATTTTGTATGCTAGTTTTAATACGAATGTTTATGTTATGTTTAAAACTTTTCATATGGGGAATGCATTGGACTTAGTAAGTGACGGGTGGAGCCCTCTATAGCTCCTCAATGCATCGTTAGGTCTCATGAGACAAACTAGATTCTTGGCACGAGGCCTTGACAAAATTTTAATTGTAGTCTTGGCACGAGGCCTTGGCTACGTGGTTATGATAGTCAGGCATTATGCATTCCATCTTTATGAAAGTGGTTATTGATATTGCATGTGATTATTTGACTAGTAGAATATCCATGTGAGTAAGTAAATGGAATTATTTCATTTTATCATTTCCATATTATTCTGAAGTTAAAGTTTAAAGGGATTTTGTTTTAGTCATACATTGCCTTAAGTGTTTATGCTTATCTATGAAAGCTTCTGCGATATTGTTATCCTTACTGAGCATCTGAGCCCACCCCTTTCAATGTTTTACTTTTCCTAGGATGTGAAGAAGTATTTTATGAATGAACTACAGGGAAAGTATGAGAGGATATGAAGACAATATGTTGTTGTGGTTTTTCACTTATTGATGTAATGTAAACTTTATGAATATATCTAGTGTTTCCAAGGATACTAAACTAATCGGTCTTTCGAGACATGATCTTTCTTGTGATCATGCCAATGTTATGTAATAATGCACCGACTCTGGGTATCTAGGGTTGGGGCGTTACAATTGGTATCAGAGGAAGTTTAGTACAAACCTTGGAAGCTAGATTTAGATAAAATCTGATTAGAGAACGTAGACCTAAGATGAAGTTTGATGATTAGTATAGAAGAACTTCCTAGAATTTTGGAATTGTAGAGATTTTGTGAGTTTTCTGAGCAATACATCCATGTCTGGATACGAGTAGGTAGAGGAGGATCTGGAACAGATGTACCTAGGGGTAAACCCCGAAAACACCACTTTGATCTAGACTCAAACGAGAACTGGTGCACGACAACGGGCCTTGCTGCACTCTTGGTTACGACACTCCAGGGGGATATGCTTAGGATAATTTAAATTTTCTTTACAAACCAATTTGAAGTATTATATATATAAGATGAGAGTACATGACCTTTGTTAATCCTACTGTGTTTTAAATTGAGAATATGGTGACATGTTAATCTCTAAATGATTTTATGACTACTGTTACACACACAATGCTTTCTGGTTTTAGTCAATGGCTGGATTCCAAGGAAGTCATAGTGACTTTGAGAATGATGTACAAGGTGGAAACGGTGGTGGAAATGAGCAGAAAAATGGAATGTTGATAGGTGTAAAATATATCGACTTTATGACAAATAAAGTTTCCAAAAATATGATCAACAATATATATATTAACCTATTCCCAGACTCAACAACGAAGAGAAAGGTGATGAATGATAAGAGCTCCAGTAGTGAAGACCATGGAGAAAGGAATCCTCAATTTCCATCATGCAGGAAATGTGGAAGGAGACACATAGGAAAGTGTCTCAATGGGACAAAGAAATGCTTTACGTGCGGGAAGGAAGGACATAAAGTGAAGAATTGTCGAAGAAAAATGAAGAGTACTATGAAAGAAGATAAAAATGGTCCCAAGAATCCATTTATAGTCATTTTCTGTAAATGTAGGGGACCTGGCCATTACCCGAGTGAATGACCTATTCTATAGGATATTTTCTTGGTCAAAGAAGAAGCTATGTGGGAATAAATGGTTGGAGAAATGTTTAAAAATTATTAGTGCTCCTTGGTGATGGGTTTACTTTGGAATAATTTTCTATTGTATTTTTAACCCTGCAGTTTTCCATGTGAGAATGATATTTGAGGAAGAATTATATTTTCTCTTGTGGATATAGTTATAAATAACTGTTTGGTTTTATATGATCGTTGGGTTTGAGGGAATTATACGTTATTATAATTTGGGATGAAAATGAAAGGTATGAGATAATATTTGTGGTTAAATTATGTTATGGTTATTTTGAAGAATTTATCTCATTTTGGTAATATTATAAAATATATTTTTGAAAAAGGAAAACATGAAAACCGGGTGACAACCCGTCGCATCGGACAATGTTGTGGGAATCGAACCCATAACCAATGTGCGATTGGGATTTATCGCCTACCACTGGACTACGTGAAGTCCCTGGTTAGTGTGATGATTATTTTTAATAAATTATTTTATTGATAAATAATAATTTGATTTGGTATCTTATGCCTTATCAAATGAATACCCTTAGTATAGGAAAATGATTTGGTGATTAAGTGATAAATGTTATTTTGGACGTTGTTCGCTTTGTTGTGAACACTATATGCCCAAGGAAAATAGAATAGTATGAGATTTCATTTGAGGAGTAATGGTGGATTTTTATCTATGTTTTTATTGTGGATTTATAGTGATTTGGGTTATTTATGGAAATGATTAGGTTAATTACTTTTAAGTATGTGACCTTAAGAGTAATTAATGTCACTTGGAGATACATTTTAATGTGGAAGACTACATTCTTATAAATTTTGGGTTTCAATATTATTTTGGATTATATTTAAGTATTTTAAGGACAATTGATTATTTAATGGTATTTATTTATCTTTGGGATATTGATGGTTTAATTTTATAAATTAAGATTAGTGTTTTTTTCTCTAATGGAATATCCATTTGGGGGATCATCAGATATTATACTAACCATTTTGGTTTTGATTAATCTCTAAAGACAAGGTAAATATATAGTTTTATCCTACGTGGATCATGTATTTCTATAGAAGTTTATTCTAGCTCTTTCATTGTGACCAAGTCTTCTTGAATACTCATTGTTCAAAAAAAAAGAGTTAGTGGTAAAAATTTATTAAAGAATGAAACTCTACTTAAAAAGTAATTATATATCTTTATGTTCTTAGTCAATATAATAAATTAATTGCTCGTCCTTATGTAATGTAACTTAAAACAAAAAATGTTGTCCGTTTACTTTTCCTACTGGGAGACTAATGACCGTTTGTCCCAACACAAGTTTGTGGTTTTCTTATTGTTAACTTTCTTATTTTCATGTTTTCTATCCCTATCCATCAAAACATAACACTTAGTTTATCGTCCATATCCATGTTTTCCTACATGGAATCCTAGTATGGGGTATCTTGGGTGACCTTTATACCTCTCTTCCTTTCTTTTAAAGTGATAGTTTTATTGACTCTTTTTCCAATGTGGGACTTTCCATTATATTCTCAAGCCCAATTTTAAAAAAATTGCAAGGACACAATTTATTTAAGGAGGGGAGAATGTAACACCCCAAGATTCCATGGTACGTTTCCCTTTGAATAATGCAATCATGTGCATTGTTCGCAACTTCGAGATTCTAACACACCACAACCAATCAAACTAGCCATTATGAATAGTAATACCTACTTTTTGAAATTTTATAAATTCTATCTTTCTAAATGGACTTCATTTTTGGATTAGTAATATAGAATTTCGCTTAGGTTGAAATTTTGGTACTTTTCAGATAACTTTCATATTTTGATGAATAGTGAAAATTACTAAATTTTAATTAAAAACAAATTTTTTAATAGAAATAATTAATAGTGATAAATTATTAATTTGAGTGGTTTTAAAGTATATTTAGAATATATTTTTACTATTTAATACAATTTTGGTCATTGTATGTAATTTCACATTTAAACCAGACATAAACAAGTGTCAATCTTTTGATAGTTATTATCTCTTAAAAACACACTATTTGTTTTGAAGAGTGGAATTATTTTTTAAATTAATTAATTCAACTGATATGTTTTAAATTTGGTAAAATAGACATCATTTTTGAATTCATAATATCAAATATATCTTAGGCCTAATATTTGATATTTTTCTGGAAACTTTCCTTTTTTGATGAATAGTGAAACCACTAAGTGGTAGTTAAAAAAACTAAATTTTTCATAAAACTTAATTTTACCACTTCTGTGAGTGGAATTTAAAAATTCCGAGAGGCACGGTTAATATCAATGAGTAAAATGTGGTTCAATGAGGTGAAAATAAATTTTGGTGAATAGTAACGTTTTACTTATATTTCCCACAGTTAAAAGTTAATAGGGTAATTATGGGTAAAAATGATATTAATATTACCCTAACACATGTCCTAATTCTATTGGACAAGCATATCTCAACCAAAAACAACCTTAGGAGTAAAATATTATCATTTAGGTCCACTTGTATTAGATTAGGACATTTAATATTATTTACTTCAAAGAAGAGTTAAAAGAGTTAAAATCAAAGTTTATTTACTGAAACATTTTTAATATAGGGTTATAAATAAGATAAATTCAATTGTAAATATTAATTAGAAATCTAGAAATATTTCCTACATAATGGTATTGAATTTATAATTTTTTAACATTAAATAATTTAATTTATTTATAAACCAATGGTGATGCATTAATTACCTAATTAATGAAATATTAAAATAATTGATATTATAAATATTAAAATAAATGCTATTTGAGACTTTTTATGAATTAAACTAATTTTCTAGGTTAATATGACATATTAGGATTGATTATATAAATTGTTTTCGAAGTAATAATGTTGTTATGAATTTATCAAAAACAAAATACCCAATAGTGTCAAAACTGACATAAAAGAGTTTTTAAAACAAATATTATATTATTAATTTATATTAAATTCTTAAAAATCTAAGGTTCGGCCAAGAGACTTATATCATGATAGGTGTATCATTAATGGACCACTTGAGGATCGCTTGGATGTATATAGTAATTTTATTAACCATATAATATAAAAATACAAAGAGACATTGTAAAAGTGAAACTAATTAACTAAGAGTTAATACTTACAGATAAGGTTAATATAATGACCCAAACCTGTCTAAATTATATTTTTTGAGTGGTTTTCGACCCATCCCCACCTTAACCTCTAAATAATCCACTTTGGAGTCATTAATAACCGAATATGAATTTATTATAAAATAATCATTTTGGTTTTTCCAAAGGTGCCCCTCACCCCTCTTATAAAAGGGAACTCCCCCTTATCACTAATTAACACATTCAAAGACTATTGGATCATCCAAAACCTGACAAAATACTATATCATCTTCCCTTAATACAACCAAGAGGCCTTATTTTGATCAGAAAGCTAACCTATGGAGCCCTTTAGATCAAATCAAAAGGAAGAACCCAAAGAAGATGTAATGTTTTCACCACCCTCTTTCAAGTTCCTTTCCTCTTCAACTTATTCTTTCTTTGTTATTTCTATTCTAAAATAATAAATCTTGTATCTTCTATATACTGTGATGTTATTTTAAATATTATACAACTATATTCAGTATTCTATCCATCCTTTGAATGACATGTCACCATACGTGCGTACAAACGGCTTATCGTCTCCACGTCGTGGTGTAATTGTCATTCAATAAATTATTATAAGGATGGGTATAATAATGATGTGTAATTCATGTAAATAATAAATATAACATGATAATTACTCTGTCTATATGATATACCAACCAATTATATATTATTTTATCATCAAAAGACTGATATCGTCGCTTGTGCGTACGTACGGACTACCGTCTCCACGAACGCGATAGGATTCATTATCCATTGTATGAATTCATGTATAATTCTCATTTGATGATTAAAAATAATTTTTAGGGACTTGATATAATTCTTGAAATGAATAAGATACAACCTATCCATAATAAACACACCTTACGTAACAAAGAATATAAAGGAAAACGAGTAAGTTAACACCCAAAATGACGATAATACTAAGATATTGTTAACAAATCAATGTTAAAAGATCATATATGATATAATATTAATGTAAATGATTCTTTTATAATTCAATAACAATTATTTCACCATTATACAGGAGGTTAACCTACCATCAACCAAGGAAAAAGTACAAAGTAAGGGGTTTCTTATCTCACTCTTAATTTCGTGAGAATTCCATTGTTCACCACCTATTTATTTGCATGTGGTGTATGTGTATTGCCCATGATTGTATTTAATGTGTAATATACTTTAATTCATGTATATTTACATCATCATTGTATGATCCTTCTTTCATGGGTGTATGTTTTGTATGTTACCAAATCAATAAGGAAATTTGAAATTTCAATTTTCACTCATTCGACTTTAGGCATACTTCATTGATTATTTTACTCCAAGATTATTTGTGGAATCACTATTCATTTGATTATTTCATAATTTCCACTCCCATTTCTGTGTATATAATTTTTATACACATAATGACTCCATTGATAAATTCTCAAGTCATCGGTATGAACTTGATAAGAGTAATTTTAACTCAATCTCTATTTGTTGAGTTAAATATCAAATTCATTTGTGTTTTTTTTACAAAAATATGTGTGAATGTCATCTGATTTATTTACACTAAATATCCAATAATATTGAGTGTATTTATATTTTTCACACATAATTATGTCGTTGATTTATCCTTAACCTAAGGATATGGTCTTTATAAGAGAATTTATCTCAATTTACAATCCATTGAGACTTCTTTGTTGTTATACACCAAATCACTTTTATATGGTGTATATAATGTACTTTGACATAGTATATCATGAATACCTTTATTCTCATTATATTATAATGTTTTTATTACCTCAATTATTTTTATTCAATTGTCTCTCTTTTGGTTAGAAACTCTAACTAAAATACATTTTTATGTTTTTTAAAGATTTATTATTTTAAATATTTCTCATTAATTTCCATGTTTTAAAAATGGTTTTAAGAATTTATTTATATGGACATTAATGTTTTCAAATAAAAATTACTTTTAAAAGTTTCAAAGTGGTATGGGAAACATTGATTCTAAAATCTATTTTAAATGGATTCTTGACAAATAGTGTGACTTTTAAATGATTTCAAGAAAAAGGGGGATATTTCACTCTAATTGTTTTGATGATTATTTTCATCTATGTCAATATCCTTCATCATTCTCGATTGAGGTTAATATGATACAATACAATATTCCATATTGTATCAAATGAGTTATGTTTGACTGTGGATGTGCTATTTTTATACCATTCATGGTCTGTGGATAAAGTATTGACATTTTGTATGCTAGTTTTAATACGAATGTTTATGTTATGTTTAAAACGTTTCATATGGGGAATGCATTGGACTTAGTAAGTGACTGGTGGAGCCCGCTATAGATCCTCGATGCATCGGTAGGTCTCATGAGACAAACTAGAGTCTTGGCACGAGGCCTTGACAAAATCTTAATTATAGTCTTGGCACGAGGCCTTGGCGATGTGGTTATTATAGTCTGGCATAATGTATTCCATCTTTATGAAAGTGGTTATTGATATTACATGTGATTATTCAACTAGTAGAATATCCATGTGAGAAATTAAATGGCATTATTTCATTTTATCATTTCCATATTATTCTGAAGTTCAAGTTTAAAGGGCTTTTGTTTTAGTTATACATTGCTTTAAGTGTTTATGCTTATCTATGAAAACTTCTTCTATATTTTTATCTTTACTGAGCATCTGAGCTCACCCCTTTCAATGTTTTATTTTTCCCAGGATGTGAAGAAGTATTTTAGGAATGAACTACAGGGATAGTATGAGAGGATATGAAGACAATATGTTGTTGTATTTTTTCACTTATTGATGTAATGTAATCTTTATGAATATATCTAGTGTTTCCAAGGCTACTAAACTAATCAGTCTTTCGAGACTTGATCTTTCATGTGATCATGCCAATGTTATGTAATAAAGCACCGAGTTTGGGTATCTAGGGTCGGGGTGTTACATTTATTTTTATTTATAATTTTTTTTCTAAATAAAACATATTTATAATGAAGGGTATATGTTTTGTTAAAATAGTTATATATTTAGAAAAACTATTTTCTTAAAAGGGATACTTTTTTGTCCTTTTGCAAACAATAATAAAATTAATATTAGACACTCCTAAAAAATGAATTTGGTAAAATAGATTTAATTTTTGGATTTGGAATATCAAAATTTTCTTATGTTGATTTTTTTTATTTTTCTGAAAACATTCAATTTTTGATGAATAATGAAAAAACCGCATTATTCTTTAAAACTGAATTTTTATTTAAATAATTATTTTTAACTTTAAATTTATTTTAAAGTCAAAATATATACATAATATATATTTTAATCCAATATAATTCATTGGAATAAATTTATTATAAGATTAAATATATAAAATTATAATGAATTTTTTAACGTCTTTTACCCACCATCTAGGCACCTTTGCAAATTTTCATAAAAAGTAATTTTTCCATTTCTGTGAATTGAATTTCAAAAATACGATATACAATTGTTAACATTAAGTAAAATTTGTTTCAATATAATTAAAATAATTTTTGGTCAATAGTAAATATTGAATTTTATTTACCACAGTTAATAATAAATAGGATAATTAAAGCTAAAAATGATATTATAATTACCTTAAAACATGTCCTAATTTTATTGGATAAGTGTATTTCTACCAAAATCAACCTTAAGAATAAAATGATATCCTTTTTTCCACAAGGGTCATATTAGGTCATTTATTATTATTTTATTTAAAGAAGAGTTAACAGTGTAAAATTCAATTTTTAATAACTAAATCATTTTTAAAATAGGGTTATACAGAAGATAAATTTTACTGTAAATATTAATTAGAAAGATAAAAATATTTCCTACATCATGGAAGTTATTTATAATTTTTAGAAATTAAATAATTAAATTTATTTATGACATAATGAAAATGCAATAATTACCTTATTAATGAATGATTAAAACAATTGATATTATAAATATCAAAATAAATGTAAATTGAGAATTTTAATGCATTAAAATAAATCTTTAAGTTAATATGACATGTTAGGATTGATTTAATGTATTTACTTTCACAAAAACCAAATATTTAATAGTGTCAAAATTGATATAAATGTGTTTTTAAAACAAATACTATATTATTAAATGATATAATATTCCAAAAAATCTAAGGCTGGGCAGAAGGACTTGTATAATGATATAAGTCATTAATGAACTACATTAAGTTCTCTTGACATTTTATAGTAAATCTATTAACCATGCAATATATAAATACAAGAAACCATTGTAAAAGTTAAACAATTTAAGTAAGAGTTAAATATAAAAGATAAGGTTAATATGGTGACCTAAACTTGTTTAAAACCTATTAGTTGAGATTATTTTGACCCATACCCACCTTAGAATCTAAATAAATCTATTTTTAACCATTATAAACTGAAATTTATTTTATAATAAAATAATATTTCAAGGTTTTCCTAAAGTGACCCTCACCTCTCTTATAAAAAGGTACTTTCCCTTTCTCAAAATCACACCTCCAAAGCCATTTGGCTCAGCCAAACCCTACTCAAAATCCTACCAAATACCCTCAATAAATCCTAGAGGCTTTACTTTTATCATAAATATAACCTAAGGATCCCTTTTGATCAAATAAAAAAGAAATCACCCGAATAAGAGGCAATAATTTCATCACGTCTTTCAAAGTTCTTTTATTCTACCACTTCATCATTCTTTCTTGTTTCCATACCAAAATAATAAATACAGTACCTTGTACATACTTAGATTTTATTATAAATATGGTAAAACCATATTCATTATTCGATCCATCCTTTGAATGGTAAAGTCACCATACATGCGTACGTACGACTTACCGTCTCCACATCGTGATGTAGTTTGTTATTCAACACTACATTATTTGGATTGGTATAATAATGAGTATTATTAATTTAAAAAATTTATATAACATGGTAATTATTCTGTATATATAATATACCATCCAATTGAACACCATTTTGCTATTTCTAGAATGATATTGTCCCTCGAGCGTATGTATGGCTTACCATCTCCGCGACACGATGAGATTCATCTTCAATGATCACCACTCAAGAATTTATATATATATATATATATATCTATATATATATATTTATTTATTAAGTTTGAGATATATGAAAAAATATTTCAACTGGAATAATATGTATTTATTTAGAAAAATATATGTTGTGTCCGTACTTCCATACTATGTGATAAGAAAACAAAAACAACGTTCATGCGTACGTACGGACTACCGTCTCCATGAATAGTGTTTCCATTTCATATATCTATATATTATAAATATTTATATTCTTAATATATATGATATATGAATAATTTTTTATATTGTTGAATTATTTAAATCATGATCAAAGTGATACGATCAGGACTAACAAGTTAAAACACATATGATAAAGAAAGTGATTATTACCCAAAATGTTACTTTAACATGAAAATTATTACTAAATGAGTAATATAAAGTCATAAATGAATCATATATGATATCATAAATATGAATATGGTTCTGGAATAATTTAATAACATATTATGGTCATTATATTGGTGGTTAAATGTACCCTCTACCAAAGAAAAGTACAAGGTAAGGGTTAATTATTCAATCTCATTTTTATCCAAGATTGTTTATGTGTAAGATTTTACTGGGAAATTTCTATTATCCATTTCCATGTTTCATAAAATAGTTTTCAAAAGAATTATTTTTAACAAAATCTTTAACTAAAACGTCATTTTAAATGGTTTAAATATTTATTCTTCTAAATCATTCTCGTTAATTTCCTTATTTTCATAATGGTTCTAAGGATTTATTTATATAGACATGAATGTTTTAAAATGTTAATTCCATTAAATAGTTTCAAAGTGGTATGAGAAAATTTTATTCAAAAAATATTTTTTATATGTCTTCCTTTCAAAATTGTGTGACTTTTAAATGATTTCATGAAAAATGGATATTTTTCTCAAAGAGTTTTACTGATGATTTTCAACTACATCAACATCCATTACTGGATATTATTCATGATCAAGGTTTATTTATTATAATAAAATGTTTTAAATTGTATTGAATGAATTATGATATATTTGACTATGGATGTGATGTTTTTATACCATTAATGGTTTACGGTTGAAGTATTAACATTTAGTATGCTAGTTTTAATACAAATGTTTATGTTATGTTTCACCATTTTTATATGAGGAATGAATTAGACTTAGTAAGTGATGGGTGGGGCCTACTATAGCCCCTAGATGCATCAGCAGGTCTCAAGTGAAAAAATTGTGTCTTGGAACAATGCCTTGAATTTTTTTTTATTTGTAGTCTTAGCCCGAGGCCTTAACTATATGGTTATGATGTTTGGTATTATCCATTCCCTCGTTATGAAATTAGTTATTACATGTGATTATTCAACAAGTATAATATCCATGTGCATGTTTATATGGTAATTTTTGATTTATTTTTTTTTATATTATGTTCAATTTTATGTTTAAAATTATTTGGTTTGTATTACACATATTGACTTAAAAGTTTATAGCTTCTGATAAATTATTTACCCTTACTGAGCATCTGAGCTCACCGATTTCTTCTCTTTTGTTTTCCCAAGATTCCATGAAGTGTATTACTATTAATATGTAGGGTTAATATAAGTGAATAATGGCACACTCAATGGATTTTTTATGTTGTGTTTTATGTTTAAATGTGTAATGCAATGTTTATGTATGTAATCTATTTTGCATGACTTCTAAATTGACCAGAACATCATGACTTTATTTCTTGTAATCATGAAAATGTATTTAAATAATGAACTAGATATAGGCTTTTGTGTTTGGGGCGTTACATTTACGGGGGTCTATGTCGAGATAGCAACATTAAACAAAATCGCTGCATGGGAGGCAACCCGTTGTTTTCATGATTCCAAAAAGTGTGAATCATCTTTTTTTCAAATAGGCTTAATGAATCATTTTTATATATTTTTTTAAAAACATTTACTTAATAAATCAACTCTATATATGATAGTACCTTAGACTATTGACATGTTATTCAATTATGAGTATGGATGGTAATGAAAGGGGAGAGCCATATTTATTCGTGTCACATGGTGTGATCCCTGAGCACTACCTTATCCAGAAATTTAAAAAGTAGACAATGTATCATAAGTTTATTTTATTTTTATAGTTTTTTAGGTTAAATTAAATATATAAAAAATATTAATAATAGAAAAAATTAAAAAAAATAGAAATACATGTCATAGGTTTTGGGGAAAACCTCATCACAACCGGCAAAGCCGCGTGAACTTAAAACTGAGATTGAAGGGAGAGAGGGGCATGTGATTTCTACTGAACTATGACTTATAGTGCTTCATTATTCTATATATTTTTTGTATATATAATTATATTTTACTTTTTTAATATATATATATATATATATTTATTTATTTATATATTGTTTTGTTTTTTTTCTGTTTTTCCTTGTTCCACTATGGAACACTATGAGTGACATGGATATCAAAGGATTAAATTACAGTAGAACGAACATCAAAATCAACCACCAGGTGACTTCATTACATGATTATCATTTCCAATCTCTTCTTTGAACTCCTCTCCTCTACACCCTTCTAGGTTTTCTTTTCTCTAAACACTGGGGACAATGTTATTCTAAGTTAGGGGGGTGAAAATAAAGAAAGAAAAGTTACTTTTGGGTGCATAAAAAATTGTTGAAGGAAAATTGTCTTTAACCTTAATCATGATAATAAACAATCCACACTTTTAAATTGAATATAAAATAATTTTTCACATCTTGATTATTATTTTAATTCATGTTTAAGTTCATGTGCATATATTTTGGGAAGTTTGGTTTTCCTATGTGATTTTTCACCAGTTATATTTTTATCCATTTAATAACAAAAAAACACAACACAGATCCTCTAAATTGTGGGGTATTAGTTTTAGTTCTTGGGGTCCCATAATAAATGGAATAGGTTTGTTAATTGTTATAATTTTAACATGATTAATCAAGAAAAAAAACTTATTATACGTATAGAAATGGATTTACCTAATGTGTGGCTTTCAACACTTGGGGATCATGAATCCATATTTTATTGGACAATAGTTAGTAATTTTATCTCTATTGGTGGTAATTTGAATTTTTTACAGAGTTAACTTGAGATGATTCCTATGTATGTGAGATTCACTTGGTGAACTAAGGTCTTTGAGCTTGGGAGTCATCGGCAAAGTCTCACTACATGAGTTGACTCTATTGAGTGCAATTTCAATTAACATGGAAAAAATGAAAAAAAACAAAAATAAAGAAAATGAAATTGAATAATCATCATAATATTGAAATGTGATTCCACCTAGAACTTCCATCATTTCCCCCTTGAATAACAATGAACCCCCATGTTTATTTTGATCCACTACACATCATCATGCTTAATTGATATTAGACGAAATAAGGTGTTGAATATGAACAAAGGAATGGTCTTAGGATTTTGATATGATTATGAAACTATCAATAATTAAAATATTTTTATGGGTTTCATGATATTTTGGTATAAGGGTTTTTGGTAATCCTTGTGTATTAAATTTTTTGGGAAAAGAGAATTCAAATTTCATATTTTTGAGAAATGTTTTTCTCGGGACTAAAAAATTCTAGTTGGGAGTGTGATTAGAAATTGAATGACGATAACATTCATTGTTAATATATATAATATTCATGGGGTTAATTATTCATAAACACCATTTTTAGTGCATTTTACAATTTGAACATAATTTCACATTATGATTGTAATTATTTGTCCAATGACACTATTACTTGGTACATATTTGAACACCTCCTAAGACACACAATGGTATTTATTTTATTTTTATATTTACATTTAAGGTTTCTCATTACATTTATAAAAATTCATATTTTTTGGGTACTTTATGATTCACATTGGAAGACCACCAAAGGAGGTTTTCATGCCAACACATTTTGGGGAAAGTGAACTGGACAACAACACAATAAAACTAATGTATCGACCAAGATACAAGCCCAATTATTCTGAAAGGCTAACTGAAGATAGAATACATCAAGGGGAACATTTCATCTGATAGTGAAATGAGATAATTCCTATGTTTTAATGGATTTATAGGTAGCCCAATTTAAATTATGGTCCAGATTCTGTGTCCCAAAACAATATCCCACAAATTAGATCATATCTCACAAACCAGAAATTAATTTGGGTTCAAGTTTTACATAATGTTAGGATAAATCCATATCTTCATTTTCTTATTATGTGTCCCACTCCAATTCTACAATCTAAAAGGTCATTTCAGCGCCTATGTTTAGTGGATGTAAGCTGTCTCCCAATCCGGGTAAAGGGTAGAAAATATCAAATTACACAAACCATTCAACACCCTAATCCTGCCACACTCAAGTGGGATGACTTGAAATATTAGAGGCTCTAACCAAGGCTTCAAAAATTCGTATTTAAGGTGGTGGTGGTGAATAAGTTGTGGATGACTTGTTTTATTTTCATGTGTAATGTTATGCTGCCATTTTGTATTGTCGTGTTTGTTCTTTGACAGGTATGTTGTTAGAATTCACATTATTCTCTTAATAAAAGTTATTCTTCTCCCTTTATTCTGTTTTTATTCATATCATGTTGATACTATTGGTTCAAGGTGTTAATTTATTCACAAAAAGACTGGTTAAATTACCACACAATAGTGGAGTGATCGTTATATCATTTTCTTTTTTTACTTCTTCAATTACCCCCACATGAGTCTACTTCCCCCTTCCATCAAAACCATAAAATCAATGGAGAGATAAAACACTCATGGGTTGATCCAAGGGATTATAATTTTGATGTATTGGATGTTATTTCACACTCCCTTAAGGTGTAATCACTTATTTTAATTGATAATTTTGTTTGGATATCTTTAAACTATTTCATCCTTGTTGAATTTATGGCCACACGCTTCAAGTGATAATACAAACTTTTACCTTGGAGTGCTCAAAACTATGATTCTCTAAGTGTATAGGTGATTAGTATTAGGGTGTGTATGTATTAAACTAGTAAGCAATGATGTTGTTTGATCTTCTTAATGAACATATCTCTAATATAAGAAATTGAAATAGATGAAAAAAGAATTCCCCCAATCCACCCCAAGTGATAACTTAAGATAAACTCATTTTTAAATTGAAATCGCTTATGTATCTCAGTATTAACTTAAATTCATGTAAAATTAGCCCAAGTTGACCATTTCATAGAAAAAAAAAATCCATACAATGTACGTTTATCAAGGTTTTTTCTTTGGTCTCTAAGGATTCGACAACCCAAACTAAACTACAAGTGACCGCTTAACACTAAAATCATGGGTAAATTTGGGCGAGACCTATTATATAACCAATGGAAAAGTTCTGGCGACATTGTACCTATGATCCATCTTTAGTGGGTGACCAGATCCATGGTAGTTTGGTAGATCCTTATCCTATTCTACTGTATCTGGTACCAAGAACTAGAGACACCTTCACCTAATACTATATGGTATCATCTATCAAAAAAATAACCTCAACACCATCTTAACTATTATATAAACAATTATCTTTTACCAATAACTTAAAGAAATATATAATTTAAAACACAAAAATAATAAACACATAGCCAAAAATCTGGGAGTCACAATACAGTTACCTTATAATGTTTTCTCACATAACATAATGGAATATATGGACGAATTTTAGGGAATTTTTAATGTTTTATAATTTCATATGCAATCCATTATTTATAAGTATTCTTTCTAAATCATTGAAAAAATTAATAAAACAGTAAAATTATTGAATTTTTTTCCTAAATGATTCATGCGTAACCTATTGTGGATAGATAAATTAATATATATCCATTCACAATAACTTGTACTTCATATAATTATAAACTTATAGATCTTAAGACTCTATCATTTCTCCACAAAATGTGTCCATGAGATTGAAAGTGGGTTAGATATGTAACAATTATTCTATAATAATGATAAATAAATCCCATATAAACCATGTAATAGTTTTTGAAATAGTGATATGTAAAATCATAACCTGAAATAATTTATTCATAGCTAACTATTAATCATCAAGATTTATTGATCAATTTGGTAGAATAAAAATACTTAAAACCAAAAAATACCTTCCATTATAGGTAAACACCTATCAATGGGGTCCCCCAAGGAAATATTTAGTGGTATAAACCCTATAAGGTATTAGGGATATATTGTTTTTGTGTCTCCCTGATTTTCTGAATGCATGATTTGGGTGTTTACCTTTAATTTTCCGCCTACCCTATTTGATGAAAATAAACACCAATTAATGGAATCAATGGAAAAAATGGTTGTTTTCATCTTTTTTATAATGAACTAGCTTCACAAAATCCTAGGATTATGATGATAAAATAATATTTTGATATTTTATTGGTCTTAGTATAACAAAATACTACAAATTTTCCATGAAACACTTCTACTAATAAAATTAATTAACTAAATAATGAAAAACTGAATATTTATACTGTTCATCCTATCATTGAATTTTACACAATATAATATTCTTATCATATAGATCAGTAATATATATAATAATTAAAATCATCAGTGATTATATTATCATTAATACATAATTTCATATTGAGTTACAAGATCTTATTTAATGATAATAAATATAGGCTGATTGTATTAAAAAATAAAAAAATCCTATCATTACCATAATGTGACCATTGATATCATTATATCACTAGATGTGTTATGTATTTTGATGTGGGTAATGAGAGTATCACATTTCTAACCACGTTATATATTTGGTACATATATCCAACACATGACCTTTGTGTCACTACATGATATATGATCTCATTCTTAATAGAGTGTCTTATATAAAGTAAACCCATCACCTAGGCATAGAAAATAGATAATAAAAGTCATTATATTGGAATCCAATAGCCATTTTCATCCATATATAGCTTTTACTGTCAACATCCCATTAGAAGTTTACTTTTAAAACTACTTTTCCACTCGATGCAATTTGAAAATGTATATACTCAAAAAACCAACCATAAAAACAAATTTGATGTAACTTAACTTTATCAGGATGCTTACAGTGCTAGAAACATAGGTCTTTAGGGTGTATACAAAAATTTATATCCAATGTGTTAGGGGATTACCATAAACATCGATGGTATAACTTCTTTGATGAGATGAATTTCTCTATAAAAACTAAGATATATAACTCCATTAATATGAAACCATAAATAAACATGTCAGGGGAATATATATACCAATCAATAATATGGTATCTAATAAAAATAAAAAATATATATAAATCATTATAAAATAGTTGATAGGGATAATAATAACTATATCACAATATATACCACAATCCTTATGGGAAATAGAAATAATGTTATTGTATTTTCATAATCACTAACCATAAATAATAAAATATAAAGGAAAAAACAATAAAACAAAAGTATGTTAGTATATAGTGATTAAAATGTACAGAAAAGTATTATCCATTTAAGTATAATTATGTTAAATGCAGACAAATAACATAAATGTAAAGATGAATTATAAACATATAAAATACCTCCATAGATATATATCAACCCCAACACATAAAATATAACCACTAAAACCATTCTAATACCATTCCATGATCAAGAAATAACTAAATTCACTCAATAAAAAACCATTAATTACTCAACTTCACACAAAATATATCCAACCTAACAACCTCATAGATCATGAAGAATAATAAAAATATAGTGACACACCCAAACACATTCACACACACATATATATACTCATATATTTCACTATCAAATCACTTAAAAGATCCTTGGTGAATAATTCCATGTTTTCCAAATAAATACATTAAAGTAATACTTTTACGCTTTAAACAAACATTAAAATAAAAATAATATACCAATCCATATTTAGAAACATAGCATTTAAAAACCCATATGACTGATGTTTGGGAACACCTAAATTCATTCCATAGTAGTGATATAATTAAAAATATATATAAACCACAAAACTATTAATTGAATCCCATTATTATTATAAATAACTACCATAACCATTCTCATCACTATATAATTGTCATATTGATTCATAAACTAGATTGAACCTATTATATAGTAGTTCTAATATTTATAATATGAATTAAAGTTTTATCTAAAGTTACAAAACACACATTTGTATCATTAAAACTATAAATAGTGTCACAAAACCACTTGGACATCCTAAATTGAACACCCGAACCTTCCCATCAATGATCAATTAAACTCAACTAACCATTAATTATTACATCATCCATTAAAAAATAATCCTAACTTATAAAATATATAAGGAATATGATATCATAGTTATTTTCTATTGTTAATGACTCAATAATTTAAACCATTAGATATACTCTAACATCACCACCATCTCTAATAACAATTTAAACACTAAAATAATAATAAAAACCATCATTAAATTATTCCACACTATAATAAAATTTGAGTAAAACAACATCCCCAAACTTATTACCATATTATTATTTCTCAAATAAATGTAAAATGGAAAACCATTGCTAAATATAATCGATATGTAGTCTATTTTTAGGAAGCAATGTGATGAAATAATGATAGTGATTTATCATCTCAAAGTATCCCAATTCCAAATTACATCCAACAAGGATCTCAATTCATTTTAATAATATAAAAATATAACATTAACATTAAATTGGAATTACTTACACAACAAGAAACCCCATAGAGAACAAAACACCCCCACAACCATATATGTATATATGAGGCAAGCTATGACCACTTCCAACTATGATCCCCCAACAAAAACCTTAAGGAAACCATCAAAAATGTAGTGTATTTTATGAATAATAGGGCCACCCTTATTAAAAATAGATCAAAATATAATGAATCTATAATAATTAGAAACCCTTGATAAAATTTATCAGTCTTTCATATTTCATAATAGGAGAAACTTGATATTAAAAATCAAGAACCAACCTCTTCACCCAATTTAAAAAATAAAGGTATTTACCCGCTAAACATCCACCATCCAGATAGAACCCCAAAAAACATTGTTATTATAATAATAAACTAAATCCTATAAAATTTTAATCACATATAAATTAATAAAATTCCAAAGAAAGGAAATCATCCACTAAAATTATAAGACATTCAAGATACGGAAAATCATTATAGGAAAATATTATAATTTCACTCTTCACAAATCAACCATATATAATAAAAGTAATTCAATAGAATAAAATAACAAATAAAAAATATATAAAATATCATATTAATATTATTTAATTAATCAAGTAAATAATTCAATTAACATTCAAGGAAAATAATACCATACAATATATTGAGAGGTATTAGAGTATTATAGTTATAGAAAGATGGAAATCAAAACATTACTTCAAAGAATGGATTTAAAAAAATAATCTCACAACATGTTCAGTGAAACCCAAATTTCTATCATTTATAAATTAATAGAATATAATTGGTAAAATATACTTTTAATATAATGGACAAGTAGAGCTCAAATAAACAACTCTATAGAACCCCCATGTGATATAATAATTTTGATGATATGTAATAATAACTAGATTTATTTATATAATTTAATATTATTTCATCATGTATTTTCTTTGTTTAAATGTGAAATATAAAACAAGAAATAATTCATTCTATTGTTTCATGAGAATAAGATGTAATAATCTAAATGTGATAAAAAAATTTAAATTGAATTTAAAATTTTATTTTACCCTTAAAATTTTTAATGTTCATATTAATTGAACATGGATAAACATAGGATTTTTTTAATTAAATATGATGTTGGTATAAATATTTCATGGAAATAAGAATTTACAGTTAACTATATAGTTCATTATAAGTCAATAATTAATCATTGGGCTTGATTGTGGGGATTAATCCATGTAATAATGAACATTATATTTTTATCTAATATGGTTTGTCTTCAAGAAGTGACAAGTCAACCACACCTACCAGAATATGATTTTTATGTTTACATTCATCCATATAAAATAGATTATTTTACCATATTGGGATAAAATATATCACGTTTTTAGTAAACAAAAGTATCCTATCAGATCTTCCCATTTAGTAACCATGGATCCATGAGAGAGGAAATGAATCAATTAAAATAATAATAAAATACTAAAAACTAATGTGTATCAGATTAGGTTATAGGAATAAGAGAGAATGATATCATAACTGGTGATAATGTGTCACACCCCACCCCAACTATAAACACATCTTAGGATAGTAGTGAAGACAATAGTGACCACCAAATATTTCCACCAAAAGACCATGGGTTAGAAAATAGTATCAAAAATACAAATACTCCTTAATGAGCGACAATACCATCATAGTCATGAGAATATAAACAAGAGCCTCTAAATAACTTCAGATAATATAAAATAGAACAAATATCTAATAATTGGATGTATTTCCATAAAACCTATTAAATCCTTGAATGAAATAACAATAATAACTCTAATGTTGTAAGAACCCGGTTTTTTTTGCTTAAGAAGACTTTGGAATATTCTTGATGATATTCCAAAGCAGCGCCATCAAACGGCGTGCGATTCCGAGCCCCGGAGTGGCCGGAATTAAATTTTCAGTGCGTTCACACTAGAATCACCAAATAAATGGGATAACTCCTAAATGGTGATCCGGATCAGAGATCCGAGTGTGCAGATGGGTCAGGAATGGGTTGTTTACCCTAGGAACGACATAAAACTTGTCGGCCCAGGACGTTCGGACCCCTCGCCCGCTTCTGGAACGTTAAACGGATTAAATAAATTAATATGTTCATTTAATGTTGAAACACATGTATCTCTTAAACGGTGGGTCGGATTGAAAAACCAAGGGCACCGTTGAGTTCGGAATGTGCCGTTTACCCTAAGAGGGGTGTAAGTTTTGCGGGCGCGGCCCGTCTGTGAAAAATGCCCCCAGGGGCGTTTTCATAATTTGGCGGCTTTGGGCGTTCAACTTTATACCATTAAAACGGAAGCTCAGAATCAAATTCTGAGACCACCGTTGTGCTCTGGAGTTGGTGTTTACCCAAGGGGAGGTTAAATTTCGACCTCGCCAAATGTTTCAGATGCGAGTTAAATTTTGGGGTTTTTAATTAATTGAAATTTAATTAATTCCCCCTTAAATAAACAAACACCCCTCCCCATTCTCCCTCAAACCCCCCTGGCGAAACCCCTCCCCTATCCTCCTCCATCTCCGGCGAGACGGTCCGGCGAGGCGACTCCGGTGAGGTGCGATGATGTCGGCGGATCATCGCGAAGCTTCGGGCGAAGCCCCACGAGGTACGATTTGTCGTTTGCAATTTCTATTCCAGTACCTACTTTGAGCTGGATTGGAACTGTAGATTCTTTGTCAAAACATTGATCAAAGCCAATGAATGCGTTTTATAGTTTTTTCCCTTTCCGACTCTTCTTTTGGAATCAAAATCCGAGCTCGGAGGAGGCCGGGGTTGATCACCGAAGTTTGCGGGTTTTGAAGGTGATCCCGGCCGGTTTGGGGTGCTCCGGCAGTCCGAGGTGCGGCGTCTGCCGGCGGGGCTAGGTGGATCTCACTGGGACGGAGCGTAGGGGAGCGCCGGGAGGCGGCGAGCGCCGGTGGGGGGCGCGAAGTCGCGGAAGACCGGGGTCGCTGACCCCGGCCGACAGACAGCGGACCCGCTTTTGCGGGTCTACGCGTGGAAGAGAGACCGGCCTTTGGGTCGGTCCGGTTTGGGGGACCGCGGTCCACGAGGGTGAGCCGCGGGCCGGCTGGCCTGAGCCGGTCCAGGGGGTGGGGACCGGCCGGACCGGTCCGGACCACCCCCTCTTACATCCGGTGACGTTTAAAAATGCAGCAACATCCAAACGGCGTATCTGTTTGACGCACCGTCTACGGAAATAGATCCATATTAACGAGACGGACTTTTGGAGATGGTTTCAGGAATTTTTAATTCCCGAAATGAGGGGCTCGGAGGCGCGACGCATCTTTAAGTGGTTTGTCATTTCCTTCGGGGGATATTGTTTTGGACGGCGCGGACGCGTCCAATGTCCGATTTAAGCGTCGTCAGCGCCGTTGGAACCCTGGCGTCGAGGCGGAGGTTTCCAGGTTGGTTCCAAGTGTTGAATCCGGAGTTGAGGCGTGGGCCCCACGACCTGTCTTTTGAGCTACGTGCATCTTTTAGCGACTTTTTCCTCGGACGTCCGTTCGGAGTGTGCGAGCAGTCAATGTTGGGTGTTTTTACGAGGGCATCGCGTTGGCGCAGTCTGCCCGCTGTAATTCTGCACGATGGTGCGGGGCCCACGAGGGTCGTTCGGGCGTCGACGGTGATTTTCCATCTTAGTCACCGGGCGACCGTTTTTGACAAATGGATAGTCCATTTCGTGTACTTTTTCGAGAGGATCGCAATGGTGCGATCCGTTCGTTGTGTTTCGGGACCGGGATGCGGGTCCCACGAAGCACCGCTTGTGTGCGGTGCGCCGGAATGCATCTTTTTCTCCGGATATCCGTTGCGCTCAAGTGTGAAGTCTTTTTGACGTGTTTTCCTGAGGGGATCGCAATGGTGTGATGCACCCGACTGTTTTAGGGGCCGAGGTTCGGGATCACGGGACGTCGTTCGGGCGTGAGGCGGTGTTGGTGACTTTTCCGTCGGATATCCATTTGAGGTGAGTAAGTAGTCTATCTCGTGTGTTTTTCAGCGAGGATTACAATGGTACGATCCGTTTGGTTGTGCGGAGCCTCTTGCATGATCTTATTAAATGTGGAAGTGTGAAAGGCGCTCTGGTGGCGGTTCTTCTCGCCGTGTTTGTAGAGAACCCTTGGTGTGTGATCGCATGCACTCCCGTGTGAGTGAAGAATATGGGGTTGGTTGTGCCTCAGCCGATAAGGTGGCAGGGTGGAGTTATTACGTCAGACCTTCGCGTTGACGCTGGGTGCTGTGTGCACGATAGCCTTTGGGCTAGAACGAGGTATACTCTGGGAGTATACGGGAGCGCTTGGAGGTATGTTTGGTTGTTTGTACCTGAGAATGTTTGTGCGCTTGGTTGGGCCTGAGATAGTGCCACACGTCGTGTGGGACCCACGTACGTGTCGTGTTCTTCTTTACATTCTTTGACCTCTCGCGACGTAGAGGGTCCCTCTGTGCTCGTTTGTTTGACCAGTATGGTGGATTTTTCCCCTGTCTTTGTGCTCGTTTGTTTGACTAGCAATGTGGAGTTTTCCCCTGGCTTTGTGCTCGTTTGTTTGACTAGCAGGGTGGAGTTTTCACCTGGCTTTGTGCTCGTTTGTTTGACCAGTAGGGTGGAGTTTTCCCCTGGATTTGTGCTCTTTTGTTTGACCAGTAGGGTGGAGTTTCCCCTGGCCTGGTGCTCTTTTATCTGACCAGCAGGGTTGAGTGGTCTCCCCCTGGTTTTGTTCTCGATGGTTTGGATGTCAGGGATAGTTTGTTTCCTCTGTTTCTTCAGCTGTGAGGGGTTTCAGCACTATGCCCTTTCACCGGTCTGCGACACCGTCTGTGACTATGGGTGTTCGTACAACATGGGTGTTTCCCCACTTTCTGGGATGAGATGTCTCGGTCCGCTTCGATAGTGACTCTGTGGATTGGAGCGGGATCGCCTTGTGAGGCCTGGGGAGTTTCTCCCATTTCTCCACGTTCCCTGGTAGAGCTTGTGGTTTTGGTGTGACCAACACTTTATGCAGGCACCGATCCTCTACCCAGGAGTTTGTTCCAGCAGGGCTGAGGTTGTTCCAGCAGGGCTGAGGTTGTCTGAGCAGGGATGAGGTTATTCCAGTAGGGCTGAGGTTGTTTCCAGTAGGGCTGAGGTTGTTTGAAGCAGGGTTGAGGTTGTTTCCAGCAGGGCTGAGGTTGTTTCCAGCAGGGCTGAGGTTGTTTCCAGCAGGGATGAGGTTGTTTCCAGTAGGGCTGAGGTTGTATTGAGCAGGGCTCGTCAGTGGGTTACCATCCAGCAGGGATGGCCAGTACAGTGATGTTCACCGAGCAGTACCATCCAGCAGGGATGGCCAGATCAGTTCCGGGCTTAACTCCAGCGAGGCTGGGTAGTGGTCCCCGATGTCGGGCTTACCTCCAACAGGGCTGGGCAGTGGTCCCCGATGCCGGGCTTACCTCTAGCAGGTTTGGGCAGTGGTCCCCGATGCCGATCTTACCTCCAGCGGGGCTGGGCAGTGGTCCCCGATGTCGGGCTTACCTCCAGGTGGGCTGGGCAGTGGTCCCTGATGTCGGGCTTACCTCCAGCTGGGCTGGGCAGTGGTCCCCGATGCTGGGTTACCTCTAGCTGGTCTGGGCAGTGGTCCTGTCACTGAATTTAGCCGGGTCTCCCTCCAGTGGATCACCCTGTTACGGGACTGGGCATTGTGGCACCCGTCGACTTTCCAGGTCTCGCTGTAGTGGGAACCCGTTGACTTCTAAGGACCCTCCAGCGGGGCTGGGCAGGGGGTAGCCTGTCAACTTTGAGACCTATCGACTGTGGGTCAGTGACGAGTTGTGGTTGACGTTCCCCCAGAACTCTCAAGTACGAGGAGCTTTACCCCCACCGAGACGCGTCCTTGTGACGCGACCTAAAACTGTGCGGGCGAGTCAGTGTCGCCCAAAGCGGATAGTGTCGAGGTGCGGTGATTGAGCCCCTTGGCTTGCGGTTCGAGGTAGACGTGAGGGATAATGGGCATCGATGGAGTTTACTTCTGGGACTGTTGGCGACTCACTTTTTCTTGGGCTGAGCTACGGGATGGAGATCCCCTTACGACCTTGTTCGGGCTTCTTGTTGAGCATATGGACTTGTATATACCTTGTTCTAGTACCCACTTCTTGGGTTTGGTTACTCTCCTTCTAGGAGAGGTGAAGACGTGCGGGGTATGCCACGTGCTTTCCGTTTCTAGCTTCTCATGGTTGGATGAGTATACTCTCTTACAATAGGTAGCGAAGGTTCAACGGGAGGTTCTTCTTCTCACCATTTCCAGCTCCTTATTTTTGGATGAGTCTACCTTCTTTCCTTTTTTTTGGTTGAGCTGGACTCTCTACTGTTACTCTACTGTACTCTTTGTTGACTCCTTTACTTTTCATGTTCGATCTACTGCTCACCCTTCGGTACCTCCTTTGTTTCTCCCTCGATCCTTCGGGGTATCCTACTGAGTGTTTTTATACTCACCCCTGCTTGGGCTTTTCCCGCACTTGGTGTGCCCTTGCAGATGACAGACAGGTTGGTCGTGACTTCAGTGGAGCATAGGAGTTTGGGAGCTTGGACCGCGTGCGGTGGTCGTAACCGGGTTCCAGGTGGGAGACCCGTCAGCTGTTTGTTTTGTTTACCTGTTGCCGGGTTGTGTCACTTTTCTGGTTGGGCGCGTGTTTTTCCCCTTTTTCCTTTTCAGCACTTTACTTGTACTGTTTAGAGGTCGATGCACATTTGTGGTATTTATATAGCAGTTTTCCTTTTCATTGTTTGTATTTTCTTTTACTCTGCACTGTTGCATTGAGTGTGATGCGTGTGTGTGTAGAGCTACTTAGGTAAAGGCCTCCCCAAGTTGTTGTGCCTTCGGCGCTGGTCTCCAGCCCCTGGCCTATGGAGGCGGGCTTGGGGTAGTTGCGGCTCGAGCTCGGGTAGGTTCGGGTCGTGACAAAGTGGTATCAGAGGTGGTTCGTTTCTTGGGACGTTGTTCAGATGTCATTAAAAGAAGAATTGGTTGGGATTTAGGGCAACAGTGCTAACGTGTCTCGAGAGCGGCTCTCAGGCCAGGGAGTCCAGTGACGGTGCGGCGGCCGACGTATCCATTCACCAGGACCTTGATAACCTGCTTGTCGACTCGGCATGCTGAGACACTTGTTGGAGGGAAAATTGGTTTGTGCATCACATAGTATTGAGTCATTGACTGTCCTTATTGAGTCAGCTCCCCATCGTTGCTATTGGTATATACATATATGCTCATCTGACCGTGGCACTCCTTGATAATTTTCAGGATGTCTCCGCCAGGACAACCAGCTAGGATATCGGCTTTGGTTCGTGACGATGACCCTGTGAGCTACGAGGACACAGTCCAGGACCCATCATGCGAGCCCCTTTCTCCGAGTGGGCCGGTAGTAGTACCCCCACTTGTTGAGCAGCATACAGTTTCAGCAGAGCATGCTGAGTTTGAGCGCAGGTTGAGCGTGCTCCGTGAGTTCCAGTAGCAGAGACCGCTGAGGTTCAATGGTAAGCCAGACCCTCAGGCAGCATAGGTTTGGCTCGAGGCAGTGGTTATCCTTTTCAGGCTTGTTCAGACGCCGATAGATCAGAGAGTGGCTTTGGCAGCTTGCCTTTTTTGTGGAGCAACTCGGCGTTGGTGGAGTCTGGTGACTCAGCTTCTTGACAAGTCATCTCTTTCGTGGGTTGACTTCCAGTTGTTGTTTCGAGAAGAGTTTTTTCCCTCCTGCTTGCTCTCCATTCAGATTCAGGAGCTCCTGCAGTTTCAGTAGGGAGATATGGCGGTGGCCGAGTACGCGACTAGTTTTGCAGACCGGGCACGCTTTTACCCAGACTTGGTCCATGACGACAACCTCCAAGCGCGGAAGTTTGAGCAGGGTCTCCACCGAGATATTCGTGCTATCATAGTAACCTTGGTCATTTCACATATGTCGGGGTGCTAGAGCAGGCGCTGGTGACAGAGGGCTTCCTGTCACGTTCTGGAGTTGGTGGTGGCAGCAGGCACGTTGGAGCTGAGACGTCTGCCGCAACTAGTGGGTGTCGGCAAGAAGAACCTTGACAGAGGTGGCTTACTGACAACTGGACTCAGGGGTGTGGTCGTACACCACATTGGAACCAGAGGGTACTGTGCAGCCCAGAGAGAGTCGGTGCTATGATTGTGACGGGCGAGGTCACTTGGAACGAGATGGCCCGACCCGAGTTATTGAGAGCTTCGGGCAGGCAACAGGCGCACCACCACGGCATAGGCAATGCCGTGATCGGAGTAGTGGCCAGAGAGGTGGTGCTAGAAGAGGAGAAGGAGGAGTTGGAGGTTGGGGACGATGTTACGAGGTCTTCCCATCACTACTAGGTGGTCCACGTCAGGCTCCGGGAGCTGACGGTTGGGACCACGGACAGTCGCGAGCTTTGGATGTCTACGATCCTATAGAGCATGGGATGGTGTGAGGTACCCCTTGCGACTCTTCTACTTCTTGCAATAGAATTGTTAGGGTTTGCGTGTGAAAGGATTTTCTCCCTGCTCCTTGTTTGAGGTGTTACCAAGGTGACGTAGGGCGTCGGGTGGAACCCTGTGTTGGTAAGGAAAAAGGCGTGAGACCTTTTCCTTTAGTCGATGGTGTTGACTCCTTTGCCTTTTGAGCGTGTAAGAGAGCATCGACTCTGGAACCTTGCATGAACAGATATCCTTGGGTGTTTTTCCATATGGATATTCTAAATGAGGGAATCACTGGGCCTTGTTTCAGGTGCGTGCGGTGATTCCTGTCGCGGCGTGCGACGTAGAGTTTCGTTCGGGGAGGTGAGCTACCCCTGAGAGCCTTCGTGCCGTTTGAGACCGTGCAAAGGGATGGCAAGGTTCCCAAACGTATTTCCCTAACCCCAAAGTCTATATTGGGTGCACGACATCGGCAAGGACCGACCTCGCATGAACGGAACAATCCTTTGGTCTATGTGCGGTGACGCAGAGCTATGTGTGGGTTCTTCTGGTTATGGGAAAGCCAGGTGTGTGCTTAGTACCCTGTGTTGCTCCCTAGTGTTGATTTTCTTTGATGAAAAGCTTAAAGGATATAATGATGAAATAAAACATTTTGTTTTGCTTCGGATGACTTTGGAATATTCTTGATGATATACTAGAGCAGCGCCTTCAGACGGCGTGCGATTCCGAGCCCCGGAGTGGCCGGAATTAAATTTTCAGTGCGTTCACACTGGAATCGCCAAATAAATGAGATAAATCCTAAACGGTGATCTGGATCAGAGATCCGAGTGTATGTATGGGTCCGAAATGGGGTTTTTACCCAAGGAATGACATAAAACTTGTCGGTGCGGGACGTTCGGACCCCTCGCCCACTTCTGGAACGTTAAACGGATTAAATAAATAAATTAATTCGTTTAATGTTGAAACGCAGGTATCTCTTAAACGGTGGCTCGGATTGGAAAACCGATGGAACCGTTGAGTTCAGAATGTGCCTTATACCCTAATAGGGGTGTAAGTTTTGCGGGCGCGGCCCGTCTGTGAAAAATGCCCCCAGGGGCGTTTTCGTAATTTGGCGGCTTTGGGCGTTTAGCTTTATAACATTAAAACGGAAGCTCAGAATCAAATTCCGAGACCACCGTTGTTCTCGAAAGGTGGTTTTTATCCAAGTGGATGTTAAATTTCGACCTCGCCAAATGTTTCAGACGCGGGTTAAATTTGGGGGTTTTTAATTAATTAAAATTTAATTAATTCCCCCTTAAATAAACAAACACCCCTCCCCCTTCTCCCTTGAACCCCCCTGGAAAAACCGCTCCCCTCTCCTCCTCCATCTCTGGTGAGACGATCCGGCGAGCCGACTCAGGTGAGGTGCGGTGATGTCGGCGGATCGCCGTGAAGCTTCGGGCGAAGCCCCACGAGGTAGGATTTGTCATTTGCATTTTATATTCCCGTACCTACTTTGAGCTCGATTTTCACTGTCAATTCCTTGTCAAAACATCGATCAAATCCCACGAAGGAGTAGTATAGTTTTTTCCATTTCTAACGCTTCTTTCGGAATCAAAATCTGAGCTCGGAGGAGGCCGTGGTTGATCGCCGAAGTTTGCGAGATTTGAAGGTGATCCCGGCCGGTTTGGGGTTCTCCGATGGACCGAGGCACGGTGGTGCAGGCGAAGGGCGGCGGCGGCTTCTCGTCCAGGCGGCGGGGCGCGCGACTCTGGTGGCTGGCGTGGCGTCCATCGGCGGGGCTAGGCGGATCCCACCGGGGCGGAGCGCAGGGGAGTGCTGGGAGGCGGCGAGCGCCGGTGGGTGGCGCGATGTCGCGGAAGACCGGGGTCGCTGACCCAGGCCAGCAGACTGCGGACCTACTTTTGTGGGTCTGCGCATGGAAGAGAGACCGGCCTTCTGGCCGGTCCGGTTTGGGGGACCGCGGTCCGCGCGGGTGAGCCGCGGGCCGGCCGGCCTGAGCCGGTCCAGGGGTTGGGGATCGGTCGGACCGGTCCGGACCACCCCCTCTTACGTCTGGTGACGTTTAAAAATGCAGAAACTTCCAAACGGCGTGTCCGTTTGATGCGCCGTCTACGGAATTAGATCCGTATTGACGAGACGGACTTTTGGAGATGGTTTTGGGAATTTTTAATTCCCTAAACGAGGGGCTCGGAGGCGCAACACATCTTTAATTGGTTTGTCGTTTCCTTCGGGAGATCTTGTTTTGGACGGCGCGGACGCGTCCGACGTCTGATTTAAGCGCCGTCAGCGGCGTTGGAACCTTGGTGTCGAGGCGGAGGTTTCCAGGGTGGTTCCGGGCATTGAAGCCGGAGTTGAGGCATGGGCCGCACGGTCTGTCTTTTGAGCTGCGTGTAACTTTTAGCAACTTTTTCCTCGGACGTCCGTTCGGAGCGTGCGAGCAGTCAATGTTGGGTGTTTTTCTGAGGGCATCACGTTGGCGCAGTCCACCTGCTGAAATTCTGCATGATGGTGCGGGGCCCATGAGGGTCGTTTGGGCGTCGACGGTGACTTTCCATCTTAGTCACCGTTCGACCATTTTGGACAAGTGGATAGTCCATTTCGTGTACTTTTTCGAGAGGATTGCAACGGTGCGATCCGTTCTTTGAGTTTCGGGACCAGGATGCGGGTTCCACGAAGCACCGCTCCTATGCGGTGCACCGGAATGCATCTTTTACTCCGAATATCCGTTGCGCTCAAGTGAGCAGTCTTTTTGACGTGTTTTCCCGAGGGGATCGCAATGGTGTGATGCGCCCGACTGTTTTCGGGGCCGAGGTTCGGGATCACGGGACGTCGTTCGGGCGTGAGGCGGTGTTGGTGACTTTTCTGTCGGATATCCGTTTGAGGCAAGTAAGTAGTCTATCTCGCGTGTTTTCTCATGAGGATTACAACGGTACGATCCGTTTGGTTGTACGGAGCCTCTTGCACGATCTTATTAAATGTGGAAGTGTGAAAGGCGCTCTGGTGGCGGTTCTTCTCGCCGTGTTTGTAGAGAACCCTTGGCGTGTGATCGCGTGCACTCCTGTGTGAGTGAAGAAGATGTGGTTGGTTGTGCCTCAGCCGATAAGGTGGCAGGGTGGAGTTGTTATGCCACGCCTTTGCGTTGACACTGAGTGTCGTGTGCATGATAGCCTTTTGGCTAGAATGAGGTATACTCTGGGATTATACGGGAGCACTTGGAGGTATGTGTGGTTGTTTGTACCTAAGAATGTATGTGCGATTGGTTGGGGATGAGATGGGTCCACACGTCGTGTGGGCCCCACGTGCGTGCCGTGTTCTGCTTTACGTGCTTTGACCTCTCGCGACGTAGAGGGTCCCTCTATGCTCGTTTTTTTGACGAGCAGGGTGGAATTTTTCCCTGGCTTTGTGCTCGTTTGTTTGACCAGCAGGGTGGAGTTTTCCCCTGGCTTTGTGCTCGTTTGTTTGACCAGCAGGGTGGAGTTTTCCCCTGGATTTGTGCTCGTTTGTTTGACCAGTAGGGTGGAGTTTTCCCCTGGCTTTGTGCTCGTTTGTTTGACCAGCAGTGTAGAGTTTCCCCTGGCCTGGTGCTCTTTTGTCTGACCAGCAGGGTTGAGTGGTCTCCCACGGGTCTTGTTCTCGATGGTTTGGCCGGAAGAGATGGTTTGTTTCCACTGTTTCTTCAGATGTGAGGGGTTTCAGCACTGTGCCCTTTCACCGGTCTGTGACACCATCTACGACTACAGGTGTTCGTACAACATGGGTGTTTTCCCCACTTTCTGGGATGAGATGTCTCGGTCCGCTTCGATAGTGACTAAGTAGATTGGAGCTGGATCGCCTTGTGAGGACTGGGGATTTTCTCCTGTTGCTCTGTGTTCACTGGTAGTGCTTGTGGTTTTGGTGTGACCGACACTTTATGCAGGCACCGATCCTCTACCCAGGAGGTTGTTCCAACAAGGCTGAGGTTGTTCCAGCAGGGCTGAGGTTGTTCCAGTAGGGATGAGGTTGTTCCAGCAGGGCTGACGTTGTTTCCAACAGGGCTGTGGTTGTTTCCAGCAGGGCTGAGGTTGTTTCCAGTAGGGCTGAGGTTGTTTCCAGCAGGGTTGAGGTTGTTTCCAGCTGGGATGAGGTTTTTTCCAGCAGGGTTGCGGTTGTATCGAGCAGGGCTCGTCAGTGGGTTACCATCCAGCAGGGATGGCCAGTATAGTGGTGTTCACCGAGTAGTACCATCCAGCAGGGATGGCCAGAGCAGTTCCGGGCTTACCTCTAGCGGGGCTGGGCAGTGGTCCCCGATGCCGGGCTTACCTCCAGCTGGGCTGGGCAGTGGTCCCCGATGCCGGGCTTACCTCCAGCGGGGCTGGGCAGTGGCCCCTGAGGCTGGGCTTACCTCCAGCGGGGCTGGGCAGTGGTCCCCGATGCCGGTCTTACCTTCAGCTGGGCTGGGTAGTGGTCCCCGATACCGGGCTTACCTCCAGTTGGGATGGGCAGTGGTCCCCGATGCCGGGTTACCTCCAACTAGGCTGGGTAGTGGTCCCATCGCCGACTTTATCCGGGTCTCCCTCTAGTGGATTACCCTGTTACGGGACTGGGCAATGTGGCACCCATCGACTTTCCGGGTCTCCCTGTAGTGGGAACTCGTTGACTTCCAGGGACCCTCCAGTGGGGCTGGGCAGGGGGTAGCCTGTCGACTTTGAGACCTCTCGACTCGGGGCAGTGATGAGTTGTGGTTGACGTTCCCCCAGAACTCTCAAGTACGAGGAGCTTTACCCCCACCGAGACGCGTCCTTGTGATGCGATCTAAAACCGTGCGGGCGAGTCAGTGTCACCCAAAGAGGATAGTGTCGAGGTGCGGTGATTGAGCCCCTTGGCTTGCGGTTCGTGGAAGACGTGCGGGATGCTGGGCATCGATGGAGTTTACTTCTGGGACTGTTGGCGACTCACTTTTTCTTGGGCTGAGCTACGGGATGGATATCCCTTTACAACCTTGTTCGGGATTCTTTTTGAGCATATGGACTTGTATATAACTTGTTCTAGTACCCACTTCTTGGGTTTGGTTACTCTCCTTCCATGAGAGGCGAAGACGCGCGGGGTATGCCACGTGCTTTCCGTGTCTAACTTATCATGGTTGGATGAGTCTACTCTCCTACTATAGGTAGCGAAGACTCGACGGGAAGTTCTTCTTCTCACAGTTTCTAGATCCTTGTGTTTGGACGAGTCTACCTTCTTTCCTTTTGTTGGGTTGAGCTGGACTCTCTACTGTTACTCTAATGCACTCTTTGTTGACTCCTTTACTTTTCCTGTTCGCTCTACTTCTCACCCATTGGTACCTCCTTTGTTGATCCTTCGAGCCTTTGGGGTATCCTACTAAGTATTTTTATACTCACACCTGCTTGGGGTTTTCCCGCACTTGGTGTGCCCTTGCAGACGACGGACAAGTTGGTCGTGACTTCAGTGGAGCATAGGAGTTCAGGAGCTTGGACCGCATGCAGTGGTCGGTGCCGGGTTCCAGGTGGGAGACCGGTCAGCTTTTTGTTTTGTTTACCTGTTGCCGGGTTGTGGCACTTTTCTAGTTGGGAGTGTGTTTTCCCCCTTTTTCCTTTTCAGCACTTTACTTGTACTGTTTAGAGGTCGATGCACATTTGTGGTATTTATATAGCAGTTTCCCTTTTCTTTTCTTGTCTTTTATTTTACTCTGCATTGTTGCATTGAGTGTGCTGTGTGTGTGTGTGTAGAGGTACTTAGGCAAAGGCCTCCCCGAGTTGTTGTGCCTTCGACGCTGGTCGCCAGCCCCTGGCCTATGGAGGCGTGCTTGGGGTAGTTGCGGCTCGAGCCCGGGTAGGGTCGGGTCGTGACAAATGTTATCATCTAATGGACAGAATATATGAGATATATGAGATATATGAGAATTTAAGGTCTATATCAATCATCTAATCCCTCCTATAAATCTAAAATATAGATATATGTTGAAAGCGGTTAAAATACACATGTAATTAGTAGGATCATATCTAAAACCTCTCATGTAAAATTGGATGATGTATTTTAATTAATTTGTAATTAAACCCCAAAATAAACATGAACCGTTTTTAGGACAACTATTACCCAACCTAACTAAGGATCACTCTAAAAACACATCTAAGTATAGTAAAGTAGTATACAAAGAATATATCAATATGGTACCCTATGCCTACTTACATATCAATTTTTTTCTCTAACACTACAAAAACATATTTTATATACTTTAATTATATCCATGTCTACTAATATAAACAACCAAATAATGCTTCACAATAATAACTAAAAATTGACAAAATATTGCATCACATAAGGAAAATACTATATCACCACAATAGGGTAATGTGGACAGGTTGGATATCAAACTCATTTCCTTATCATAATATACACATCCATCACCATATATTAGCTTTACAACCACAAAATCATGGTTACCATAATATATATACAATAATTTAAATCTATAATAATCCACACACACACACAGATATATATTTATATATAATTAAGTTTGTGAACTATTACAATATCTACTATATCTAAATAGAGAGTATGAAAGATAGAGTAAGAAACAATCTATTTCCTCTAAAACCATGGTATTAGAGAATTTCCATGAACACCATGTCCTCATATGGGAACTGGAATGGTTACCCGACTTAGGTGGTGGTGAATATGAAAAAAAAAGAAAATAAAAGTGATATAATAAGCCAAAATAGACCTCCCTAATGGTCAAATAAAAAACAGTACATAGTAAATCACTTCTACCAAAAAATGATACTTCATCCCAACTATTCTGTATCGATTAACATTTATAAAAAACTAAAAAATAGTACCCACCCACACCATACAACCACACAACATATAAATTGTAATGAATCTGACTACAGTAACCAAGAGTCAGTGCATACTTTATTAAATTAGCCTAGATACAAAGGGTATAATCCCAAAAGACCAATCCATTTAATAGTTTTGGATAACTATATACATTCAGGATTCATATTTTTCATTGAAATTAACATAACAAAATCATATGTTCCACATCCTTGAAAATCATTCAAAAAATCAACATCATAACATAGGGAACAGAAACAAAATAGAGGGAACCTAAATGACCATTAAGGGTTACATAAAGCATAATCAATCATAAGTAAAAATATATTACTGAATATAGTAACAAAAAAATTAAAACACATTACATTTAATAAATAACTTGAGCACGGATAAGGAATAATCAATATGGAAAGGTACCTAACTTAACACACATATCTTTTAATAAAAAATGAGAATGAAATAAATCCATTGATAATATGAATTTTAATATTTCATGTATTATAATAACAAAAAAATGAATTTTCAATGAACAATATTATTAATTAATGGATTTCATTACTCCAAGCATCATGCCACATCTACTGTCATGATCTTTCATGAGATGGTTTAAAAATATGGGTAAAAACACATCTGAATTGGGCAACTAATTTGTTTAATGACACTTGTTGATGTATATAGGGGCTATCTATAACTGGAACTCACTCATAACTATATGTAAAAATAATTCATTATATATAAAATAATTTATTTAAATCATTAATCAATATTCCATATCATTAAATATAATATCGATTAAAAGAAACATATTTTTCAGTATTTCTCCAGTTAATCAAATAACATTCAAATTAATAACTTTATGATTAAATGGTATATATTTTTGGAAATGGTCATATATTTAATAAAAATTATTGATATTTAATATAAATTTAGTTTATAAGTAAAATTATCACAAGAGAGTGATTAGTTCAAGAGAATGTAAAAAATCATAAATGAAAGTGAGATTGTGTAATAAATTATTTACCTCACTGGTAACTTTTAAATTATAACCCCTTGACTAATAAACATTAAAAAAACTAATTATCATGAATAAATAGTGATTTATGTCAAATATATCAATGGGGATGTATATACACTATATAAAAAGATAATAGGTTCATGTTAACAAATATGTCTCAATGAAACTGAAATTGAGAAAAAAGAAAATACCACTTGGAAATGTTTAAGAAAAATACCCTTGGTTGAAATAATTCAAATTGAAATATAAAATACCATTAACTGTTAAGGATTCATTATATTACATGTAAAAGTGATAGTATGTATACCATATAAAATAAATTAGGTGCACAATAATAAAATATTCCTCAATGAAGTGAAATTGAGACAAAGTCCCTTACCTTAGGATTACCTTTATCTGAACATGATTCAATATCATGTATAATTGTTTCAATATTGTTATTAATTTATAATATAACTATAATAGTATTTATAATATAACATATGATCTTATTATATCATTTTACAAATTTTGTTAATAATATGTCATTATTTTCATTGTTTCGGGTGTTAATTGACTTGTTTTCTAATCCTTTTTTTGTCAAGAAAGTTTTGGTTCTTGTAAATAGGATATAAATAAACCATCTACAAAATGATAATATTTTTATATATATCATTTTAACTATGTATATGAAATATTATAAGCATTCCTAAAAGTTAAAAATGACTCATATCTCTTTGTGGAGACAATAGGCCGTATGTAAACACAAATGACGATATCATTCCCTTAATGGGTGAAAGGGAAAGAAACTACATGATATGTTACTTTTCTAGAATTTATATGCCACAACCCATCCCCTAGGGCCCGTGTCGTGACTACCCCAAGCCCGCCTTCCATAGGCTAGGGGCTGGTGACTAACACTAAAAAGCGTATTCTCTAAAACCGGGAAGGCGTTGCCTTTACATCCTATAAACACAATCAATATAGAACCCAATAAGATATGAAAAAAAGTAAACATTATAGTAAAAAGAGTGTGTACAGTAAGTAAAATCATCCAGAATACAATCCCAAATGGAAATTACAAGAAAACTGGAAAAATTCTATGAACACCCGCCAAGGATCCTACATGAAGAGTAGGTACAGATCTCGAATGGTTGTCTCTATGGTACGCCTTGTCTAAGGTCCACCTCTGAGCTACCTCCTGTCCTGGTACCCTCGTCCTCATTCAGCGTTGTCCGTCATCTGCACCAAACAAAACAAGGTGTGGGTTTAGCCCATGCAGGGGTGAGTATAACGATACTCAGTAGGGACCCTGATACCCTCAAAGGTCTCACAAAATCCACAAAGTATAAACCAAAAAGCATGAAAACAACTGACAACCCTACTTAGGTATATTCCCACACATATACCTAAGTTATCATGTATACCCATCTCATTCTTGAAGAAACTCAAGGCCCAAATCTTTAGCCAAAGAATAACTGTGCCACGAAGGAAAGAATAAAACTAAGGTAACACCACAAAGGTAAGTACCACAAAGGTAACACCACATAGAAGAATACCACAAAGGTATCACCATGAAAGTAAGTACCATGAAGGTAACACCCCAAAGGTGAGTACCAAATAGGTAATTCCACACAGAAGAATACCATAAAGGTATCACCACAAAGGTAAGTACCACAAAGGTACACCACATAGAAGATTACCACAAAGGTAAAGAATCTTCTCACACCAGGTATAACATAGGTACGGTAGTAAAGATGATTATATATAACTACTGAATAATCTTACTCTGTTAAGAGGAAGACACACGTAGGATCCTAAATTATTAGACCCACATAAGATCCTAGATCATCAGAACCATATAGGATCCTAGTTAAGCAGATCCATGTAGGATACTAGAGTAGTCCCACATGGACTCCTAGAGTGGATCCAAGAGGTATACTGGAACAAAGGCCTATAGAGGATCCCAAAACACATACCCAAATAGGATCCATTTCTCATGTTACATCCAGCTACAGGGTTCCCACACTAAGCTCACTTGATTCTGGGAGGATCCTCTCTTCAATACATAGGTCGATACTCCAACTACCATGAAGTCCCATGAAGAAGTATCCCAAAGGGCCTCCACATAATAGTGGTTTCAACAAAACCGATGATGCAACAATCAGACGCATGGTCTATAAGTTTTTGGCTTTTTAGTTCCAAGGGCACAGTTGGATTCGTGTTAAATTCATCCTGGTTGTACCCCAACTTTATCAAAAAATCACGTGGGGTATATTAGAAGGGTCGTCTCAATCCAAGGATTATAGCGTCGGAGATGATTCGTCAAACAGAGGCTCGTAGCTTAATATATTGATGAAAGAGTGAAATGGGTCGAAACTGGTCTGGGTCTAGTCCGACTGGGTCAAACAGACCCGGCCTGGACCGATCGCACAAACCTGGCCTTACCCGGCCAGAGCCGACCTGACCCGGTTCAGGTCGACCCAGCCCGACCCGGGTCCAGCCCTCGGTCCAACCCGGCCCGCTGAGTCCGGCCCATCCCTCCATCGCAGCACGGCCCACTGGGGGGCCTGCAATGGGCGGCCTCTGATGGCGGTCCGCTGGGTGGTCTGATCGTCTCATATCTGGCCAGACGGTTAGCCCTCGTCTGCACGGTGCGGTTGCGCACCGCACCCTCACCGGCGGCTAGCAGCGATCCGGCCGCCCCTTCATCATCGTTGTTGCCTTGCGTCGTGGCCCCTGCACGTCGAGCGGTGCGGATGCGCCTCCACCACCTTCACATGGCCTACTGTGTGTTGGATTCTACCCTCGCTCCGCCATGGTTGAGGGGCCGCGACCCATCTCTGATGGGGAGGTTGCACCACCACCGTATTATCGATCGATAGGAGTGCCGGTCACCGCTCCCGAGCCCCACCCATGCCGGTCGCCGGCACGAGTCACTAGTGACATTCCTCGGGTCTCCGGGTGGGCCCCGGTGGCCCGTTCTTCATTATGTAGACTTTTTCACTCATCTCGAGACATTTCCATTGATTTAAAACCACCACAATCCATGAAGGTTTCGGAGAGGTCGGGCCATATTCTTTTGGCCTGAACCCTCCATGTTAGAACAGTAACAGGTGGCTTATTTGTTCTTGAATAACGAAGAATGTCAAGAACAGTTAAAAGGTATTCAAAATAAAAAACCCTACATTGTCTTTCCTTGGAGGAGTCGGTAGGTATAAGATGAAGTTGTTGAAGAATGTCAGTGATTGTTACATCCGCCAAGCACTTCCGATCCAGGCTCAGGGTTGGTTCCTCGTTCTTTATTGGAGAGGAATAGTTCTTCATTGGAGAGAAGGTTTCTCCACAATTCTCCCAAGATCCGTTTCCAACAAAATCCTCTAAACCCAACAAAAATTAAGATCCAACTTATTAAAAACAATTCTAAAAATTCATTAATGTTGACACATTTAATTAATTGTATTTGGCTCAATTTTTTAATTGGAGAGTTGAGAGTTTTTCCCCCATTAAGAGGGGTTTAGGTGGTCTCCACCACCAAGAATTTAATTTGGGGCTTTTATAGCTCGGTTGTTCCCCACCTCCATGATTTAAAAAGAGAGGTTATAAAAATAAAATAAAATTTGTTCTTTATTTAGTTTTTATTTCCACAAAAAACAAAAAAACTTACTTTAACCCTCAACCTACTGCGGTTGAGGTGAAGGTCTCTTTAAGAGAATAATGTCGCTGTGAGTTCAATAGTGTCCTCAGATTTTAATTTCGAGTACTGGATTGAAATTTAAAAAAACTTGCTTACACGCTTACTGAAAGTACTTAAAAAAATATCAGAAATTCATTTCGGGCACACCGGGCCTTGGAATCACACGCCGTCAATTTTCACAGACTCATAAAATTCACATAAAATTAAAAAAAAAATATGGAATTTATGGGTCTTTACATTCTCCCTACCTCAGGTATTTGCATCCCTGAAATCCACATTACAAAAACTAGGAAAACAAGTGGGGGTACTGAGAATGAATCTGAGCCTCCCACTCCCATGTGCTATCAGGGAGGTTACTATGCTGCCAACGTACATGCACAAAAGGTATCAATCGCCCATGAAAGACTCTCTCCTATCGATCCTCAATCTCCACTAGAACCTCCATAAATTTCACCCCATCATCGATGTCTAGATTTCCCCAGTCAATGATGTTTGAAGGGTCATGCACATATCTCCTCAGCTGGGATACATGAAAGAAGTCATGAACCCGATGCAACTGAGCTGGAAGAGATAAGCGGTAATCCACCTCACCAACTCTGTTGTGGACCTAAAAAGGTCTGATGAACCTCATGGATAACTTTCCGCCTCGACAAAATCTACACAAACCTCGTCAGGGTGAGACCCGTAGAAAGACATGGTCACCATCCTCGAACACCAGAGGTCTCCATCTCCTGTCTACATAAGACTTCTTTCTACTTTGTGCAGTCTTCATCCGCTCCTGGATGATTTGCACCCTCTCTGTGGTAGCCCGTACCATATCTGGCCCATGAGTACGGACTCCTCTGGGTCAGTCCAACACAAAGGCGATCTGTATGGTCAGTTGTACAATACCTCGAAAGGTGCCATCCCAATAGTGGAGTAATAGAAATTTTTGTAAGAAAACTCCACCAAGGGAAATTGATCCTCCCAGTTGTGACCAAAGTTGAGGACACAAGCAAGCAACATGTCCTCAAGGGTCTGAATGGGCCGCTCAGTATGGATATCCATCTGATGATGGAAGGCGGTTCTCAAATGAAGCTACGTACCGAAATCCTCCTGCAAACCCTTCCATAGACAGGAAGTGAAACGTGCATCACGATTGGTGGCAATCGTTGATAGTACTCAATGTAGTCGCACAATCTCTTGAAAATAGAGGCGTCCCAAGCTCTTTACTGAACCCCGATCTCTGATAGGTAGGAAGTGGGCTGACATGGTGAGTCGGTTGATGATCACCCAAATAGAATCATGACCCCTAGATGTACGTGGAAGTCTTGTCACGAAGTCCATGGATATTCCATCCCACTTACACTCTGGAACCCCTAAAAGTTGCACTAATCCTGCTGGTACCTGATGCTATGCCTTCACTTGCTAACAAGTGAGCCATCAAGAGACAAACTCTACTAATTCTTTCTTCATTTCAGGACACCAGTGTTGTCGTTAGAGATCTTTCTACATCTTCAGCACTTCTAGATGTACCTCTAGAGGGGATTTTGGAACTCTCGCAACACATCCTTCTGAAGAGACACTGGTACCATGGTATGTCCTCTCAAAAAGATGATGTGCTCCACACCTTCATAAAATTCTTCAGGTTCCTGTCTTGTGGATATCTAAGAATGTCAATCCTCACCATTATTGTCCCCATGATGCACCTCCCCGACTCATTGAAGAATTGGGGGAGTGACTGTAAGAGACTGAAGAAAATTTGGTCCATCTCATTCCACAAAGGATATCTGTAAAGCGTTCAGCCACTCCATTGCTTCACCTAGCAGCTATTTACCAGATCTCCTACTGAGTACATCTTATAAAATGTTCTCCTTCCCATAAGTATAGACTATCTCAATGTCATGTTCCTATAGGAACTCAAGCCAATGTCGCTATCTCAGGTTTAGGTCCTTCTACGAGAAGATATTCCTGAGACTATTGTGATATGAGTAGACTGTAAAACCTTCGTCCATCAAGTAATGTCACCACATCTTCAAGTAAAAGACCATTTATGATAACTCTAGGTCATGGGTAGTGTAGTTTTTCTCAAGTTTCCTCAGCTGTCGAGAACCATACATGATAACTTCTCACTCCTACATCAGGACACATCCATTCCTGGTCCCTGATGTGTCGCAGTAGACTATGTATCCAACACCCTCCTATGGAAGCCTAAAGAATGGGGCACTAGTCAGTCTCTACCTCATCTCCTAATAACTCCACTAGTATCTTTCTGACCATACGAAGGGTTGCCCCTTCTTCGTCAATGCTGATAAACGTGGTGCAACTCTGGAAAAATATGGCAAAAATCTCCAGTAGTATCTGCCCAAACACAGGAAACTCCATACCTTCGTCACACTCCTGGGTCGCTCCCAAGAATGTATCACCTAAATATTTTCTAGATCCACTGCAAATCCATCCTGCAAGTTAAAATGTCCCAGAAAGTGAACCTCTTGGATTCCGAACTTTCACTTCGAGAGATTACCATAAATATGGTGCTCTCGGAGTGTGTCCAGAAATATCTGTAAATGATAAGCATGCTCTTCCTCAGTAGCCGAGTAGATCAGAATGTAGTTGATGAAGTATAATACAAAGCGATCAAGGAATGGTAGAAAGATCTTGTTCATGAGTCCCATGAACACTGATAGAGTGTCGGTCATAGATAACAACATGACCAAAAACACATAATGGTTGTACCGACATTTAAAAGTCGTCTTCTGCACATCCTTGTCTGGTATACTAAGATGGTGATAACCTGATCTGAGGTATATCTTCGAGAACCATTGTGTTCCCTTTAGCTGATCGAAGAGGCTGTCAATCCTCAAGAGTGGGTACATGTTCTTCACGGTCACCTGGTTCAGGCGCCGAAAGTCAACACAAAGTCTCAAACTCCCATCTACCTTATTAGCGAACAAAATTGGGCTTTCCCAAGGAGAAACACTGGGCCGGTTGAGCCCCTTCCCCTGTAAGTCCTTTAGCTACACCCACAGCTCACGAAGCTCTGTGGGAGCCATCTAATACGCTGGTGTACATATCAGTTCCATCCTGGGGTACAAGTCAATGTAAAAGTATACCTCTCTGTGAGGTGGTAGACCCAGAACATCATCAGGTAAGACATCTGTGTATTGGTCCCCCACTACAGGATAGATTATACTCTCCACATCAATCGCTCCGAGATTAAGGCTATTGATGAGTGATCGGCTGAACTATCCCTTGGGTAATTCCATCTTGTGCTACAAAGGATCCCTTCTTGCTGGTGAAGGTAAAACTTGTCTTATCCTTGCGGAAACACCACACATTGCACCTAATATAGTCAATTTGAGAATGGAATGTAGATAACCAGTCCATACCCAAGATGAAATCATAAGGCCTTGACGCCACTAATAAGATATCACAGCCGAAGCTCTCACCTCCTAGAGTAAGCTCACACTGCCGGTACCAGTGTGTAATCGTCGAATCCTCTCCAGTAAGAGTCTCTATCCATAAGGATCGAGCAAACGGCTCCACCAGAATCTCCTAGCTCCGAATGAGGGTCATGGAAATAAAAGAATGACTGGAACCTATGTCTATAAGTACTGCAGCTAAGGTGAAGTAGACACAGATCGTACCTTGTATCATCTCCAAAGCGCCATGGTCATAGGCATCAACTGCCTAAAGTTGAGCTATCCCATGTCCACCTGCTCCATGTGGTTGGGGTGGACCACCTGGTGGTGGTGGCAGTAACATCTCAAATCATCTCCCACCGCCAACTGCACGACCAGCTCCTCTTCCACGTCTGCATGCTCCCAGCGAACCTCCTTGGTCAAACCTCTATCTCTGCCTGGTCGGTCCTTTGACCATATTATGATCATCTGTATGGAGGGTCGGGAAATATCGAGCCATGTGACCCTACCCACCACATGTGTAACACTACCTGCTCCTCGCATGACTATCTCTATCTCCGGTTCCCTACACAACCAACCCTGAATCCTGCTATCGTCCACCTGTAGGTGTGGTCCTCTTGGACCTCTATGATATCTATCTTCTAACATCTACAAAATACTCCTCTATGTGACTCCCGGTGGTGCGTCTCGATGCTGGTGACTTCTCATAAACAAAACTCTCCACTAAGAGGGATCGATCTAACACCACGTCCTATGTCGAGATGTTGAGAGAAATCATAAAAGCCCTGATCTCCTTCCTGAGTCCCTGTTGGAAGGTCTGGCACCTGAATAATGGGTCCCACACCATATCAGTGGAGTAGCATAAGAGGTCGGTGAACCTCGCTGAGTAATGAGCCGCAGTCATTCTTCCCTATTGCAGATGAAGAAGCTCTTGAATGCGCACTGCGCTAAAGGTCCCTGGGACAAACTCTACCCGAAACAGGCTCTCAAAGTCAGCCCTGAGAAGTGTCATATCATCGTGAACTTGGACCATCATGCTCTACCCTCAGCCTGCTGCTTCTTGTAGAAGTCTGGCGGCAAGGATCACCATGAGATCAGCTGGTGTCCCTAATATTCAGAAGACTCTCACCACAGCCTCTAACCAATCCTCAGCCACTAGTTGGTCCATCTCACCCCTCAACCTGGGTGGCCATTGGCACTGGAACTTGTGCAACATGCTCATGTGGCTTGCACCCTATGCTGTTGGGGCTGGTGTCTTTGGTGGACCAACGGGTAATGGGTCCTTTGGAGCCTCTGCAGGTGCCTCTACTGATAAAGGGCCATGCACTGAGGCCTCATCTCTCGCTGGGCTATCATCTCTTACTATACCCAAAACCCTAGTTGGTTGTCTGCATGGAGGCATCTTGAAAAGAAATAGGTGCACCATGGTTAATAATTTATACCTGGTGAGCTGACTCAAAGAGTTCACAATGAAAACTTTTAAAAACAAACATGCAATTAGTGTTTTCATGCACTGAGTCAGAAAGCAGAAGTCAAGGTCCGGGTGTAGGGTTACATCGGCCGCCGTACCAAAATTAGATTCCCTAAAATGATAACCACACTCATAAAAGTTAACACTATTTCTATTAAAATATCAGAGTTCAATGTTATATATTATAACTGACTCCTATGATACCAATTTGTCATGACCCGTCCCCCGGGGACTGTGCCGTGACCACCCCAAACCCGCCTTCCATATGCCAGGGGCTGGAAACTAGCACCGAAAGGTGTATTCCCTAAAACTGGGAAGGCATTACCTTTATATTCTATAAACACACTCAACCAATCACACATCAAGATATGAACGCAAGTAAAAATTATAGTAAAAGGAGTTTGTACATTATGTAAAAGGACCAAAATACAAGCCCAACTAGAAAGTACAAGAAAAATGGAAAGCTCTTGTGAACACCTACCAAGGATCCTACCTGAAGTGTAGATACATATCTCGAATGGTCGTCTCTATGGTATGCCTCGTCTAAGTTCTACCTCCAAGCTACCTCCAGTCCTAGTACCCTCGTCTTCAGTTAGCGATGTCCATCATATGAACCAAACACAACAAGGTGCGGGCGTAGCCCGTGCAGGGGTGAGTATAACGATACTCAGTAGGGTCCCTGAGACCCTCAAATGTCTCCCAAAAACGAAAAATGATAAACCACAAAGCATGAAAACAACTGAAAACCCTACTTAGGTATATGCCCATATATATACCAATGTTATCAACTATACCCATCTCATTCATGTGGAAACTCAAGGCCCAAATCCTTAGCCAAAGTACAACTGTTCCACGAAGGAAAGAATACCACGAAGGTAACACCACAAAGGTAAATAACACAAATGTAATACCACATAGAAGAGTACCACAAAGGTATCACCAGGAAGTTAAGTACCATGAAGGTAACAACGCAAAGGTAAGTACCACATAGGTAACGCCGCACAGAATAATACCACCAAGGTATCACCACAAAGGTAATTACCACAATGGTATGCCACACAAAAGATTACTACAAAGGTAAAGACTCAGCTCACACCAGGTATAATATAGGTATGGTTGTAAAAAATATTAGATATAACTACTGAATCATCTTACTCTATTAAAAGGTAGACCCACGCAACATCCTAAATCATCAAACCCATGTAGGATCCTAGATAATCAGACCCACATAAGATCCTAGTACATCAGACGCATGTAGGATCCTAGAGTAGTCCCATGTAGATTCCTAGAGTGGATCCAAGTGGGATACTGGAACACAGTCCCATGTAGGATCCCAAAACATAGACCCACATAGGATCCATTTCTCATGTTACAGCCAGCTCCAGGGTTTCCGCACTAAACTCGCTTGATTCCGAGAATATCCATTTCTCAAGACATAGGTCGATAATACAACTGCCACGAAGTCCCAATAAAAAGTATCCCAAAGGACTTCCACATAATAGGGGTCTCAACGCAACAGACGGTGCGTCAATCAGACGTTCGATCTGTAAGTTATTGGCCTTTTAGTCCCAGGGGCCCGGTTGGATTCGTGTTCGATACAACTTGGACATACCCCAACATTATCCAAAACTCAACTGAGATATATCAAAATGGTCCTCTAGATCCAAGGTTTCTGGAACCACAGACGCTTCGTCAAACGGATGCACGTAGCTCAAGATATGACTGAAAGAGTGAAAAGGGTCGAAACTGGTCCAGGTCCGGTCTGACCCGGCCTGGGGGCGACCCGACCTTGTTCGGGTTGACCCAGCCCGACCCGAGTCTGGACCTCAGTCCGACCCAGCCCGATACGTCCGGCCTGGCACAGCCCGTCATGCGCCCCGTGATGGGCAGCCCGCGATGGCGGCCTGCTGGGCGGTCCGTTCGGCTCGCGGCTGGCTGGACGGCTAGCCAACCACTTTATGGCACAGTCGTGCACCGCGCCATCACCAGCGGCCTGCAGCGATCCGACCACCCCTCCATCATCACCGCGACCCTTGCACACCGAGCAGCGTGGACGTGCGTTGCCCCCTCTATGACGCTTGCACCGCCACCGTCTTCGCAGCTGGCAAGAGTGTCGGCTGAAGCTCCTTAATCCCACAAGTCCAAGTCACCGGAGACGTTCCTTAGGTCACCAGGCACGCCATGGTGGCTCGTTCTTCATTTCGTAGACTTACTCACTCGTCCTGGGACATCACCATTTATTTTAAACCACCAAAATCCACAATGTTTGCAGAGAGGTTGTGTCGTGTTTGTTTGGCCCAAACCCTCCGCATTAGAACGGTTACAAGAAACTTATTTGTTCTTGAATCATGAAGAACATCAAGAAAAGGTAAGGGGTATTCAAAATAACAAACCCTACCTTGTCGTTCATTGGAGGAGTCAAGAGGTAGAAGATGAAGTCATTGAAGAACGTCAGCATTTTTTGCTTCCGCAATGTGCTTCTTTTCCAGGCTCGGGGTCGGTTCCTCATTCTTCGTTGGTGAGGAAAAGTTATTCTTTGGAGAGAACGTTTCTCAACAATTCTCACAAGCTCCCTTTCCAATGAAATCCTCTAACCCAACAAAAATTAAGAGCCAAATTACTAAAAATAAGTCTAACAATTAATTAAAGTTGACACATTTAATTAATTGTAGTTGGCTCAATTTATTAATTGGAGAGTTGAGAGGTTTTCCCCCATTAATAGGGGTTTGGGTGGTTTACCCCACCAATAATTTAAATTGGGGGTTTTATAGCTCATATGGTCCCCACCTCCAAAATTTAAAACGATAGGTTATAAAAATAAAATAAAAGTTGTTCTTTATTTTATTTTTATTTCCACGAAAAACTAGGAAACTAACATTCACCCATGACCTACTGCGGTCGAGGTGAAGGTCTCTTTAAGCAAATAACGGCGCTGCAAGTTCAACGGTGTTTTGATATTTCACCTCCGAGCATTGGTTCAAAAGTTACAAAAACTGGCTCACATGCTTACTGAATATACATAAAAAAAATTCAGAAATTCATTCTGGGCACACCAGGCCTCGGAATCACGCGCCATCAATTTTTGCGGACTCCTAAAATTCCCATATAATTAAAAAAAATTATATGGAATTTCCGGGTCTTTAAATTATAGCATTTCAAATATTTACATATATTTATTAAGTTAATACTTATTACCTTCAAGGTAATTATTAATGGGAAAATGAATCGCATCACATTGTGAGGCGGTAGTCCCCCGTACACATGAACAATGTTGTCATATATTAAATAAAATGGAAAGTAAGAAGTTATATTTGATATTATAATTAAAAGGTATAATTATATGATAATTATTATATATATATATACATTAAATCCAATATTATTTCTCACCAAGATATGTGCCGTTGGAAAATGAGTTCCATCGGTTCGAGAGGCGGTAGTCCATCCTACACACGATCGACTATTGCATTTCCCATTTCATGAAAGATGAGATATATATATGTTATAACATTAACATAATAAAATATCTATATATGTAAGATACTAGTGTTATTATTCTAATTGTATTGAATAATATTTAATGTATGTGGAAGAAGAAATATAATAAAAATGGCCATTTAATAAATTTATCTCTTCTTCAGATGATGTGTTTAGGTTTTCAAAAAATCCTTCCTAGGATGAAATTATATTAAATCCAACATCTATAGGATTTTTTGAGGGGAATAACTAAGTTATTTGGGTTGATTTTGGTTGAATAAAATAAATTTCATAGTGTAAATTGGAGTGGAGATGAGGTGGCATTTTATAAGTTTGGGAGAATACACGCATGGATTTTTTTTAAAAAAAACAATTACAGCCTTGTTTTTATCATAAAACAAGCATAATTTTTTTTATTCATTACCTTTAGATATCATAATGTATAAATATAAATAATTTGTGTTTTAAAATTTAGTTCATTTTAACCCTAATTATTTTAGTTTAACCCCTAATAAATCTGTTTTTACCTTAACAATGGTATCTTTTTTTAACATTCACAATGGTAAAAAATTGTGTTATGATTATTTGATAATATCAATTATTAATATTCCAAATATGGAATCCATTTTTTTAATTAAATTGATATAAGGTTTATAATTTAATTTAAAATTATAACCACAAATGTGATGAAAAGCGGTTTACAATGAGAAGAATCTCATAAGTATAGATAGATTCGATATAAAAATTAAATTTGAAATTTATTCCATGGAACTAAGTTTTATTATTTATAATATAAAAAAAATATTTTTATTTAAAATAAATAAATATAATTTATATTTAAAAATAATTTAAACAAAACTGTTGTTCTTAATAAAAACTGTATTTTCTCTATTCATCAAAAAATGATACATTTATGAAAAATCCCAACAATTAAGCTTATGATAATTTTGATATGATGAATTAAAAATTATACTTATTTTTATTAAATAAATTTTCTAAAAGTGGTAAAATTAAATTTTAAAATATGTTTTCAATGAAAAAATAAACTTCCTTTTTCAATAATATAGTTTCTCTTTTTCTTTCAAATGACTCCTTTTATATTTCAAATAAATAAATGCAAATTTAACTAATTTAATAAATCTATAAATAATATAATTTTCATAATTTAGTTCGTATAATTCACACCCTCTACCTATATTTATATGGTAAGATGATCATTTTTAAATAATATTTCAATAGATCATTTTCTTTTAAACACGGCGTTGCGTGCATCACATGCTATCAAAGAGTTTTAATTTATTTCAATGGAAATATATCATAAATACCTGGGGTGTTACATTATTCCCTCTATAAAAATTTCATCCTCTAAAATTCATTTATATTACCTATAATTATATGACGGTAGTTCTTGTACATTACATCCCTTGCTTCCCACATTTCTTTCACTATTTTGTGATTTCTCTGAAGTACCTCTACAAAATGAGTCATGTGATTCCTTAACAATTTATCTATAGTATCAACAATATATATGGATTCTTTATGGTAAGATAAACAATGTTCATATTATATTTCATTAGTGGTGATCACATGCATTAGGTCTAGAATCAAATTCCTTAAAAATGATATATATATTACATCACGTAGTTTAGAGAGGCATGGTGGCATTTCAATATGATAATCTATAGTGCCAATCCTTTCAAAATCTTAAAAAGGATAGATGTATCTAAGTCACACACTTCCCTTTAAATAGAACCATATAACACCCTTAAACATTTTCAGATCCTATAAGTTTTCTTGCACCAACTTTATCCTAAAATGTTGGAGTATGTAATAGTTTCATAAAGTGCTAATTGAATACTTGATTTAAAAATATTTTTGTAGGAAAACTCAAAAAAAATTATATACTGATCCAACATACTTTGAATATCAGTATTATGATCCTTATGAAAACTCTTCCATAATTTCAATGTAAAAATGGGATCATGATCAGACTCGATTGAAAGAGTTTCACTATAAATTATTAAAAATTCATTAATATAGCTCTTTATGGGGAAATCAAGAGTTAAATACACTCATATGGAGAGGAAATATATAGTTTTTTAGAAAATCAATAATAACCGATATTTATTCATTATTACTAGGATTCTTTGTTTGTCATATGAAAACATTCATCGTAATTCATCCTATTTACATTCTGGAATAGGAAGCAGTTTCCTGATTCCTTTAGGATATCTTATCTCATCCTTGACATAATTATGTACCAAGAATATTGATTCATATTTTTCAATTTCTAGCTTAATTTCATCCCACTAAAAATGTTCCCTAAAATCCCTATACATCTTGGTGCTACCATGGTATATCAAGAAATTTATTCTATAAGAATCATCCAATAATTCCTTTTTTTCTTAAGTATAGATGAAACAAATAATATATTTCCAAATTTTAGAGAACCAACTTCAAATATAATATTTTACAATTTCCCATCATTCATAGCTTTAATTTTCTTCTAAATGTTATCATCATAAGATTTTGACATTTTTATATTTTCTAATAAAGTTGGTTTTGAAATCATTTGAAAAATGAGTGATGTATCATCTTCCTTTAAAATTCCTATATATATATACACATAGTAGATCCATGAAAAAAGGATTCCCCTCAATCCTAGTTTGGTCAAATCTCCATGATCTTTCATACTCATTGAATTTAATACCTTTTTTATTTTCTTGGGTGGTAGTGTATCGAGAAATCATAATCCTTAAGTAGCTCAAGCCATCTACTTTGTCTCTTAAAAAGATCCTTTTGGGCAAGTAAATATTTAGGGATTTTATGATCCTTGTATATCTCACATATATTACCATTGATATAATATATCCATATAATGAAATAAAACATTATAGCAACAAACTAAAGAACATGGGTTGGATAGTTTTATTCACAAGTCTTCAATCGTCTTGATGCATATGCCATAAATTTATCATTTTTTATTATGAAAGAACCAATTCCCTTTTTCTATGAATCATTATATATCACAAACCAATAATTTAAAGAAGGTAGATTAAAAATTAGATCATAGAACAATATACTCTTTAGTTAATTAAAACATTCTTCACATTATTTTGACCAACCCAACTTAACCCCTTCATGTGAAAGCTCGTTTAATGGGTTAGATAATCAGGAAACATTTTCAACGAATCACTACTAGTATTATTCCAAACCAATGAAACTACATCCCATAGTTATATTCATTGTTGTCATTCAATATCTAACTACAATTGTATTTTTAAAATGAACTGATATTATATCCTAATATAGAAAAAAACTACTTCTTGAATTAATAAATCACCCATTCTAAATTTATCATATAACTAATTCTTTCTTATAATATCAATAATAATATGGAAGTTATTCTCTTGGTACTCTTAGATTTTATAATACACTAATATATCCTCAATGAATTCAACAATAAATCATCATGATATTACTAAAATACTCTATTCTCATGATCTATAAAAAAAATATTATTCATTAGTAAATACAAAAGGAATTACTGTAAACTTTAAATTTCCATACATCATTTAGAAAGTTGTCTTCAGAATGTATTCCTTCTTTTCCCTTAATTGATGATACCTATAAAAAATTTAAATTTTTAAAAAATACCAGGATCCATGAATTTGATCAAACAAGTAATCACTGTGATGTATATGACACTTGTTCTTTATAATAATAACATTGATTTACCTATAATCAATGAACTACCGTATGAATTCGTATTTCTTTTTAATAAAGACAACATTGATCTCCATGGTGAAATAGTAGGGAAAATAATACCCTTATCACATAACTATTATATTTTTTTCTTCATCCCCGCTAAATCCAAAATGTATATTATATAAGGATTATTTGATATTGTTCATACATTCGGGTTAAATAAATATTAAAATACACTTTATGCACTGGTGGATATCAAGGTAATTCCACCAAAAAAACATCAATAAATTTTTTGATGATAGATTAATCCTAAATTTAACAATTACCATACCCATACAAAGATTTTGGTTTCTCTTATTACCCAAGAATCTCATTAAGTAGAGCTATTAGGGGGGGGGTATCTAAACATGTTTCAGATAATGATGTCTCTACTCTAAAGATAAGGAATTATACATCTTCATCCTGAATCAAAATATCATTTTCCTTGAAATAATTTTTTGACATGATATTATGAAATACAGTATATACCATTTATTATATAAATCTAAACAATAGTTATATTAATAAGGTTAGAAAATAATTAATTTTTATGCATTATAATGGGGACTTCCAGAAACATCCATATTATAGTGAGACCTACACTTGGTGTTCTGACTAAAAAATACCTTGTTAAAGTGAAAGGTAAATATCTAATATTATTGGAAAATATAAAAGATATAAAAGAATTCATGGAAACAAAACAAAATAAAAAATTTGATAAATTTTAATCTATGAATAATGTACCTTACAACACATTATTGCGAACATCCACCTCATCTATTGTGATCATATAAACTTGGCCTTCTCCTCATAAAATCTTCTTTATTAGATTCCATTAATTCTTGGGGTATTAATTTTCACAGTTCTTATCTCCCTATATTTGAGAAACTAAATAAAATTATTTACCTTTTCACCTTTAAATCATATAGACTAATGACCTTTAACTATGAACTTACAAAAAACTCCCATTCCCATCGATCATTTTCTAGTATAATTATTTCCACAATTCTCAAAAATATTGAAATTATACAATTTTATTCTTATCCATTGACACATTCCCTTTATCATAGTTCTAATTATAAATAATATATCTAGGGTTCCTCTTGAGTATATAGGATCTAGGTATTTCCTTATTCATTTTGATTACACATAACACTATTTCATCGTATGACAAAAACATTTGAGAGACCAGTGCCCTTTGTCAACTTGTATTAATCTATACAATGAAATATTGAATAATGTATTCCATGTTTTGTATATAATCCATACCATACAAAGATATCCTTGTAAAGGTATCCTTATACTCAATAACTTGTTATTATTCCATTTTATTTAAGATGAGGAACATTATCTTCATTTAATTTTATTTCCCATGAGAGAAATTTTTGTTTAATAATTTCTCCTTAAAATATTTTCATTCGATGAGTTATAATTCATATTCTTCCCGAGTATTCTGGATTAGCGACCACCACTGATCAAAATCCCCATTTAAATAATATATTTAAAGTGTAACATTTTCCTTTCACCATAACCCAATTCCATTAATATATTCTCAAGAGATTTAATTCATTTATTAGCCACTATTGGATTAGTAGTCCCATAAAATGATGGAGGATTATTTTATAAAGAAGTGATCTAATATAGGATAATCCTTCCATTGAACACCATGTTTCTCCATTTGGGAAATGTTATTTATTATAACTATATGATGATGATCTAATATATCCATGACCTTATTAGTAAGGAAATCTCTATATTAACCATGAGTATTGATAGAATTATCCTTCTAGGATCCATTTCTAAATAATTTAATAAACTAGATTAGGTTATGAAATTATGATTCTTAATTCATAATGTATATTTCAAAATATAGTGTTACACTTAACAAAAATTTTAAAAAAATTGTACATTGTTAATCTCAGAATCAAAAACTTGGTCTCTCTGGGGATATCATTTTTTCATATCCCCCTTAATGGTTTTTTTTAAAAATTAACTATATAAATAATTTATCTAGGGAGTGTCAAACTAGGTGAAAATTAAGGAACATTTTTAATGATAAGGAGATGATCCGGTTAATCCCAATGTGACCTTTTTAGAGTTTGTAACCCTATGTACTACTCTTCTTGAACCATGTCCACTTGTAATATCCTGACATGGATGTATTTCTAGGAAAAACCACATAATATATTTCTTACCAATAATATATCATATTATTATAAATCGATCCTCAAATTATATTATAGGTTTATGTTCCCTAATAATGTTTTACTTAATATTGTTCCCAAGGTTTCTACTAAACTTCCTCTGATACCAACTGTAATGACCCAAACTACAGTAACCCAGATACAGTGCCAACTTTATTACATTAGCAAAGATAGTAAGGGTTAAATCACAAATTAAATATCTGTTTAGTATTTTTTTTAGAATTGGATACATACCTGATACCTATTTTACATTTTGAAAAGAAAATAAAAATTTATAAAAGAAAATTCATGGGAACCATGAAATTGATTCGAAGGATTCATCTTCATAAACTATAGAAATGAAGAGAAATAAATGTGAGATCAAATAATCAGTAAGGGAAACATATAGTGGAACATATCATGAGTAAACAAAGAATATTTTACATTTATTTCAAAATAACTGAAAAAATATTTTATTTAATCAGAAACATAATCATAAATAATTCATAATCAATATGGAAATATATCTAACTAAATACACATGACACATAATCCCGAAACTGAAAATGATATGAATAGAGAGATAATATCACTATGAAAATATCATGGAAAGTAATAATAAAAAAATTATTAGTGAATAAAATACATAATTATTGGAAATCATGATCTTGGATATCATGAAATCACTATTTTCCAGACCTTTCACAAGATAGTTTAAAATTATGGGTAAACCCCCATCTGATTTGGCTAACTAATTTGTCTCATGAGGCCAATTAATGCATCTAAGGGATATCTATAACTGGGTCCCACCCATAACTACTTTTCTAAATAATTACTCATATATAAAATAGCGAATTTAATTTTTCATTCAATATTAATTATCATAAAATATCATTATTGTGTAAAGGATTCAAATTTATCAATATTTCCCCAATTAATAAAATATCATTCAAAGTGAAAAATTTATGAAAAAATGGAATATGGTTTATGATATAATCATATTCACCATACAAGAATATTTATATTTAAGATAAATTTAATTTCAATTGAAACATGATCATAAGAAAATGGTTGTTTCAAGAGAATGTAAATAAGAATTAACTAAAGTGTGATTATTCAATAAATTATTGACCTTTTTGTTAACATTTAAATTATAACAGCATGAAAAATAAAAATGGAAATAAAAATTAATTATCATGAATAAATAGTTACTCATGTTAAATATATTAAAGGGTAATAATATACACCACATAAAATTGAATAGTTTCATATTAAAAAATATGTCTCAATGAAATGGAAACTGAGACAGAATCACATATGACTTGGTAACATTCATATAAAATACCCTTGGATTAAATAATTAAAATGTAACATTAAAATAACATGAAGTATGAAGTTTTTAGGATATGACATGTAAAATAGGTAGAATTTACACCATATAAAAGAAATTACATACCTGATAATAAAATATTACTCAATGAAAGGAAATTGAGATGAATCCCTTACCGCACACTTTACATTATTTGAACTCATTTTTACTTCATTTATAATGCTTTTAAAAAATTTATTAATTAATACCATAACCATAACCATATTTATAATATCATATATGATGTTATTATAACAGTTTCCACCCATTTGTTAATAATATTTCATTATTTGGATTATTTTGAGTGTTAATTACCTTATTTCATTACACGTGTTTTTTCATGAAATAGAAGGTTCTTATATATAAGATATATATCAATCATTAATAAAATTATAATAATGTTATAAATATCATATTTACTCATTATATATATTATTATAACCATTTTTAAAACTGGTCATAAAAAATGAATCACATCGCTTTGTGGAGATAGTCGGCTCAACATATGCATGGGAAACGTTATCATTCCCCTAAAGGATGAAAGGGAAAGAAAATAGTTGATAAATTAATTTTATATAATTTATATAATTTCATATATATCATAAATAAATAGTAAATATATTCTTATTACCATCCATGAAAAGCATAAGTTAACAATGTATTGCATCACTTCAGGAGGCGGTAATCCTCTATACACACAAGTGCCATTATCATATTTGAAACAGAATTTACCGTAAAAAGGTATATGTGATATTATTATAGCATAATTATAATTATATTATAAATATTATATATATATACATTAAAATCAACATTATATATGAACATTAAAGGTGTTTTTGTAAAACGATTTCCATCGGTTTGTGAGATAGTGGTCTATCGTACACCTGACCGATGGTTTTATTTCCCATTTAACCGAAGAGGAGATGGATATTGGTTATACCATTAACATAATGACGTATAATTATGTGGTAGATATAGGGTTTACTATAATATAATTATTGAATAAAATTTTATGGATGTGGAAGAAGAAATAAAATAAAAATGATCATTTCAAAACGTTACACTTCTTTAGATGACTACTTTGGGTTTGAACCAATAGACTTCAAAGGATTGATTTATGATAAAAAAGAATATAGGATGTTGGAAGTGGAATGAGTAATTTATTAGTGAAATTATTTTATGAACCAGATGTCTTTGGGATTGTGGATAGGGTAAGAGATGAGTTGTCCTTTTATAAGTGGGGGAGAGGACAAACATGGAATCTTTGAAAATAAAAAACCACACCCATGTTTCTTACATGAAAAAATTCACCATAATAGGTCATTATACACCCTTATATGTTATAATGTATACATATATCAATAAAATGGGTTTTGGATAAGTTTTTATATCATTTTAAACCTTATCTTTTTAGTTTAACCCCTTGGTAAATCATTTTTACCTTAATCACGATACTTAATTTTTACTCATTTTACTATTCATAATATAAAAAAATTAAATTTCACAAATTATATAATATAAATTTTTTTTATTCTAAAGATGGAATCCATTTTTTCCATATCCAGTTCATTGAATTTTCAAAATAAAAATTAAAAGTATACATACAAACACAACAAAAAAATGGGTTTCAAATGAAAAATGTTTCATAAGTATATAAGGTCTTAATATCAAAATTAAATATGAAATTGGTTCCATTAATTTTTTTATTTAATTTTATATAATTTAACTATATTGTAAATCTAATTCATAACATAATTTTACGTTGTAAATAATTTTAAAAAATACCATTGTTAAAAAAATGCTAATAAAAAATACCATATACCAACAGTTTTAGACCATTGGTATAGGTATCCAAACCATTGGTATAGACTATACCAACGATTTGGAGGAATGATGGCTGGTTTGGTGTTGGGATTGGTCTATACCAACAGTTCTAGGAAAACCATTGGTATAAACCTAAACCAACGGATTGACAAACCATAGGTGTAGGTCATATAAAAAACATATACCAACGGTTTCATAAAACCATTGGTATGGGTAATTCAAAGACAAAATCCCTACATGGTTTTGATCCCAGCACCTCTCGTTTATAATCAAATGACCAAACAACTATCCTAACTTGAATTTTTTGAACATAATTTCATATATATATATATGTGTGTGTGTGTGTGTCTGTGTGTGTGTGAGTGTGTATAAACACATAATTATTTTAAGTTTTGATTTATTTACTATTATTTGACAAAATGTTCCATAATAACAGTTTTCAAAACCATTGGTAAAGGTTATTTTATATATATATATACCAAAAGTTTTGGTGAAACTGTTGGAAGAGGGTGGACCTATACAAATGGTTTGGCCAAAACCTTTGGTATAGGTCCAAATTAGTGATCTATACCAACGGTTTTGGCCAGACCGTTGGTATAAGTCCAAATTAGTGACCTATAGCAACGGTTTGGCCAAAACAGTTGGTGTAGGTCCTATTTCAAGTAGTGAATTGGTGTTTTTTAGTATTAATTGAAAAATGAGACATTTTATAATAATCCAAAAAAACCCCAAAGATAATTTTAATATAATGATTTTAAAAATGAATTCAATTTCATTGAAAAAAATTCTATATGTGGTAAAAAATAATTTTAAATTGTGTGTGAAAATCAAGACTAAACCAACTTTTAGAAAAATAATGTTTTTTCTAAAAATATTTTTTTTCTTCCATATAATTATTTATTCATTTATATTCAATATATATCAATTTAATTTTTTTATATATGTATGAACCATATAATTTTTATAATTTATTTATTACAATTTAGACCCTCCAACTTAATAAACAAGTTATAATGTTCATGATAAAAATAATATTTTATTAAGTATTTTTGTTTAAACCTGCTTTTTTGAGCATCATAGTCTATCAACGAAATTTAATTTATTTAAATAGAAAAAATTATGAATTCATGGGATTTTATATAAAAAAGGTAACATTTAATCAAAACATTATTAAATTTCACATTTAATATTTCACCATTAATATTACACTCATTTAGTTAAATTTAATGCCAAATGATTGACTAACTATTTTCAATATTTATCTTAACTTTCTTATATTTCATTTCATCATTCTATTTTATGTTAATTTAACATTTAATCACATAATCATCAATCTATAGACCACTACCAATTTCTAATTCTAAAAAAATCATATATAATGACATTGAGATACTAAAACTCAAACACTCCAAAAATCCACATTTCCACATCAACAACGACACTAGAACAAACCAAAGACAACCACAATCATGCCAAAAGTAGTATAAAAGAAATAAACATTCCCTTAACACAACAATTAACCATGTCACCACCACAATGATATCAGAAAATTATTAATCTAATATTCACTATCACAACAACAACTTTCCACCACCCAAATACAAACCTCCCAAAATCACCACCCAACTAATTTAACCTCGATAAGAATGAATAAAATAAAATGAAATCGAACAATATATAACATAGAAATATACTGAGCTAAAACCCCCAAATTATTCACACTTTCATGATAAATAATAATTTCATGTATTAAAATCAATTCTATAATTTCACGTTTTGATTTTACCAAATCATTACCAGATTGAAGTTGTCAAAATTTAAGGAAATTGATCAAATAATTCTTATCGTATAATTTTTTTATAAGATTAGCATTAATGAAATAAGAAGTGTAAACAAATAGAAAATAAAATGGAATCATATAAATGGAATATGAATAACCCCATTTCTATTTAATTGTTTTCATCCGAATCATTATCATCTTTTGATTAATTGAATTATCGAAACATTTAAAGGAAAAATATTATTATTATATAGTCACACCTAATTATAGAATTATAAGTCTCAAATAGACTATTTCAATAAATGCTACAAAGATTGTAGTGCTTGAATGTGTTATAACTAAAGATGAAACACCACCAGAGGACCTAATCTTAAAAAACAGACATAAAAATGCTGAAAAAATCATCCACAACCATTCCAACCTAGTTCAATTGATTTTAGGAAAGAGGATCGAGGAAGGATAAATTAGAATATGAATTGAAATACACCATGGATAAAAGAGATATTTAATCCTAGATGAAATTTTTTTTAGATACATAGTGAGATTACTAAGGGGAAGCAAACAAGGACTTGAGGTCTAATATGCATTGAGATAATGAAGGGATATTGAAGAAAATGAAAGGTCAATATATAAATATAAGGTAAAATAAATTTACTTTCCCCAAAATATTATGAGATCCATAATAAATGTTTCAGTCTGTATTGAATTTATATATGAATACTTGGGTCTTTAAAATACAAACACCCTCCCTTATTGGTCATTTTAGCCATTTCAAAACATGGTTGACTATCACCATGGAATTGTGGCTTATAAAAAAAAATTATCACATCATCATTGACTCCTATATAGGGATCAATATAATATAAGAGAACTATCCCCATCATTTCAAAATCACCACACAATCATCCACATAGATGATCACTCAATAAAACAATATAACCCCTCGATTCCCACTAAAATAGGAATTACAATATCTCAAAATTTTCACATGGATTCCAATAGTAATATCCAAAAACTAAACTCAATGAAATGAAATCTAATATGGAATAAAAAAATACCATGTTTTTTACACCCACTAAAATTGGTGTTTTAGACCTTGGCTCAACCAACTCCTAAAAAAAGATAACTCACCATGTTAATAACACATACATAACCATCAAAACAATATCACCTCATCCAAAATGGTTATTTGGGATTTTACTAGGAAATATATTAACTTTAACTCTTTGGATCACCTCGAACAACCCCTTAATTCATTTAAATACTAGAAATAATTAATTAATGGTTTAGGAAGCGTTGTTACCTTACATTGGATAATCCGAAATTATTCATTTCATTTATAATTAAAACTAATCCTGTAAAATGGAAAAACAACATGAAATCCAAACAACATTGGGAGGTTCCACTCAAAAAAGAGCATCACAACCACTAGAATATAACCATAATATAAGAAGGAATAATCTCCAAACACATGAAAATATAAACAAGAATATCAATGTCATATAAAAAATAGGATTCCAAATATCATGGAAAGTAAACTAGGCATATGTAAATTACGTTCCCACATGCATTCTTCCAATTCACTATGCCTCTATAAAACTCAAACCAATAGAATAATTCACCCATGAAACACATTCTCTTGATGGTCCTAAATATTTACTTTCCTCTTCATGAAGGTCGCATCATGAATAATATACAATGATCCCCAATCACTGACATACCACCCATCATGATAATAATGAAGATGTTACAACACATGGAAGATACCAGGGATCCTTTTTAACCATGGGGGAAGAGATAAATGATATAAAACCTCATAAACATACCCCAACACCTCAAAATTACTAATAAAATAAAAATAATGATTACTTCATTAAATATAGCTCGACCTCCCATGCTAAGGAGAAACCCATGATAATATATAATCTATTTCCACAAACACGATATGCCTCCTCATATGATCTGCATATGTTGTTCTTCAGCTATCCTCATCCAACCAAGGATCATCTGAGCTTTCTTCGTATTGATCAAAAACACATCTAGAAAAGAGATCACCAAATCCTTAACCATAGTCCAACATAATAAATATTGGTAGTCATACTATAAAATTCCTTAAATGTATGCATTCTAATAAAAGAGTGATATATATTGTTATAATGAAATGAATTAATGGTAAAATGATTTACCCATGAAATTAAAAATTCCATAACACATATAAATAATAATTCCTCTAGATTCTGAATGTTCTTATCTATATAATCCTCCTAATGGAGATAGAAATTAGTTCAATGGTGCAGTTTATATCTAAAAAAACACTAAATATATCCCCAAAATCAAGAAGTAAACTTATTATCTTGGTAAAAAAATATGGTCCTCGACACCCCAAAAAGAATCACTATCTCAACAATATAAAAAAAAATTATGGTACAATCTACACTCATCTACCATATTTCTATGAAATGGAATGTATTTTTCTTCTGGTCTATAATCAGAAAAATATAATCATATCACCCTAGAGATTAGGGAAAATTGATGATGAAATCCATCTATATATCTTATCACATTGAACAAAGGAAATATAATGGTCATAGAAAACCTCCAGGGTCATAATTTTCCACCATCACTTACTGAAAAACAAACACCAGGCAATATACTCTGTCACTAAATTCATTATCCATGGGATCTATAATTGAATATTCAATGCATGATATATATTATAAAATCAATGATACAAAACAAAGGGTGAGTTATGAAACTCAAAAGTACTACTTCATCCATCCTCATCCAAATTGATATATTCCCATAAAACAAAAGTCGTTGTTTATGACCCTCTAACTATCTAACTTGACCATCACTATTGAAATCATGATCTCACTGCACCTCTCATTTAGAATCTTCCCATTGTTATTCCTACTCTAGATGAAACAATGTCCATTTCAATGTTATACGATACAATAAAAAACCATTTAAAACATACTATATATCAAAATGAAAATATTAAAACTACCCCAACATCCTAGATGAAAATATCCGCTCATGAATAATATCATAGAGTAACGTATTACTCAACACATCTGGAACTATGTTCCCTTATCCTAGAATATATATGTTTTCAAAATCACAATCATTTATGAAATACATTCATCTCTAGTATTATAGATTCAAATCTTTTTGATAGAATATATACATTGATTTTTTATTATTTTTAAAGATCAACATGCACTCAGCAATGAGGTAATGCCACTAGAAACATAAAGAAAATACTACTTATTCTAACTCAAGTTCATAGGTGTTATAGTGATTCTCATGGAGACATATATATAGAAACCCATAAGTAGTAGTTTCTCTTTGTTACATTAATACACAACTTAAAATGGCATGGTAAGTGTTCTAGAAAAAAATTAACCTCAATCCTTCCTATGGAATCTAATGGATAGGAGTTCAAAATAGATTCTCCTTCGAGTAGTCGAAATCTATATAACATAGATTAGTACCTATAAAATCCTTGTATTTACTGGTTAAGGATATTAAAGGGATTTTAAAATATTAGAAATCGGACACAAACCATTATTAGTACTTTTTGAGACACTATATGCCTAAGGAAATTAAATGGTCCACTATTAGTCCTTCCTGAGAAAATATATGCCTAAGGAAATTCACCTCAAGGGTATAGAGTTTTCACATGGATAGTTTCACATTAAACTAATAGTGCTGAAGGATTTTCAAAACATTCATCACTTTCTCTGTATTATACTCCTTTTATATTGAGTACAAAAGGATGTAATCAAGGAAAACTACCGCAAACTAAAATTTTAACTCACAAAACTTGGTGTTCATGGGTCCAATGAAAACACCTAGGTCAATTTTGACACTTTACAACATAATCCCAAACTTGAAGTTCCCATAATGAAACCAAAAGGAGGTCTTTGTGATATCTTCCACCTTCATGATTATATAATTATATCTGGTATATAGATTGATCATTGAAAATAAAGAGCCTCCTTTCAACTAATTGATCAAATCATCTATCCTGAGAAGGTGATAATGATTCTTCATTGTCACCTAGTTCAACAACAATCAGTATACATACAACCTAAAGATACAATCCTTCTTCACAATGAAAAAAACTAAAGCACCCAAATGTGGTACACTCAGCTGGATGAAACTCTTCTATATTAGATCATCAATTTAGTGCCTTAACACCAACAAATTAGGGCTACATCAGATAAGGATCCATTAAAATCCAAGATACATTCGTTTTCTGATCAATCCCAAACTCAATTTCACATCAATGGGGTAGTGTCACAAACTATTCAAGGAAAACATCATAAAAAACATAATAAACCTAAAAAACTCCATTTATTTCACTTCCACTTATCTCTAAATCAACTCTTCTAGTAACAACAATAGAGGATCTTAGAACCTATGAAACAAATGATGATATCATATGACAACAAACATTTCCTTCAAACTATCCACATATAATAATGAAACTCTCTTCTAGAATACATCAATCACAACACACATAGAATAAAACCAATCCATACTTAAAATGATATTGCATGGATATATTTCTATTGAGATGAAATTTCTCAAAGAAATATGTTTCCCTATAACTAGTTTTTAACCATAACACACATTAATTAGGCTATATTGAATTCTAATTAGTGTAGTAAATACCAATGGAAATAAAATCCACTCTGCCATATATCATAGCTCCCATACTATGTTAGGATTTATAAGGAGTTTGAATATCCCTAAATAAGTATATTTAATTAAAGTAGAAGATAAACATATGATACCTTAGAAAATATATAGATTTCTTGGCATTGGTAACTCCAAATAATGAAAATGACCTAAATAATTCCCCTACCATGATTATACTTAAAACCCAACATCCCTGATCTCACTCATCATTATATACATTATTATAAGATAAATCAATGGGATTCCATCAATATATACCATATCCCCTACTCTGACTAAAATATTGTTGGTCTTGTTACTAATAAAGACTTAGGGGAAACTACTATAGAGTTTACACTAAGAGATGACTATCGGTATTGCAGTATCCTCTAAGAATGGTCGACCACAAAAACCATTGATGTCCATAATATTGATATGAAAAGAACATTGTAATGGAACACTCAATAGAAACTGAAGAACTACTAGGTCGAGATAAGCATGATGAATGATATATCTGATTTCCTAACAAGTAATTCTTTTATAGATCTAATATCTGAAAAACTATATCTATAGCTCTGATCCCTAGGAAATTCTAAATACTCCCTTCTTGGGATGTCACAAAATATGTGTACATCATATCAATCACTAATGTATTAGATATAACCATTAGATACCTAAGTAGTGTAAATTGGGTGTCATGATGCTAAATATCAGGGCTTGGTACTTCTTAAAAATGAATCTTTATAGATTCCTCATCAAGGAAAGGGTTAGTGGAATATCTGAAAGGTGTATTTCATAAATCCATTTTATGGTATTTTAATCTAATTATTTTTTATTTAATTGAATAATCATTCAAATTTATGGAATGGATTGACTTGTTTTGTGTTTTATAGAAGGAAATCATGAATATTTGGAAAATGAAAAAAAAAAGATAATTTATTTATGAGACAAAATAAACTTCATTCCAGGAGTGATGCAATGTGGCAAATCACCACATTTTTGAAGATAGAGAATGTTGAAAAATGGACAAAGACTAGTTACACAACATGTATTCATATTACACAGAATAAATTTCTTAAAAGTAGTTTCCATATAAAACAGGACATGATGATTACATGCTTTGAAAGACAGTTACATGTTTTGTATTCGAATTACATGAAATGACTTTTTTAGAGATGAGTTTTTTGAAAAGTACGCTGAAAATCATGATTCCTTATCATGGAATGAAATTCGAGGTATCTATAAACTTGAATGTACATTACACATCATATAAGTGTTGATGATCAGGAAAATAAATGCGAATGTGGATGAGGTTTGATGGTATTTTCCAATATATTCATTCCTAGGAAACCCATAAAAGGGAGTCTAGGACCACATGAGTTGGAGCGACACCGCATGGAGGAGAAAGACACACAAAGTGGCACCGTAAATCCCTTCTTCATCTCCATTATTATTAGGATACCCATTATGCTGGTTCTCACCATGAATAGCATGAATGGGTAGTTTTCTTTGTGTCAGGTGATTTGATTGTATGTGGAGTGATGCGTATGGATTATTTCTGTCTACTATTATTGTTTTTGATTACTACAACACTATTTATCAATTCCCAATTTATTTCTGTTCTTATTGAATGACCATTGATGTGTTCTAAGGAATATTATTTTATTACAACAATTAATTAGATTATTTTATGTATGAACATTAGTTAATCTGGGTTAGTTATGTATAAATAAGGTTTTGGGTCACCTAGTTTGGCGTTTTCACTAATTAGATGAAGACTCCAAAGGTGAAATAACCTAATTAGGGTAGGATACTCAGACCAAGGATTCTTGTTGACCCACATTAGACATTGAACCTGAATAAATATATTATTAATTAAATCTCTAGCACAGTAACCTAAAAATCACTAAAACTATCCTGAATCATAGATTGATTTCAATCCTGATATTTTCTTCCATTTTTTATTTCTCCAAACAAATAAAACAATTGAAATTTCATATTTCATTAATAAATTTAGAACATATGATTTTTACATGTGGGTTCGACACTCGGACCAACCAAGTACTATATTTTTAGTATTTTTTTGGAGTTTAATAAATTATTAAATTTTTGTTCCCTTGTAAAAATTAACGACGCCTAGTGAGATAACTTATTTTTTGCACCATTTCCAAGGACCCTTTTCATAATATTTAAACAAATTAAAAATCTTGATAGTTTTTTTTAAATTCACTATTTTGAACTAGGTCTTGTCATGCCATTATTTCAGGTAATAATCCATTTCATGAGTACTCCACTCGCGGGACGGAAACAGTATACAATACTTTATTTGATATAGAGATGGAGAAGACTTTAAGTAACCAAAGGAAGGTAAAAAAATAGTCCCACCTAGAATGGAACATCATGAATAGTAGAGTCCATTTTGAACAAGCTGATCATGAGGTGGGCAAGAGAGAAGGACCACGGGTCCAAGGAAAAAATCAAGGGGGAAATCACTGACCAGCTATGAAATACCCTCGAACATGAGAGTCAATCCAGGAATTCTCATACCCCCGTCATTTCTAAACACTTTAAGATCAAACCGGTGTTCATCTAACTTATTACACATTGACTACAATTCCCCGAGCTTCCTCATGAAGACCCGAAATCACACATTGGTAGTTTCCTAAAAATATTTGACATGTTAGACTTTCAGAACATCACAAATTATTTTGTATGACTATGCCTCATTAGATTCTCATTGATGTAAAAATATCATGAGTGTATCCAAATTTTCCTCTGCATTCAATCACTAACTGGGAGGATCTAGTAAAAAATTATAACCAATGTTTTCTTGCCCTCAAAGTTAATGGGTCTACAAGTAAGTATTTTAATATTTGATAAATTTAATGAAATATATTTATATAGTTCATGAGATAGATTCAATGGTTTAATAAGATGATGTCCTAAACATGTGGTAAAATGTGGTTATTAATTCAAATATTCTATAAAGGGTTGTCAGAGGGAAATCATTCGATAGTTGACACTACTACAAGTGGTTTGCTAGTGAGAAAATCACCGGAGGAGAGATATGAGTTGTTAGATGAGATATAAAGAAATAGTTTTCAATAGCATCCAGAAGAAGTGAGAGCATATTGAGTGCACATGGTATACAATAGCTGGTTCACCACCCAAATGAATGTCAAGTCAATGAAACTTGATTCAATGATGGACAACCAAAATCCCAAAGGTATATATTATGAATATGTGAATTTTTTCGATTATTATAGTCCAAATTATGTGTAGGGATGGAGGCCACAATAAACACAACAAAAAACAAAATCAAGGACAAGTATTTCATCCCAAAAAACAATGTTTTCAACCTCAACACCAAGGCCCAACACTGACCAGTCAAGTCCATTCACTAGAGGAGACCCTTTCAACCTTTATGACCACAATAAGAGCATCACTTAAAAAGTTGACAACATACTCAAGGGGTAAAGTAACTGAAATAAAATAATTGATAAATGACTCACAAACCCAAAAAACTATAATTCAAACATAGAAATACAAGTCCGTCAAATCATTATGAAACATAGAAAAATAAAAAGAGGAGAGATTCTAGGATTCCAAAAATAGAATCCTCTTGATGATGTGAAATACATTTTTATTAAAAGTTAAAATAAAACATAAGGGGTTGGAATAGAATTTTAAAAAAATAATGGAAAATATCTTATTTAATCGAATACAAAAATCACAGAGAAGTTGAGGAAAATAAAGATTATGAAGAACCACCACCATACCGACCACCACTACCATTTCTAGATCAGTGAAAGAAGATGAATACTGATGAAAAAAACAAAATTTCTTAAGGATGTAAAAAAAGATACATATTAACATCTCATTTTTGAGGAAATCACAAACATTATTTTATATGAAATTTTCAAGTAGGAATTAGTGAAAAACATAAATATTCTTATGGAATTAGCCACCATTCCACTGAAAAGAGAATTTTCAATAATAGTATAAATCATCCTACCAAAGAAGAAGAGTGATCTTGGTAGTTTTCCAATTCGGAATACTATTGGTACTAATGAGTTTGGTAGTGCTTTATTTGATTTAGGTAATAGTTCAAAAATAATGTCATATAAAACATTCAAAATCCTATGATTGAGAGAGACTCAATTTACCAGAGTTATGATTCAAATAGCTGATATAATATTGAGACGTTCTTGAGAGCTACTTGAAGATTTCATCATCAATGTAGAAAAATTCTATTTTCTAGAAGATTTTATAGTGATGGAAATGGATGAAGAGAAACTACTAATAATATTGGGACTACTATTCATAGATACAGAAAGGGAAATTGTTGACATTCACAATGGAGAGATAAGTTTAAGAGTTGGAGGATCATTACCTAAGTTCAATTTTCACCGGGAAATTTGGAAGTCATATGATATAATTGATTAATTCTTAGATGATATTTTTATAATAATTGACGATGTTGTTGTTCATGGAATTTGAGCTGATGTAGCATTTGTGGAAACTGAATAAAAAATTATGAACAATCTAAAGAATGGTAAGAATTTGAAAGAAAAAGATGAAGACTGTGTAGGAACATTCATTCAAGATTATTTCATATAAGAAGAGTAGTTTTGGAAAATCAGTGAGCTTACATTTTATTTTTCAACAATGTCCAAGAATGTTGGATTGTTCCCTTGTAAATTGAAAAAGTATTTCCTAATGGGATAGTGAAATTAGTTTCATAAAATCTTAGAGGATCCATATAAACTAAGGAAACACAGATTCAACATATTTTGGTTAAAAATCATCAAACCTATTTCATATCATGAACCACCTTGATTTGAGTGAGGTATGGTCAAGACAACAATGGTAAATAAAAGCGCTTTCGGGAGGCAACCTGATTTTCTAATGTTTTTTCTATATTTATTTATTGTTTCTAAGGGAAATCACACATCCCTATATATTTTTAAATTTAAATTTTATGCCTTGTGATTTCACTTTTGTAATTTTATTTTTGCAGGTTCATTAATCCTGGAAGGTAGGATAAAGAAGTAAGAGAAGATGTTTTAAAGATTTATACGTCTTGAAGGGGAATTACAAGTCATGAAAAAGTATAGTTAGAACCTGTACAACCAATGTTTTAAGAATCAATTTTAAATGGGATTAAGCATTTCAATTTTTTAATTATATGAAATATTACCCACATTTTAAAGGGTTTAGAGCATTAACTGTAAATTTCATAGCCTCACTTGATTCATTCTTTAATCAACAAAAATATGAGACATAAAATACCTTGGATAATTAACATGAAATGTATTTATATTTGTTTTTCAATAAATTTGAATGAGAAAAATGGGGAAAATAATTAGTATAGATAATAATCTGGATTAGAATTTGAAATATGTTGAGTCAGGGGAGGATGTTGGTCATTGTAATGGAAATGTTTCTGATATTGTTCCTTACTTTCAATGTATGTTGTTTTCATTAACTGATTAAATTATTAATAATAATTTCCATGATAATTTTTATCAATAATTCATCTCATTCTTGAGACATCCATTGAGACAATATTTTCCCATAATTCTATCGTACATTTATAGGAAAACTCGAGCATGTTTTCTTCTAGAAATTGTTTTTCATCTTATTGAATCTATGACTAAATAAAATCACTATTAAAATGATTGATACATTATTTTTTACTATCCCTTATCCTAATACTCTCCTTGCATTAATCAATTTTTAATCTCATAGAATCCATGAATAAACTTGTTAGAAAATGCGCCCTATTACTAGCCTATATTATAAAATCCTACCATAATCTAAATTTTTATAGGAAATTTAAATGTATAGTTCTAGGGGAGGAACAATATTGGGTGTACCGAGATGTAAATTGTTTTGGATATTTTTCTAGAGGATTTCTGTTTTGATTTGGGGAAGAGGCCATGTATTTTTCATTTTATTTTATTATTCACCTATCTTATTTTTTAAAAAAAAAATATATGAAAAATATTTGGTTATGCTTTGGGAAGATAAAAAATCAACAGTTTCCAGGGTGATGATCTTTTGACTCTATTTGGTTAAGTGATGGAAATGATATTAGTTTGAAGAACAACTTTTTAAAAAAAATACAGAAAAAATAGAAAAATAGGATGATTCATTCATTGCACTTACATGTAACATGATCCTACTTTTGATATTTTAGGGGTAAAAGAGAAATCAAATATGTAAAGGGATATTTTCAGTGATAATATCAATTATAATCATGAAAAAAACTTTAAAGTCAAACCTCATTTTTTATCATTACTTGATTTATATCATTTATCTTTTTTCCTTAATCCTCAGACTCATTTGAACTGTAACTGTGAAGACCCAATGATTAATTTTGATCTATGTCTTTAGATGGTAGAGGTGTTATGAAATAATATTGTAAGTTACATGTTTTGGTTGTATGAAATTAATTATTTCTACATTTTTACCTTGATAATGAGAATAAAAATTCATTTTATGTAAATTAAAAATGGGATAATTCTTGATAATGAATGGAAAAATGAGAATGGATGATTGAAAGGGCTTGGTTATTTCAAAAATGGGAAATTAAAATTATTTGTTGGTTTTTTTCATTAAAAATTAAGGTGTTTAATAATTCTATTGTCTTATGATTGAATAATTAATTTTCTATTTGATCAATTTATTTTTTTGAAATTGAATTTGAGGCATTGTATGGTGAAATTGCTTTGTAGTATTCTATGATTCAATCCTTGAAGACATGTATGAGTTAATGTGTAGGGGTATTTGATAGGTTTATTTCATGCATACATTTTATGGTATTTTAATGTATTTATTTTTTATTTAATTTAATAATCATTCTAAATATGGAATGGATTAAATTGTTTTGAATTTTATGGTAGGGAAGAATGAATATTTGGAAATTTAACCAAAAGTGATGAATTTACAATCCAAAAGACACTTCACAATAAGAATAAAGCTAAGTGGTGTGAACGAATATTTTTGAAGATAGAGAAAGATGGAACACCAGAAAAAGACTGATTACACATCATGTATTCGATTTACATGGTGTAAATTTTCCAAAATATGTTTTACTCAGGATAAGCCATGAATATTACATGTTGTGAAAGACAGTTACACAACATGTATTCCAATAACACAATGTGACTTTTTGAAGATGAGTTTTTTGAAGAGTAGACCAAAAATACCAACACCTTCTCATGGAAATAAATTCAAGGGTTACACGGTGTTAATGTACATTACATGACATGTTATTGTTGGAGAGCTAAAAAATAAATGTTGACATGAGTAAATTTTGATGAGATTTTCCAATATATTCAACCCTAGACCGCCCAACAATGGGAATCTAGTACTAGAGGAGTTGGAGCGATGTCGCACGATGGGGAAACACACAAACTGAGTGACACTACATATCTTTACTTTGAATAAGTTCAATACTGACATTCTTCTTTGTGAACCCATGGTGGTCATTCTGATCATTCCTAGAACGAGTGAGTAGTTTTTTTGTTCCAAGTGATGTGATTATAGGGGGATTGTTGTATAGGGATTATTTCTATCTATTGTTCTTGATTTTTATTAGTGAAACACTATTTATCAATTCGAAATTTACTTTTGTTCGTATTTCATGACCATTTCTATGTTATGATGAATATAATTTTATTATATAAATTAATTGGATTATTTTTTTGTATGATCATTATGTAACCTAGGATAGTTATGATTAAAAAATGTTTTGGATCACTTAGTTTTATGTTTTCACTATGTAAATGACCATTCCAAAGGTTAAATCACATTATTAGGGAAGTATACCCAGACCAAGGATCCTTGATGACCCAATTTTTACACCAAACCGAAATAAATCTATTATTAATTAAATCCATTGCACTCGAACCTAAAAATCACTAAACCTAACATGACTCATATATTGATTTTAATCTGAATACTTGGAGACATTTGTTTCATTCTTCAAATAGACAAAAAAAATTCAATTTCAATTTTTGTTAATTAATTTATAACATATGATATATCCTTGTGGGTTCCACACTCATACATACCAAGTATTATATTTTTAGTAGTTTTTAGAGATTAATAAATTATTAAATATGTGTATCCTCATGGGAATTAATGAAGCACTATGGGATATCCATATACAAGAATGTTCATAAACCATACTCCAAGATCTTGAACACTCATGCTCATCTCCAAAAGATATAATCTACTACCACCAAGATTCCTCCAACATGGATGAAAGATATTATTCATGAAATTTCTTCTATAACTCATCCCATGAGACTTTTAACTCTCTTGATAACCAAGATATAGAACCAAAAATGATTATATGAACCTATCAGATAACCGGTGTCTAAAGAAAAAAAATTCTCTTTCCACCCACGAATCATACTAAAATAAATCTCAATCTCCACTAGCCAATGCTCAATCTCTTTATTTGATAAAATCCACCCTACTTTATCATGTTGAAAAATGTGAAACTCATGTAATGTATTCCCATAATAATAATAATTATATGTGAGGTAAAGCCTCTTACAGTTGAATATAGAATCCTAACACACCTCCCTAACCTAAACCACCTGTAGATGATGACCAGTATCCATTTATACTATATTAAAGTAAACTCTTTAACATGAAAACATTGAAATTAATTTAGGGTCATTTTAATTTTATTTATTTTATTCTCCCAGAATAACCATATTTTAAAACAAATAACAATAACATGATCCATCTAAAATGTATAATGAAGCCTAAAGATTTTATATATAAATATTAATTCATTTTTTATGAATATTAATTCTATATCATAATAATAGATGGACTATAAAAGTAATAATTTTTTTTCGTTTGAGTTTAGATATATATTTAACTTATTTCATGATTTATCTTCATCATCTCTTAGAAATTTGTTTTTAATGAGTAGACTTTTTAGGCATAACCTAATAATACATTTCTTCATGACCTAAGGAAAAGAAAACATAATAAAGAGTGAGATTAGATTCTTAATTATGGTAAACATAAGAGATATCAGTAAATAATAATCATTTATTATAAGAAGATTATAAGGGTATGATAACAGGATAATTAATTATAAAGTATACACATAATAATTAAAAGTTCAATAATTTAAAGTCATGGAATAAGTATTTTTCATAATGAAATACATAAGTCATAGGATATCAGAATCAATAATAATAAATCATGATCTGTGAAAACATATCATAATAATAATACATAATTTCATTGAATTATCATAAACATTGAAAACCAACACTTTATTCAAGGCTCATTTTCATGACTATTATAGTAGAAACATCCCAATAGTGGATTGGCTTCACTCCCCATTCCATCATTTCCTTAGTCAGGGCTTGCTTCTATGATTGTCATAGTAGATATGATCCCTTACTGAACAATGTTCACTCCCAATTCTAGTTCATATTATCTAATGAGTCATAAATATTTACCCAATTCATTTAAGGTATATAAAATTTTCTTCTAACATAAAACATAATGAAAACTATATATAGAAGTGCTACACGATCATAACAACAGTCATAGTATAATAATATCATAACCCATAAAATAAAAATTGGTTTCATAAACATCTCATCATTACATAATCATACTCTATATAGGCCATGTATGTTTATGCAATTATGAATATATTAAACATTCTATCATAGATTAATTAAAATGTTGTAAATAAACATGTTTGATGAAATAATACTAAGAACAACACCATAATTATACATAAATAAAATTTCATTTTATCAAATGGTAATATCTCCAAGTAATAGAATAAATACATAAAGGATGTTTATATATATTATATATGTATTTTATAAAATTATTTACAATAGACTTTGAAAATTAAGAGAAAACATCAATTTTATTATGAATGTTCTCAAAACTAAATCTACTAGAAAATTGTAAAAAAAATCATTGTAAAACATTTGAAACATGTAAAGTAATATTCATGAGTAATAAAATACATCATAGTCTTAAAATCTCTTCTTGTTGTATAGGTTAAAATAAAACATTCATTTCAAACTTTTAAAATAATTAACTTGTGATTCGTCTATAAATTATTTGATAAGATTATATCTAGATATTTTTAAAAAAATTAAATTGTAGAAAAAATAAAAAATCCCATAAATATTTAATAGATAAATTATCCCATTAAATGTTTTTTAATAACAAGGACATGGAGGATAATGATTCCCGGCCCAAGAAGAATAAATAAGGCCCAATTTTCATAAAAATAATTTCTCAATAATTTTAATTAGTAATTAGAGTAAATTTTAAATAAAACAAGAAAAAATCTTAAATATCTCATGTAAGAATAATTATATGATGTTTAAAAGAAAATTATTATATAATTTCCCTCAAGGAAAATTTAACATCGATAATCCTGAAAATAAATGAGAATGTAACATAAACCCTTAAAACATTTATGTCATTGGAATCATAAAACCCATTAAATAAATAACATAAAATTGAAATTTAAATACCATTAATTTAAAGGTATTAATGATATAATTTATCTGTGGGGATTTATATAAACCATATAATCATAAATAAGTGCATAAAAAGAATCACTTCTAAATGAAAAATTATTGAGATGGAGAACCCCTATAATTCTGTAAATCTTTGAATCAAAACAAAAAAAATATAAAGACTTAGAAGAATTTGTAAATCACAATTATTTTAATTAAAATAATCTAAAAATAAAATAATGGGTAGTATATACATGAAAAAAAATAAAAAAGGGTTAATATGAAATATTTTTCATAGAAATAAAGGTGAGATGAGAACCCATTACCTTAAGTACCATCGTTCTTTGTATACATTAAAAAAATATTTATAATAAATATATATTTATTATTGATATATTAAAAAATTTAATCATAAATATATATATATTACTATATATTATTCCCTTATAATTTTTAATTACCCTTTGATTAACAATTATTCATTAAAATCATTATTCAAGTGAAAATTATTCTGTTTTCCATGCATTTTTTAGTTTGAAGGTTCTAGTACTTAAATAATTTACACTGTAAAAGAATCTCTATAATCACAATCATTTAATGAATATAATATTTTCTCATTATATACTCTTTTATAACCATCCATATAGGGTGGTGAATAAAAATAAATTACATCACTTCATGGAGGTAGTAGTCTGCATGCATGCCAGATTCAGGATTCCACTTTTTGATGGATAGAATGAAAGAAAAGGTAAATAATAATTAAACTTTATAGAATCATTATTGTATTATAAATATAGTATATATTCATTATGTCTATTCTAATTACAATACATGTAAAACAAAAATGAAAAATGAATCACATTTCTTCATAGAGGTGGTAGTACACACACACACATAAGCGATATTAACATTTTATAACATATCGGAGGGTAAGAATCTATACAATGTATTATATTTAAATTTTATTAATTATGTTACAAAAATAATATATATCCATTAAATACATCTATATAACCATCCATGAGATATAATTATGAAAAATAAAATACATCGATGCAAGGAGATGGTTATCTGTACGTACACATGAGAGATGCTTTTATTCGAAAAAGATATAATTGAGATAGAAAATGGATGTAACATTTTTTATAAATATGATTTTATCATATAAAATAAACTGATTTCATCATTTTAATATGGTTATTAAATATTTTTAATAGGTAGAAGAATAAATAGACTTAAATTTATATCGTGAGGATGATTGCCTCTTCTTTAAGAAACCTCATTTGGATATCTTATTATAGACCCTTGGGTATGTATTTTAAGAATAAAATAGAATTTTTATAGGGACGTTTTCAAGATATTTCTATAGTGTTTTCTAAATATAAGTTCCAAATAAGGTTTGAATAAGATAGGGGAGGATTTGCCCATTTTTAACTAAGATGATTGTCACACTTCTAATTATTAAGAGTATTAAAATATTTTAATATAATATTCATGTTAAAGTGGAACTAAATTAATTAATTTTGAATATGGTATGAGATATATTCTAAATCCATTTATAATATAATATTCATATAATTTTTTAGGTTAATTTAAAATGTATCAATTTAGTTCAACCCATCATTAATCCTTTTAACCTTTAACATAGTAATAAATTTTTACCTCATTTACTATTTATAATTACCAAAAATGAAATTAGAATAATTATTAAATAAAAAAATTATTATTAAAAATATTAGAACCATTTTAGGATATTAAATTTCTCTAACTAGTTCAAATTAATTTTAAAATAAGTGCGCAAAACACAATGAAATCCATTTTTACACAATTTTATTTCAAGCATAAAATTTTATTTATATTTATTCCAAATCTAGGAAATAACATTATATGATTGTTAATATATATTTTTAATATATTATATACAACATTCATTAAAATATTTTATCAATACCAATTAATTAAACGTATTAAGGAAAAATAATTTTTTCATGATGAATTAGTTTTCTTGGAAATATCACTTTTTTTACTTTCAAATTATTTTATCTCCATTTGTTACCAATTTACAATAAATTTATGAAATATTATTCTTTTTATACATTTAATAATATTATATTTCATCAAAATACTAGTTCATTAGTGATAAAAATACATAATATATTAAAAAATAAAATACTTTTTAATATTTCTATTTTTACAAAAAAACCATATGATTTTTAACATTTAAATTTTTGTAATTATTTCTGTGAAATTAATAAATTCATATTCATTATGGAAAAATTTTATAAATTATTTTTATTATCTAATTTTTCTGATCCATCCATACTAGTCCAATGTCTAAGAAATAAAATTTATATTTAATAATAATATTTCAATTCTATACCATCGATAATTTAAGATTAGTGTTTCATGGAAAAAAAATATATCAAACCCATTTAATTTATTTATTCTAAAATGAATCTAAAACAATTAAGTTTTTACACTCTACCCCCTTTGGAGAATTTTTCCATCAATATTCATTTTCTCAAATGAAAAAAATTATGTTGTTTTTTCTTCATGTCCTTATTTTCCCACATAGATTTTTCAAATTTATGGTTTATCCACAAAATATAGAGTAGGTGAGTGGTTTTGTTTCTACAATACATTATCCTTATGATAAAATATTTCTAATAGTTGGTCCTTATAAGAATGATATTTCTTTTATTTTATGACCTAAAATCTTTTTTCATGTAAGGTATCATGTTTGCACTTCCTCCAAATAGATACATAAAACATATCGTGAACTTAGGCAAGGTTCAAAGTAAGCATTAAGAGATAAGATTCCATACTGATACAATCAATAATCTCATAAGGTCTCATTTATCTAGGTCATTGCTTTCTTTAATTTCTAAATAGTATCACTTTCATCCATGGAGATATTCAAAGTCACACCATATCACCATCATCAAAATATAGACCTCTTTAATGATTTCAAACATAATGTTTTTATTGAATCTGAGAAGTCCTAATTTGTTTTTAAATATATATAGGCATATATTCCATTTCCTCAATTAGATCAAGTCCTACTAAATTTATTTCTCTAACTTCATCCCAAAATTTTGGAGTTCTGCACTTCTTGACATAGAGTGATTGATTAGGAGCCATCTAGATACTAAAGAAAAGATATTATTGTAAGAAAATTAAACCATTGGAATGTTTTAATCCATATATCCTTTTAAGTATATATAGAAATATCTCAAAATATCTTCTAGGGTTTAAATGATTATCTCAGAATGGTTGTATGTAGAAAGATGATATGTCGTGTTAACTATCAACTATGTATTCAAAAATCATTTAATATTTCTCCAGAACATTTTAGTAGTCCATTTATCTCGATCATAAACTGTAGAGTTGTAATTGATATTATTAATATTTTAATAATTTATTAGATACTTCCTTTACATATTTTATATGAAATGAGCATAATTTGAGTGAATTATTAATGTTTAAATATTAAATATAATTTTAGAGAACTATTTGAATTCATCCAGATTCTAGTCTGTTTAATGTTTTTATAATACCTATCACACTAATGATCCAAATAGTATGGTTCTTATTTTTTTGTATTCCTCTTTCAATATAAAACATTTCATTAGAAGGGATCATGGGTCAATTCTTCCATATAAAGGGTCATATATACAACACAAGAAGACCCAAAGAATTTGTAATGAAACTGGACCAGCTATAAAGATTGAATTACTAGACTCAATCCAAAATTCCAAATTCCTTTATTCTCCTAAAATGTTCATGGGACAATGTAAGGTGTCTTGGATAAATATTTTAAGGCCCAACTCTAAATACGAGGGTTCCAACTGATTCATTTAATCTCAGCCCGCCATTCTGGATGGGAATTAAAATTAGTAAAGTATTCAGGACATGTCTTCTGATCTAGTCATCACATAAAACAGAAATTTTTCATTGTGAAATAGGAGATATAGGTGTCCAAATTTTTTGATGAAATCATTCATATTTTAAGGCATATTCCTATTCAAAAATAAATTCACAATTCTTCCATTGAAAAAGAATTGATAGAAATGGAATGTTTAACATTGTTTAACAAAACCGCCATAACATTGGATCCATAAGTCCAAATGACTCCAAATTGTGAGCTAAGATGGCCAAAATTAATATCTAAAACTTTTAGTAAGATTATATCTCTATAGTTTTCTTTATAAATATCCAAATTGGCAATGGAAGTGGAGAGACATATTTGGAATGAAAATAGTCCACCAACTTAGGCTATTAATACAAACCCCCCTTCTCCTTGAATATTGTTGGAATTTCAGAAGAGAATAGAATCAATTGGCATGAACAAAGCCTTGAAAAATTATTGGGAGTACATTCCATAGTCATTCTTTCACATGAGAGACCCTTCCTCCTCTCCTTGATTTCATTTACTTTTGTGTTCTTCTTTGTTGTAATCTTGTAAGTCTTTGTTTTTGTAATTCTATTTTAATGAAAGTTTCCTCTTATTCATCTATTATTATCATCCACATTATGTTAAATAATATTAGTGGTCTTAAAATGGTTTAAATATAGTTGAATCTTGTTCCCTTATTGTGCTTTCTCATTCAATCTAAATTTAGTATTTAATTCCATTCACTGTTTGTGTGTGTGTGTTCGACGTACAACTCATTTCTAATCCATTTATTTTTTTTAACTTATTAATTCATCATCATAAATTTATAAAAATATTATTAAACAACCAAATGGATTAGTATCTCTAATTGGGGTGAGTTATAATTTAGGTATGTTAAGCGATTGAGAGCTTTTTCTCAATAAGTATTCTTTAATTTAACATTGTGTATGTTAAACATAGAATGTCATGGATTAATGACATGATTTGTTTAATGTCTGGTTTACATGGATTATTGGAACCATAAATACACTACCATAAAAAATATCTTATTTAGATTATAACCCTAAGATAAGATAAGGCTTGGATTAAAGCCTTAACACTTAGTAATTCCAATCAACAATATCTTGTGAAGTGGGTGTTAATTTAAATACAATATAAAGCAAAGATCAAGGATATCATAACCTTAATTACCTAATAATGAACTCACCCCAATATTTACAAATTTGATAAATCAATATTAATCAATCAACCATATCACAAGCTCTGCAAACAAACCCCTATATCAAAATAAACTCAACTAAAAACAATCGACTATTAAAAAGTATCATCGCCGAGGATTCGACCCGAGTGATACTATAAACATTAGCAAAGCACCGGACCCTTGACCAGTCGATAGGAAAAAATTGAACATGCTTTAAAATGGTTCCATTTCTTGGGATGGTGCAGTTAAATAGTCGTTAGTTTCTAGTTATTGTAAAAAAACACACACAAAAACAAAAAATTGAAAAAAATTGAAATAAAACACAAAGAAAAACCCGACTTCTCATAAAAATCATAAACTGAAAAAACATAAAGAAAAACCTGTCTTTCCCTTTCTTCTAACATCTTTCTGAATTCCCTCTATCCTCTTAAAAATCCCTCATATTTTTTTGACCCTGAAATTAAGCTGACACTTTTCCAACTTAGGATGAACATAAGAGATAATCAACTCATTCATGAACTTATCCTTATCCAACCAATGGAATTAGATATGGCCAATCCTAGGGAACAAAAACTTAAAGAACTTGATGCCCCTAATATGAATTACCAACATATTGGTATTCAATATCCAAATATAAAGGCTGAATTTAAACTCAAATCAGGTTTGATTCATCTTCTTCCTTATTTCCACGGGCTAGCCGGTGAGGATCCACATCTCCACCTTACAGAGTTCCATGTGGTGTGCTCTACCCTGAAGCCTCAAGGGGTTTTGGAGGAACAAATCAAACTCTGAGCATTCCATTTCTCCCTATATGAAACTACTAAGTCATGTATTTACTACCTCCCTTCTGGTTCCATAACCGCATGGAATGACATGAAGACAACCTTTTTATAGAAATTCTTTCATGCTTCTCGTACTGCTTCTATCTGAAATAAAATGAATGGTATGCATAAATTCCCCAATGAATCACCCCATGAATACTGGTAGAGGTTCAAAAATCTTGTTGCAACCATCCCACACCAACAAATCCCTAACTAACTATTTATCCAATAATTCTATGAGGGGTTATTGGCTATGGAGAAAACCCTCATTAATACAGCAAGTGGCGGTGCTCTTGTTGATAAAACTCCCAAAGCTACAAGAGATATAATAAGCAACATGGCTACAAACACACCACAATTATATACTCAAGAACATGCTCAAGTAAAAAAATCCCAAGAGAATCAATCTGTAGATCCCAACAAGATGACCGAGTGGATGAGTGAATTTATAGCTCTTGTGAAAAAACTAGTTGTGGTGGCCAAAGCCCCTACCTCATTATCTCCATAATCTCTATTCCCTAGACCAATAAAAAGCTATAAAATCTGTAGATCCCCATCTCATCCAACTGACACATGTCTTTGACTTTGAGTTGATCAATCCAATTCATCCAGACCAATGGATCTCAATGCATCATATGCTCAATGGAACCCTAACCCGCAACAATCAAGTCATTTTGTTATAAACTTTAACAAACCCATTCTGAACCCTTCTCTTCTAAATATAACCCTAACATGAGATATGGGAATCCCATTTCTCATCCCCCTCAATACCATCATAAAAACCCAAACCAATTCCAATATGGTCAAATAGTTGGTAACTTCCCACAACCTTACCATTTGGTTCCTCAACCTCAATGAAACAATCCTCCACTTGGATTCCACTATCATAGAGAGCCTTCCCAATTCCCAAACCAATACAATCACTTTCCCAAGAACCAAAATCAAGGAAATCCCAATTCGAGACAAGCCTCTTCTTCCAAGAAACCGAGGAAAAGTGTAGTGGAAGATCTTTCCTCCTTCACTTGTTCCAGCCTTAGAAATATTGGAACCCAAATTGGTTAAATTACATCCCACATTAGTCAGCAGCAACCATCCAATTCTTCCCAACTCCCAACTCAACCATTACCCAACCCCAAGGGTAATGTAAGTGAAATTTCACTTATATCAGGGAAGAAAATTCCTCCAACCCTCCTTTAAATGTTGACCTAGAAAATGAAAGGAAAAGGAAACTGGAAAAGGAACCTAAATCCATTCCCTCACCTCCTTCTATTACACTTAGGAATCCAATTTCGTTTCCTCAGTCCATTTATATTCCAAAGAAGTCCTTTTGAACCTGATCCTGAAATACTTGACATTTTTAGATGTGTTAAAGTTAACAATCCACTCTTAGATTCCATAAAACAAATCCCTACGTATGCCAAGTTTCTTAAGGAATTGTGCACCCACAAGAGCCAGCTTAGGACCTTCGAAAATGTTTCCACCCAATAGTCTATTCCCATAAAGTGAAAAGAACCAGGGACCTTTATGGTTTCATTATGAATTAGTAGTTCCAAATTTTATGATTCACTCATAGACCTTGGAGGCTAAATGAATGTCATTCCCAAATCCATCTTCTTCATCCTTGGTCTATGTCCTTTACACCCAATAGGTTTTGTCATCCAATTAGACAATTGAAGCATAGCCAGTCTTGAGGTAATAATTAAGGATGTCCTTGTCCGAGTCAATGATCTTATGCTCTTAGATGTCTTCTATGTCCTTGACATGGAAGGTGAGACAACTTCTTTCCAATCTCCTCTAATTTTTGGAAGACCATTACTTATGACATCTAAAACCAGAATTGATGTCCATGCAGGCATCTTATCAATGGAATTTGGTGACCAACTGGTCAAGTTCAGTATTTTTCAATCCATGTGATACCCATCAGGGAATCAATATGTATTCTCTATCCATGCTTCCAAAATTTTCTTTGAGAGTGTCTTGAATCCCAATCCATCATATTATTCTAGTTCTACTAATAGAGGATTTTGTTAATATTTCTTTCACATTAACCAAGTCATAAATGGAGAAGTTGATGTAGACATTACAAATGAAAACTCCATTGATCTAAAGGATCTTGAAAACTCTTTGGAATCCAAACTCACATATGGCCTCTATTGCTCCAACATGGACGGTAATGTGGAAAACGAACAAGCATGTTTATTTTTTTTATTCAAATCAGATTATCCATCATTCATCATTTCATATCCATGATTCCGAAAATTCTGTTATTTGTGAGGTGAACCCTAGACCAATGTGTTCATATTGTCCCGATTGTAGTGATATTTGTGATATTTTCTCCCTAATTAATAATGTGAACATTGAAGATGTTGAAATTGACCGTTATTTGGAAAAGAACATTGATATAAAGGATAATAAAAATTTTATTCAGTCTTATGACTCCACTGATCCTCATTACTCTACATCAGTAAGTGGTGAAATAAATGCGTCAAAAACAATTGGGATCTCATACTCTGGTTTCATGTCATCCTAACCTTACATAAATGAACCATCAGAATTTAAGTATCTTCCTAAATTTATGGGCATAGAAAACTGAATTTTTTTGGAAAACATCATTCCTCAAGTTGAATACCAAAGGGGGGATAACCATATTCTCTTTCCACCCCCATTTAATTGCAAGCACAAAATCAAGGAAGGGGAGAAATTATCCAATGAACAATCATACATCCCAAAGGGGAAATGTTTCTGGAATAACTCTAGAGTTGAGAAAATATAATGTCCACCATCGGACTATGGGTAGTCCCCTGCAACTATCCAGCTATATATAAAAAAATGCAGTGCTTCTTGGGATGCAACCCATGTTTTCTTTTATTTTTATGAAATTTTCATTTATTTTTAGTTTTTCATTAGCTGAATACTGATTTTTTTAGGTAACATCCCACATGAACCACCTCCACTTCCATTGACCCACCACTAGATTGAGATGGAAACCCACTAAACCTTAACCAAGGGGTACCTATTTCCCTTTAACTTATCTATCTTTCTCTATTTCTATCTCTCTCTTTCTTCCTCTCTCATTTTCATTTTTTACCACTTTCCATATCACACTTTTTTATTTACTCTTTCTCTTTTATGTGGGTGTGTCTTTATAAAAAACAAAAAAAAAGAAAAAAAAGAAAAAATATCATTTAAAAAAATATATGAAAAATAAAGAGTCGTACTTACTCACCTTTCAATTTTCAAATTTTGTCCAACCATTTTGGGGAGTCAAAAAAATAGTTTCATCTCTAAAAATTTGTGGTTTATTCATAAATTTGGATAAAGAATATTGTGAAAAAACCAAAAAAATATGAATGATCAATTTTTGATTTGGAAAATGATTTTCCAAAACTATGAGAACTAATATTAGCTTCCATTCTAAGGCCACCAATGTCCATATATTCAAAATGTGTGTTTTTCACCCCCATTTGAGAGTGTTGAGTTTGTGGACAATTGATCTGAATTTTATACTTTTGTGTGCATTAATATGATAGAGGTGTTTTCTGAACCCCATGAGAATTATAATATCCAAATAGCCTCCCATTAACCATACATTAATCCTCATTTTGAAATCCCCCTTGAGCCTATGAAAACCTTTTCTTTGTTAGCCACATTACAAGCCCAATCCTTTATCCCACCTAATATCAACATGTATTTTCATTGCATAATTTTTTTGAAATTTATGTGTGGGGGTGGGGAATGGATTTCATTTTTTGGGTTCCCTTTTATTGATTTTCAACGAGTTACCATATTCCTGAGGGCAAGCATCCATTTTAGTGTGGGGAATAGGTTTTCCTTTAGTGGGGTTTCGGAATGTATATATGTGTATCTTGTACAAATGATATCCAAAAGTGTGAAAAAAATATAAAAAAATCAAAAAAATAAAAATATGAAAATAAGAATGGGTTCTGTCTTGGGTGGGTCGAAAATCACTCTTCCTTAACCTTTGATCTTATTATAACTATTACAATTAGTGTCTTGAGGAGATCAATCATGGGTTGGGATATGAGTGTGAGATCTAATTCAAGTTCAACTTTCAAAAAATACCAAAAAATGAACACTTATGTCAGTGGGATAAGTTTTGTGGTTTATTAATATTTCATCTTCTTATCCACATAAAATTTCATTCATCTTTTGTGTCTTATTTCATGTTTTCATTCCCTCATAAATATTTGTTTTCATTTCCTTTCATGTCTCATTTCTAAAAAAATGTGCATTGCTTTTTCCATGTTTGTGTTTTACCCACATTTTCCTATCTTTTGGATAAAATCTTCCTATCATCCCATAGCCACAGAAAAAAACCCCTAAAAAGACCTCTTGATTTTTGATCACTTTGGATAGGGAGTGGAACCTAATATCTCTTACAAACTCTAAGATTTTCACTTTTGGTTGGTGATTGGGTGCATCTCTATAAATTAATTTTACCATCTTGAGAGGAGTAAGTTTTGTGTGCCACTATTTTCCATTTATAAATTTGAGCATGAAAAAATGAATTATTTTTGGAACATTATTTCTATAACAACTTGTGGTGGACTTCGATATGGATGAGTTAAATTGTCTAAACCTCACCTGATTGGGGAAAACAAAATTTTATTATTTTTTGGTGAGTGAAAATGATTTTGTAATGGTTTTATATTTATTTCACATGAGGACATGAACAAGTCGTAGTGTGGAGGATTTGATGTTATTAATATTTTTAAAATTTAATATATACTCCCTTTGTAGATTTTATATGAAATGTGCATAATTTGGGTAAGTTATTAATATTTAAATATTAAATATAATTTTAGAGCACTATTTGAATTCATCCATATTCAAGTATTTTTAATGTTTTAATAATAACTCTCAACCAAATGATTTAAATTGTATGAATATTTTTTTTGTATGATTCCTCATTCAATACAAAAAATTTCACTAGAAGGGATCATGGGTCCATTCTGTCATATGGAAGGTCATATGAACCACACAAGAAGACCCAAAGAATTTTTTATGAAACTGGACTAGCTATGAAGATTGAATTACTGGTCTCAATCAATAATTCAAAATTATTTTATTCTCCTACAATGTTAGTTAGACAATATAAGGAGTCTTATATAAAATTATCAAGGCCCAAACCTATGAACAAGGGGCCAAAATGATTCATTTAATCTTAGCCCTCAATTCTGGCCAGGAATTAAAATCAATACAGTATTCATGACATCTCTCTTGATGTATTCATCCAATCAAGCTGATATTATGTAGTGTGAAAGAGGTGATATAGGTGGCTGGTTGCGTTGAAAATATCATTTGTATTTTAAGGAATATACATATTAAAAAATCCATTCACATTTCAGACATTGAAAAAGAATGGATATAAATGTACAGTTTAACTTTGTTTAATAAAACCCCCATAACATTATATCCATAAGTCCAAATGACTCCATATTTTGAGAGACATCGAAAAACATTAATATCTACAGATTTTTAGAAGAGGATATCCCGATCATAATTTTTCTTAATAGTCAAATGGGCGATGCAAGTAGAGGGACATATTTAGAATGCGAACAGTCCACCTCCTTGGGCTATAAATACAAAATCCTCTTATCCAGGAATATGGTTGGAATTTAAGAAGATAGGATCATCAATTGGCATGACAAAATCCTTGAACAAGGCTTGGTAGGACCTTCCATACCCAAGTTTTCACTTGATATACCCTTCCTCCTCTCTCTTTTTTCATTTACTTTTGTATTCTTTGTTGTAATCTTGTAACTCTTTTTTTTTGTAATTCTATTTTAATGAAAGTTTCTTCTTCTTAATCTATTATTCTCATCCACCTTCTATTAAATAATATTAGTGGTCTTTAAATGGTTTAAATACATTTGAATCCCATTCCCTTATTGTGCTATCTCACTAAATCAAAATTCAGTATTTAATTCCCTTCACAGTTTGTGTGTGTGTGTGTTCGATGCACAACTTTTTTCTAATCCCTTTATTTTTCTTCACATAGTAATTCATTATCATAATATTATAACCAGATTATTAACCACCCAAATGGACGAGTAAATCTCTCATTGGGTTGATTTATAATTTAGGTATGTTAAGTGATTGAGATCTTTTTCTCGATTAGTATTCTTTAATTTAACATTGTGTATGTTAAACATAGAATGTCGTGGATTAATGACATGATTTGTTTAACATGGGGTTTCCATGGATTATTGGAACCATTAAAACACTACCATATAAAATATTTTATTTAGATTAGAACCCTAAGATAAGTTAAGGCTTGTATTAAATCCTTAACACTTAGGAATTCCAATCAATGTTATCTTGTGAAGTGGGTGTTAATTTAAATACAATATAAAGAAAAGCTCAAGGATATCACAAGATTAACTCCCCAATAATTAACTCACCACAATAATTATCAATTTTTTTAAATCAATATTAATCAATCAATAATTTCATAAGCTCTATATACAAACCCCTCAATCAGAATACAATCAACTAAAAACAATCGACTATTTAAAAGTATCATCGCTGAGGATTCGACCCGAGTGCTACTACACACATTAGGAGAGCACCAGAACCTTAACTAGTCGATAGGCGATGATTGACCGCGCTTTCAGTAATCCAGGAAACCTTACCATATCTTTAATGGATATCCTAGAGATGTTATCAAGAAATAATTCTTCACTTATAGTAATGAAATGTGTTGATTTTGTAAGGTTATTAACTACAACACAATTAACATTATAGTGTTTAGATGTTCATGGGAGTTCAATGATGAAATCCATTGTGATTTTTTCACATTTCTATCTGAGTATGGGTAATGGTTGTAACAACCCCTTATACTTTTATCTCTAATCCTTAACTTACTAATATAATAATAGTTGAGAAAAAAATAGTAATATCCCTCCTTATGTTTTCCCACCAGAAATACTCTTTTAGGATCCTTATTCATATGCATAATTCTAGGATAGATATATAATGATGTAATTTGAACCACATCCAATAGCCCCTTATTCAATTTTTTTGAAGATACATATAGTGTCCCTATATTTTCAAACATTATCATTGTATAACGTTTTCGAAATAATTAAAACATTATACAAATAGACTCCCAAAGACCATACTAGTCTAGCGACTTTTGAAAAATGGAAACGCAAAAACTGATATATAGGTGAGCTACATTTTCTCTCACGAGGTTATTTTTGACTATAAACCTTCTTATCAATATCAAACATAATATATATCTTCATAAAATGGGGAAGGAAACATAAAAATGGGTGATCTCAAATACTCAGTAATAGTAAACAAGGGATATATGTAATTATAATCATGAGCTTAAGGGTATGAGAACATGTCCATGACAATAAAAGATCATACATTTTATATCAATGATCATATAATTTAATCATGGAATAAATCATGGTAGTTCACAAGACATGAATCATAATAAAATACAGAACATAATTAATGAACGAATAACATAGGGAAAAAAGAAATTGTGGAAGACACATAATCATATATTATGATTCATATAGTATCTAAGTCATCACAACTAAGACCATCTTGGTAGTATGGGTTCACTGCACATACCATCTTGGTAGTCATGGTTCACTACCATGGAAATATTAGTAGCACAATTTCACTCATCATACCATATTGGTAGATAAGGTTCACTACCATTCTCATCTTATTAGTTATGGTTTATTCCCAAGACCATTTTAGTCTATCTCATGAGAAAAAAATATTTACCTAATGCATTGCAGGGAGATACAGGTCACACCAATCTCATAATGAAATCATACATACATGTGGAACATGATAAAAAATAATCATATCATAACCCAAGAAATGAAAAGTGTATTATAAACATGTATTTATATCATAACCTATGAAAAAATATGGGTTTCATAATCATTTCATCATAAACATAAAATGTGAAAAGAAGTGGGTTTCAAAATCATATAACCCAAGAAAGAGAAACGGTTTTCATGAACATCAAGCCATAAATACATAATATATTCATAGAATTAATATGAATGGAAAAATTGAATAATTTCCCCATAAAGGAATGATTAGAACCAATGGATTTTATCTAAGTGGAAATAATTTTGAATGATCTTTTAAAAACATTTCTTGAGTAAAATATCTTTTCTGCATTGAAAAACACCTTCTAAAACAAAAAAAACATTTTAAAACCAAATTCTTTGAAAATAAATTTTGAAACTTATAAAGGAAGCATTAAAAACTATAAAACTTTTTTTAAAATCCCTTTTCCTTTAAAATGGGCTTCAAAGATATTTCAAAAACATTTTTTAAAACATTTTGGAAAACATGGTTCTTTAACACAATATATTTCCACCCGAAGAGAGAGATGATTATATTTTACTTAAAACATTTTCTTAAGTACTAAATAGTGGGTAAATGGTACTAATACTTGAGGTTATATTTAATAACCATATTAGAAGAAATTTCATGAGTGTTCATATGATATGGATCATAATATTTCATCATAAAAAGCGCAAACATAAGCAATCATGATAGGTAATGAGATTATTTCTATAGACTCTTTTAATTTGGTATCTCAGAATCAAACTCATAATGTTAAAAAATGAAATTAAATTAAGCTTAATATATAATTAAAATAATTATATTCATAATATATCTTTTAAAATGGAAGTATATATACCTCAAAAATAATTTATGATCATAACAAAAGATGAGCCCGACGAATGAAAATTGTGACAAAAATATTTTACCAATTCGGGAACTTTTGAATCATTTACCCCATGAAATAAAGATCATAGAATGTATATATAAATAAAAATATATTTAAGTATAACAATAATTTAATACATCCATGGACAGTATACACACAATATAAAAGGAATGGGTGGCGAATGAAGCATGTATCTCATATAAATAAAAAGTGAGATGGAATCCCCTTACCTTGTGTCGTGAATCTCATAATAATCATTAAAATCACCTGTATAAAAAATATATATTTATTATCAATATTTTACAGAACCATATCCTTATATCTAATACCTTATATGGTTTGATTATGACCTTATATTACTCACTTTTTAACCATCCTATATTAAGGTTTCAGTTCAGATAGTATTCACTTTCTTCTTCGCATGTGTCTTAATTGTTATATCATTAGTATTTATAATTATATCCCAATTTTGGAATGTAAAAAAAGATATAAATATCATTTATATACAATATTATTAATTATAATAATCTTTTTAATTTGAATTATGTAATTAAATACACTATTCATAGAGATGATAAGTCGTACTTGCGCATGAACGGTATTTTCTATTTTTATTATCATATTGAAAGAAAGAAAGAAAATGAAATATATTTATATATGTATATAAAATAATTTAAGTTGAATTATAAGGTAATATATATAATATAATTTTACTAAACCCATCTTTAATACATTCCATGTAGGTTTGAACGAATCACATCACTTTGAGGGGGTGACAATCCACACTTCCTAAAACAAATTTTTTTTACCCAATGAAAAGAAAACATATATGTGTTGTAAAAGTAGTAAATAATCTTAAATAAATAATAAATATAATATGTAACATATATAAATATAGTTTCCATAATAATTTCCAACATGAGAGGCGGTAAATGAAAAATTAACAACCATCATTATGTGTGGTGGTAGTTCATCGTACACGTAAACAACATGTTTTTTACCCATTTAATAGAGGTCTGTGTAAGAGTAGGTTGAAATCGTACCATAAAAAACCTAGTATATTTATTATACAGTTTTTTGATAAAATCATGGAATAAAAAAAGTGGAGGAGGTGGAGAAAGATTAAAATGAAGTGAGCTTGAGAGAAGGTGTTTCCTCTTAATCGGGTAACCCCTTTTTTGTGCCAAACGGATTCCTAGGAAGACTTTATTACCAAAAGGAGGATTCAAGGATGAAGGGAGGTATGTTGGGAAGTGGTTTGGGCAGATCCTGGCTGAACCTCAGTGGTTTTATAGGTTTGGATAATAGGTTGAGGTGGTATCCTTTTATAGGGACGGAGGAGGGGTACTCTTGTAAATATTTGAAGAGAGAATTCCACCGATGATTTTCATATTGAAAGTTGATACAATAATAACCCCACATAGATAAAAGTGTTTATATTGTTGATATATAGCCATAAAATGGATCTTTCACTAGTTTCTAGGTCATTTTGGGCCTTAATGTTCTGGTTTAGTCCCTTATTTAGCTTAATTTTACCTATGTCGATGTCATTAATTTTAAGTAATTTCACTAATGTTTTTAAAAAAGACTAATTTGAACTTATTAGAAATTATAAATTATTATGATTCCAAGTATGGAATAAATTCGTCCAAATTCAAATAGCATAAGGGGAAGAAATTAATTTAAACTTAATCCCTCTGGAGGGATGATAATACTGGGTTTTAAAGTAAAAATGATCAAAAGTTTCCTAATATTTTATATCACATTTCAATGTGAAATTGGTTACAATGACCAAAATTAGATTAATTTATAAAAATATTATCTAATTATCTTTTTAAAACAATTTAAAATATAATTTAACCTTATAAATAAATTAGATGAAAAAAGTTTTGAATTAAAATCTGGTATTTCTCACTATTCATCAAAAAAAGATGTTTATCAGAAATAACCAAAAAATTCAACTTAAGATAATTAAAAAACATAAAATTAAAAAATGATGACTGATTTATAAAATAAAATTTCTAAATTTTTATAAAATTCATTTTATTATTGTTTACTGAAGTACATTAAATCTAGTTCATTCGAGAGAAATTTAATTTTAAACAAATAAGAACTTTACTTAAAATCATATCTTTCATTATCAATACTATTTATTTATATAAAACAATTATAAACAATATTTGAATTTTTTTTATTACAATTCATATAACTATGTTTAATAGATAGGTTATAATTATTTCATTTAAATAATTATAAGAATAAAATGATGTTTTGTAGCAACATAAATTCTTCTTTTAATGTTCTCCAAGTCGATGTTATGTGTAAAAAATTCCAAGTTGATGTTTCATTTAATTTACTCTGAGTTTATGTCCCATGTATCTTATGCCAAGTTGGTGTCATGTAACACACTCTAAGTTGGTGCTGCGTGAAAGGAATGTTTGACATAGTTAATTTTAAGAAATAAATGCAAATTTAATTTATTCAAGAAAAAAAGTCCATAAAAACTCAGGGTGTTACGTTTTACCCCCCCTTAAAATGAATTTCTCCCCTATAATTCATTATTCAGGTAAGAAAAATGAGGATACTTTTGCTTCATAATATCCTCAAGTTCCCACGTAGCTTCATCTAATTAGTGATTTCTCTACAATACATTTACCAGATAAGTGTTATTGTTTTGTAGAACTTTTATTGTACAATATATAATTTAAATAGGTTTCACTTCATAAGCGTGATCCTACTTTAGAAGTATGGACTCTAAGTTCAGTACATAATATGGGTTAGGTATTTACTTCATCAAGAGGGATACATGGAACACATCATGGACTTGAGAGTTATTTGGAGGAAGTTTCATGTGATAGGATACCATCCAGATATGATCAAGAATCTTATAGGGACCGATATACATAGGAATTAGCTTCCCTTTATTCCCAAATCTCATAAATTTCTTCCAGGGTGAGATTCATGTAAACAATTTTTTCCAACATCAAATTATAGGTCACAACTATGGTTCTAATTATAACGTTTCTACCAACTTTGAGCTACCTTGTTTTGTTTTTGAATGGTTCTAATCACATTGACCATTTCTTCAACAATCTCAGGTCCCAATAGCGTTCTTTATCCAACTTCATCCAAGCACATTGAAGATCAAAATATCTTCCCATAGAGTGATTCATACGGTGCCATATGAATGCTTGAGTGAAATTTATTGTTGTAAGAAAACTCAACTTGCGGAAGGTTGTTTCTGACGCTTTCACTGGGCCATGAATATTTCTATGGAGGATGCACTGATTTTTTCCCCGCATTCTTACCTTCCAAAGGTGGGAGGCATCCGTTGCTTGTTCAGGGACATTTTCTCCATGATCGAAATGGGATAATGGGATGTCAGTTTCTCCTTCCGTGGATTAATCCTTGGAACTCGTTACCTAGTTTGGGTCTCCCATAAAGATCAATTCATTGTTTGTGAATCTCATTTCTGGTTCCATATCTTTGTGGATGATGATTAGTTACGCTGCTTCTATCTGAACATTCCAAGGGGTCTTGATAGGATAACAACCTTCAATCAGAGTAGGTGACAACATTAGGCATGTAGGGGCATATCTGGATGCATGGACATTGGAGAACCTGTATTCTTCCTCATAAGAGGGCATCTCAAAGGTGCAGAACATGAGGCATCCCACTTTGGTCGTGGGGTATCATATTTGGAGGCATGTATCTGTGTTTTTCCTCAGCTTTCAGTGTTTATCAAGGGGTTTGTAAGAAGTTTAACATCTTGCAGACATGGTTACGACAAAGGAATGTCTTCCGAGGTTCTCCTTAGGCATCTCATGTTTAACAAGGGGTAGGTCATGAGTTTAACGTCTTGTGAAGACGGTTATGCCAATGGCGTATCATTCGAGGTTTTCCTTAGGATTCTCATGTCTAACACGAGGAAGGTTTGTGAATTTAACTTCTTGCTAAGGCAGAATGAGAGTGATCAGAACATCCCATAGAGATGGATCAGATTGGTACATCCCTAGGATGGAACACCTAGAAGGTTTACCATATGGATAGATCAGAACGCCCAATGGTGATGGAGCTGAGGTAGTGTGTCCCATAAAGGGGATATGTCACACCGTAATGGCTGACCTGAACACCACTGAGGGCAGACCAGGGATAGTGTACCCTAGAATGGGGGACACTAAATGGATACGTCAGAATGAATAATGAGAGAGGACCCAGGGTGCTGTGTCCCATAAAGGGAAGATGTCACACCATGAAGGCTGATCTGGACACCACTGAGGGAGGATCAGGTTGAGTGCACCCCAGAATGGGGGACACTAGATGGATAGGTCATAACACCCAATAAGAGCATACCCAAGGCGGTTCATCCCATAAAGGGGAGATTTCACACCAACAAGGTTGACTTGGACACCACTGTGGGTGAATCAGAGATCTGGGTCCTAGCTAATGGGACTATAATGGCTTATTGTCGAATGGGGAACACAGTAGCTTACCGTCGGTTACTGAATACAATGGCTCACTACTGATTGGGTGTAATGGATTACGGCTGACTAGGGTTCCAATGGCTTAATATCGATTGGGGATCACAACAGATTACCATCGATTGGGGATAAAACAATGGTTTATCGTCAATTGGGGTTAACAACGGCTTGTCGTTGAATGAGGATCCAACGAATTACCGCTATTTGGGGGTTGAACCTCAGGGAGGCTTCCTATGTACCTTGTCTGGGGTCAATGATCAATTCCCATGTAGTTCAAATGGATACAATTTAGCATCATGTGGGATGAAAATCAGACATACAGTTTAATGTCATGTGGGATGAGGGTGGACCAACGTGAAGGGGTAGGGTCAAGTAGGTTTTGGGCTTGAACCTCAAGGAAGACTTCTAACTACCTTTCCTTGGAAAGGATCAAAGTCCACATAGTTCAAGATGGTTTGGTGAATGGATTTGAAGTGGGGTGGGACCAATAGTTGTTGGGCTTGAACTTTAGGGAGGCTTCCTACTTACTATTCCTTTGTACGGATCAAAGTCCCCGTAGTTCGGAAGAGTTTGGTGAACCAATGTGAAGGGTTCAGGATGAATAGGTGTTGGGATTGAACCTTAGAGAGGCTTCCTACATACCATGCCATAGAACGGATCAAATTCCATGTATTTCAGGATGGTTTGGGTCTTATACTCTAGGGCGGTCCTAAGAGGATGTCATGGTCACTTTTTACTCTAAGTTCATGTGAGTCATGCAAGGTGTGAGAAACAAGAGAAAAAAATCCGGAAAATTGTGGTTAAAAGGTGCGGACAGGAAGGGTGTTGAATGGGGTTTACACATGGACATTTCCTGAGTGATTCTAAGGAGTGGAAACAGTGGATAGGACTTATGCATGGCAGCTGCCCAGGTGCCGCTAAGGAGTGACAACGGTTGATGGGGAATACACATGGAATGTCACAAACCAAATCTGGTCTCCACTAATAACTGCACCAAATACAGTCCATGACAAGGCCTGAAGGGTGTTCCATATCCCCATTGTCCAGAACAAGTGCCTGGGTATCAATAAATTAGTTTTTGTAATGATTTACCTGAGTATAAATCCATAAAAACTTTAAAACAATCAATAATATGAATATGAGATTTTCTTTCCAAAACAAGACTTATGAAAAATGAAGACCTGAATATATGGTTTAAAATAAAGTATAAGAGGTCCAAAAATAAATTAAAACAGTATTAAAATATCCACAAAGACTCCACACAACAAGGGGTCATCACCCCTGAGTTGTCTCCACAACACTGCACCATAGGAGGGGACTAACAACCCGAATCACCTTCACCTGAGGCTTTACCTTTAACATTGTCAAAAATAATCAAGTATACTTACACCCAAGGGGTTTAACTATGGTGTGAGCCTATTCTCAATATGATACCACCCAAATATTCCAAATAGTATGCAATACAATTTGAAAAAGAAAACAGTTTTAATATGTAAGGAAAAGTGGTGATAAATTCAAGAAATGAAACTTTAAATTGAAAATAGTTTTCAAACTAAAACTTTTAGAGTGTTAACATGTTTAAATAAGAAATTTTAGATACTATAATGTACATAAAAACAGACTCTAATGCAAGGTTAAATACCACAAATCCAATTAGCAGCAAAACAGGGAACACCCCTAGGCACTGGATAGTCTCGGGCCCTATGTACCTCGTACCACAGTGTAAATTATTCAAGATGGAATCATTTCCCATGCACGAGACAGTAATAGGGAACATAGCCATAACCGATTGGTCCCCAAAAATCATCCACAACATTTAGTTAGAGTTGTCAGTATCCATTTTCTCAGTGAAACATGGACAAAACCCATTCAGATCACTAGTCGTACTAGTACATATCCACCCACCTAGGTATCGGGGCTTCCCCCTTTGTGCTCAAATAATTTAACCATGCCACATAAATCCCATTGAATATAAAACACCAATAATGGTCACATACAAAAAATATAGTATCTATACACACTTTCTACCACATTAAACACACAACAAAAGATTTTTATTTTCAATAAAACAACTTCCCAAAATCCCACATTGTTTTACACCCAAAACTAATTGAAATCTCCACTTTGCACACCATTTGCACAATCACGAGTCACCAAAATAGAAATGGAATCCCAATAACTTTCAATGAAACCAAGAAATCAGTTTTTGGTTATCCCTATATGAACCATGAAGTGATATCTTTTTAAAACCTCTATTTTCACACAAACACGGCACTTAAAAATTCATGTGTTTCACAAACACCATTAAAACAGATTTTTGCACTAACAAACAAAGGATATAAACATTAAAAAAATTATTTTCATCCCTAAAGCACTTCAATAAAATCAACTAATTAATTATAGGGTATCCCCAAAAGAAACAAAAATATATTTCAATGAAAAAACTCTGATTTCACAATAAAATGGATCTAAAAATTCATTCGCATTACAAACACCACTAAAACCAATTTTCGCAGCAATAATCAAATGATATAAACACGAGAAAACTATAAACACAAAAATCCAAGTCACATGTGTTTCATACATCATGGAATCACCTACAAAAATGGTTAAAAACATGAATCCTTTGTGCAAAAATTCAATCGCACCAACACCGCACCCCAATAAGGGTAGATCTAGCCAAAAAACAAAATATTGGACCAGGAAAACCCAAGGTTAAACCCTAGGATCTACACCCTACCCTATGGTAATTTGGTACTTCGAGGATAAGGGAAGATACCCTAATAAAATTTAATGAAACCCTTAGAAAATTGAAAGAATAATGAAGGAGAGCCACTTACTTGAGGGATCTTGTAGAAATCACCCCAAAGACACCAGTAGATGAATTTTAAAACAACCCAAACTTCAATTTAGGTTGTAATAAGGAAGATAAGGTTAATTAAGAACTGATATGGGGGAAAAGAATGAAAAATGAAGGAGTTATGATGGAATCAAATTACCTTTTTAAATCTGGACGAATAGTGAAAGATTTAGATGTTTTGATCCAATCCATGAAGGAAATGAGCTCCAAATAGGGGGAGAAGAGAATCGGCGTAGTGGGATCAGTTGAGAGGCTTAATCACAGATAAAATCCTTAAAATTGAATAATATATTAAATAAACAATTTTTTTTAAAACTAGAAATGGGATTCCAGGATGGCCTAATTCCTTAAATAAAAAACCGAATGCACCATGATTAGGGATCACTAAAGTGATCAAATTGACATGGTGGTGTTAATAGGTCCAGGGAGGCCATATAAGAATTGGAATGGAGGAAAAATGTTTAGAAATAAAATATTTATAAAATAAATAAAAATTATTTATAAATTTGGAATTGGGCTCACGGCTTGGCCCAAATTTTGAAAACCCACCATTTCCACCAAAATTCATCGGAAACACCAAAAACAAAGGATTAATGGAAATTAAATGAAAAATAACTTTCAAATAAGTCATGTATGTGAAAATTCTCCCAACCATGAAAAATTTTCGTCTCGGAAATTCAACTTGAAGCATGATCAGAAAATAGGAACAGCTAATCATCCTCAACCCATGACATCCACTCCCATGTCCCATGTGAATCATGTCCATGCTACCAAATAACTCGGACCAGTGTAATAGAATTGCTTCAAAGAACTTTTCTTGAAAGAACACTATTTGAACCAGTCACTCAAAAACAGATAAATCAGGCTCTATACCCAACTCCTCCCAATTCAGTACATGGGATAGATCTAGGTTGTATTTATTCAACTAGGAGACATGAAAGACTTCATGGATGGATGTAAACTGAGAAGGTAATTCCACCATATACTCCACCTTTACAGAAGTTTTGTGATCTCAAAAGGTCTGACATACCACAACATCATCTTCCCTTACTTTACCAATCAATGATGGCCCAGACGAGGGGACACTTTCAAGAATACCCTGTCACCCATAGAAAACTCTATGTCTCGAGGCCTCTGGTCAGAATATGATTTATAGAGACTCTGAGCCGTCAATAACCACTACCGGATTAACTTGACCTTCTATACGTCTCCTGCACCAAACTCATCCCCAGTAGTGAGGTCTCGCCTACCTCAACCAAACACAGGGGGGCCGACAAAGCCGACCAAATAGAACCTCAAATGGAGCCATTCGAATCATGGATTGGTAACTATTATTATAAGAAAACTCAACCAATCCCAAATTCTTATCCCAAGATCCTCCTATGTCCAGAACACAAGCACGAAGAATGTCCTCCAAAATCAGATTATCCCGCTCAATCTAACCATCCGTTTGAAGGTGTTATGTCGTGGTCATCTTGATCTTAGACCCCAAGGCCTTTTGAAGGCCTCCCCAAAACTGAGAAATGAATCATGGGTCTCTATTTGATACAAATGCTGATGGAATACCATGGAGTCTCACCACCTCTTGAAGATAAAAATGACTCAACTCATCCACTTTAGCTGCATCTATGATGGTAATGAAGTGGGATGATTTGGTCATACAATCAACCACCACCCATAATGAATTCTTACCCTAAGATGTATGAGGAATTCCAATAATGAAGTCCATGGAATCTTAATCCCACTTCCATGTAGGAATCGGTAATGGATGGAGAAAACCGGAGGGCCATTGATGCTCTACTTTCACCTGCTGGCATGTATAGCATCTCAATATGAAGTTTGTGATACCTTGTCACATACCTAGCCACAAAAAATGTCAGCCAACATCATAATAAATCTTGGTGGCACCCGTATGGATATACAGCTGAGACTGGGGACTATCATCCAACACCACCTTTTGTAGAGATAGCGGAACTACTGAATGGACCTTGAAGCACAACTTTCACTTGGGAGACAACGACCAATCAGAGGACGTCTCCCCTCCATGAATAAACTATTTTGACCACTGAAAAGATCATCACTAGGTTGTACCTATTGAATCAACTCCAAAAGAGAAGTATTTAAATGAACACTCACCAAGAATGCACCCCCATTTGGCTCCTTGGTCTCCACATGCTTATGAGAAAAGAGTTTCATCAAAGTCCACTCATCACTAGAATTCCTCAAATCCTACATAGGACCTCTTCTATTCAAGGTGTCGGCCACCACATTAACCTTTCCTGGGGTATAGACAATGTCAATGTCAAACCTCTACAAGTACATGATCCAATGATACTACCTCAAGTTGAGGTCCTTCTGTAAGAAGATATAGGCCAATCTTTTATGATCAGAGTAGACCACAAACTTCTCCCCAAAGATGAAATGACGCCAAGTATTCAAAGTGTGCATTACCGCTGCCAACACCAAGTCATGAGTCATGTAATTATTTTCGTATGGTCAGAGTGGGTGAGAGCTATAAGACACCATGTGATCATTCTGCATAAGCACGCACCCAAGACGCATACCTGAGGAATCACAATACACCACATTCCCCTTTACAACCTATGGAAAAATCATAATGGAGGAAGTAGTCAACCTCCTCTTTAGATCCTCAAAGGATTCCTGAACTTCTGGTCCCCCAAAAAACTTCACCCCTTTCCAGGTGAGCACAGTCATCGATGAAGCGAGCTGAGAGAAATCCCGAACAACCCGCCTGCAATAACCAGCCATGCCAAGGAAACTCATGATATTAAACAAAGTACTCAGCTGCTCCTAGGACATAACTGCACTGATCATCTTAGGGTCCACTGAAACTCCCTACTCTAAGATCATGTGCCTTATAAATTTCACTTCTCTGATCCAGAAATTGAATTTGGACAACTTTACATAAAAGTGATTCTATTGAAAGGTTCCTAGAATGATCCGCATGTGATTCTCATGTTACTCCTTGGATCTCAAATAAAAAAGGATTTCATCAACAAATACTATGACAAAAGAATCGATATACTGATGGAACACCATGTTCATGAGTTCCATTAAGACCACTGGAACATTGGTCAATCTGAAGGGCATAACCAAGTACTTGAAGTGGATGTACCTACTTTAGAAAACTGTCTTTGGGATATTTTCCTCTTTCATCCTGAGTTGAGGATAGCCCGAACACAAGTTGATTTTAGAAAACCACCTTGACCCATTCAATTAATCGAATAAGTCATCAACTTGAGGCAAAGGATATTTGTTCTGGATTGTTACCATATTCACCTTTCAGTAGTCATCGTACAACCAGAGGGATCTGTCAGCCTTTTAGTGAAAAACATAGGAGTGGGATAAGGTGAGACACTCACGTGAATGAGTCCTTTGGATTATAATTCATCTAGCTATATCGTTATTTTCATCATCTCGGTGGGGGATATGAGATATGAGGAAAGAGATATTAGTTGTTTTTTTTGTGCCAATTCAATCGAGAACTTCACATCGTTCTCTAGGGGGAAATCTGAAAATAATCTTGGAATACTTCTAGAAACTAATTCACTACATGGCGTAGTGCACCTTCAGGGTAAATGCCATCATCCTCTAGCACAAAAAATGATAACTAGAAGATCAGATGTCCCAAATCTCATAGTGGAGGTCCTGCATGACCTGATCGAGGATCCCATTCTCCACAAAAAACCTGACAACTCCCATTAGGTTCTGTGAAACTCACTCGCCACCTGTAGAAATCGATGTGTGCCTGGAAGTGTACAAGTAAATACATTCCATTTATTTTGTCAAACAGTCCCATATTTTAGACCAAGAGGTCCCACTCTATCTCAATCCCTAAAATGGAGAGTTTACATGAAAGGCACCTGAGACCATGTTCCTTCTTCTTTCCTAGTGGCATCACCAACACCATCGTAAAAGACAACAACTCGGTTGGTAAATTCAGCATGTTCACACTACCTTGGAATGTTGGAGACTTATTTTTCAGGATCTTCTAGGCCTTTTTATTCCTTGGACCAATTTCATCTTCCCTAATAGGAGATGGAATATGAGACAGTCCATGTCCTAGTTCTTGGATAGCCTGAAACACATCCTCTACTATCCTCTGATCAAGCGGTGAGGGAGAACACTCTCCTGCTTCCTCTTATCGGTACATGGGATCTTTATGGAGAGTCATGTTGTGAAAAAAGGAAAAAGTCATAGGATCAATAATTAGTAGAAAATTTCTGAAAAAATCCATCAATATCATCAAATATATTAAATCCAAAAACATTACAACAATAAAATAAAGCACTACTTCGCCCCCGCATGATGTCCACATATAGTCTGTAACTTACACATCTCACCTGGAAATGAAGTCAAACAAACAATTCCCTTATCCCATGGTGAATTGAGGTCTGAAAAGAGAGGTGATTTCCAAGCACCTTACTCATGCCCAAAACTCTATGTCTTGACAGTCCTAGCTCCATTCTAGCCCGACTCATCCCAAAATATTAATATAACCCAAAAACATTAAGCCCATTTGATACAATTTTGTCACGAACTAAATCTGGTCTCCACTAATACTAACACCAAATCCATCCCATGACAAGGCTAGAATGGTTTTCCCTATCCCCAAAGGCTGTCACAATTTCCTGGGTATCAATAAATTAGGTTTGGTAATGATTTACCCAAGTATGAAAGCATAAAACCTTAAAAACAACCAATAATATGAATATGAAATTTTCATGCCAAAAAAGACTTATGAAAAATACATATATGAATAGATGGTTTTAAATAAAGTACAATAAGTCCAAAAACAAATTAAAATATTAGAAAAATAGCCACAAATACTCCACATGACAAGGGGTTATCACCCCTGAGCCGTCTCCACAGCACTGCACCATAAGAGGGGACTAACAACCCCTATCACCTTTACCTGAGGCTTTACCTTTACCTGTGTTAAACTTAATCAATTCTACTTACACCCAAGGTTTATAAGTAGGGTTTGAGCCTAATCCCAATAGGGTACCTCCCAAATATTCTAAATATTATTCAATACAAGGTGAAAAAGTAGGCGGTTTTAATCTATAAGGAGAAGCGGTAATAAATTTAGGGAATGAAACTTTCAATTGAAAACAATTTCCAACTAAAAATTACAGAATTTTAACAGATTTAAATAATAAATATTAGCTACTGTAATGTACATAAAAATATATCCTACGAAAATATTAAATACCACAAATCCAATGAGCACCAAAACCAGGAACACCCCCATACACTAGATAGTCTCAGGCCCTATGTAACTCGTACCTCGGTGTAAAGTATCCAAGTCAAAATCCTTTCCTGTGCTGGAGACACTAATAGGGAATATAACCATAACCTAGTGGTCCCCAAACATCATCCAAATAGTTTATTTAGAGTTTTCATTATCTATTGGCTCAGTGAAATAGGGACAAAACCCATTTGGAGCACCAGTTGTACTCGTACATATCTGCCCCACTGGGTACTTAGGATTCCCCCTTTGTCCTCAAACAATTTCATCATGCCAACTAAATCCATTCAGATATAAAACACCACTATTAGTAACATTCAAAAAATACAGTATCTATACACAATTTACACCACTATAAACACACAACAAAAGATTTTTATTTTCAAAAAAACAGCTTCTCAAAATCACGCATTGTTTTGCACCCAAAACTGCTTCAAATATCTACTATTCACACCATGTGGACACACAAAATTCATGAAAATAGAAATTGAAGCCCCAAAAATTTCAATGAAACCATGAAATCAGTTTTTGGGTAGCCCTATATGAACCATGAAGTGATATCTTTATAAAACCACCATTTTCACACAAACAAGACACTTAAAAATCCATGTGTTTTACAAACACCATTAAAACAGATTTTTACAATAACAAACAAAGGATATAGAAATTAAAAATAGTATTTTAATCCCTAATAAACTTCAATAAAATAAAATAAGTAATTATATGGTAGCCCCAAATTAACCAATAGGATAATTCTATGAAAAACCCATGATTTCACATAAAAGTGGCACTAAAAATTCATTCACATTACAAACACCACTAAAACCAATTTTCTCAGAAATAATAAAATGATATAAAAATTAAGATACTATAAACACATCAATATAAGTCCCAAGGATTTTATACATAATGGAATCACCTACAAAACTGGTTAAAACCTTGAATCCTTGGTTCCAAAACTTAATCACACCATCGCCGCACCTCAAGGGGGGTAGATCAAACCAAAAATAGAATATTGGACCCGAAAAGCCCAAGGCTAAACCTTAGTTTTAAAACCCCACCCTATGGTAATTTTTTACTTGATGGATAAGGGAAGAAACGCCAAACAAATTCGATGAAACCCTAAGAAAATTGAAAGAAGAATGAAGGAGACCCACTAACTTGAGGAATCTTGAAGAAATCGCCCCAAATACACTAGTAAATGAATTTTTAGAGAGAAAAAAAATTAAATTGAGGTTATAATAAAGAAGATAAGGTTAAGTGATAACTAAAATGGGGGGAAAATAGTGAAAAATAAAGAAGTTGTGAAGGAATCAAATTACCATTTAAAATCTAGACGAATTGTGAATGCTTTAGATGTTTTGACCTAATCTATGAAGCAAATGAGCTCCAAAGTGGGGGAGAATAAAATTTTAGTGAGCCTAGGTTCCGTGGGATTAAGTGAGAGGTGTAATAACAAAAAAAAGCATTAACATTAAATAAGATATTAAATAAACAATTTTTGTTTTAAAATCTAAAATGGGATTTCAGTCTGTCCCAATTCATTAAATAAAAACCTAAATACACCGTAATTATGGATTCCAAAGGTGTAAAAATTGAAATTGTGGTGTTAATAGGTCATGGGAGGCCAATTATAAATTGTAATGGATGAAAAATGTTGAAAAATGGGGTTATAAAAGAATCAAAATTTATTTTTAAATCTAGAATTCGGATCACGTATTGGCCTAAATTTTGAAAACCCACCATTTCCACCAAAATTCCTGGGAAACACACAAAACAAAGAAATAATAAAAATTAAATAGAAAATGCGTTTAAAATAAGTCATGTATGTGACATGGAAGCTACGTGGTTTCCGCAAAGGAGCGGAAATGGTCGATGCGGATTACGCATGGAGGCTGCCCAGGTGTGGATAAGGAGCGACAATGGTGAATTGGGATTACACTTGGACGCTACCCGAGTGTTGCTATGGAGGGGCAATGGTGAATGGAAATTAATCTTGGAAGCTTCTCGAGTGCTGCTATGGAGCAACAATGGTGAATGGTTCTTACACATAAAAGGTTACCAGGTGACGCTAAGGAGCAGCAATGGTCGATGGGGCTTACACATGGAAGTTTCTTAGGTTATGCTAAGGAGAGGCAATGGTGAATGGGGATTATGCTTGGAAGCTACCTAGGTACCGCTAAGGAGTGGAAAAGGTGAATGGGGATTCCTCATAGAAGCTTCTCGGGTGCTGCTAAGGAGCGGCAATGGTCGATGGGGCTTATGCATGGAAGCTGCCTGGGTGTCACTAAGAATCGGCAACGGTGAATGGGTCTTGCGCATAGAAGCTGCTCATGTGTCTCTAAGGAGTGACAATGGTTTATGGGGATAACGCATGGATGTTACCTGGGTTCCACTAAGGAGTGACAATGGTGAATGAGTCTTATGCTTGGAAGCTTCCCGGGTGCTGCTGTGGAGTAGTAATGATGAATGGGGCTTATACATGGAAGATATCTGGGTGCTACTATGGGGTGGAAATTATTGATTGGGCTTAGGCATCAAAGCTGCCTGAGTTCCCCTAAAGAGAAGTAATGGTGAATGGGGATTACGCATGGAAGCTTCTCGGGTGATGCTATGGAGAGACAATGGTGAATGGGGCTTATGCGTGGAAGCTACCCGGGTTGTTTTGTCATGTCTGGCCATGAGGGCATCCCAACTCACTGATGGGTTGAGGAATATAAATGACGTCTACACCTATGCACTAGTGCACAAGAGGGATAACTCCAAGGTCATTGGAATCAGTCTGACTAAAGGGATATAAACACTGTGAATCACATATCTGTTGTTTGGAACATAGTAAAGGTGGCATGTCAATTGAGCACAACTATTTACCATGTTTGAAACACAACATCCATATCACATAAGCCTAAAATGGGGACAAACAAATGAGGGTTGACTGTTGACCATGTTCAAAACACAAGACCTGACTCAAAGTGTCTTCCAAATTCTTACAGGGCGTTGGCCCAGAATGGTAGGTGAGTTGAGGTGGCATGGGACCAGGCCGCTAGGGGGTCCCGTCAGTCATGAAAGGGGATGAGTATCCGAATGAAGGACCCACCAATCATGAGGTAGAGTGATGGAATGCTCGAGTAGTTTCCAAATATCTTGAAATTATGCCACTGTAATCATGGCATGAGGTATCTTATACATGTCACATAAGCCATATCTTATTTGGAATAAGAGGAATCCTATGTTTTAATGATAGGGGATGGTACAATTTAATGTTGTGTAGAGAGGACTGTTGGCATTTTATGCATGGTGCATAAGTGCTATCTTGTTTAGAGCAAGAGACATCCTATGTTTGGAGCATAGGGTGTGCTACAGTTTATAGTCATGTAGAGAGGATTGTTGGAATCTTATGCTTGGTGCATAAGGGATCACTTGATTAGAGAAAGAGGCCTCCTATGTTTGGAACATAGGGTGTACTGCAGTTTATAGTCATATAGATATGACTATTGGAATAAGGATCCTAGAAATGGTTGGTGTTGGGACTTACGCCAGAGTGACTATTTATGGTGGATCCTGGAATAAGAGTCAGGTGATGGGGTTTGGATGAGTTACTTGAGGAATGGTTCAACTCAAGGTAATCGGGGAATTGATGAAGAGAATCTCAACTCACAACATGTGAAAGGGAAAGAGAGCGAGATGTCGACTAAAGGTGTTTCATGGTGCGTAGATTAGTATCTCAAATCATGGTATTACATAGGTGGAAGGTGGGTGTACAGAAGGGCATAATGAAAAATGCTGACATCCCATCCCAAAAAGTTCGTAGTGTGACTCTCCATTTTTCATTGGGGTCAGTGAGGGAAGCTAAGGGACTGACATGGAGGGTCAGTACTACATCGTGGCAATGATCCCGAGAAGGGGTGCAGTGGATCAACCCCCATGGTATAGACCAGTGGGTGCGAAGGTATGAGATTCACGAAGGATTGGGATTTTCGAATTAGCTTAACAGAGGAAAGGTACTTGTGGATCATGGGGTCTCATGAAGGTAGGATCTTCTCGAAGGATATGGATTTTCCAGTTGGCTCCATAGAGGAAAGGTGATCATGGAGCATGGGGTATCGCAAAAAAGCTTTGTGAAGGAAAGCTGCACGTGGAGCATGGGGTCTCATAAAGCATGGGGCCTCATTGTGAAAAGTGGCCCACGGAGCAAAGGGGCTCACAGAGAAAAGGGGCTCACGCTGTAACACCCCGAGATTTTATGAAAAATATTCTTTTTAATTTCATTAATGTATTGTGTTGTATGCTACACCAAAAGGAGCTTGCACAACACGCATCCTTGACTTGCCTTGCATTACACGCAATCGCGACCTTCCTCGATAGCGTGTGTAGTACGCAATACCGAGTTTCACTAAACAACGATATGCTATTAAAATATTATTAAAACTAGCCGTTAGGAATAGTAATAACCACTTTTTGAAATATTGTAAATTTTATTTTTCAAAATGGAATTCATTTTTGGATTCGGAATATCGAAATTAGCTTAGGGTGAAATTTTGGTACTTTTCGGTTAACTTTCATATTCTGATGAATAGTGAAAATTATTAAATTTTAATTAAAAACGACTTTTTTAATCAAAATAATTAATAATGAAAAATTATTAATTTTAGTGGTTTTAAATTATATTTAGAATATATTTTTACAATTTAATATAAATTTTTTCATTGGATGAAATTTCAAATTTAAACCAGACATAAACAAGTGTCAATCTTTTGATAGTTATTATCTTTTAAAAACACGCTATTTGTTTTGACGACGGGAATTAATTTTTAAATTAATTAATGCAACTGATATGTTTTTAATTTGGTAAAATATACATCATTTTTGAGTTCATAATATCAAATATATATTAGGCCTAATTTTTGGTATTTTTCTGGAATCTTTCATTTCTTGATGAATAGTGAAACCACTAAGTGGTAGTTTAAAAAAATGAATTTTTCATAAACCATAATTTTACCGCTTCTGTGAGTGGAATTTCAAAAATCCAAGAGATGCGGTTGATTTCAATAAATAAAATGTGGTTCAATGAGATGAAAATAATTTTTGGTGAATAGTAACTTTTTACTTTTTTACCACGGTTAAAAGTAAATAGGGTAATTAAGGGTAAAAATGATATTATTATTACCCTAAAACATGTCCTAATTCTATTGGATAAGTGTAATTCGACCAAAAACAACCTTAGGAATAAAATATGACCATTTAGGCCCACTTGGATTAGATTAGGACATTTATTATTATTTATTTCAAAGAAGAGTTAAAAGAGTTAAAATCAATGTTTATTTACTAAAACATTTTTAATATAGGGTTATACATAAGATAAATTAGATTGTAAATATTCATTAGAAATATAATAAAATTTCCTAAATAATGATATTTTATTTATAATTGTTAGACATTAAATAATTTAATTTAACTATGACACAATGATGATGCAATAATTACCATAATAGTGAAAAATTAGAGTAATTGATATTATAAATACCCAAATAAATATAATTTGAGACCTTTTATGAATTACACTAATTTTATATGTTAATATGACATGTTATTATTAAATTAATTAACTTTTTTTGAACTAATCATTCTGTTATGAGTTTCAAAAAAATCAATTACTAAATAGTGTCAAAATTGACATAAAATAGTTTTTTAAAAAAATATTATATTATTAATTGTTATTTTATTCCTAAAAATCTATGGTTAGGAAAAATGACTTAGATAAGATTATATATATTAATAATAAACAACTTGGGGTTCGTTTGGCTTGTTATAGTAAGTTTATTAACCTTATAGTGTAAGAACACAAGAAGACACGGTAAAAGTAAAATTATTTAACTTAATGTTAAATCTAAATGATAAGGTTAAAATAGGAACCTAAACTTGTCTAAATTATATTGGATGAGATGATGTCGAGCCATCCCCACCTTAGCTTAGAAATAAATCAATTTGGAGCTATTTAAAACCTAATTTGGATTTATAATAAAATAATATATTTAGTTATTCCAAAGGTGCCCCTCTCCTCCCTTATAAAAGGGAACCTCCTCCCTCTCTTCCTCACAACACTTTGATCCTTCAAGATCGGAAAACCCCTGAAAAATTCTCTTCTCCACTTCCCTAGAAACATCTTGGAGGTTCTGGTCTTCCTCAATGACCAATTTTAGTGCCCTAAGAGGAGGTCTCAAAGAGGCGCTTCAAAGAAGAGGTAATGTCCGTTACCGATTCTTTCAACATTATTTCTTCTTCCACTTCTTCTTCTTAGGTTGTTTCATTATGAAGTAATAAAATCAGTATCACTCATATACAGATATGTTATTATAAGTATGAAACAACCCTATTTCACCATCTATCCATCCTACGGAAAACGAAATCACTGCACGTGCGTACGTACGAAATACCGTCTCCACGCCGTGGTGTAATCTATTTTCCACCACCACCTTACTTGGATGGGTATAATGGTGTACATAATAACTATATATGATTATTGTAAAGTTATATTTATTCTGAAATAGTATACATACACTCCAATACAGTCCCACGATCATGAGAACGATATCATTGCTCGTGCGTACGTACGGACTACCGTCTCCACGACGCGATGAGATTCATTCTCCACATTAACCATTCATGAATGATTATAAAGTATATATAATAAGTAATCATGAAATATATGAAATAATAATTATACTATATTTATGTTTATATATATGTATTTCATCTACTTAATTCCATTCAACTCAATAAGGAAACGAAAGCAGCGTTCATGCGTACGTACGGCCTACCGTCTCCATGAACGGTGTATTTCTTTCCATTTACTGGTCTATTATATATATGTATATTCTTAATATATATTTCATATAAATCATGTTTTATATTCTGGAATTAAGTAATAATGATCTAAGTAATCATATGAATAATTACAAGTCAAAACACAGACGACAAATGAAACGATTTTACCCAAAATGCTCTTTAACATGGAATTTACAAAAGAACGGGTAAAATAAAGTCATAAGTGAACCATATATGATATCATAACAATGTGTATGATTCTTGAATAATTCAATGACATTATTTAAATCATTATACAAGAGGTTCAGACACTTACGAAGCAAATCGGACCTAAGGTAAGGGAAAATATCACAATCTCATTTTATTTGAGATTGTTTATACTTTGGTATTTACTGGGGTGTATTTTATCATCCACATCCATGTTTCCTCAATATTTAATATTGTTTACATCCACCTAAAATTGTTTAAATCCAATTTTATCCTTCGGTGAGTTTTTAGTAAAATATATGAAAGGAATCTTTTGTCATTTTTCGTACGAGGTACTTTTGACTTTTCTCACAAAAGTACGAGAAGAATGTTTTTTTAACTTATACGGCATGAATGGATTTTTAAAACATTATTTCCAAGAAGATTCCTTTACAAGTTTTCAAGTTTATTTTTAATCAACTTCTTTTAGTTTAAAATTGTATGACATGTTAAGAAAGGAAAATGTTTTTTTGAAGTAGAAAGGATATTTTCCTCAAGAATGGAGTTCAAGTGTTTTATCAAAATTATTTTCCATCTAAGATAATATAGGGTTCTGTTTCTATCCCTATTATTACATGGATTTGATTATATTGTGATGGAAATATTTTTATGAATTTCTTTATCTTATATGAATTGTTTTCTGATGTCATGTTGTTTAAGAATCCCATTTTTATTACATGGGTTATGCAATAATGTATGATTTAAGATTTTGTGGCACACATAAGAATGGTAACATTATGAGATGGGTGGGACCTATATCTCCCTCCAATGCATTGGGTAAAGATTTTATATCTCATGAGATAGACATGGATGGAACGACAGGTTAAACCGATTCAGTGAAACAGGACTGAAACGAGGAGTGAACTCAGTTCAGAAATGGACTTTGTCCACTAAGATAGTCTTGTAAATGAGTCTTGACTAATAAGAAATGATTCTCTATGATTATGTGTGTATGCCACAATGTTTCATGTTTTAAGTTATGATTATTGGGATTTCATTTCACTACTATGATTTATCCCATGTTATGAAATTATGCTCTCTTTTGCAGGTTACGATTTCCAAAATGTTATGTTCTTATGAATATGATGTGATTGATATTTCTTTTGTTTACCATTACTGAGCATTTGAGCTCACCCTTTTATGTTTTCTTTTCCTCAGGATATAAAGAAAGGTTTTAGGTAAAAAAAGGAAGATCTTTATGGGAGATGTTGAAGATCTTTCACCACGATTAGAAGATTATATTCCGAGTTTCCAAAGACACTAAACTATTACGATCCTTGTGTGTGTGTTTTTGTTATGTACTAAGTATTCTGCAAAAGTAATGTAATGTCCATGTACGTCAAGCTTCGGGTCTCTACACACGCAGCAAAGGGGCTTGTGGAGCAATGCTTCTCGTAGAGAAAAGAGGCTCATGGAGCGTCGAGCAACCTGAAGGTTCTCCCTCCTTTGCAAAGGGTTATGGTGCTTAGGAGCTCTATGAAATGGGAGCTTGGCCTCTCATGGGGTAGCATGACTATTCTTATGAAGGGGGGTGATCCAACAATTTATAGGCGAAAGCGGTTGGTGGAGAATGCCACGAAGCACAAATTTGCACCTCAATGAGGAAATCATGTTGTGAAAGAAATAACGCTCTACAACCAGAGGGAGTTCCCTCATGTTCCATCAAGTTTTTCGTATCCATGGAGTCGATTTTCATCGACCTTCACAGTGATCGCAGAGGCTCCAGTCAAGTTCCTCTACTCCCAGATTGTGGAGGGAGATTCACGAATGGGCTATGTGAACCAGTTTTCCAGCCTAAATTTAAATGTCCATAACTCCTAATTTGTAACTCAGTTCAAGGCCCTACGACCTGTCAAATCGAATCTTGAGAAATGAGCTACGATCATGGATCGTGTATGGAAGAATCTGGAATATTTTTTGGATGCGATTTCCAGTGCCAAAAAACTTCCCCCTGAGAATGGGGTCCAATGAGGACGAGGAGGAAGAGGCGGACTGCATTCAGAGGAAACATTTGAGGAAAACACTTTCTATGGGGTCCATTTTATCTCGTTCGCATTGAGGAAACATCATACTAAATATATATCCTCGCATGAGCCATGATCAGAGTGGGAAATAAGAGATAATATGAGTTCATTCACCTATACAACAGTGCTAAATAATGGAAGGTGGGAGGAGCTCATAATGTGACATCGATCACCATTGGGAGCATCACAAAAGAGGGATTGCAGCTAGAGAATGAACTCTCTAAAAACAGATTCGGATTTATAGGGAGAAAGAGGGAGAGCTGACTGGAGAATGAAGCTCTAAGAATAGTCAAATTTCTATTTTTCCAGTGTGCTCTAGTGCAGGAGTGGGGTATCGCCAGTGGAGTTATAATTAATCAGAACATAGGGGAGTGGAAAGTGTGAATCACGATACCCAAAAATTGGAACACTGTGGGGATGGAGCGACAATGAAGGATAATTTTAAACCATGTTTGAAACACAATATCTTTATCGAGTTTTCCTGAAATGGTGATAAAAATGAGGGTCAAACACTAACCATGTTCAAAACATGAGGCCTGAGTTGAAATGACATCCATTAGTCTTTCAGAACATTAAACCATGATATTAAGAGAGCCATAGGTCGATCATCCATACTGTTACCGGGTTTCTTTAGACGTGAAAGAGGATCCGGGTGCAAATAAAGGGCATGAAAAATGTGGAGGGTGGAGTGATGGTTTGTTTGAATGGAGTCCAACTCTCTTGAAATTACGCCACCATGGTGGAAACACATTAGGTGGGCGCATCGGTCTGGTTAGGGATCAAACTTACATTCGAACATGACCTCTCTGGTAAGGACCTAAAATTACCTATAGTTTTATTTCATACATATAAGGATTATAGACACATAGTTTAAACGTCATACGGTGAGGACAGTGCATATATTTTAAAGTTCATACTACCTGGGCCTAGACCAGGGTCGAGGGACTAGAAGGTTCAACGACCATGAGGCTGGGCCTGAGTCGAAGGTCCTGGACGTCGCTAAGTATCCCATGAAGATGGGAGTCAAGCCAAACATAGTTCTTGAAGCATAGTGTGGTTTGAGACCAACGCGGATAGGGGCAATCCTCTTTAGTGAGGGATCTGACGCTTCCCATAGTTATTATGGGGCATCATAAACTTGTTCATGGTAGATCTGTAGTTTAATGTCATGCGTGGAGGACATGTATACACAAAAAGGAAATGTGTGGTGTGGTATATACCTCATTGTGAATGAGGACCATAAGAGTCCATGCCACACCACACGCTCTTGGGAGAATCCTTAGGTCGAGGGACTGAAAGTGAAAACTGGTTTGGTCCCAAGACAGGTTTTCTGGGAATTCCAACATATCTCATGAGGATGGGAATCCATATAAAGGGCTCATGAAGCATTGGCATGAAATGATGGGATGTTTATGTGAAAACACAAAATATTGGGATCTTCCCCATGACACATTTTAGTATGCAAATGAGACATGTCAGATAGAGGATGTCAAATCCTTTTATAAGGACAAGGGTCCTGGGGTCTCACACTCTTAGCTTAAGGTTGTAGAGGGGACCATTATGGGGGGACCTAGTTTGATGGACTGAGCGCAAGGCAGAGAAGTAGCCAAACCCAACGCGTAGTTCCTATAGGGAGATCTTAGATTAGGTTCATATAACTCGAACCTATTTGGGAAAGGACAAGGGATGTACCTGGTGTAGCTATTGAAAAACCCGACAAGAATGAGAACCCAAGAGGTACTCACACACCGCATGTTCAAAAACGAGTTTGGGAAAAGGGGCTAAAGGGGGGACATGATTTAAGATTCCTAGGGCTGGACCCACTGATAGAATGTATGGGTGTTCCTACATATCCCACGAGGATGGGAATCAAGCCACACGTAGTTCTAGAAGATATCATGTAGTTTAATGTTATAAGACAAGTATATTAAGAGATCTTAGTTGTAAGGTCATTGAACATGGACTATAGGAAAGTCAGACTCTTCCAAATGGGCACAAACCATGATCAAATCCCTAAGCCTATGTGATCTATGCTCAATGTGGGAAACAAGGGTGGAAAATTTATTTGAAACACAAGGAATACATGAAACAGTTAAATTGGTGTGGGGTCCCGAATGACACCTAACAATGGCTTTTTCCTCCTAACGCACACACTCTCACTAAGAGATAACACCAAGAGAATGAAAATTCCACTTGGACTTGATGAAGTGGAAATCTGTATGAATCATGCAACCAATATTTAGTGATTAATGGGGGTTTGTGTGACGAAGGAGGATAATTGTTGAACGTGTTCAAAACAAAACATCCATATCGTGTGACCTGAAATGGGAACAATAAATGAGTGTCGACCGCTGAACATATTCGCATCTTAGGACTTGTATCAATTTATTGTTTGATATACTCAAGGACGTTAGCCCAAGATGATAGGAGATCACTTAGGATAAGTATCTATACCATTCGGGGACACTTTTGGATATGAGAAATGATGAAAGACCAAATGAAGGGGATCATGAAGCCTAAAAATGGGCGATAACATGTCCTTGTAGAATTCAACACTCTAGGTGCTGAACCAGAGTACTCCTAATCACATCGGTGAACTTCCAAAGAGGGTCGAGGGTCCCAACTCAAGAGCAGATGACTCAAAAATATGGGTATAGGACATGGGGACAATGATCTCTTAGGAGAGAGAGGTATGGGGTGCAGTTGTCACAGACCCTTCATGAATGAGGAAGTAAGCTCATACCACACCGTATACCCCTCTCCTGGAAGAAAGCAAGCCAAGGGTCCAAGACAAAAATGAGGTTTCTAAGAAATAGGGCCAGACCAAAAAGCTAAATGTTCAGGCGGTCTTACATATCTCATTATGATGGGAATCAAACCACATGTAGTTTAGGATGATGTTGTGTAGTTTTATGTCATTTGGGAAGGACGCTGATAGGGGAAAGGTATATCAAAAATGGATATGTACGGCATGATGAGTAACCCAACGTGAATGACGACACAAGCATATACCGCACCATACAATCCCTAAATTAGAGCTTGGGATAGGGACGAAATGGTCGAGGGACCAGAGGTGAGGCCACGGAAGGAAAGTCATAGCCAGTTTGCAGTTTAATGGCTTGTAGTGAGGATGGTAATGCTCTTAGTTTAAGGGCATAGGGATCAAACCATAGATACCCAGTTTAATGTCATGTGTGTGGGAAATATTGGTAGAAAGGATGAATCACCATTCCAATTATGTGGGAGACCAAAAAATGGCAATAATGATTGAGGATAACTACTGACCATGTTCACATCACAGTATCCGTAATGTGTGACTAGGGATGGGGGAAAATAATTGATCGTCGACCATTGAACATATTCTCAACACTGGACTTGTATCGTTTTTTCACTCAATATCCACAAGGACGTTGGCCCGAAATGGTAGGAGATCCCTTAGGCCAAAAATCAGTTCCATTTGTGGGTCCTTTTGGATGTGACTGATGGAGGAAACCAAAATTATGGGACACACAATTAATTGTGGGACCTGTGCAGTTTAACATATTTCATCAAGGACAAAGATGAAGGGGTGTCTCAAGGGGATGTATGCGGCATGGAAAAAATATACTGACGTGAATGAGGATAAATAGTCCACACCACACCACACAATCCTCGGTGAGAACCAAGGCCATAGGCCTGGAAGGGCCGAGGGACCTAAGACGGGAAGGCCCAAATAGTTTTCAGTTTAACTTCTTGCAATGAGGATGATACTGATCTTAGTTTAAGGTCATAGAGCTCAAATCATGGACACATAACCCTTTATGCAGGTATTGCCTTAACAAAACTCCTAATACCATGTGAGCAATACTTGGTGTGGGAAACAAGGAATGAGATCTGGATATCCCCAATATATAAGGGTACAATGTCCAAAATAACACTCCTTCCTAAGGCAGACTGATGTTTGAAGGGATAACAGGACAAAATGATTCATTGCACCCAATACTTGGGACATATGGGGTGGTGGAAACGATGAAGGATAACTGTTTTACCATGTTCGAAAAATATCATCCATTTCATGTGACTTAAAATGGGTATAAAAATGAGTTTTCACCGCTAACCATCGCAACACGAGACATGTATCAATTTGTCATTCGAGTTCCTCAAGGGTGTTGGCCTGAAATGAGAGGAGATGCATTTGGCTAAGTATCCATACCATTCAAGGCCCCTTTTGGATGTGAAAGATGATGGAGTCCCATGTAAAGGGAGTGTATAAAGCATAAATGTGACCATGTGGTTTGATATCTTGCGTGATGAGGAAAGAGGTAGATACCTTCAGGGAGAGGGATACATGGTGCGATCATGATGAACTCGGCGTGAATGAGGGAAAAATCCTACATCATGCCATGTGTTTCAACCCCATGGGGAGATCCTGAAGTTTGGGGCCGGGCTGAGGGATGAAATGTTCAGGCGTTCTTATATATCCCATAAAGATGGTTATCAAGCCTCACGTAGTTCCAAAAGGGTCATGCATTTTAACATCATGTGGGGAGGATGTGGCAAGGATAGAAGAACGAGGAGGGGAACATGGTGAGATTATCAAAATACCGACATGTATGGGGAAAAAAATCTTACACTACACCATATGGGATCCTCTAAGGAAACCATACCCAGGGGGATAGAGAAAGAGAAGAGTCTGGGGGCTAGAGTCCATACAAGGCATCTGAGTATTCCTACGTATCACATAATGATGGGAATCAATCCAAACATATTTCCTGAAGGATCCATGTATTTTAACGTAGTGTGTTGAGGATGAATATTGAGTAGTTTTACGCCCTTAGGTCCAGATGAATCACAAATTTTAGCATCATGTGGTGAAGATGGAACAGTTTAAAGTCACATAGGACCATACAGATCTTAGTTCATGGTGATAGAGCTCGGACCATTTTACAGTTTATCGTCATGTGGGATGATAAAGCAGTTTAATTCCATATGGTACATAATAGTTTAAGGTCATGCTGGACCCTATACAGTTTAACATCATGCAGGATGAATGTTAGGTTCGCTAGGCTAGAAACCCTGAGAGGGGGGCTGAATCAGGGTATGACATATTAAAACGATTTCCCCGTTAGATCTTTTTTTGTTGTTAAACAAAACCCTATTCTCTCTCCTTCCCGATACAAAGTATGAACAAATATTAAAGCATGCACATGACACATCAGTTTTTATTTGGTTCACCCTCACTGGGATACATCCAAGGAGCATACACCAGCAGTGTGCCGATATACCAATTTCACTATAAGTGCACTGATGTCTACAAGTTTAAAGCGGACTCATTGTCCCTCCTGGATTACAACCACTCACAATTTGAGAACTCACTGCTCTCTCAACTGAAGTCAGATCACTGCTTTTTCATAAGATCCACTCACAGTTAATAGACCTATAGGTCTCTTCATTTTCATGAAAGAATGCATCCTCAACGGTTTATAGATGCTCTATTGAAGTTCAATGTTCATCCACTGATGAATAACCTTTTTCCCTTGAACATTGAGCAATTACATTGAAAATACCTTCGCAAAGCACCCTACTTCGTGAGGCTCCCAATTTCGTGAAGCTCAAAAAAGCCTTTGTGAAGCTCCTGCCTTTTCGTGAAGCTCAAGCCTTTGCTAAGATTAGGCCATCGCAAAGCTACTTCCTCTTCGCGAAGCATACTCCTTAGAGCACGCGGCCTCATGAAGCACACTTCCTTCACCGAGCTAGATTAGCCGTCGTGAAGCACCTCTCTTTCGCTAAGAACACTACCTTCGCGAACCACCTTCGCGAACCGAGAGCAAAATATTTTCTGAGAAAACTCTCTACATATCTCGAGGGGGTCGACCTCTATTTATAGGCGATTCCACCGACCCTCAATCTTTCCGCATGAATTCAACACCATGTCATCCCAAATCGCAAAGCTCCGAAGTTTCTGCCGAAATTCTCTCAATCTCACGAAGCACCATGAAGATTTTCCAATCGTAGAGCTTGACATAATCGCGGAGCATCACCTTCAATCCCTTTACGCCATCGCCATTAAGCTCCCTCACAAAGTACTTCACTACCGTGATGCGCTTCAACCGCTTCTGTTCACGAATCTTGATGTAATCGCAAAAAACACCATCAACATTCTTCTTGTCTTCAGTAAATTCAATCCATGAAGCCTATCTTCGCGAAACTCATGCCTTTTCCATATTTAAATAAGATCATAAAGTATATCCACTTTTCTCAATGCTTATCAACCTCCAAATTTTGGACCCCAAAAATTTGGAAAACACTGGAAAACAACGCCACCTTGTACTTCTCTTTTGAACCGCCTCCAGATCATCCATTCCTTCATCATGGTTCATTGTCAACATTGATTGTCAACAATATCTCCAGAACATTACAATTCACTATGGATACTGGCTTTTTCAACAAACAAAATCAACCCAAAAATGCTGCAATGTTACCTTGAGGTATTTTTACACAACAATCTCCCCCATTGGGTTTGTTGACAAATCTTCTCAGAATGATTCTATGTAATTTGATACCTCTCTGAAACTCCTTCCAGTCGCTACCACCATTCGCCTCTTGCGATTCTGATAGAATTCATGGAATCACTTAACACGTCCTCTAATCCTACATGAGAAATGATCGGTGTGAGAAACAGGATTAGAATGAAAAGATCATCAATGAATCACTTAATTTCAGACACCAATTGTCAATCTCAAACTGATACCAATTTCAAAATTGATACCAATTGTTGAACCACACTGATACCAATTGGTGATAGCTGGAAACCTTCTCTCACCATTCCAACATCACTCTTCTTCTTTTATCATGACCCTTAGCTATCATGATATCTAATCATTGATCGATTACTTCTAGAATCATCAGATTTAATATTCTCCCTCTATCTCATTTCTCTCACCCTATCTCAATGCTATACCTGTAAGCTTCTCCCCGTGTCTTTTACTAAGACATTTTCTTCCTTCCTTAGCCACAGTTTATCCCCCTTGAGGAGTCACTACTTCTCCCCCTTTTCAATGAATCCAAAGGTCGCCCCTTTGTAGTCTGTAACATTGGAAAGAACACATATTAACACATTAGAGAAAAACACACAATATCTCGGGGAGAGGGGGTGTCCCACATCCACACTTTTTTAAGTGTAGGGAGTTGAATGGACTCCCAGAGCTAGTCGATGCCTCTCAAAATCTTCCTTGGGTAAGGCCTTCATCATAATGTCTGCAATGTGTAGTTCTGTAGGCACATACTCCAACTTCACGATTCCCTACTCAACCTTCTCCTTGATAAAATGATACTTTATCTCTGTTAGAACCACTTTTTGTATAAGGTTGTATTTTTTTTCAATAGTTGTAAATGAAGATCAAAATGAAGGAGATCAAGAAGTACTCCAATTAAATGGAGGAATGGAAGATCAAGATGAAGGATATCATGAAGTACTCCGATGAAGTGGAGGAATGGTAATTCAGACGATTGTTGTACTAATCATAAGTTCAAAGAACATGTGTAAAAGGTGTTACATTGTTTACAATAATGAAGAATGTGAGGTGTAATCCATCTGAGGATGATTAAAGAACCATGGGTTTTGATGAAGACCATGAAATTACTCATGATTTCATAGGAATAATGAAAGAGACTTCTTGACGAATTAAATCATATGGTTTCCATGAAGTATATCATGACAGTTGATAAAGAAGACAATGTGCAAATGATTGTAATTCTATGATGGCCGTACGGGGATTGGAATTCTGAGATAACCATGCATATCACATTGTCATAGAAGATGATGATTCTAAATCTATGCCTTCAAAGAATACATATCATAGTAGTGGAGTTTGTGATAAAAGAAGAAGAGTTGCTGAAGGATACAAATCACCAAGAAGAAGTGATTTTGAGGTGATCATGCTTGTTGACAAAGAAAACAAACGACATACAAATTTTTTGACAAAGGAGATTCCATGGTGGCATGTCGAGTTCATAGACTATGGATAATGGTTCATGTTTTATTCAAGAAACATCAACAATGGAATGGATGATCTAGAGGCGGACAAAAATAGCAGATACAAGGTGGCACCGTTTCCCAGTGTTTACCAAATTTTTGGGCATGAAAATCGACAAATGAAGAAAAGTGGTTTTGGTAAAGAGACTTGCACGTAGGGTACTTGAAGGAGAGGAAATTTGCGCGCCATATGTTTTTCAATATCAGAACATGGAAAAATGGAAATGTAAAGAAGATTGTGCAAGTGTTGGGTTGGTCGCGCAAGTGACATGCACGCCGTGAAGAGACTTGCACGCTAGTGCCTAGAAGGATTGTAAACTTGCGCACCTATTGTTCTTCAAGAACAAAACATAAAAATATGGCAAAGGAATGAAGGTCATGCAAGTATTGGTTGGACCATTCAAGTGATTTGAGTGACAAAGGCTAGGGGAGATGAGTTGCACGCCGAGAGTTGCGCGCCGAGGGGTGACTTGTGTGCCGCCGCGCAGGTTGACCAAATTCCTATAAATACTAGACCACTCCTCCTCATTTCCCACGGATTTAAAGACTTAGATATTGTTTGATCTCTAGTCGCGCAGGTGGTTGAGCCGTTCAAGTGGTGGTTGGGTCACGCAAGTAGAAGTTGCACGCCGGTTGTTGGTTGCGCGCCCATGGCAGTTTGGGAGAGAAAGGAAGTGGGTCGCGCAAGATTGTAGTTGGGGAAGGAAGCATCGCACAGGTGCTTTGGTGACACTTGCAAACCAGTTTGGACTTGCATGCCGAAGACTTGCGCACCATACTGGGACTTGCGCACCGGTCTTGGAGAAGAGACCCAGGTGCTGTTGGAGTAGGCCCATCTTTGTAGAGCTGCACGAAAGATGAAAGATTGCTCTAGACCTATAGTGCAACAGATGATGTATTCATTTTCAAAGATGGAAGAACAATGAAAAGTCTGGTTTTATGAATAGAAGTGGTACCGCACACACATGAATGGTGTTTAACATCCTCATTGTTCTTTGAAAAGAGAAGAAGAACGGTTCGTGCAACTAAACTCAGATCCGCATAGAAAGAGGGGAATATATCAATATACTCAGGTGTTAGTATTGATAATCAAAGGAAGATAAGAAGAAGATATAATGCATTCAGTTATTGCGCTAAAGTAGAAGGTTGAATACAAAAGAGCATCAACTCAGGACTCTGATGCAAGAAAAGTCTCATGCTGAACAGGAGACAAAGACTTCAATGCAAATCTATTAAAGAGACCTTCACATCTATAAATTGAGTGGGACATCACCAACGGCAGTGAGCCAGGGGGAGTCAATGGGAGTGACCCAAGGGATGCAGTGTGCTATCCCTAAACCTTTTTTAAAGGCAGTGAGCCTGGGACAGAGTGACTATTCCTGAACCGTTGTAATCCACAACTAGTAAAGATTAGTGGAATTTGGTACGACCGACAACTTTCCGGCATATTCTCCTCGGATATAGCCCTTAGTGATGAACCAAGTAAAATTGTTGTGGTATCTCTTTGCATGTGAATGTTTCATTGTAGATCATATCCATCATACAGGTTTAAGTAGTTCCTACCAACGTGGGAACAAGATCCACAACTTTAAGAAGAAATATTTGACACCCTGATTCACCCCTCCCCTCTCAGGGTGTCCTGGGGTCCTACAAGTGTTATCATAGGGAGGTTAACATATGTTGGATAATCCACAGTAATTCTATTCAGAATAGGATTTGAGTTTCTTTACTAATGTCAACAATGAAGATCAGTCTTGATGAAGAGTCAATCATTTCTGAGAAGAAGTCTACATCTAGTAATACCATGACAAACAGGAAAAAGAAAGATAATAAGCAGTTGAATAAGTCCCTCATATCCAAAGAAGATGCAGTGTCTTTTTCTCCTTGCCATTCCAAAAATGAAGAAACATCAGGCATGGAATGTATCGAGCAGGTGGCTCAGAATTCTTCCAGAGGAAAGGATGACATCCCTAATTCAATATTTTAGGAAAAACTCAAAACATATCAGCATGATATTCATAAAGAAAGGGTTGCTATTATTTTTAGCCTATTCCAATCTATGCAGGTTGAGATCACTCAATTAGAAAGGGAAGCTGACAATTTGGAAAAGGGGTTGGAAAGAAAAGTTATGGAAAGTATGAAGCTCACCAAACACGTGAAAGTCTTTGAAGAAAAAGAGGAAGTCAATAAGACTCTAAAAGAGAAGATACATGCCCTTGAAGCTGAGCTGAAGAAGAGAAATGAAATCAAGTGTTTTTATTTGGAAGAAACTTCCATGAAATTCCAGTAACTTGACTCTTTGTTACAAAACAATGTTAAGATGCATGAAGATGAGGTTGAAAGATTGAAGAAGACCTGTGAAGAGAAGACGATCATGATTGAAGATCAGAAGATCATCCTCAATATTGAGGGTCAAAAATTGGAATCCCAGTTGACCAAGATTGAGAATACACATATTGAGACATCACAAAAGAATGTAATGAGTAATGCTTGTACTCAATGTTTGTTGGAGGAATATAAAGCTAAAATACCTCCAACATGTGACTAGAAGATTATGACAACTCTTGATTATCCACATCAAGAATTAGTTACTGCTGGTACTCAATTCTCAATGGAGTATTCTATTGTCAAAAGACCTCCAACATGTGATAAGAATATCATGAATTCACTCATTGATCTATCACAAGAAACTGAGAAAGTGAAGGTACCATCCAAACCATCTTGTACTCATGTTTCTAAATACGTTCCTACAATCAGTTCAAGTTGGAAGAAACATTCTAAACAAGTATGGATGAAGAAATGTGAGAAGAAGAAACCTACCACCATGGCTAGGGTGGATGAGAAGAAAAAGGAGGAAGTTGGCTCCTCAAATAGAGCACAAAAGATTAATAGGAAGTCCCAAAAACCTCATGCAGAAGATACAAAAAAGAAAAGATTTGTGGGTCAATGTTGGTGATGCAACAGATTTGGGAATTGTGCACTGGATTGTTGGTACAATCCCTTTAACCGAAAAGCACAAAGAAAGCTTGTATCAAAGGGAAGAAATCCATAGAAGAAGAAGCAACATCTGCAGGTCCAGAAGCATCTGTTTATAGAAAACAGATTTGGAATGCTTGATAACCTCTGTGATGTATGCAATGGCAGTGGTCATAAGAATGGTGCATGCCTATGTCAACAGATATTCAGAGCTGATAAGAATAGAAGACCACACAAGCCAGCTAAGAAAGAAGAATATTCCTTGGGAAGAAATCAGAAGAATATTGTGAACACACATTTCTTCAAGAAGATCTCAAGTAGGGAAGCTGAGGAGACCCAGGATTTTAGATCCATGAAATTGAAGGGCCATTCATCCAAAAGAAAAACTAAGTGGGATGAAACTTAGATGAACCCGTGTAGAAGATCCAAACCTGCCACAAAAGTTCCAAATGACATATTGGTCATCTGGCCAGAAGATTTGAAAAGAATGAGGAAACTTGAAGATTGAAAGGCCAAGGATAGTGCTAAAGGAAAAGGAAAACATTCACGTGATGAAGACAGACTTCATGAGATATTGCAAACCAAGAGAATCACACGTGTCAAATAAGTTCTCTGTGAGAGATGCAAGAAATCTGGTCACATTGCAAAAGGTTTCCTAACCTTAATACCAGATCAATAAGCAGCCCTTAAGAAGAGTAGGAATGTATCATTCATGATGGTTGTTAAGCAAAACAATTCCCCACACAAAGTAGAAGAGAATGTGAAGAAATCCATGCCTTGTCAATAGATGTCAGAAGATATGTTCAAATGTGCAGGCATGAATACTGGAGCGAACATAGGAACATGGTTGAGAAAAGAACCTCAACCATGCAGCTCATGTTGATGAAGCAAGGAGGAACCACCTTATTCCCTTATTCATTTGTGTATTGTATTTGTGCTAATAATGCAGGTAATTGAAGGTGAAGCATGCTCTCAGGGGGAGAACCTGAGAAGTAGTGAACGCGGTTAACTCTTGATAGCCAAGCTAACGAATTTTCCATCCTTAGTAGATTATTCAATTGATATTCATTGATTAAGATGATGAAGGATCACTCTTGATGAAGATGATGAGGAGTGATTCCATTGAGGAGGGTAAAAATGAAGAAGCTTCCAAAATCACTATTTCAATCAAATATCAACTCCAGCTGGACTCAAATGCGGTTACTCTGTGAATTTATTGAAGAACATGTCAATGGAGAAGGTATTCCATTTCTCAATCTCTATCCCTTGGTTACTCAGATCAAAGATCATTCTAAAATGGGGGAGTAACTGAATTGATCAGTGACATAAGAAGAATGGATGTGCCCCAAGTTCACTTATCCTACCGATTGCACTTGGATGTTTTTGATCTGTTTGCTGATGTGAGTGTAGGAGTTTCAGGTTGATTATTCCCTATCACATTTGATTTTCTTCTACCTGAAATAAAAGTGGTAAACCCTTGAAGACAAAATACATGAGTTCTCATCTCATATAGGTATCATGATCTGTGAATAATGGACAGCCTTGTTGACTTAATCAAATACTCTTGTTTTCTACATCGAGCATTGCTCAAGTAGACTTAGAGTGAAATGATTAATGATACGTTTCTTATGTACGTATTGATACCCTCCCTACCATGTGCATTGAATTTCTTGTCAAAAAGGGGGAGAGAAAGTGAAATGAATGTTTTAAAAGAAAAGTGGATTTAAGAGAAGATTCTCATTTTGACATTGACAAATTCATTTCAGAAGATGTATAAGGTATTGACAACAAAATACAAAGGGGGAGATTTTTGGAACCACTTTGTGTATATGGTTGTATTTGTTGTCAATAGTTGTCAATGAAGATCAAAATGAAGGAGATCAAGAATTACTCTAATGAAATAGAGGAATGAAAGATCAAAATGAATGAGATCATGAGGTACTCCGATGAAGTGGAGGAATGGTAATTCAGACGATTGTTGTACTGATCATAAGTTCAAAGAACATGTGTCAAAGGTGATACATTGTTTACAAAAATGAAGAATGTGTGGTGTAATCCATCTGAGGATGATTAAATAACCATGGGTTTTGATGAAGACCATGAAATTACTCATGATTGCATGATTACCATGTAAGATACTTCTTGACGAATTGAATCATACGGTTTGCATGAAGTAGATCATGACAGTTGGTGAAGAAGACAATGTGCAAATGATTGGAATTCTAAGATGGTCATGCGGGGATTGGAATTCTTAGATATCCATGCACATCACATTTTCATAGAAGATGATGATTCTAAATCTATGCCTTCAAAGAATACATATCACAATAGTGGAGTTTGTGATAAAAGCAGAAGAGTTATTGAAGGATACAGATCACCAAGAAGAAGTGCTTTTGAGTTGATCATGCTTGTTGACAAAGCAATCAAACGACATAAAAATTTGTTTACAAAGGAGATTCCATGGTGGCATGTCGTGTTCAAGGATTGTGGATAATGATTGATGTTTTATTCAAGAAACATCGACAAAGGAATGGATGATATGGAGGCGGACAAAAAGAGAAGATACAAGGTGGTGCTGTTTCACAGTGTTTGCCAAATTTTTGGGCCTGAAAATCGACAAATGAAGAAAACTGGTTTTGGAAAAGAGACTTGCGTGCTGTGTACTTGAAGGAGAGGTAACTTGTGCACCATATGTTTTTCAAGATCATAACATGAAAAAATGGCAAAGGAAAGAGGATCACGCAAGTGTTGGGTTGGTCGCGTAAGTGACTTGCGCGCCGTGAAGAGACTTGCGCGCCGGTGCCTAGAAGAATTGGAAACTTGTGCGTCTATTGTTCTTCAAGAACAGAACTTCAATATATGGCAAATGAATGAAGGTCGCACAAGTATAGGTTGGATCACGCAAGTGAGTTGTGTGACAAAGGCTAGGGGAGATGAGCTGCGCGCCAAGACTTGCGCGCTGAGGGGTGACTTTCGTGCTGCCATGCAGGTTGACCAAATGCCTATAAATACTAGACCACCCCTCTTCATTTCCCACGGAGTTCAAGACTTAGATATTGTTCGAGCTCTCGTCGTGTAGGTGGTTGAGCCACACAAGTGGTAGTTGGGTCATGCAAGTAGAGGTTGCACGCTGGTTGTTGGCTGCGCGCCCAAGGCGATTTTGGAGAGAAAGGAAGTGGGTCGCACAAGTTTGTAGTTGGGGAAGGAAGTGTTGCATAGGTGATTTGGTGACACATGAACGCCAGTTTGGACTTGCGCGCCGAAGACTTGCATGCCGTATTGGGACTTGCGCATTAGGCATGGAGAAGAGACCCAGGTGCTGTTGAAGTAGGCCCGTCTTCTTAGAGCTGCACGAAAGCTGAAATATTTCTCTATACCTGTAGTGCAACAGATGATGTATTCGTTTGAAAAGACAGAAGAACAATGAACAATCTAGTTTTATGAAGAGAAGTGGTACCGCACACACATGACTGGTGTTTAACATCCACATTGTGCTTTGCGAAGAGAAGAAGAACGGTTCGTGCAACTAAACTCAGATCTGCACAAAAAGAGGGGAATATATCAATACAGTCAGGTGTTAGTATTGAGAATCAAAGGAAAATAAGAAGAAGATATAGTGCATTCAGTTATTTCACTAAAGTAGAAGGTTGAATACAAAAGAGCATCAACTCAGAACTCTGATGCAAGCAATGTCTCATGCTGAACAGGAGACAAAGACTTCAATGCAAATCTATTGATGAGACCTTCATGTCTATAAAATGAGAGGGACTTCAACAATGGTAGTGAGCCAAGGGGAGTCAATGGGAGTGACCCGAGAAACTCTGTGAGCTTTCCCTGAACCTTTTGTAAAGGCAGTGAGCCTAGGACAGAGTGACTATTCCCGAACCATTGTAATCCACAACTAGTGAAGATTAGTGGAATTTGGAATGACCGAAAACTTTTCGGTGTATGCTCCTTGGACGTAGCCCTTAGTGGTGAACCAAGTAAAATTGTTGTGTTATCTATTTGCATGTGAATGTTTCATTGCTGATCATATCTATCATACAGGTTTAAGTAGTTCCTACCAACGTGAGAACATGATCCACAACTTTAAGAAGAAAAAGTTGAAACCCTGATTCACCCCTCCCCTCTCAGGGTGTCCCGGGGTCCTGCAATATCAATGTGATTTGTACATGAGTGATGGATGGGATTTTTAATGAGATTTATAGCACTTGAGTTATCGCCCTGGATTCCGATCGGAGACTTCACTTCATTGCCCTTATCATCAAGCTGCTGCTTCATCCACAATAACTGTGTGCAAGATTGAGTGGTGGAAATATATTCATCTTCTACGGTGCTCAATGAAATGAAATTTTGCTTCTTTCTTAGCCAATAAATACACAAGACACCAAGATATAATGAACCTCCTAACGTTGATTTCCTGTCATCCACTGAACTGACCCAATCTACATCAGTATATCCTAATAACTCTGTCTGAGATTTTCCATTATACACCAAGCCAAAGTCCATCGTGCCCTTGATATACTGAAATATTCTTTTCACTATAATCGTGTGGCTTTCCTTGGGATTGCATTGATATCGTGCTTCTTGGGAGGTGGAAAAAACAATATCAGGTCTCGTCGCTGTCAGGTATAGTAAACACCTAATAATCTGCCTGTATTCTATGATATTAACTGTCTTTCCATTATCATCTTTCGATAATTTCATCCAGGTAGCAACCAGAGTCTTCATCTCTTGGGAATTTTCCATTCCAAATCTTTTCAAATCATCCTTGGCATATTTGGATTGAGAAATGAATGTTCCATTCCTTCATTGTGTCACCTGTAGACCAAGGAAAAATGTTAGTTGTCCAATCATTTACATTTCAAACTCACTTTTCATGATTTCGGAAAAATTTCTGAACTGTGCTTCATCTGATCCGCCAAATATTATGTCATCGACATTAACTAAGACCATCATTATTTGATTACTATTTTTGTTGAAATAGAGATTGTAATCAACTTCCCATGCTGGAAACCATGTTTTTTCAAGTACTGATCAAGCCTTGAGTACTATGCTCTTGGTGCTTGTTTCATCCCACACAACACCTTCTTCAGTTTGCAAATCTTGTTCTCATCCTAATGAATGAGAAAACAATCTGGCTGCTCAATATACACCTCTTCCTCCAAAACCCCATTCAAAAATGCAGATTTGACGTCCATCTTGAAAACTTTGAACTTTTGTTGCACTGCAATGGCTAGAAATAGTCTGATTGTCTCTAGCCACGCAACCGGTGCAAATGTCTCAACAACATCTATTCCCTCTATATGGGAGTATCCTTTGAAAAATAATCAAGATTTGTTCCGAATTACTGTTCCATCTTCATTCATCTTGTTATGATAGAACCATTTAGTCCCGATGACATTCTTATCTGCTGGCCTCGAAACAATATCCCATGTCTGATTCTTCTCAATTTGATCAAGCTCTTCATTCATTGCCTGAATCCAATTTTCATCTTCAGCTTCATCAGCAAAGCATTTCGGCTCAACCTGTGATAGTAAAGATGTCTGCTATAGTGATTTCATTCTTCTTGTCTGAATTGGAGATGATTGATCACCAATGATATTCTGCCTGTCAATTTCAGCTCGGCTTCTTGACTTTTGTGCAGATACAGACTTTACTTCCTCATGTTCATCATCATTATCTTCTTCTGAATAAATATCATCCACTTCTTCTTCCCCTGCGTTGCTTTCTTCCTCATCACTCTCATCAGGAAATTGTTCATTGCGCTGTTGAATGATCTCCCCATTCTCCACTATAGTGAAATCATTTCTCTCAACTACTTTTCCCTTCCTTTTTTTAAATCATTTATATGCCTTGATTTTTCCTGAGTATCCAAGGAATATCCCCTCATCTCCTCGTGATTCATATTTCCTATGTTTTTACTTGTTGAGGATAAAACACTTACTTCCAAATATTTGAAAGTATTTCAATGTTGGATTCTTTCCATACCACTTCTCTTATGGAGTCTTTCCTTCCTTCGGACACAATAGAGCCCTATTAGAAATGTAGACAGATGTCAAAACTTCTTCCTACCAAAATTTCTCTGGTAGGTCTTTTTCAATGAGAATCGTTCTATCCATATTGTTGAGGATCTGATTTCTCCTTTCAACCACTCCATTCTGTTGGGGAGTTCTTACTGAGGAAACTTGATGCCTTATCCCATGTTTCTCAAGATAGTCTTCCACTTGACTGTTTGTGAATTCCGTTCTATTATCAGTACGAAACTTCATAATTTTCCGTCCAAGCATCCTTTCGCACTTTCTTCGGTACGGTTTTAAGAAGCGGAACACATCGGACTTATGGGTAACAACAAATACCCATTCCATTCTACTATATTCATCATTGAAAAGAACATAGTACCTCTTTTCGTCAATTTCTCTTTGTGTGATAGGTCCACAAACATCAGCATGCACCAATTCAAGCACTGTTGTTGACTTCTTTTCTTTTGACTTATACGTCTTCCTGATGAGCTTAACTTATTGGCACGCATCACATGTGTGAGTGAGATCATGTGATATCTTAGGGAGTTCTCTTTTTTCATCACACATTACCCGATATTCCATATAGCATCCCACCTTTTTATTACATAACATTTCATTACATTTTACAAACATAGGATCATTAAAGTCTAGTGTCTTGGAAATCAGTAACATAAAACATGAGAACAACTTAAAACATTATTATAAACCACTTGTAAGGCTTCTTAATTGTCCATCTTAAGTTCATTACAACATCTCATAACCTGGGAGAATACATCAAAAGAAAGGGTAAGAAGAAGGCCCAGTAAGGGAAACAAGAGAAACATTTTACATGTGAACTTGAGATACATCAATAAAGTCATGATAAATAACTTTAACGCATGAGAAAGAGATCATGAGGCATATCATAATAAAAATAACGTGTTTCATAACATTAAGATGTGGATACAACATTTAACTTAGATGATCATTTCTATTTCACCAAGGTCCATCCCCAAGGTGTCATTAAAAAATTACCAAGGTTATTCACCAAGGTATCGTTAAAATGGTCATCTCTAGAGATTAAGTCTTTACCCAATGCATTGGAGAGCTATCAGGGCGCACCCTTAATTTGTATTTATTATCATATGATCTACATATATCCTTATCAATCATTTCATAAATAACCCATATAGCATAAAAGAAATGGGTTTCATTTCATAGTCATAACATTTTAAAAACTCGTTTAAAGACGTGATCTTTATGTCACTTTAATCCCACGGAAAAGGGAAGCAGGTCTCATGTATGTAAATTCCAAAATTTAAAATAGAAAATTTTAATATATATGTGAACACAACTATAGAATAAAGGGTTTTTAGTATTCACTTAATAAAATAAAATAATTTGAGAAAAAGAGAGAGACATTTTGAGACGCAAATTAGGCAACATAACAGCTATATTGCAGGATTTTAGAAAACATTGAAAAGAGAGGTGACATGGGTCACCCACTCATAAATGATCTATAAAATAGTAGGGGAAGAATAAAAATTATATAATAACATGTTAATGAAATTTTAAAGACAAACCATATGAAATGAAAAACTTGAGAGGAATACAAAAATAAGATTTCTCTTATGAAAATTCGGCAGCCTAACGGCGTCAGTTAAAACATAAAAAAATGAATTGATGAGATCGAATAGGGTATCTCATCATATGAAAATAAATAGATAGTATGATGGATATAGAGATCAAACCTCAACATATGAAAAATGAACTTTAAAGACTTGACATGATAATAGAACTTTGAAAATGGGAAGAGTGAAAGAATCCATTACGAAAATTCGGTAGCCTAACGGCGTCACTTAAAAATTATTAAAATGAATTGATGAGAGAAAGAGGGGGACTATCATCATATGAAAATGAAAAGGAAAGTAGGATGAATGTAAAATAACATCCCCAACATAACAACATGTAGCTTAAAATAAATGACATAGAGGAGAATACATGAAAGGAAAGAGAGAGATAGGATCTCTTACCTTGAAGAGTAACTTCAAAAGCTTGAAGTTAGAGACCATAGGAGGCTTGAGGGAACCTTGGGAGGACTACTTGGGAGTTTAAGAGACCAGAAACGTTTTGGTGAGGATTTTTAAATGAAATGAATGAGGGAAAGGCTTGGTATTTATAGGAGAAGTGAGGGGACAAAGCATTAATTGCCAAGGGACACCTCATTGGTGGTACTGGAAAAACCATGGGCTAGCCCATGGTATTGGACACTTGGGACACCTAATACCATATCTAACTATTCATAAGTCGACCAGAAATATTTAATAATTAATACATCCATAATGATGTCATTAAACACCCAAAACTCAATAACTGTATTTTCACTATTCACCAAAAATTCAATTTTCTCAGAAAAAAACCCAAAATATCACCTTAAACAAATATTGATGCCCTGATTTAAAAAATGAACTCCATTTTATGAAAATAATTTTCTAAATATTTTTAATTTTACTTTTAAATAAAAAACACTATTCACCTGAAAAAACTAATACATAACAAAAAAATTCCGAAATAGTTATTTACCTATTTTATTGAATCACATTACATAATCAAGGTGCCTATATTATATTATTACTTTCTTTAAGTGATATTACTAATCCATTTGGTCACATTACTAATCTTGAGCGTAAATTTACTATTCATCAAAAATTAAGTTGATCTTATTAGATTCTAAATTTCTTACTGAACAAAACTGTAGAAGACCGTTTTTTGAAAATCATTACACATTATTAATTATTTAAGGTTTACATAAATATTTTTAGAATATCCTTTTTCTAAAATTCATCAATAATATGCATACTATATTTATCCGGACATTTGAAAATTCACAAACTTCATCATAATAAGAAATAACAATTTTTATTTAAATCAAAGGATTACACAAGGCTATTAGGGTCTCGTTACATAACCCCTTATAACACCAGCATAATACCTAAGAGTAAGGTGTGCTAGGGTGATAGAATCTTGGGGAGGTTCGGCCAACATTGCCCGAGTGGTGATTTATACCAGCATGAACTTCTCACGAAGGCGATTCTGTTCCAGCTTTACACGATAAATTTCGGCTCGGGTTTGGTCCAGAGAAAAGCCCAAAGGTGCTACCTCATTCCCGAGTTCCGTTAGATGGGATTCGATCGACCCGAGACTGCTGGATGGGGCCATAAAATCTTATTTCTATATTAATTAATCAATATCACTTGTATTTATAGACAATAATTACAACATTTAGTTTCTAAAGGTCATATTGACCAACAGTCATATAATAGTCAAAACCCAATGGTCTTATTTTAATTATATTCATTTTATTAAATGAAATAGTTTTGTTGAGTATAAAATAAAATAACACACAAATTTAGGAAAAAAATTTATTCAAAATTTCAGGTCGTTACAAACTTCTCCCCTTAAGAAATTGCATCCTCACAATTTTAAAATTTGGCTTGTAAATTTCGTTGAAAGTCCCACATCGGAAAAGAGTCAGTAAAACTATTACTTTAAAAGAAATAAAGGGAAGTACAGAGGTCCGTCGAGTTAACCCATACTAGGATTCCATGTAAGAAAACATGCATATAGAAGAGAAAACAAAGGATCAAGTTCTGATGGAGAGTGATAGAAAACATTATTAGGAGAAAATTAACCATAAGAAGATCACGAACTTAAGATGTGTTAAAAGGTCTTTGATTACCCAGTAGGAAACGTAAACTAACAACATTTTTGTTTTACATTCCTTTTCATAATTTTGAGGAATTCATTTACTACATAGAATAAAAACATAAAGAAATATATTTACCTTCAAGTAGAGTTTCATCCCATAATAAGTTTCCACCAAGACTAATCTTTTATCTAAACAATGAGCATTCAAAAAGACTTGGTCTCATCAAAATCACAAGAATCATCATCTAGAGAATCACATAATCCACAAAATAATAACGCTATATTTCCCTTGTCTTTAGTCATCAACTAAAACTAAAAAGGTTAGTACGAGATCATATAATCCACAAAAAGGATAATCCTATATAAAAAAATATGACTATTAATCTCCAAAATTCAACAAAAGTACGCAATGTTCCAGAAAGACCATTGAATACAAAACCATCCTTAAAATTCTTCAGAATAATCCAAACTAAGATTGGAACCCAAAACTCAGAAGAATTTAATCACATAGTCTTCCCCAATAAATCTTAACATTTATCTCCAAATAACATTCACTACTACTAAATTCTCTTACTAAAGTATAATTAACCTATTCACATATTCTCTATCCTAGGTTCATCATTTTCCAAAAATAACCCAAATCACCATATGACCACAATAAATACAAAAATTCCTATAAAAAACATTCAACCATTCCTCCTAAAATTAAATCCTGTAGTATTTTATTTCCCTTAGGCATATAGTACTCCAAAAGAGAAAACGTCGTCCAAAATAACCTTTATCATTTAATCACCAAATCATTTTCCTATACAAAGGATATACATTTGATATAATTTTCCAAAATCAACTTATTCTTGATCCATAAAAATAGCATGTGCATTAGTCCAAAGGGAATAATAACAAACTCATAATGCCCATATCTTGATCGAAAGGCAGTTTTTGGAATGTCAACATTCTTCACCCTCAATTAATGATAACAAGAACGAATATCAATCTTAGAGAAGAATTGAGTCCCACAAAGTTGTTCAAATAAGTCATAAATTCTTGGAAGAGGGTATTTTTTCTTCACTGTGATCCCATTCAATTCTCTATAATCAATGCATAGCTGCATCAATACATCCTTCTTCTTCACAAAGAGAAATGGTGCTCCCCAAGGAGACACACTTGGTCGGATAAACCCATTCTCCAAAAGATTTCAATGTTGATTAATTAATTAGCTCCACATTTTCCATCCTATAGGGGGTATTTGACATCGGATGAGATCCAGGTATGAGTTCAATGTAGAACTCTACCTCTCTTTCTGAGGTAGGTCCAGGTAACTCCGTAGGAAATACGTCAATGTATTCCTTGACCATGGGGAAATTTTTTAAATGAATGAATCCTTCATGAGAAACTTATTTCATTTATGAATCTTTTAACTAAAAAGGATATTATGTCTTAAAACATCATTCCTAGACAAATTACATTCTTCTATAATTCCTTCACAATGGTTCATAAAAAGCTTGCGATTAACCAAACATATCCCCCGGGAGTGTCGTAACCAAGAGTGCGGAAAGGCCTGTTATCATGTACCAGTTCCCGTTCGAGTCAGGCTCAAAGCTGTGTTTTCGAGTTTTACCCCTATGTACATATGGGCCAGAGCCACCTCTACCTGATCGTATACAATAGGGATGTATTTTCTTGATAAACCACTTATTCAATACTCACCAAAATACCAGGAAGAGTTCCTATATTTATAATTTTCTATAGGGTTCTTACTAAAGTTTTCATATCCTAATTTCCATAAATAACTAAATATTCCTTTGATACCAACTATAGAATCCCAACTTTTAATTACATAACATTTCATTACATTTTACAAACAAGGGATCTTTAAAGTCTAGTGTCTTGGAAATCAGGAACATAAAACATGAGAACAACTTAAAACATTCTTTTAAACCACTTGTAAGGATTCTTCATTGTTCATCCTAAGTTCATTATAACATCTCATAACCTGGGAGCATACATCAAAGGAAAGGGTGACCAGAAGGCCCAAAAAGGGAAACAAGAGAAACATATTACATGTGAACTTGAGATACATCAATAAAGACATGATAAATAACTTTAAGGCATGATAAAGAGATCATGAGGCATATCATAATAAAAATAACATGTTTCATAACATGAAGATGTAGATACAACAATTAACTTAGACAATCATTTCCGTTTCACCAAGTTCTATCCCCAAGGTTTCATTAATAAATTACCAAGGTTATTCACCATGGTATCGTTAAAATGGTCATCTCTAGAGATTAAGTCTTCACCCAAAGAATTGGAGCTCTATTAGGGAGAACCCTTAATTTTCCTTTATTATCATGTGAGCCACATATATCATTATCAATAATTTCATAAATAACCCATATAGCATAAAATAAATGGGTTTCATTTAATAGTCATAACAATTTAAAAACTTCTTTAAAGATGTGATCTTTATGTCACTTTAATCCCACGGAAAAGGGAAGCGGGTCTCATGTATGTAAATCCCAGAATTTAAAATAGAACATTTTGATATATAAGAGAATACCATTTTAGAATAAATATTTTTTAGTATTCACTTAATAAAATAAAATAATTTGAGAAAAATAGAGAGACATTTTGAGATGAAAATTCGGCAGCATAACGGCTATGTTGTAGGGTTTTATAAAACATTGAAAAGAGAGGAGACATGGGTCACCCACTAATAAATGATCCATAAAATAGTAGGGGGAAAAATAAAAATGATATAATAACATGGTAATGAAATTTGAAATACATACCATATGAAACAAAAAAAACATGAGGGGAAGACAAAAATAAGATTTCTCTTATGAAAATTCGGCAGCCTAACGACGTCACTTAAAACTTCAAAAAATTGAATTGATTATAGGACCCCAAGACTCCCTGAGAGGGGAGGGGTGAATCAGGGTGTCAAGTTTTTCTTTTAAAGTGATGGATCTTGTTCCCACGTTGGTAGGAACTTGTTAAACTTGTATGATGGATATGAACAGAAATCAAACATTCACATGCATAGGGACGACACAACACTTTTTACTTGGTACCCCACTAAGGGATACGTTCAAGAAGCATACGCCGATAGGTTTTCGGTCATACCAAATTCCACTAAACTTCACTAGCTATGGATTACAATGGTTCGGGCACAATCACTTTGTCCCAGGCTCACAGCCTTTAAAAATATTCAGGGATAGCTCACTGCTTCCCTCGGGTTACTCCAATTGACTCACCCTTGCTCACTGCCCTTGGTGAAGTCACAATCAATTTATAGACGTGAAAGTATCTTCTTTATTGCTAAAGAATACATCCTCTGTTGTGGGTAGATGCTCTGTTGAAGTCCAACTCTCGCCTGTAGTCAAATCTCACTTCCCATCAAGGTTACCGGGAAATCTCCCAACTTTCACGCAGTTCAAAAACACTGGCACGCTTCTTTACTGCCTGGTGCACAGGTCTCCTGCGCAGCGCATATTCGGCGTGCAAGTTCAAACTGGCATGCAGGTATCAAACAACCACCTGCATGACACCGCCCACTTCAACTTCAAACCTGCGCGACTAAATTCCGTTCTCACCCAAACCACCTTGGACGCGCAGTCAACAACTGGCGCGTAGCCTCTACCTGTGCGGCTCAACTACCACTTGCGCGACTCAACTATTTGCATGTCAGGAGCTCAAAAAATATCTAAGTCTTGAACTTCTTTAAAAATGAGGAGGGGTGGTCCTCTATTTATAGGCAAACTGGACCCCCTGCGCGGTGGCACACATGTATCCTCACGGCGAGTAGGTCTCAGCGCGCAGCTCCAACCGCCCTAGCCTCTGTTCACGTAACTCACTTGTGCGACCAAACCAATACTTGTGCAGCCTTCTTTCCTTTGCCGTATTTTGTAGTCCTGTTCATGAATAACAATAGGTGCAAAAGTTTCCAAATATCCTAGGCACCAGCACGCAAGTCCCTTCTTGGCGCGCATGTCACTTGCACGACCCAACCAATACTTGCGTGATCCTTATCCGTTTTCCATTTTTGCATGTTCTAATCTTTAAAGACACTAGGCACACAAGTTCTCTCTCCTTAAACAAACACAAACCATACTCCAATTCCGGCAACGATGACCATGGTTCCAAAATTGATGAGATCAAATAATGTCTCTCACCATATGAACATAAATAGACAGTATGATGGATATATAGATCATACCCCAACATAAGAAAAAGGAACTTGAAGGACTTGACATGAAAATAGAACTTTGAAAATGGGAAGAGTGAAAGAATCCCTTACGAAAATTCGGCAGCCTAACGGTGCCACTTAAACATTCTTAAAATGAATTGATGAGAGAAAGAGGGGGTCTCTCATCATATGAACATGAAATTAATAGTAGGATGAATATAAAATAACATCCCCAACATAAGAACATGGAGCTTAAAATAAATGACATAAAGTAGAATACATGAAAAGAAAGAGAGAGGTAGGATCCCTTACCTTGAAGAGTAAATTCAAAAGCTTGAAGGTCAAGAACTTGGGAGGCTTGAGGGAAACTTTGGAGGAATCCTTAGGAGGTAAAAGATCAGAACTTCGTTGGGGAGGATTTGGAAAATAAATGAATGAGGGAAAGGTTTGGTATTTATATGAGAAGTGAGGGGACAAAGCATTAATTGCCAAGGGACACCTCATCGGTGGTATTGGCAAAACAATGGGTTTTCCCATGGTATTTTACACATGGGACACCTCATAACTTATATTACTATTCATAATTTGACCAGAATTATTGAATAATTAATACATCCTTAATGATTTCATTAAACACCTGAAACTCAAAAACTGTATTTTCACTATTCACCGAAAATTCAACTTTCTCAGAAAAAACCCAAAATATCACCTTTACCAAATATCGATGTTCTGATTTCAAAAATGAACTCCATTTTATGAAAATAATTTTTTAAATATTTTTAATTTAACTTTTAAATAAAAAACAATATTCACCCAAAAAAACTAATACATAACCAAAAAAATCCAAAATAGTTATTTACCTATTTTATTGAATCATATTACTTAATCAAGGTGCCTATATTATATTAATAATTTCTTTAAGTGAGATTACTAATCAATTTGTTCACATTACTAATCCTAAGAATAAAATTACAATTCATAATTTAGTATTCATCAAAAATTATGTTGATCTTATTAGACTCTAAATTTCTTACTGAACATGACTGTAGAAGACCGTTTTTTTGAAAATCAGTAAACATTATTAATTATTTAAGTTTTACATAAATATTTTTAAAATATCCTTTTTCTAATATTCATCAATAATATGCATACTATATTTATCCCGACATTTGAAAATTCACAAACTTCATCATAAGAAGAAATCACAATTTTTATTTAAATCAAAGGATTACACAAGGCAGTTACGGTCTCGTTACATAACCCCTTATAACACCAGCATAGGACCTAAGAGTAATGTGTGATAGGGTGATAGAATCTTGGGGCGGCTCGGCCAACATTGCTCGAGTAGTGATTTATATCATCTTGAACTTCTCGCGAAGGTGATTCTATTCTATCTTTACACGATGAAGTTCGGCTTGGGTTTGGTCCAGAGCAAAGCCCAAAGGTGCTACCTCCTTCCCGAGTTCCGTAAGATGGGCCTCGATCGGCCCGAGACTATTAGATGGGGCCGGAGAATCTTCTTACTATATTAATTAATCAATATCATTTGTATTTATAGACAATAATAACAACATTTAGTTTCCAAGGGTCATATTGACCAATGGTCATATTGACCAACGGTCATATTGACCAACGGTCATATAATAGTCGAAACCCAACGGTCTTATTTTAATTATACTAATTTTATTAAATGAAATTGTTTTGTTGATTATAAAATAAAATAACATACAAAGTTAGGAATCAAAATTTATTCAAAATTTCGGGTCGTTACATTCCATGGATGGTTGGTATAGATGACCAAGTCATTTATAACACAAATTTTTTTCTTCTTCTCTGGACTGGAAACACATATCTTTTGTCTCCACTTACCAGGTAGATATTTCCATTTTTCCTTTCTCCCTATAGAATCATTGTGCCGTATCTTCCTTTGATGATGCACACCTTCTTAGTAAACCTTATAGAATGTCCTGAGTCATGTAATTGACTGATACTGAGAAAATTGTGACCGAGGCCTTCTACTACTAAGACATCAGCACGTCTCATCTCTTTACCCCCAAACTTGGCCTTTATTGAGCCAATTATCATCAGGCGTTCATCATTTCCAAACTTGTCAACTCTTTCTTTTTCATATTTTACGCCTGTAATAAGATCTTTATTACCTGTCATGTGAGATGTGCAACCGCTGTCAAGGATCCACACACCAGAGAGATCTGATGCTTTAAGGAAAATTTCTGCAACCACGACCTTCTCATCCTTCTTCTTCTTGGTCCATATTTTTTCCTTCACACATGGCATAGTTTGAGAATTCTGTTCTTTCTCAGACTATGATGGACCAGATTCATCCTGCAATGGTGAAAATCTATTTTTCATTTTCAACTCACCTGTTGGTTTATTGATGTACTGTTTGTGAACATTTTGGTTCTTCTTTGGCACATTCCTTTGTATGGTCGAAGTGCAGTACCTAGCCATGTGCCCAAATCCTCCACACCAAAAACAGTGTCCTCAGAAATATGTTATAGAGAACCATTCTCTATTTGGATGCCACATTTGTTCCTGTTCCCTTCGATATCTCATGGCTATGGAACACACATACTGTGAATGTCCCATATTTCGACAACAATAGCACCTGATATGAGGTGCATTCCTTTTCCTGACTTTTGCACTACGATTTTCCCCTTGTGATCTCTAAATATTCTGATTCTACCCTGTTCCCAAATCAACCTTCAATCTTGGAGTGGGTTCTTGCGGTCTGACCTCAAATTTCACATTTTTTTGTTTTTGATCAAGCCCTACATCAGTCTTAGCATCTGAACATTGTTGATGCTTCTTTTCTGCTGAACCACTATTATCCATTTTCATATTCTTGATTTTTTGAGTGATCTTCTTTCCTAATGACCCAATAGATGTCAAGAGTTTTTCTTGATCTTTAACTTTTTTCCACAAACTAACTATTTATCCTTCAAGTTATTCAATATGCTTGATTTGATATTTCCTTGTGTTATTCAAGATATCGATCTCCATTTTCTGTTCTTCAATTTTTATTTTATACCCACTAACTGATTCTGAGTCTTCTTGTGTTGATGACTTGAGTTTCTCAATTTCTTCCATCAACTCAGACTTCTCTTCTTCCTGGTGCTGCATATAGAGTTTGGCGTTACAAACAACTTTGTTGGATTTCTTTATTTTGGATCTCCAAACATTTCTCTCCTTCAGAGCAGCCTTTAACTCAGCTTTCATATCAACTCTTCCCTCGTCTTCTTCTCCTTCATCTTCATCAGCTTCGATTACATTCTTATTCTGAGAACTACTGAAAACTACCACCATATCATTTTCTCCACGATCTCTGCAGTTCTCTATCTCTTCAATCTCCTCAACATCAGACTCGTCTGAACTAACATACTCTTTTGAAATAAGGTTCTTCTTCTTGAAGAAATTTCTCTTGAACTATTTCTTGCTTTTCCATAGGCTGGAGACATCTTCTTGGGAATTTTGATTTCATCAACATCATCATTCTCTTAGAACCTTTTGGGGCACCTTTTCGCAAGATGTGCAACCTTTCCACATCGAAAAAAAGAATGTGGAATCTTCCCTTTAAACTTTCCTTTTCCTCTTTGAAGGTTTGAAGAGAGGAATGACATCACCTCATCTATATCTTCTTCTTCTTGAGAGTCTTCAATGGTGAGCTTCTCCGTGGCCTTGAATGCCACCTCTTTGGATTTCCCCATTTCCACAACATCATTATCATCATTTTTCATTTCATATGCAACAAGGGTGTTGTGTAGGTTATCCAATGTCAGCTCTTTTGGGTCTTTATCTTCCAAAACTGAAACTTTTAGATTGAACCAAGGTGTAAGTTTCCTTAATATGCATTTCATAATCTTTATGTCTTCAATAACTTCTCCTAGACCTCACATTTCTTCCACTACAATATTTACCCTGTTGAAGAATACATCAATAGACTCATTTGGGTTTATTCTCACATCTTCATACTTGTTCCACAACACTTGCAGCTTTGCCTCTCTGACCTTTATGTCCCCTTTATATATATTCAATAGATTTTACCACATGTCATGTGATGTTTTTCATGACATAACCTTTGTATATATAGAATTGGATAGGGATCCCCCTATGGAATTAATTCCTTTGGCATCAGAATCCAACTCTCTACGCTCAGCTTATGATAATGAACCAAGATTAATATCATCTATTATTCCATGCATTGCTTCTGTGAACACATCCATTCCCAATGATCAGAAGTAGTGTTGCATCTAATTATTTTATAGCTGAAAGTTGTTCCCGTCAAAGATCGGAATCCCTTTATGATTGGTAACCTCCATTTGAGAGAGAAATACAGATATTAACCTTTCCCTCTGATACAAATTGTTAGGTCCACTAGACTAGATACCTTGAGAGGGGGGTGAATCAGGGTATGACAGATTAAAACGATTTCCCCTTTTGATCTTGTTTTTCTATTAGACAAAACCCTCTTCTCTATCATTCCTGATGAAGAGTATGAACAAATCTTAAATCATGCATATGACACAACAATTTTTACTTGGTTCACCCTCACTGAGCTACGTCCAAGGATTATACACCGACAATGTTCTGATATACAAATTTCACTATAAGTGCACTGCTATCTACAAGTTCAAAGTGGACTCACTATCCCTACTGGTTTACAACCACTCACAATTTGAGAACTCACTGCTCTCTCAACTGATGTGAGCTCACTGATTCTTCAGAAGATCCACTCATAGTTTATAGACCTGTAGGTCTCTTCATTTTCATGAAATAATGTATCCTCAACTATTGATAGATGCTCTATTGAAGTTCCAAGTTCATCCACTGATGAATACCCCTTTTCCCTTGAAAACTGATCAATTACTTGGGAAATACCTTCACCAATCACCCTACTTCGCGAGGCTCCCAATTTCGCGAAGCTCAAATAAGACTTCGCGAAGCTCCTACCTTTTTGTGAATCTCAATACTTTGCAAAGCTTAGTCCATCGTGAAGCTCCTGCGTCTTCATGAAGCACACTCCTTAGAGCATGTGTCCTCGCGAAGCGCACTTCCTTCGCGGAGCTAGATTAGTCGTCATGAAGCACCTCTCTTTTGTGAAGAACACGACCATTGCGAACCAAGAGAAAAATATTTTCTACGAAAACTCTATGCTTCTCTTGAGGGGGTCGACCTCTATTTATAGGAGATTCCACTGACCCTCGATCCTTCCACGTGAAGTCAACGCCACGTCATCCCAAATCGTGAAGCTCTGAAATTCCTTCCAAAATTATCTCAATCTCACGAAGCACCACGATAGTTTTCTGATCACAGAGCTTGATGTAATCACAGATCATCACCATCAATCCCTTTACGCCTTCACCATGAATCTCACTCACAAATCCCTTCACTGCCATGATGCACTTCAACCTCTATCATTTGAAAATCTTGAAGTAATCACAAAGAACACCGTCAACATTCTTCTTGTCTTTGCAAAATTCGATCCATGAATCCTATCTTCGCGAAACTCATGACTTTACTATATTTAAATAAGATCTTCAAGGATGTCCACTTTATGCAATGCTTACCAACCTCCAAATTTTGGACCCCAAAAATTTGGCAAACATTGGAAAACGGTGCCACCTTGTACTGCTCTTTTGTACCGCCTCTAGATCGTCCATTCCTTCTTCATGGTTCATTGTCAACATTGATTGTCAACAATATCTCCAAAACTTTACAATTCACTATGGATACCTTCTTTGTCAACAAACAAAATCAACCCAAAAATGCTGCAATGTTACCTTGAGGTATTTTTACCCAACAATGAAGATGAGCATTTTAAATTCATGCAGGATGATAATGAGAAGTTTAACGTCATGATGGACAAATATGACCAATTTAAAGTCATGTAGAACAATAATGAGAAGTTTAATTTCATGACAGATAAGGATGATCAGTTTAAAGTCATGAAGGATAATAATGAGAAGTTTAACATTAATGTCATGAAGGACGAAGATGAGTAGTTTAATGTCACGCAGGAAGAAGATGAAAAGTTTAATTTCATGCAGGATGATAATGAATTTTTTAACGTCATGACAGATGAAGATGATGAGTTTATTGTTGTACAATACAGTAATGCATTTTAACGTCATGCATGACGAAGATGAATAGTTCAACATCGTGTAGGATGATAATGTATGTGTTGCTCAACTATATCAATACACATCATACCAAAACTACTAATCTCATGGGAGTCATGCTCGGTGTGGGAAACAAGGAGTAATGATAGGATTTTCATGACACATAGATGCTCACACAAAAAGGGCAGTGAAGATGTCAGATCGGGAATATTCCATCGGTACTAGCCCACTCAACCAACATGCAGTGATGCATGGAAGAGTAACACCATGGGTGTTGGAGTTCCACTGTGGTTATTAATATTTTTACAACTTTTTATATAATCCCTTTACTGAATTTATATGAAATTTCTATAATATTTGTGGAATATTAATGTTTAAATATTAATTATAATTTTTTAGCACTATTTGAATTCATCCAAATTCAAGTCTGTTTAATGTTTTAATAATAAATCTGACCCTAATTATCCATATTTCCTGATTGTTATTTTTTATGGTTCCATACTCAAATTTAAACATTTAATTAGAAGGAACCTTTGGCCAAATCATCCATTTGGTGGGTCAGATGGTCCACACAAGAAGACCCAAAGAAACTGTGAAGAAACTGGACCAGCCATGATGATTGAGTTACTAGTATAAATCCCGAAGACCAAATTTTATGAAACTCCACCATATGTTCTTGAGTATCCAAAAAAATCATGTATAAAAATATTAAGTTCCGACTACACAAACAAGAGGCCCAACTAATGATTTGAAGTCCATCACCCCATTCTGGTCGGAAATTAAATTCTAGACACTATTCATGACATATTGCACGATGTATTTATCCAATAAAGATATGATTTTGAAGTGTGAAAGAGGAAATATATTAAGATGACTTTGTTGAAGAAAGTTTTTATATTTGAAGGCATGTTGATATTGATAAACCCATTTACATTTTGGCATTCTAAAAAGTATGGATTGAAATGGACAGATTAACATTGTCTAATTAAACGAACATACCATTGGATACATAAGTCCAAATGCCTCCAAATTTTGATATTAGTCAGAAAACATTATTAGATAAAACTTTGAATAAATAAATAGTTCTAGATCCAGATATCAGGATGTTCAAATCATTGATCCATGTGGAGGGATAATTTTGGAATGCAAACAGTCCAACACCTTGGGCTATAAATACATTCCCTCTACTCCATTCAAAAGGGTTTTCATTTTAGAGAAAAGGATGTGAGGTTGGCATGACCAAGCCTCTGAAAAAGTTTTGAGAGGATCTTCCAAACTCATGTTTTTAATTGAGAAACCATTCCTCTTTTTTTCCTTTCATTTACTTTTGTGTTGTTCTTTGTTTGTAATCGTGTAAGTGTTTATTTTGTTTTGTAATTATATTTTAATGCAAGTTTATTCTTTAATATCTCTTATTCTAATACAAATTCTATAGTTTAATATTAATGTTATTAAAATATTTAAATCATGTTAAAACCCCTTCCCTTATTTTTCTTCCTCATTCAATTGAAAGTCTGTTTTTAATTCTCATTATCATTTGTGTGTGTGTTCGACGCACCACTCTTTTCTTATTCCTTCATTTTTCTTATCTTATTAATTTGTCATCATAATAATTATTACCATATTATAAATAATTTCAATGGATGAGTAAATCTTCCATTAGGGTGAGTTATAATTTAGGGATGTTAAGAGATTGAGAGCTTTTTCTTGATGAGTATTCTTTGAATTAACATTGTGTATGTTGGACTGAACATGTCATGGATTAATGAATTGTTTTGTTTAATGAGTGGTTTTCATGTATTATTGGAACCATAAATACACTACCATAAACAATATATGATTATTATTATATCCTTAAGTTAATTTATGGCTTGGATTAAATCTTTAACACTTTTTAATTCCAATCAACATTAACTTGTGACATGAGTGTTAATTTAATGCAATATTTATCAAGGCTAAAGGATATCACAATCTTAACAACCTAATAATGAAATGACCCCAATATTTGTAAAATTTTTAAATCAATATTAATCAACAAATCATTTCATAATCTCTGCAAACACCCCCCTCCCAATCAAAATACAATCAACTAAAAACAATCAACTATTAAAAAGTATCATCACTGAGGATTCAACCTGAGTGCTACTATACACTGTAGAAAAGTACCGGAACATTGATCGGTCGATAGGAAATAATAGACCACAATTTAAAATGTTGATGTTGTAGGGGATGGTTCAATTAAATAGTCATTAGTTTCTGGTTATTGTATAAAAACAAGTTTTTAAAAAAATAAAAATAAACACAAAGTATAACTCATATTCCTCTTTCTTCCAAAATATATCTGATTTCCCTGTAGCCTCCCAAACAATCCCTCAAATTTGTTTGAACTTGAAATATAGCAAAATCTTCGCCAACTTAGAAGAAACATGAGAGATAATCAACTCATTCATGAACCTATCCATGTCCAACCAATTTAATTAGATATGGCCAATCATGGGGAACAAACATTAAAAGAAATTTATGCACCTGATATGAATCACCAACCTTTTGGTTTTCAATATTCAAACATAGTGGCTCAATTTGAACTCAAATTGGGTTTGATTCATATTCTTCCTCATTTCCATGGGCAAGCCAGTGAGGATCCACATATCCACCTTAAAGAGTACTAAGTGGTGTGCTCTACCATGAAGCCTCAGGGGGTTTATGAGGAACAAATCAAACTCCGAGAATTCCCTTTCTCCCTAGCTGACACTACTAATTCATGGCTCTTATAACTTACTTTTGGTTCCATAACCACATAGAATGACATGAATCAACTCTTCTTAGATAAATTATTTTCTTCTTCTCGTACTGCTTCTATCTGAAAACAATTATTGGAATTCATCAATTCCCAAATGAATAAATTCATGAGTACTGGGAGAGGTTCAAAAATCTTGGGTAAACCTACCCATATCAATAAATCCATGAACAAATATTGATCCTATAATTCTATGAGGGGTATTGTCTATGGTGAGAACTCTCATTGATGCTGCAAGTGGTTGTGCTCTTGTTGATAAAACTCATGTAGATGCAAGAGATCTCATAAGAAAAATGGCTGCAACCACAAAACAATTCCATACTCGAGCACATGCTCATGTCAAAAAATACCAAGATATTCAATCGATAGATCCCAACAAGATTTTTGAGTGGATGAGTGAACTTACAGGCCTTGTGAGACAACTAGCTGTGGCAACCAAAGCCCCAAACTCATCATCTCCAAAATATCTATTCCCTGGAACTGTCAAGGACTGTGTAATCTGCACCTCTCCATATCATCAAACAGACACATGTCCACAACTTCAAGAGAATCAATCTGATTCATCTGGACCAATGGATCTCAATGTAGTATATGCTCAGCAGAACCCCAACCTTCAATAATTAGGGCAGTTTGTAAGAAACTTCAACGAACCACATTCTGAGCCCCTCTCTTCTAACTATAACCCTAACCTGAGATATGGGAATCCTATTTATCATCCCCCTCAATACACTCACCAAAACCAAAACCAATTCCAATATGGTCAATGTGGTGGTAAATTCCTACATCCTTATCCTTTTATTCCTCAACCTCAAAGTATCAATCCTCCTCCAAGATTATTTTATCCTAGTGAGCCTTCCCAATTCCCAAACCAATATAATCGCTTTCCCAAGAACCAAAATCAAGGAAATCCCAATCCTGGCCAAGCCTCTTCTTCCAAGAAACCATGGGAAAGTGTAGGGTAAGATAATGCCTCCTTAACCCATTCAAGACTAAAAAACATTGAAACACAAATTGGTCAACTTTCATCCCACTTGAGCTAGAAACAAAAATCAAATTCTTCCCAAATACCAGCTCAACCATTACCCAACCCCAAGGGTAATGTATGTGGAATTGGACTTAGATTAGGGAAGAAATTTTCTAGGCCTCATGATAAGTCATAGAAGCCCCCATTGAATGTTGACCTAGAAAATGAAAAGAAAAATAAACTTGAAAAAGAATCTGAATCCATCCCCTCACCTCCTTCCATTCCACTTAGAAACCCAATTTCTTTTCCTCAATCCATTTCTAAGCCAAATAAGTCCTTTGAACCCGATCATAAAATGATCAACAAGTTTAGACATGTTGATGCCAACATTCCCATATTAGATGCCATAAAAAAATTCCCTAAGTATTCCAAGTTTCTTAAGGAATGTTTCACAGACAAGAGGAAACGTAGGACCTCTGAAAATATTTCCACCCAGCATTCTATTCCCATAAAGTGCAATGATCCAAGGACCTTTACAGTTCCATTCCAAATTGAATGTTCCAAATTTGACGATGCACTCATAGACCTAGGAGGATCAATTAATTTAATTCCCAAATCCATCTTATCCATCCTTGGTCTAGGTCCATTTCACCCAACGGGTGTTTCCATTTAGTTAGCATATCTAAGCACAGCCAGTCCTGAGGGTATAATCAAGGATGTCCTTGTTCGTGTGAATGATATTATCTTCCCTACTGATTTATATGTTCTTGAAATGGAAGTTTAGATGAAACATTTTAAATCTACCTTTATTATAGGAATAACATTCCTAATGAAAGCGAGAACCAAGATTAATGTCCATTTAGGAATCTTATCCATGGAATTTGGTGACCAACTGGTCAAGTTCAACAATTTCCAGGCCATGTGACACCCATATGAGGATCACTCTTCATTATAAATCCATTCTTCTGAGGAAACTTATAAGAGTCAATAAAACCCCAATCCATCATGTTCTTCATGTTAAAATGAAAAAGGATCTTGTGAAATATTCACCTTGATTAACCAAGTCATAAATGGGGAAGTTGATTTGGACCTCTCATTCCTGGACTCCATCAATCTAGAGGAATGTGAAAACTCTATTGAATCCCACATCAACTATGATCACTATTCTCCACCATGGATAGTATTATGGAAAATAAATCTAAAGAAACTAAAATCCCTTCCCCCATTACTGAGTTGTCTATCCTAAAAATGAAAGATGGGACTGATCTAAAATCTATTTCTGAACACCTGAAATCTGCATTCCTTTTCAATGATCACTCTTATCATGTCATTATCTCTACATCACTTACTGAAACTAAGGAGTCCAAACTTGTTCAGGTGTTAGAGGAAAACAAAAATGCCATAGGTTGGACCCTAGATGGCATACTAAAAATCAACCCTACTCTTTTCATGCATCACATCCATCATGAGGAATCATCCAACCCAATTAGACAACCACAAAGAAGACTCAATCCACTTATACTTGATGTTGTTAGGGAAGAGATTACCAAGCTTATTCAAGAAGGTATTATCTACCCAATTTCTGATAGTGAATGTGTTATTCCAATTCAATTTGTACCTAAGAAAGGTTGGATAACTGTTGTCACAAATGAACATGGAGAGGTAGTCACAACTCAAGTGAATTACAAATGGTGTGTGTGCATTGATTATCGAAAATTGAATGTTGAAACACGAAAATATCACTAACCTATTCCATTTATTGATCAAATTCTAGAATGATTATTCGGAAAGTCACACTATAGATTTCATAATGGATACACCGATTACTTACAAATCCCAATCGCACCTCAGGACCAAGAAAAGACTACATTCACATGCCCCTTTGTAGTATATGAATATAGAAGAATGATTTTTGGCCTCTGAAATGATCCAAAAACATTCCAGAGGTGTATTATGAGTATCTTTTCTGAATTCATTGAACACTACATGAATGTCTTCATGGATGACTTTACTATTTATGATGAGTCATTTGAATTGTGCTTGCATTCACTCTCTCTATTACTTCAAATGTGTGTCAAGTGTAACCTTGTGTTAAATTTTAAAAAATGTCACAAAATGGTTGAAAATGGGATTATTCTGGGGCACATAGGTTCAAAATATGGTATTGAAGTTGATCATGAAAAAATTGAAGTGATCCAATAACTTCTAGAACCCACATATATAAGATACATATGTTCCTTCCTCGATCATGCCATTTTCTATCAGTGATTAATCCATAATTTCAGTAGTATTTATCTCCCACTCACCTGGTTTCTCCAAAATGGTGTGAATTTCTATTTCGATGAGGTTTGCAAGAGAGCCTTTGTTGAACTCAAAACTTCTCTTACATCTTCCCCGATAATCCAACCCCTAGATTGGTCCTCACCCATTGAGTTGATGTGTGATGCTTCTGATAGGGCCATTGGGGCCATTCCTGGTCAAAGAAGAGAAACATTACTCACGTAATCTATTATTCCTAAAAAACATTGGATGAAACTCAATCTCACTACACTATCACTGAAACAGAACTTTTAGCAGGGGGTTTAGCCTAAGATAAATTCTGGACATATCTATTAGGTTCCAAAATCATAATCTTTACATAACATTATCCTATAATGTTCTTACTCAAGAAAAGTTATTGTAAACTGAGGCTAATAAGATGGATCCTAATGGTCCAAGAGTTTGACCTTGAAATCAAAGTTAGACTAGTAAAAGAAAACACTGTATCTGATCACTTGAGTAGAATTTCTAATTCTTCTCATTCTGAAATAATTGATCTAGAATTTCCAACTGAGCACCTTTCATCTCTCACTCCAAAAATACCACGGTATTCCATAATTTTAAATTACTTGGTTTATAGTGTTTTTATTGAAAATTTTTTAAAATAAAAAAAATGAAGTTGAAAAGTGATTAAAAATACTATTTTAGAGCAGAAAATTAACTTTGGAAAACTGGAAAATACATGGTAATTAAGAGATGTTTTGATGAAAATGAACATTCTTCCATCTTAGAATTTTGTCACTCAATCCCTGGTGGTTGCTGTTTTGGATCACAAAGGACCTCCTGGAAGGTCATAGACTATTGATTCTTCTGGACTTCACACTTCAAGTACTCATGTGAGTTCTTTCAATCATGCCCCACTTGCCAAAAGTTTGGAAAATTTTCAAAGAGAAATGAAATGACCCAAAAGCATTTAATTTACTGTGAGATCATTGATGTTTGGGGAATATATTTCATGGGAATATTATTATGACCCAAGATTTTATTACATTAATATTACATCATTTTAAAGATAAACAACATAATAGTATTACACATATAGGATCCAAAGGTTTAGTGTCTTGAGAAAACTAGGACCATACATAACAATTACAACATCAAGAATAAACATTTATTTAATTTCTTCTTCTCTAGATTCTTATTGGCACTTGTCCTCTCCTTGGTGCATGTTGCCACCTAAGGATATACATCAAAAGGGGTGAGATAGAAGCCTAGTAAGAGGATAGATAAGAACAATATAGCATGGGGTGAGCATAATCATTACATGGGAAAAAGATCATGAACATGAGAGGAAGCATAAATATAAGACTTGAAATGTGGGAATGTATAAAAATGAAACATCATGTATTAGGGGTTAACTACCACACATACATGTGAACCAAGCTATAATCATTTTCACACATCATTTTAAATTTACTCATGAGAATAATCAATTTACCCAATGCATTGGAGCGCTGTATAATTCTGAGCGCACCTGTCACATTCAAACATTCATATTGCGCTATGTAATTTCGGGCGCTCTCGTCACATCATAATATTATCATTATCATGCAGGCCACATAGAACATAAATCAATGATTAAAATAACTAACCCATGTAAAGGAATGGGATTAATCTCATAAGAAAAAATTTATAAACTTTGGGTTCCCAAAAAAAAGAGGGAATAACATACTTGATACAAGAACCATCAACCTTGAATGAGAAGTAAAAGGTGAGTTCTTAGAAGAAGAGTTATTTTAGAAAACATTTTGTTTGACATAAACAATAGTGGTGAACATGTATATCCTAGAAAAGGAAATAAAATGATGAAGAAATTATTTTTAAGGAGTAACCATATAAAAAATGGAGTGAAATAGGGAGAACTTGATGAAAGAAAATTGGGTTCGAGAATTTCCCCTTACCTTGTATCCGAATACTTCCTTCTCTTTAATGTCCTGTATAATAACATTATATTAATTTATTAGAAATACAAAACATTTTGTACCTTAATATGGTTCATTATGGTTTTATTAAGTGATTTTATGTGCCTTTGTATGAGTTGTAGAGTTTAAAAAAATCATTGTTTGGGAATGTTTGTTTTTTTATGGTTTTCTTGAGTGGTTCACTTGTATTCATAAATTGATGTTCGGGTAGAAAATGGATAAACATCCAGAACTGATATTACATGTTATTAATGATATTACAGGAGTATAATTGATCTTATAATGAATTATATTAGATCCATGTGGATGAATCATTAGATAAGAATTAAATGATGATTCTTTGGGCTAATTTGAGCGATTTTTCGATCATAATGAACTTGTTTTATTTTATCACTAGAAATATTGTCATAAGTTAGTTATAGAACTTTAAATAGGATATAATACATATAACATATTTTGTTTCAACCATACAAATGGTTTCATGACCGGATCTGAAGGTATAAATGGAAGAAGAAAGCTTGTCATTCTTGAAGGTGATAAATTAACACCTCAAGAACAACGTTCTCTTTAATAAAATAAAAGGAAGAGGGAAAGGGGTTGGATGATATAATATCCCATTAGCATCATAAAATTCCAGTACATGTATACTAATGGAGTTACAATACCATTTCGATGATGATATGTGGTGAGATATCAATAAATGAACTTGAACTTGAAAAGAAATTAAAGGAGAAGAGGGAGAGAAAGTACCTCTTAAATCCTTCTCTTGAGATCCTCCTTAAAGAAGCTAGGATTGGTCTTTTGATGAGACAATCATATTTTTAATGTGAGAGAGTGGATAGGTAGGATGTTTGAGCAGAGTTTATAGAAGTCTTGGATCTTGATAGGTGTGAGGAAATGAGGGTGTAAAGGGTGGTCTTTATAGTGGAGGGGAGAGGGGTTTCCTTAATATAAAATTCATTAGTTTATTAATTTCCCTTAAGGAAAGGAATAGTTAGTCATCCATGACCAAGAATAGTAAATAAGGCATGTGAGTTCAGGATTTGGGTGCTTACATCACTTGTGATGTCAGGAATAGTGGGTTTTAATTATAATGTATTTATACAGTAAATTAAGGTATTTTACTATTCACAAAAAATTCATGTATTTTAGAAAAATCCCAAAAATTTACCCCAACCATTTTTCAATGTGTAGAATCCAAAAATGAAGTCCATTTTTCAGAAATAAGTTTCTAAGTACGATTAATTTAATATGTAACTAAAATCATAATTTACATAAAAAAACAGTTTTTAAAATTATAAATAATTTTATAGTGATTTCAAAAATTATGTAGGGTCTTATAAAATTATCTAAAAAATATAAGACATTTATTTTTTAATTAATGAACACATTTTAAGAAAATAATTTTTTTAAATTAATTAACTAATTATAATTAATTATTTATGACATACAAAATACCAAAACGTTTACTAAGGTAAAATTGTCACTTTCTAAGATGTCTAAATTTTATTTAGTTATTCATGGGTAAGGTTACTCTTATGTTGGATGATTTACTATTCATTGTGGTTATATTACTATTCATAAGGTTATATCCCTATTCACAAGGGTACGTTACTTTTCATCAAAAATTATTTTTGTTTCATTACACTCCAAAAATCATCTTGAACACTACCATGTATGTCAGATTTTCAAAATTCCCAATACATGAGTGACAAAATTATGTTTAAAGGTCACTTAGCACTTAGTAGTTCATTATATTGTGCTTTCATGTGATTTTATTACATAGTTTTAAGAAGGGAATTTTCATTGAAAAACTTTGGGTCGTTACATTCTTACCCCCTTAAGAAATTTCGCCCCTGAAATTTCACTTTACAAAAATAGGTGAGGGTACTTATTCTTCATTGCCTCTTCCGGTTCCCATGTTGCTTCTCAAACTTATGGTCTCTCCACAACACTTTAACAAGATAAGTTGTCTTGTTGCGTAGAACCATATCTATCTGATCCAGAATCTCTACTAGCTCCTCATCATAAGAGAGATCATCTTCCAGCAGCACCACCTCTGAGGTTAGTACATGTGAGGGGTCTAGTATGTACTTCCTCAGGAGTGATATGTGAAACACATCATGAACTTGAGCCATATTTGGTGGAATTTCAAATCGATAAGACACGGTTCCTATGTTTTCAAGGATCTCAAAGGGGTCAATGTACCTTGGGCTTAGCTTCCCTTTCTTCACAAATCACATGACTCTCTTCCATGGAGATATTCGTAAGAAGAATTTATCTCCAATGTCGAACTCCAAGTCCCTTCGACGGTTGTCATCATAGCTCTTTTTCAGACTCTGAGCAGCTTTGATGTGTTTCTGGATGACTTAAACCTTCTCTGTCATCTCTTACCCAAGATCAGGTCCAAGTAGCTTTCTTTCTCCAACTTCATCTCAACAGGTTGGAGTTCTACATCGCTTTCCATACAGAGCTTCATATGGGGCCATCTGAATACTCGAGTGGAAGCTATTGTTGTATGAGAACTCAACCAATGAGAGATGATGATCCCATCCACCATTGAATTCTAGAGAGTAGGATCTTAGCATATCTTCAAGAGACTGAATATTCCTTTCAGACTAGCCATATGTTTAGGGGTGACAGGTCATGCTGAAATTTAATTCAGTACTCAAATCATGTTGAACGCTCCTTTAGAATTTATATGTGAACCTTGGATCACGGTCATAGACAATTGAGAGTGCAACACTGCGCAGTCTCACCACTTCCTTCACATATATCTTTGCAAGTTGTTCAAGTGAGAGATCTTACCGAATAGTGATAAAATGGGCAGTCTTGGTGAGTCGATCAACCAAAACCCATATCGCATTATTTCTCTTTTACGTCTTTGGGTGACCCGTGACAAAGTCCATAGTAACATTTTCCCATTTCCACATGGGTATAGGCAATGGATGCATCATACCTTTGGACTTTTCATGCTCAGCATTAACTTACTGACATACCTATAACTTTGATATATATTCTAAAATGTCCTTCTTCATGTTATCCCACCCGAAGATTTATTGGAGATCACAGTACATCGTGGTACTCCCAGGATGGATAGATAATGTTGAGCTATGTGCATTGTGCAATAGCTCCTTCTTTATCCTGGGTGATGACGGCACACAAAGCCACATTCCAAACCGAATCACACCATCATCATCGATATGGAACTCCTACATCTTCCCTTTCTTTACTACATTCACCCTCTTTTGTATCTCCACATCATCCCTTTATGCTTCCTTAATCTTCTCCTAGACGGATGGTTGCATAATCATTTGGGAATGGTTGGATGTATCCCCTTCCCCTATGATTTCCAAATCCATTCTTTGCATATCCAAGAAGATAGGGTCTTTCTCAATCCGCAGCATGGATAGAGTAGTAGGTTCTTTTCTTCTTAGAGCATCAGCTACCTTGTTCGTCTTTCCGGGATTATAGTGAATAGATCAATCGTAATCTTTGATTAGCTCTAACCAAATACTTTGATTCATGTTGAGCTCCTTTTCTGTGAATATATACTTTAGCCTTTTGTGGTCGGTGTATATGATACACTTCTTGCCATAAAGGTTTTGCTGCCAGATTTTCAAGGCAAAAATCACATTTTCCAGCTCTAGATCATGTGTCGGGTAGTTCTGCTCATGGATCTTCAACTGTCGTGAGGCGTAGGCTATCACATTATAATTTTTCATGAGTACACAAAACAAGCCTTTATTTGAAGCATCACTATATATCACAAAACATTATCAACTTTTACTTAGTGTGAGTACAGCTGTAGTGATCAGACTTCACTTTAGCTCCTTGAAGCTTCCCTCACATTCTTCCATCCAAACATACTTTACTGCTTTCCTTGTTAGCATAGATAGCGGGCTTGAAAATGGTGAGAATTTTCACACAAAACGTCGATAGTACCCAGCTAATCCAAGAAAACTACGTATTTCTGTGACAGTAGAGGGCCTAGGACATTCCTCAATCACCTTTGTTTTTGAAGGATCCACAGAAATTCCCTTAATTGTGATCACATGTCCCAAGAATGTGACTTATTTCATCCAAAAGTCACACTTTCTGAACATGGCGTACAACTTATACTTTCACAATATCGCCAACACAAGTCTTAGATGTTCTTCATGTTCCTCCTTGCTCTTGGAGTAGATGCAAATATCATCAATAAACACTACCACAAATTTGTTGAGGTAATGTCTAAAGACTATATTCATCAAATCCATGAAGACATCGGGGAAATTAGTAAGTCCAAAGGGCATCACCAAAAACTCATAGTGCCCATACCTTGTTCGAAAGGCAGTCTTATGAATATCTTCCTTCTTCACCTTTACATGATGATATCCGGAACGAAGATCCACCTTTGAGAAGTATTGATCACCTCTTAACTGATATAACAAGTCAAAAATCTTTGGGAGAGGATACTTTTTTTTATGGTGATCTTGTTGAGTTCCCGATAATCGATACACAATCGTATTATTCCATCATTCTTCTTCCCAAAGGGCACTGGAACACCCCAAGGTGATGCACTAGGGTGTATGAACCCTTTGTCCAGATGCTCTTGCAGCTACTTCTTTAACTCCTCCAGTTCTATAGGATACATTCTATAAGGACACTTCGAGATAGGAGTATCTTCAGGTATTAGTGCAATTGAGAACACTGCCTCATGATCCGGGGGAATTACTGGTAACTCTTTGGGAAATACATCATCGTATTCCATCATGATGGTTATTTCCTTATGTTTGTCACATTCCATTGACTCAACCATTTGGGTGTGGTATGATTCTTCATAGGAAATCAATACCCACACCATTGAAGGATTTTTCAAAGGAGATTCATGATCTTCCTTGCATTGGTAGAGGAGAATGGGATGGTTTGTAATATTAAAAGATATTTCCTTTTCTAGACAATTGATATGTGCTCTATATAATGAGAGCCAATCCATTCCCATTATAGCGTCGAATTCCACCAAAGGAAGTATTACATGATTCTATGGAATAATCTTCCCACATATGCCAATAAGAGAGGATTAAAATACTAGGGTTGAAAATATTTCACCACTTGGTGTTTTTATAGATATCTATACTTCAAGGTTTTGGGGATTAGATTCTATAGTTATAGAAAACTTTCAAGATATAAAGGAATGCGTAGAACCAGAATCAAAAAAAATACTTTTTCCATTCTTGAGGGAATATGAAGTGTACCTTTTAGGACTTCATTATCATGCTCCACCTCCACAGTAGTGATGGCATAAGACTTACCTTGTTCCTTTGGATTTTTTGGCTACTGACACTAATTACCCTAGAGAACTCGAGGTTTAGTGCACTGGTTTTCATAGTACCCTAACTACATACAGTTGTAGCATTGAACCACGAGTGGTTCTCTCCTTTCATCGGCTACATTCTCATTCCTTTTCGTGTCTTTTCGACACTCTTGAGTATGGTGTCCTTCTTTCCCACACTTGAAGCATTTCCCCATCCCTTTGATGCAGTTCCCATGGTGCAACTTTCCACATTTTTGGCATGTGGGTCATTGAGTTTTCTTCCCACCTTTATCATTAGATCCTCCAGCTTGAAACTCCATCTTTTGTTTCTTATCACCACAGACATGGGACCATTCTCCAAAATCCATCTCCTCTTTGAGATCACATCGAACAACATCTTCATAACTCTCAATGTATCGAATTTCAAGAGCCTTTAGAAGGTGTGGTTTTAATCCACTAAAGAATCTATCAATATTGCTATCATTGTTGATAAAAAAACCCAAAGCGTACCTTCAAAGCCGTTTGAAATTCTCTTCATAGGTTGTGATAGAGTCTCGTTATTTTTTATTGAGCTATATGAATTCTCTCTCCATCTTTGTGTGAAGAGTTCTTGGGAAATACTTGTTAAGAAACATTATCTTAATGTCTTCCCATTCCATATCTTCAATTTCCTCCCTTGGCTTGGTGTTCTTAATCAAATCCCACCATTGATCGGCTTCTACATCTAGAAGATAAATGGATAGGGTCACCTCCTCCGTCTTAGAACATTGAAGCATAGAAAATATCTTCTCTGTGGATTTGACCAGCTGTTCCACAACTAGAGGATGGAAGATCCACTAAATGTTGGTGGTCGTTGATGCATAAAACATTCGATAGCCAGTTGCTCCCTCTTTAGTGAAGGAGGTCGTACCCCATTATTATGGTTATTGTTCATAACCTAAGATAATTGGGTAAGAATCACCATGAAGTTCTGAACTCCACCTCCCAAATCATTGGGGAAGTTGTCTGGGAAATCATGGCATTGGCCATCGCATGAGTTGTTGGCCTGATTTCTCCTGATTCCCACCATTTTCTAAAATAAAAAAAGGTTAGAACAAAACATAAGTAAACAATTCATGAATACATAACTTATTAATTTGCACTATTTATACTAAAACAATAACATATGGGATCCCTATGTAGATATTATTTTATGAATATTTGTACATAGTCTCATGATAGAGGTTTTCTCTATGGTTCAACAATCCTAATTACCAAATTAACTAAACCTTGCCTCTGATACCAACTGTAGCAACCCAACCTTTTCTTACATTACTATTACATCATTTTAAAGATAAACAACATAATAGTATTACAGATAGAGGATCCAAAGGTTTAGTGTCTTAAGAAAACTAGGACCATACATAACAATTACAACATCAAGCATAAACATTTATTTAATTTCTTCTCCTCTTGCTTCTTATTCTCACTTGTCCTATCCTTAGTAAATTTAGCCACCAAAGGATATACATCCAAAGGGGTGATATAGAAGCCCAATAATAGGATATATAAGAACAATATAGCATGGGGTGAGCATAATCATAACATGGTAAAAAGATCATGAACATGAGAGGAAGCACAAATACAAGACTTGAAATGTGGCAATGTGTTAAAATGAAACATCGTGTCTTTGTGGTTAACTACCACACATACTCGTGAACCAAGCTAGAATCTTGTTCAAAAATCATTTCACATTTACTCATGAGATTCATCACTTTACCCAATGCATTGGAGCGCTGTATAATTCTAGGTGCACCCATCACATTCAAACATTCATATTGCGCTACATAATTCTGGGCGCACCAATCACATCATAATATTATCATTATCATGCATGCCACATAGAACATAAATAAATGATGAATATAACTAACCCATGTAATGGAATGGGTTTCATCTCATAATAACACATTCATAAATATTGGGTTCCCAAAACAATGAGGGAATAACATACTTGATACAAGAACCATAAACCTAGAATAAAATGTAAAAAGTGAGTTCTTAGAAGAAGAGTTATTTTGGAAAAAAATTTGTTTGATATAAACAATAGAATTGAAAATGTATCTCCTAGAAAAAAAAAGAAAATTATGAACAAATGATTTTTAAGGATTAACCATATAAAAAATGGAGTGAAAGAGGGAGAACCCGAAGAAAGAAAATTGGGTTTGAGAATTTCCCCTAACCTTGTATCTGAATGCTTTCTTCTCTTTAATGTCCTATATAATAAGATTATATTAATTAATTAGAAATCCAGAACCTTGTGTAAATTAATATGGTTCAATATGGTTTTATTAAGTGATTTTATGTGAATTTGGATGAGTTTTAGAGTTTAAAAAAAACATTGTTCATGAATGCTTGTTTTCTTATGGTTTTCTTGAGTGGTTCACTTGTATTCTTAAATTGAAGTTCGGGTAGAACATGGGTAAACATCCAGAACTGATATTACATGTTATTAATGATATTACAGAAGTCTTAATGATATTATAATGAATTATATTATATCCAAGTGGATGAATCATTGGATACGAATTAAATGATGATTGTTTGGGTTAATTTGAGCGATTTTTCGATCATAATGAACTTGTTTTATTTTATCCCTAGAAATATGGTCATAAGTTAGTTACAGAACATTAAATAGGAGATAATAAATATAAAATATCATGGTTAAACCATAAAAATGGTTTCATGACCGGATCTGAAGGTAGAAATGGAAGAATAAAACTTGTCGTTCTTAAAGCTGATAAATTAACACCTCACGAACAACGTTCTCTTTAATAAAATAAAAGTAAGATGGAAAGGGGGTTGTATGATATAATATACCATTAGAATCATTAAATTATAGTAAATGTATAATAATGGAGTTACAATACCATTCGGATTAATATAGGTGGTGAGAGATCAAGAAATGAACTTGAACTTGAAAGGAAATTAAAGGAGAAGGAGAGAAATTACCCTTTTAAATCCTCCTCTTGAGATCCTCCTTAAAGAAGCTAGGATTGGTCTTTTGATGAGACCAGAATATTTTTAACATGGGAGAGGGTATAGGGAGGATGTTTGGGCAGAGTTTAGAGAAGGATTGTATCTTGAGAGGTGTGAGGAAATGAGGGTGTGAAAATTGGTTTTTATAGTGGAGGGGAAAGGGGTTTCCTTAATATAAAATTCATTAGTTTATTAATTTCCCCAAAGACATGGAATAGTGAGTTATCAATGACCAAGAATAGTAAATAAGTCATGTGAGTTTGGGATTTGGGTGCTTACATCACTTTTGATGCCAGAAATAGTGGGTTTTAATTATAACGGATTTATACGATAAATTAATGTATTTTACTATTCATCAAATATTCAAGTATTTTAGTAAAATCCCAAAAATTTACCCTGACCATTTTCGGATGTTTAGAAACCAAAAATGAAGTCTAGTTTTCAAAAATAATTTTCAAAATATTATTAATTTAATATTTAATTAAAATCATAATTTATTTAAAAAACAGTTTTTAAAATTAAAACTGATTTTATAGTGCTTTCAAAAAATTAAATAGGGTCTTATAAAATTATATAAAAACTATAAGAAATTGATTTTTTAATTAATGAACACATTTTAAGAAAATAAATTTTCTTTTAAATAAATTAATTAATTATAATTAATTATTTATGACTTACAAAATACCAAAACGTTTACTAAGGTAATATTATCACTTTCTAAGATGTCTAAATTTTATTTAATTATTCATGGGTAAGGTTAATCTTATGTTGGATGATTTACTATTCATAAGGTTCATATTACTATTCATAAGGGTATGTTACTATTTACAAGGGTACGTTACTATTCACCAAAAATTATTTTTGTTTCATTACACTCCAAAAATCATCTTGAACACAACCGTGTATGTCGGGTTTTCAAAATTCCCAATACAGGAGTAACAAAATTATGTTTAAAGGTCACTTAGCACTTAGTAGTTCATTATGTTGTGCTTTCATGTGATTTTATGACATATTCTTAAGAAGTTAATTATCATTTGAAAACATTGGGTCATTACAAACATTCCCCCATCCAATGTATTCTCATACATTCTTCTTGCATTTGATTATGTTAATAGGTGGGTCAAGGCCAAACCCACTAGAAAGGATGATTCACATACTGTTAGTGAGTTCCTAAAGACACAAAAATTCCACGGATTTGGAAGACAACGTTCCTTGATAAGTGACTTAGGAACCCATTTTTGTAATAAAATCATGGCATCACTTTTGAAAAATAATGGTGTTGTACAAAAAATATTAAAAGGATATCACCCCCAAACAAATGGCATGGCTGAACTTTCTAATAGAGAAGTGAAAAAAGTGCTTGAGAGAATTTTAAAACCCACCAGAAAATACTAGCCTTAAAGACTCGGTGAAACACTTTGTGCTTATCGAAATTCCTATAAAACACCCATTGGGGTGTCTCCTTTTATGCTAGTTTTTGGAAAAACGTGTCATTTTCCAGTTGAAATCCAATATAAGTCATTTTGGGCTGTGAAAACCTATAATTGTGATTGTGAAAAATCTGATGAAGAATGATTGTTGCAATTGGATAAACTAGAGGACCATCAACTTGAATTCTATGAGAATTCCAATCTGTACAATGAAAAGGATAAGGTACTCCATGACAAACAGATCCTGAGAAAGTTATTCCATGAAGGTGAAAAGGTATTGCTTTTCAAAACTCAATTTAAACTTCACCTAGGTAAGATTAATTCTCATTGGGGTGGTCCTTTTATTATTTTTCATGCCCACCCATTTGGTGCAGTGCAAGTCCAAGACCCGCCTCCCAATAGAACATTCACGGTTAATGGACATCAGTTAAACCACCACCAAGAGAGGACGCGTAATCCTGGAATAACATCGACTTCCAATAGATCCCCAAATTCTATAGTTGACCCACCACTGGATAGAGATGGAAACCCAACAAATCCAAACCAGGGGCACCACATTCCCTTTAACTTATCTCTCTCTCTGTCTCTCTCTCTTATTCCTCCCTCATTCTAATTTTTTTATCAATTTCCTCATCATAGTTTTTATTTACTCTTTTGTGTGGGTGTGTCATTATAAAAAAAACTAAAAAAACCTAAAAAACTGAAAAACAATAATAAAAATTACTTAAAAAATATGGAAAAGAAAGAGTCATGATTACTCACCTTCAACTTTTGAAATTTTTTCTAACCATTTTGGGGAGTCAAGAGACATGTTTTTATCTGATTTTTTTTATTTTCATCATAACTTTGGATAAATAATTTTATATCAAACCAACAAATTTTGAATGCGTGATTTTTGGATTTGGAAAATTATTTTCCCTAACCATTAGAACCAACATTAGCTTTCATTCCAAGGCCACCTATGGCCATATTTTTTATATATGTGTTTTTTACCCCCATTTGTGAGTCTTGATTTTGTCGAACTTCGAGCTAAATTTCCTACTTTGGTGTGAATTAATATGATAGAGGAATTTTCTGAAACACATGAGAATAAAAATTGCCAAATATCCTCTCATTTACCTTACATTAATCCCCATTTCTAAATCCCTTTAGAGCCTATGAAGAACTTTTCTTTGATATCCTCATTACAAGCCCAATACCTTTCCCCACCCAATATCAACATGGATTTTCATTGCATAATTGTTTGAAATTTAAGTGTGGGGGGGGGGGGTGAATGGATTTCATTTTGGGTACCCTTTGTTGATTTCACCATGTTAGCATATGCTTGAGGTCAAGAATACATATAACACCCCAAGATTTCATAGTACATTATGTCTTCAAAGTAATTCAATAACTTGCACTACACACAACACCGAGTTCAAGCGCACCATGACTTACCAAACTAGCCGTTTAAAAGTGGTTATGAATAGTTTTAACCGAATTTTGAACTTTATATAATCCATATAATTTTAGAATCCATATTATGAGTTTCTTATATATAATGTAAGAACTAATTCATTTTTTTCAGATAAAAGAAGTATTTTTCAAAAAATGCACTTTTACGGCCTTTTATGGTAAACCTCTGTTAAATCCAATATTTGAAACTTTTATATATTTAATTTGACAAAATAAACTTCTTATTTATAATCGGGACATAAGAATTTAGTTTCAATAAATTTTTGGTGTTTTTCTGATAACTTTCATATTTAGGTGAATAGTGAAAAATACTATATTTTAACTGAATTTTTTTTTAGTAAAAATAATTTATAGCGTTAAATTATAAATTTTAATGGTTTTTATGTTAAAATATATTATATTTGTACCATTTAATCCAATTCTGGTCCTTGTAAGTAATTTCACTTTGAAATTGGGCATAAACAAGTGTCAATCTTTTGATAGTTGTTATTTCTTAAAAATACGCCATTTGGTTTTGACAACGAGAATTAATTTTAAATTAAAAAATAAAAATTCTATGTTTTTAATTTGGAAAAATAGACTTCATTTTTAAATTTGTAATATCAAAATTATCTTAGGGTGAATTTTTGGTATTTTTCTTAAAACTTTCAATTTTTGATGAATACTGAAAAACACTCAGTTATTGTTTAAAACAGACTTTTTATTTAAATAATTGTTTATTTTATTTAAATTTATTTTAGGTCAAAATAGATACATAACACCTATATATGTTCAATTTAATTTATTTGAGTAATTTTGTAATAATATTAGATATATAAAATTTTATTGAACTTGTCACCGTCTTTTACCCACCTCCTAAGAGAATTTGCAAATTCACATAAAAAATAATTTTACCACTTCTATGAGTGGAATTTCAAAACTCTGAGAGACATGGTTTATATCAGTAATAAAAATGTGGTTCAATAAGATAAAAATAATTTTTGTTGAATAATAACTTTTTAGTTTTATTTACCATGGTTAAAAGTAAATAGGGTAATTAAGGGTAAAAATGGTATTATTCTTACCCTAACACATGTCCTAATTCTATTAGGTAAGTGTAATTAGACCAAAAACTACCTTAGGAAAAAAATATTATCCTTCAGGTCCACTTGGATTAGATTAGGACATTTATTATTATTTAATTCAAAGAAGAGTTAAAAGAGTTTAAATCAAAGTTTAATAACTAAAACATTTTTAATATAGGGTTATATATAAGATAAATTCTACTATAAATATTAATTAGAAAGATAAACATATTTCCAACATAATGGTAATTTATTTACAATTTTTAGAAATTAAATAATTATATTTATTTTTGACATAATGACGATGTAGTAATTACTTTATTAATGAATGATCAAAATAATTGACATTATAAATACCCAAATAAATGTAATTTGAGACTTTTTATAAATTCCACTAATTTTATAGATTACTATGACATGTTAGGGTTGGTTAGATAATTTTTTTGAAGTAATCATTCTATTATGATTTTAACAAAAAAACAAATACCAAATACTATCAAAATTGACATAAAAGAGTTTTTAAAACAAATATTATATTATTAATTGATATTCTATTTATAAAAATATTAGGTTCATAAAAAGGTCTTATACAATATTATATATGTCATTAATGAACCAATTTATGTTCTATTTGAAGTTTATAGTAATTTTATTAACTTTATAATTTAAAAATACAAAGAGACATGGTAAATGTCAAACTATTTAACGAAGATTTAAATCTAAAAGTTAAGGTTAATATGGTGACCTAAACCTATCTAAAACATATTGGTTGAGTGGTTTTCGTCCCATACCCACATGTTCCTTTAAATAATTCATTTTTGAGACATTACAAACCGAAAATGATTTTATTATAAAATAATATTTTAAGTTTTTCCTAAGGTGCCCCTCACCCCTCTTATAAAAGGGCACTTCCCCTTCACTCAAATTCATACATCCAAAGCCATTTGTCTCGGCCAAAACCTGCCCAAATACCCTCCCAAATTTCCTAACATCATCTTAGATTCCTTTATTTGGTCATAAATCCAACATAAGATCCCTTTTGATCAAATCAAAAGTAAGAACCCGAAGAAGAGGTAATGATTTCACCACCCTCTTTCAATTTCTTTTCTTCTTCCACTCACTCTTTATTTGTTATTACAATAACAAAATAATAAATCTAGTAACTTATATATACTGTGATGTTATTATAAATATGGCACAACCATATTCATTATTCTATCCATCCTATTGATGATAATGTCACCATGCGTGTGTGCGTATGGTTTACCGTCTCCACGCTGTGGTGTAATTTGTTATTCAACACTATGTTATTTGGATGGATATAATAATGATTAATATGTATATAAATAATTCAAATAACATTATAATGTCTCTGTAAAATTAATATACCATCCAATTCCACAGCTTTAAGGTAATGTTATTGTCGCTCGTGTGTACGTACGCATTACCGTCACCACGACACTGTGAGATTCATTTCCACGGTCACCATTCATCGACGATTATAAAAATATATATTACTAATAAGTATGTAATATGTGACATAATAATGATACTGGAAATATTTATATTTATAAATATATTTATATAGAAGTATTTATTTACATACATATATCTTATTCACTTACTTCCGTTCAATATGATATTAAAACAGAAATGGCGTTTATGCATACATACGGCCTACCATCTCCATAAACAGTGTTTTTCATTTCATATATGTTGATGCTCCTTTTCATCACAGAGTATAACGACTGAAAAAGGGGAATACCTTAGCACAAAGAGATTCGTCCTTTGAAAAAATATAAAAAATTGACAAAGGCATGAACAAAGATTTCTTTAAAGATGGGCCGCACAAGTTTCATCATGGTTGCGCAAGTAAACTTGTGTACCACAGATTTGTCACACTGGTGACTTGCGCACCCTATTTGATTTTTTCCCAGGTTCTTTAGTAGCCTATAAATACCCTTTGTGGGCCCCCCATTTCGGGGACGGAAAATTCCAAAATTCATATTTAAGCTCTCGGTGCCCTAGTCTCTACTTGAAGTCTTCTGAACACTTCTAAGGTAATTTATTACCTAGAATGGAAGATCTAAAGAGGAGGAATAAGGCCTAAGTGTTAGAATTCATCAACACTTGCATGCCTAAGTGTCTAACCCTTGAGGAAAAATGGCCACACATGCGCTCTGCCTTATCCCTTCAACATAACTTGCGTGCCACTCTTTTCGAAGCCTCTAGGGATAATACTAAGGGATTGAGCCAAGCCTCTCCCAAGTATTACCCTATGGTTTGACCTTTGCGCAAGTATACATGTGTCGCGCAAGTATACTTGTGCGACCAAGACTTGTGCGCCCTAACAAGACCTACGCGCCTGCCACTTTTTGGGTGCCTCTCCTACCTATTCAACTCTTTTCTTCAAATCCACCTATCCTCTTCAATATTTATCCTTCAAAACCCTCTTCAACATCATTTATGGCATGGTTCCTTTGTTGTCTTCCTTATCAAAAAGGAATTCTGTGGAAAATAACTCAAAACGTAGTGATTTCCTTATATTTATGTCACTAAGGTTAGAGATTTCCTCCATTGAACCTCATCCTCTAAGATGAGAAATCTTTAACATGGGCATCCTTTTTAGGAGTGAGCCCCAGATCACAAATCCCCTAACCTGGCCCTCCTTTTCAGGAGTATGCCCCAGTCCATGTTCCCTTAAAATGAGAATCCTCCCCAGGAATAAGCCCCAATCTCAAGTTTCCAAATATGGGCATCCTCCTTAGGAGTAAGCCCCAAATTCTTAAATTGCTTAATCTGGGCCTCCTTTTCAGGAGTAAGCCCCAGTCATAATTCCACTTAACCTGGGATTCCTTCTTAGAAATAAGCCCCAGTCATAATTTCTCTTAACCAGTCTTAATTTCTTTTGATTTGGACTTCTTTATCAGGAATAAAAACCAATCATAAGTCACCTCTAATTTGGGAATCCTTCTTAGGATTAAGTCCTAAGTTAAGTATCCAAACCTTCATAAAGCACACATACCTTTATGGACCTTGTTCCCGGACTTCTCCCCTGAAGTAAGTCCCGATCTTCATCTATCTGGGCAGTCACACATACGTAATCCCCACATAATTTCTTTTGACTACATCTTTTGTGGCACAAATCATTAGGTTTACTGATTCCACTTATTTCTCACACTGAGCATGACTCACGTGAGCTTAGAGTGTAAAAGTAATTGTGACACATCTCTTTGGGACATTAATCATATGTAATCCCCATAATTCTTAAACCGAACTACGTGGAATTTGATCTCTACCTTAAAAGTAGAGTATGTAGGAAGCCTTTCTAAGGTTCAAGACTATAATTCATTAATTCTCATCTGTCCCATATAACGTTAAAATATATCTTAATTCCTGAACTACGTGGGTTCTGATTCCTTTTCTAAACAAGGATATATAGGTATCCCATCTGTGAGTATGATCCCAAGTCTAAAATAATCTAGGTCATTCTGAATGAAAATAAACTTCAAGTGCCCCACTGAGTGGATTTAAAACCAATATGGTTATCATAATGGCCAAGAGATTTCTATATAATGTGTTGAAGGATACCATTGAATAAGAATCTCTAACAAATACAGATGATTCTCTATCAATAAAGAACCTAAAATACATATAAAAGATTCTCTAATCTCATACATATTAATCATTGATTGTCATATCTAAAGGAAATATCATTTTCATACTTGGTAATTTAATAAGTATTCAAGAACATAACTTAAATCTATAAAGAGATTCCCAGAATAGACAATAATTCCCCCCAAAAAGGTGTGATGATTCTGACCTCCCATCCTCTCGACCAATACAAATTCTTAAGCCTCATCGGTCCATAACTAATGAGCACCTACCTTTGGAAAGTAGGTCCAAATGGATAAATAATCATTGGATGTTTCCGGTTCTATGAACAAACTTGTTAGAAACCAATTATAATGTTTGAACCTTAAACAAAGAAGGTCATCCCCATTTCTAGAGGAAACAAAAATGGTGAACTCAACGTGAATCCTTAACCAAGTCAAATGATGTTTTACTTATTTGTTAGGACCCTATTTAACTTAATGTGAGGGCCAACAAAGAAATCAATAACATATGTTCTCATCCAAAAGATGTAGTGGCCGAACTTATCTTGATTATGTCTGTTATATCAAAAAGGAACTTGTTTTCAATATCTCTTTGTGTTACAGAAATGGCTTCGCTAAAGTTCACACTTGTGAATGCATCTACTGCTACTCCTGTTGGATCCTCATCCGCTATGAGGACGACATCACCCACTCAGTGTCTTCAAAGTTGGGTCTCAAATGCACTGGTTAAGGAATACCATCGACATGGTACCATTATGACTCTGGAGGCTGCTCAACAAGCCCTCCAAGTCAATAATTCACCCTGTTTGTCCAGACAGCGACAACCAGTGATCAAGAAACAGGTGGTTCCAACCACCGTCTCCATCCGTTTTGGGTCGTTATCCCCAGAATGTAATCAACAATCTACCCCATATTATGAGGAGGTGAATTAGAAGGCCACTCAAGGCCTTAAATCAAGGATACAAGAGTTTTCACCGAGGGCTCCCATCAACAATCGCCGCTAGACTCATGCAGAAGTGCGCCCTCAACATGATGAGGGTATCACCTTTAGGGGTTCGGCTCAAGTTCCTCAGACCCGAGCACACAAGAAGAACCGCCAGAGGCATGATCTGGTCAACAGGGAGCATGTTCTTACTTCTACCCCCTACTGAGAAGTCCATCAAGCCAACTTGATGGCACGCAACGAGCGGGCACATACAACCGTTCGTTCTAATTCCGATGTCCAGCAGACTTGTAACACCCCAAGATTTCATAGTGTGTTATTTCTTCAATATAATTCAATAACTTGCACTACACGCAACACTGAGTTCAATCACACCATGACTTACAAAAAAAAAGCCATTCAAAAGAGGTTATGAATAGTATTATCTAAATTTTAAACTTTATATAATCCTTATAATTTTAGAATCCATATTATGAGTTTCTTAGATATAATGCAAGAACAAATTCATTTTCAGTATTGCACTTTTATCAACTTTTAATAGTAAACCCTTTTTAAATACAATATTTTAAACTTTTTGACTAAATGGGGACATCAAAAATTTAAAATGAAACATCCCAAGCTTCCACGGTACACTTTCTTTGAATAATACAGTAGCGTGTGTTGTACGCAACCTTGAGTTTTAACACACACCACAACCAATCAAACTAGCCGTTATGAATAGTAATACCTACTTTTTAAAATTATATATATTTTATATTTTAAAATGGACTTCATCTTTGGATTCGGAATATCGAATTTATCCTAAGGTGAAATTTTGGTACATTTCGGATAACTTTCATATTTTGATGAATAGTGAAAATTACTAAATTTTAATTAAAAACAACTTTTTTAATCAAAATAATTAATAGTGATAAATTATGAATTTTAGTGGTTTTAAAGTATATTTAGAATATATTTTTACCATTTAATATAATTTTGGTCATTGGACATAATTTTACAATTAAACCGAACATAAACAAGTGTCAATCTTTTGATAGTTATTATCTCTTAAAAACACGTTTTTTGTTTTGACAGCGGGAATTAATTTTAAATTAATTTCTGCCACTTCTGTGTTTTGAATTTAGGAAAATGGATTCCATATTTGGAATCAGGATGTTCAAATTGTGTAAATAGGTAACTTTTATTTTTAGACATTTTGAATAATTACTGCGGTAAATATTTTATTTATCATGGTTAAAGGTAAATCCGGTAAATAAGGGTTAAAAAATAATATTATAATAATACTAAATTACTCTAAAACGTGTCTTAACCCTATTGTTTGATACATGGTCGACCATGGGAATCTTTGGGTCTATTTTGGGACCCCATGGATCCACTTGTAAGTGATAATGACACTTTATTTTAATTAAGTTAAAATGAATACAAAAATGACACAAGCATATATCTTTTAGAAAAACAATTGTTACATAGGGTTATATATGTTGTATTTTAGATTATAAATATTCATTAGAAAGCTAAAACGATTTCCTACATAATGATATTTTATTTATAATTTTTAGACATTAAATAATTTATTTTATTTATGACACAATGTTGATGCAGTAATTACTATAATAGTGAAAAATTAAAATAATCGATATTATAAATACCCAAATAAATATAATATGAATCTTTTAATGAATTAAACTAATTTTCTAGGATAATATGATATATTAGGATTGATTTAATTGACTTTTTTCGAAGTAATCAATCTTTTATGAGTTTCACAAAAATCAACTATTGAATAGTGTCAAAATTGACATAAAAGAGTTCTTAAAACAAATATTATATTATTAATTGATATTAAATTCCTAAAAATCTAAGGTTCGGCCAAGAGACTTATATAATGATAGGTTCGTCATTAATGTACCACTTGGGGGTCTCATGGATATATATAGTAAGTTTATTAACCATATTATATAAAAATACAAAGAGACATTGTAAAAGTGAAACTAATTAACTTAGAGTTAATACTTAAAGATAAGGTTAATATAAGTACCCAAACCTGTATAAATTCTATTGGTTGAGTGGTTTTCGACCTATCCCCACCTTAACCTTTGAATAATCAACTTTGGAGCCTTTAGAAACCGAATATGAATTTAATATAAATTAATATTTCTAGCTTTTTAAAAAGGTGCCCCTCACCCCTCTTATAAAAGGGCACTCCTCCTTCTCATTTCTTCACACCTCTAAAGCCTTTTGGTTCAGCCAAACTCTGCCCCAATACTCTCCCAACATCCCTCACTACAACCTAGAGGCCTTAGTTTGATCATAAAGCCAACCTAAGGATCCCTTTTGATCAAATCAAAAGGAAGAACCCGAAGAAGAGGTAATGATTTCACCACCCTTCTCCAAATTCATTTCTTCTTCCACTTCTTCTTCCTTTGTTCTTACCATTCTAAAATAATAAATCCAGTATCTCACATATACTGTGATGTTATTATAAATATGGTACAACCATATTCAGTATTCTATCCACCCTTTGAATAACATGTCACCATACGTGCGTACGTACGGACTACCGTCTCCACGTCGTGGTGTAATTGTTATTCAATATAATATTATTTGGATGGGTATAATAATGATGTGTAACTCATGTAAATAATAAATATAACATGTTAATGATTCTGTATATATGATATACCATCCATTTATATATTATTTTAATATCAAAAGAATGATATTGTCGCTCGTGCGTACGTACGGACTACCGTCTCCACGAACGCGATGAGATTCATTCTCCATCGTATCCATTCAAGTATAATTATCATTTGATGATTTAAAAATGATGTTTAAGGACTAGATATCATTCTGGATATGAATAAGATACAACAACCATGGCTTATGTAACAAAACATATAAAAGAAAATGAGTAAGTTAACTCCCGAAACGACGATAATTCTAAGATATTATTAACAAATCAATGTTAAAAGATCATATATGATATCATATTATTATATATGATTCTTGTATAATTTAATAACAACTATTTCGCCATTATACAGGAGGTTAACCTACCCCAACCAAGGAAAATTACAAGGTAAGGGTTTACATTACAACCTCTTCATTATCCAAGGTTGTTTATACGTAATAATCTACTGGGATCTCTTTATCATCCACATCCATGTTTCTTAAAAATGAATTTCAAAACATTTTTCTATTTACTAAGATATGAGTTAAATTCATTTATACCCTTGTTTGACTTTTTATAAGAGGTTTATAAAGGAATCTTTCCATCGTTTTCAAAACAAGGTCCTTTTTAACCTTTTCGACAGAATTAAGATAAGAATGTTTTTTTTAACTTATACGGCGGGTGCGGCTACTTTCCGCCGTTATACAATCTTCAAAGTTTCCCTTACAAGCTTATAAGAATAGTTTCAAAGAAAATGTTTTGTTTTATATGGATCTTAAATGATTTCAAAATAAAAGGAGATATTTCTTTAAAAAGAATATTGATTTCATCTATGTCAACATCCTTTGATGGATTTTAAGATTATTTGAAGTTGATTTATTATGATACAAAACTTCTATATTGTATTGAAGGTTTTGTGATATGTTTGACTATGGATGTGCTATTTTTATACCATTCATAGTTTATGGTGAAATTATTGACATTTCGTATGCTAGTTTTAATACGAATGTTTATGTTATGTTTAAACCTTTTCATATGGGAATGCATTGGACTTAATAAGTGACGGGTGGAGCCCGCTATAGCTCCTCGATGCATCGGTAGGTCTCATGAGACAAACTAGTGTCTTGGCACAAGGCCTTGACAAAATCTTATTTGTAGTCTTGGCACGAGGCCTTGGCTATGTGGTTATGATAGTCTGGCATTATGAATTCCAACATTATGAAAGTGGTTATTGATTTTTGCATGTGATTATTCGATTGGTAGAATATCCATGTGAATAAGTAAATGGCATTATTTCATTTTATTTATGCCATACCATGTTGAAAGTTCATATTTAAAAGGCTTTTGTTTTAGTTATACATTGCCTTAAATGTTTATTCTTATTTATGAAAGTTTACGCTATATTGTTATCCTTACTGGGCATTTGAGCTCACCCCTTTTCTATGTTTTATTTTTCCCAGGATGTGAAGAAGTAAGTTATGAATGACCTGCAGGGATTTTATGAGGGGTTAATAGTGTGGATTGTGGAAAGATTATGTTGTTGTAGTAGTTTTTCATTTTATGATGTAATGTAAAACTTATGAATATATCTAGTGTTTCCAAGGCTACTAAACCAATCGGTCTTTCGAGATTTGATCTTTCTTGTGATCATGCCAATGTTATGTAATAATGCACCGACTCTGGGTAACTGGGGTCGGGGCGTTACAGTTGGTATCAGAGGAAGTTTAGTACAAACCTTGGAAGCTAGATTTAGATAAACTCTGATTAGAGAACGTAGACCTAAGATGAACTTTGAGGATTAGTATAGAAGAACTTCCTAGAATTTTGGTATTGTAGAGATTTTGTGAGTTTTCCGAGCAATACATCCCTGTCTGGATACGAGCAGGTAGAGGCGGCTCTGGCACAGATGTACCTAGGGGTAAAACCCGAAAACACCGCTTTGAGCTAGACTCGAACGGGAACTGGTGCACGACAACGGGACTTGCTGCACTCTTGGTTACGACACTCCCGGGGGATATGCTTAGGATAACTCTCATTTTCTTTACAAATCATTTTGAAGGGTTTATGAGTATATACTTCCTTAAAGAAAACATTCTTATGATTATGGATTATATCCATAAATAGTTCAATTTATGTTAAGTGTTTTATAAGTATGGGATTATGTATTTTGATTCATAAACTAATCTAGTTTATGCCATTGTTTAGAAATGGCGCCCAGTAGAAGGAATGAGAACTCCGGAAATGCACATGATCCAAAGAGAAGGAAGGATCATATCTTTCATGGTCTTAAGCTAGAATTTATAAGAGAAATAGTCTCCCATGTATTATCATCATATGAAGAAATAATATCATGTATTGATAAGATAGGTAAAGAGATTACTGAGTCCTATGGATTTGAAGGGAAGCAAGAGAAGAAAAGGATAGAAGAGAGAAAGATGGATAAAGGGAAGAGGGAAAAGAAGAATTTTCCCATATGTGGTAACTGTGGAAAGAAACACCCTGGAACTTGCCTGAAAGGAATGGGAGTTTGTTATAAGTGTGGAGGAAAAGGGCACAAAGTACGTGACTGCAAGGGTAAGAAAATGGTTTCAAATGTACAATGCTTCATTTGCAAGGAGTTTGGACACTACGCAAACCTATGTCCCAGTCATCAGACTATGACGCAAATGATGCTATTGGATAATAATCAAGTTATGATACTACCACAGATGAAGAGGAATGATTAGAGTTCTTATGTTGATTATGTCAATTGAGTGTTGTATCAACAATGTACTTTTTATAATAATTATGGAGTATATAAGGATTGTACTGCAGTACTATTTCATTAAGGACTTGAGATTGTGTGGAACAAAGAAAAGTGACTCAATAGCAGGATAAATTTTTGGAAAATATATGGTTGAGAGAATGATAAACCATAATATAGTTCTGATACCGAGGTAGTGATTTTCGAATAATACATGATTATTTTGGAAAAAATATATTGGATATTCTTGACTACCTTGGAACTGATTAATGATTTGTATATTCCATCATTGTTGGGGTTTAAAACATTTTTGGATTGATGAAGTATATCCAGCATTCTATATGGAATAAGGGAGCATGAATGTAATCAATAAGGAATATGGTAATACATGATGAAGGTATTCATATGCTATTACGGGGTAAAAAGGATCTATATTATGTTTACCTTCCTTATAAATGTTAGACTGTGAGTTTGACAGAAGTATTTTGGATAGTTCTAGTTTGGATTATTTTGGATTGCCATAAAAGGACAACCCGGAGGTCGGGCGGCAACTCGTCGCGTCCGGCAAGGCTGCGAGACTTGAACCCGCAACCGAAGGGCGACAAGGGTGTATCACCTACCACTGGACCATGAGATGTCCTGGATTAAATAATGTAGTTTTTATTAAAAGATCATGTAGATGAATTATAAATTCGTTTATTTTGGAACCCTATACGAATAGTGTAAATAGAATTTTTTTTACATTCTATTATCTTTTAGAGTGAAAGATGAGTTTGTGGTAGAAATTTATTAATGGATAAAACTCTAATTATAAAGTAAGTATATATCCTTATGATCTTAGCCAATCTCATAAATAAATTCCTCAATATTAAGAAAAGAAACTTTGAACAAAAATTTTTTCCTAGATGGTACCTTAAATCATCACTAATTTATGGCTTTGGGATTGTTGGCCTTTTTATAGCCATGTTCTCTACCACTCTCCATCAGATAATTGATGGTTAGATTTTTCTTCCTTATCCATATTTTCCTACATGGAACCCTAGTATGTGTTATTTTCGGTAATCTTCATACTTTCGACTCTTTATTTTAAATAGAGGCCTCATTAATTCATTTTTCGATGTGGAATTTCAACTAGGATATTTTGAAATGTCAAAAATGTGTTATCCCAATACCCTATATTTTGTTGAACCGATGGTACTTCAAATCATCATAGATTGATGAGTTTAAGGACCTCAATTTTATACTTTTTTGTGATTGATGACCTCAATCACTACCTATAAATATTTACGTTTTTCCTCCAATTATATGTCTCTAATTGCCACCAATGTTCTCCTAATCAAGATCATAATTTGGTGGTGACCCTTTCATTTCTCTTTTCCTCATATTAAGACTAAATTTTAGTAACCCAATTTCTGATGTGGGTTTTCCCACAAATATATTTTCTATTTTCAACCTTTTATTTTCGAAGAACAATTTCAAATTGCGGGGACGCAATTTATTGAAGGAGGGGAGAATGTAACACCCCAAGATTTCATAGTGTGTTATTTCTTCAAAATAATTCAATAACTTGCACTACACGCAACACTGAGTTCAATCACACCATGACTTACAAAAAAAAAGCCATTCAAAAGAGGTTATGAATAGTATTATCTAAATTTTAAACTTTATATAATCCTTATAATTTTAGAATCCATATTATGAGTTTCTTAGATATAATGCAAGAACAAATTCATTTTCAGTATTGCACTTTTATCAACTTTTAATAGTGAACCCTTTTTAAATACAATATTTTAAACTTTTTGACTAAATGGGGACATCAAAAATTTAAAATGAAACATCCCAAGCTTCCACGGTACACTTTCTTTGAATAATACAGTAGCGTGTGTTGTACGCAACCTTGAGTTTTAACACACACCACAACCAATCAAACTAGCCGTTATGAATAGTAATACCTACTTTTTAAAATTATATATATTTTATATTTTAAAATGGACTTCATATTTGGATTCGGAATATCGAATTTAGCCTAAGGTGAAATTTTGGTACATTTCGGATAACTTTCATATTTTGATGAATAGTGAAAATTACTAAATTTTAATTAAAAACAACTTTTTTAATCAAAATAATTAATAGTGATAAATTATGAATTTTAGTGGTTTTAAAGTATATTTAGAATATATTTTTACCATTTAATATAATGTTGGTCATTGGACATAATTTTACAATTAAACCGAACATAAACAAGTGTCAATCTTTTGATAGTTATTATCTCTTAAAAACACGCTTTTTGTTTTGACAGCGGGAATTAATTTTAAATTAATTTCTGCCACTTCTGTGTTTTGAATTTAGGAAAATGGATTCCATATTTGGAATCAGGATGTTAAAATTGTGTAAATAGGTAACTTTTATTTTTAGACATTTTGAATAATTACTGCGGTAAATATTTTATTTACCATGGTTAAGGGTAAATCCGGTAAATAAGGGTTAAAAAATAATATTATAATAATACTAAATTACCCTAAAACGTGTCTTAACCCTATTGGTGGATACATGGTCGACCATGGGAATCTTTGGGTCTATTTTGGGACCCCATGGATCCACTTGTAAGTGATAATGACACTTTATTTTAATTAAGTTAAAATGAATACAAAAATGACACAAGCATATATCTTTTAGAAAAACAATTTTTACATAGGGTTATATATGTTGGATTTTAGATTATAAATATTCATTAGAAAGATAAAACGATTTCCTACATAATGATATTTTATTTATAATTTTTAGACATTAAATAATTTATTTTATTTATGACACAATGATGATGCAGTAATTACTATAATAGTGAAAAATTAAAATAATTGATATTATAAATACCCAAATAAATATAATATGGAACTTTTAATGAATTAAACTAATTTTCTAGGATAATATGATATATTAGGATTGATTTAATTGACTTTGTTCGAAGTAATCAATCTGTTATGAGTTTCACAAAAATCAACTATTGAATAGTGTCAAAATTGACATAAAAGAGTTCTTAAAAAAAAATATTATATTATTAATTGATATTAAATTCCTAAAAATCTAGGGTTCGGCCAAGAGACTTATATAATGATAGGTTCATCATTAATGTACCACTTGGGGGTCTCTTGGATGTATATAGTAAGTTTATTAACCATATTATATAAAAATACAAAGAGACATTGTAAAAGTGAAACTAATTAACTTAGAGTTAATACTTAAAGATAAGGTTAATATAAGTACCCAAACCTGTCTAAATTCTATTGGTTGAGTGGTTTTCGACCTATCCCCACCTTAACCTTTGAATAATCAACTTTGGAGCCTTTATAAACCGAATATGAATTTAATATAAATTAATATTTCTAGCTTTTCCAAAGGTGCCCCTCACCCCTCTTATAAAAGGGAACTCCTCCTTCTCATTTCTTCACACCTCTAAAGCCTTTTGGTTCGGCCAAACTCTGCCCAAATACTCTCCCAACATCCCTCACTACAACCTAGAGGCCTTAGTTTGATCAGAAAGCCAACCTAAGGAGCCCTTTTGATCAAATCAAAAGGAAGAACCCGAAGAAGAGGTAATGATTTCACCACCCTTCTCCAAATTCATTTCTTCTTCCACTTCTTCTTCCTTTGTTATTACCATTCTAAAATAATAACTCCAGTCTCTCACATATACTGTGATGTTATTATAAATATGGTACAACCATATTCAGTATTCTATCCACCCTTTGAATAACATGTCACCATACGTGCGTACGTACGGACTACCGTCTCCACGTCGTGGTGTAATTGTTATTCAATTTAATATTATTTGGATGGGTATAATAATGATGTTTAACTCATGTAAATAATAAATATAACATGTTAATGATTCTGTATATATGATATACCATCCATTTATATATTATTTTAATATCAAAAGAATGATATTGTCGCTCGTGCGTACGTACGGACTACCGTCTCCACGAACGCGATGAGATTCATTCTCCATCGTATCCATTCAAGTATAATTATCATTTGATGATTTAAAAATGATGTTTAAGGACTAGATATCATTCTGTATATGAATAAGATACAACAAACATGGCTTATGTAACAAAACATATAAAAGAAAATGAGTAAGTTAACTTCCGAAACGACGATAATTCTAAGATATTATTAACAAATCAATGTTAAAAGATCATATATGATATCATATTATTATATATGATTCTTGTATAATTTAATAACAACTATTTCACCATTATACAGGAGGTTAACCTACCCCAACCAAGGAAAAGTACAAGGTAAGGGTTTACATTACAACCTCTTCATTATCCAAGGTTGTTTATACGTAATAATCTACTGGGATCTCTTTATCATCCACATCCATGTTTCTTAAAAATGAATTTCAAAACATTTATACTATTTACTAAGATATGAGTTAAATTAATTTATACCCTTGTTTGACTTTTTATAAGAGGTTTATAAAGGAATCTTTCCATCGTTTTCAAAACAAGGTCCTTTTTAACCTTTTCGACAGAATTAAGATAAGAATGTTTTTTTTAACTTATACGGCGGGTGCGGCTACTTTCCGCCGTTATACAATCTTCAAAGTTTCCCTTACAAGCTTATAAGAATAGTTTCAAAGAAAATGTTTTATTTTATATGGATCTTAAATGATTTCAAAATAAAAGGAGATATTTCTTTAAAAAGAATATTGATTTCATCTATGTCAACATCCTTTGATGGATTTTAAGATTATTTGAAGTTGATTTATTATGATACAAAACTTCTATATTGTATTGAAGGTTTTGTGATATGTTTGACTATGGATGTGCTATTTTTATACCATTCATAGTTTATGGTGAAATTATTGACATTTCGTATGCTAGTTTTAATACGAATGTTTATGTTATGTTTAAACCTTTTCATATGGGAATGCATTGGACTTAATAAGTGACGGGTGGAGCCCGCTATAGCTCCTCGATGCATCGGTAGGTCTCATGAGACAAACTAGTGTCTTGGCACAAGGCCTTGACAAAATCTTATTTGTAGTCTTGGCACGAGGCCTTGGCTATGTGGTTATGATAGTCTGGCATTATGCATTCCAACATTATGAAAGTGGTTATTGATTTTTGCATGTGATTATTTGATTGGTAGAATATCCATGTGAATAAGTAAATGGCATTATTTCATTTTATTTATGCCATACCATGTTGAAAGTTCATATTTAAAAGGCTTTTGTTTTAGTTATACATTGCCTTAAATGTTTATTCTTATTTATGAAAGTTTCCGCTATATTGTTATCCTTACTGGGCATTTGAGCTCACCCCTTTTCTATGTTTTATTTTTCCCAGGATGTGAAGAAGTAAGTTATGAATGACCTGCAGGGATTTTATGAGGGGTTAATAGTGTGGATTGTGGAAAGATTATGTTGTTGTAGTAGTTTTTCATTTTATGATGTAATGTAAAACTTATGAATATATCTAGTGTTTCCAAGGCTACTAAACCAATCGGTCTTTCGAGATTTGATCTTTCTTGTGATCATGCCAATGTTATGTAATAATGCACCGACTCTGAGTAACTGGGGTCGGGGTGTTACAAGACTCGTCTGGAAGAAACCCACCAATCCCACCAGGTAATTCCAGTGGAGTATTATAGGCAGGCATATACACCTGTTTATAACTCATCAATCAGTTAGCAGGCTCGTCTGACTGCACCCAAAGAAGCTCGCTAATCTAATATGGTGGCAACTGATAAGTAGGGACATACACCTGTTTACAATCATCAATTCTGTCTGTAGTCTCATCTGCTAGTATTGAAGGAAAGTCATCAACCATACATGATGAAGAATACATATCAGACACATACAACTTCCAATATTCATTAATCCTGTCAACAGTCTTGTTTGGTAGCACTTAGAGAAGTAAGTCAGAAAGCTCTGATGACAAATTTGGAGCAGACTCAACTCTCTGCCCCCCCATAGGAGTACTGTCAGAATTCACTGGCAGGAAAAGGAGGACAGGAGTACGAACACAGACCTACTCCAAGCATGTAATAGACGTATATTCCCATTCCGGCAGCTGAAGTCACCAAGCACATTCTGACGATGGTGAAAGAGCAGAAGAAAATCCCTACTCATATTTTGGATGCCTTTTAGAATATTATAACAGCTTCAGCTGCATCATAGGGAAAGAAATGAAAATTTATCCCTACTAGTGGAGTGACACATCGACATATCACACCGGAACAGATACACACATCTGTTCCAGTCCAAGAGGGTTGTGTTTCAAACTCCTCCATATCATACGGACAATCAAGTAAGGCACATAAACCTGATTTTAATGGAGATAATCAGCCTAAACTGACTATTTCTCCTGAGCAGGCACATACACGTACACATAATAACCACTTTCTTCAACTAGTGGTTTCCAAAGTGAGTAAGAAGGCATCAAAGAAAAAGTCTTTTTCCACACAGTCAAGAAATCAAGATCCAATTTGTAATAAGGCCTTGCTCGATGATGGATTTCTTGATGCACTCAAACAATTATATATTGGAACTCAATATTCTACTCTCTCATTTCCCAATAGTGGGAACATTAATTCCAAAGGTCTGCATTAGACACTTCCTCATGAAATCTTTCTTTATGAAAGTTTGGTCGATCTCGAAGTATCATCTTCAGATGAGAGTCACGATAACCCTCTATGTGGCCATAAGATTAAGGAGAAAAATGTTTCATCTTTTGCTATAACCCACCATGGTGGTCCTCCCCATGATGATTAATTTCGTTACGAAGTCCTCTCCACAGTAGTAATTCACATTTCCTGGAAAATTTTTCAAAGGACAATGCAGTAATGAAAAATCCCCCTTATCTTGAGGCACTTGAAAATGTGAAGCCAGTCATGTCTGATGCTTTACTGATTACAGGTGAAATACTTTCTCAACTAGAAGATAGCCCGGGGTGTAGTTCATTCTTATAACCACCCCTGAGTCATGCATCTTCTAATTTGGTAAATGAATTCTCTACCAATTTTGTTAAATCTGATGAAACAACAAAGAAGCACCAGCTTTGGTCTAATCAGGTAGAAGAATATTCATCAAATGATATAGAGGAAATGCTGAATATGAGGAAATGACTGAAGAAAGGTGAAGCACTAGTCATGTTTTGGCCTTTGGCTGACTCTCACTATGACATTGCAAAAATGTTGACGGAATATTGTATTCACGATATTTGTCTCAACATGTGGAAAAATATTTGTCAATTGAAAGAAAAAATTATATTATGGTGAATATGAAAATCATGTCAAGATAATAGAAAGGTTAAAACGCCAAATTGATTTGTCATCTCTCTCAGTTTCTTGATATCTGAAGGCTGAAAAGCAGTAGAGAGACCTTCAGTGTTCATGCCTTGGAGCACTAAAAAAATTGCACCAATTAATTGCCAATGCCCCATTTGGTATTAATATCAGGATATGGGTTGTTCATGGAGAACTGTATTTCACTGTACTCTACAACCAACAAAGCCCACCAAAGGTGGTATCATGCAATGTTATTTCCCAGAACTGGCCACATCTAGCTAATTTTGTGCATAATAAAAGGCTTGCTCAGGAACAGGACTCAACTAGTTCTTCTCAAAGTCAGGCATAGAGAAAACAAGTTTTCAAATTAATCTTGCATCAGGCAAACGGGAATATCAAACAGGCTTCACGTTTAGAGCGTGCACATCATCAAGTGACAGATGTGTCAGAAATCATCCAACCGTCTTTTGAGCCAGGTGATTTTAGTGGATGTAGGTTGATTCATTCAGCCAATTTTCAGACTTAAGTCTGCAAGATTATGAGAGATTTTAAGAAAGTCTAAGATGTAGCAGCTCAAGATCTACCCCAGATTTCCAGACTGGGGACTCTTTTATCCCAAACCTCAGAATCAACAAATAGAATTTGAGGAGTTGAGCAGGAATAGCAGGAACAGCACCAGTCCACCAGACTGGGGACTTTTTCAAATCCTCAATCTCTTCCTCAGAGAAAGTAAGTCTTATCTCGATTGGGGAAGAATCAACAAGAAGAACGAAGGGCCGAATTATCAAGAGATTGCCTCAAAATTTCAGTTCGTCAAGAAGTTCCTAAGGGATCAACTCAACTGAAGTAAGTGTCACATCAGGGACATTGAAGAATAAAATATCGCAGAAATGCCGATAGAAGGGATGCAATTTGTTATGAATCAATAAATGTCATAAATTCCATTGTTGCTGATCATCCCGAACATGAGGCTCACTCAGAGGGATCATATTAGGAAGTCCCTACTCATGAAGTTGTGCACACATAGGAAAATGAAGATGGTGTGCACACAAGAAATCAAAGGCTTACCCAAAATCTAGGTATTCCTTCAAGTAACCAACTTCCTCCTCTCTGAAAGGCGTCCAAAAAGGGAAAGGGAAGAATCAGGTTACATTCCACCCCTCCTCTAGAGAAGGCCAATCACTCTCACTAGAGAAAAGGTTCGCATAATAAGAGGATGAAATGAAGGAATTAAGGAGGTTGAATGTAGAACTACTTCAAGGTAGTGTTCCTCCTAAGCGTGATGGAGTCAGTCAGCCAAGGGATTTTGTTTCAATTACTGATATGGATCAAGAATATCCTCCATTACCAGTACACCCTCACAGGTCTAATCCTATGGGTCATGCACAACAACAATCGGTGGTGCTACCGTCAGTTGCAGTACCAGCCACCACACCTGTCTAAGCTCCAGTTATTGCACCTGCTCAGGTCCAAGCTCAACTGGATGTTTCTAAAAAGTTAATAACTACCATTGAGTCATTAACAGCTCGGATGGAATATATGGATCGAAAACGTGAAAAAATTCAACCAGAATAGAGATCTTATCCAGAATGGGTTAATGAAATTCCTCCCATATCAAATTTTGTAAGTACCACATTCCCAATCTTTAATGGTTCGGGAGACTCAAAACAACACTTAACACATTTTTTTTTTCATTGTGATCCTATTATGGGAACCCCTCAGCAACAAGAAGCAGTTAATCTCAGGTGTTTTGTACAGTCATTACAAGGGCCTGCTTTTGACTGGTATACAAGCTTGCAATCCGGGTCAATTACTAGGTGGGAGGATATCCATCAACGATTCTTTCTTCAATTCAGCTCATCTTTTCCAAAGAAAACAGTTTTTGATCTTACAAATTGTAAGAAAAGGGAGAATGAAAGGTTTTCAGATTTCATTGCTCACTGGAAGGGATTAACATGTTCCCTAAGCTTAGCACTCCCTTTAGAAGAATTGTTGCCAATCTGTGTGGAAAATTTCTGTGATGAGTTACGCTCACTGTTGATCCCTGTGAAATACACAGGAGGGTTTCGAGACCTTACATCAATCACACAGTAGATTGAAGACTCTCTTACAAAGAATAAAGATAAGACTCTTGTAATTCCATCATCTCCAGGAAGGAGAATGGGGAAAGCAGAGACTGCTACACTTATGCTTAAACAAGAACCTGTACCTTCTTCTACTTCAAAACCTTCATCTTATCGAAGGGCTCCACCTCCTGAGCGGCAACAATAGAGGTAGTTTCGTCAAGATGATAAAAAAGATCAATGATAGAAACAATTTGAGGAGTTAAAGATAAAAGTTTATTCTTTCCGAAATGAACAAGTTCCTGGTTACTTCATTTCGGCTCTGGAAAATAATTTGGTTTAGTTACCAGGGCCCAAAATGCCAAACATGGAAGGATATGAAGACCGTCCAAACTATTTACCATTTCATTAGATGTTGGGGCATCCCATTCAAGAGTTTTTTGTCTTCAAAGACCTCCTACTAAATATGGAAGACTCAGGGCAGGTAAAACTGAAAGGTTCTTCAGCTTAGGTAGCATGTGTTACTGCTACAAATCCAGAGGAAGAAGGCGAGTGGCAAGAATTCAAAAGCAAAAATGCACAGAAATATGATGATTGGATGGTCAGAAAAACGATCAACCGAACTCATGCCATTTTACGAATGCAATTAAAGAAACCAATTATGTCTTCTGCTATGAATGTCATAGCAAAACCTCCTTCAGAAAAAGAAAAATCCTCAAAGAAATGGAATAATTCAAAGAAAGAAGAGCAGTTAGAAGAATATGAGATCATGCCAAAGCCCAAGTTGTCATTGAATCTGGAAGATTTTATATCATCTACTTCAAAGCCACGGGCACCGCCCCATCAAACAGAACAACCTAAATTGGCTAGTCAGGCAGAGTCTTCATCATATGAAGAGTTTATCTTTGGTTCTGTTAATATGATTCAATTAACAGATCCTTATGCCAGTCACAGTTTTGATCTTGATGAGCCTAAGTTTCCTATATAAAATAGAGGAATTAGAGGGAGTTTCAAAGGTCTAGGATATAGAGTAAAACATGGATATCCCAGAAACCACTATTCTAATTCTACTCCTGCTAGAACTGTGTATGCAGCAGAAACTTGTGGCAAAGCCCTTCAGCGGGCTCAACAAGAACATGAAAGTTCTTCCATGCATGAACTATTTAGTCCTGGAACAATTATTCTAGAGGACCGGTTAGAGGTTACACCTTCTTCCTCTCAGCAATTAAATAGACGTATTCAGTCTAATTTTCCAAAGCCAGGCATATTTACAACTCCTACCCTGATACAAGAAGCATCTACTTCCAAATCATCAACTTCTAAGGCACCAGCGAAACCACATGTTCCTATTGGAAAAAGGCAGACCTTTGGATCCAAAGTATGATGTATTGAAAAATTTGGCCCAAATACTGGCCAATTTATCAATTCTAGATGACTTGAATTTATCATAGGATCTTCGGGAGGCACTCATTGAGGCTTTGTCAAGTCCTCAAGAATTTGAAACTGAAATTGTTGTGGCTGAAGTCTACCATGTAGAGAATAGTCCTATAGAATTTCATGCAGTGATAACTTTTAAAGATAATGATAAAGATGATGTTGTGCATGGAAAAATTAGACCTTTGTATTTATTTGGAAAGGTCAATGATGTAGACATCCAAAGAGATTTCATTAATAATGGTTCAGGATTCAACCTCATCCCCATTCGTACACTTCGTCGATTTGGACTCCCCGAATCTGATTTATCTTCTTCTAATTTGATGTTGTAAGGATATGATAAAAATGAACAAGAACCTCTGGGCGAGATCACACTTAGAACTCAGTTTAGAGATGTTGTATCCAATTCATATTTCATGGTTGTTCTCTATGAAATATCCTTCAATATTTTTCTTGGAAGACCTTGGCTACATCAACCTGCGGTTATCCCGTCATCATACCATCAATGTCTCAAATATTGTTTCAATGGTCAAATTGGGACATTGTATGGTGATAAATCCCCATTCAAAACATGTGAATCTCAATACATTGAGTCGGAATTCTATCACATGGAGGGAAAAGAGAAATCCACAACAAGGGAGGTTACCAAAGTTAATTCTTCATATGGTTTGAAAAAGATTCCAGTAAACCCATTCATACATATGAGTACAGATTATGTGTTTCCTATCAGTCAAATTGATAGGATAGACCCAAATCCAAATACTCTTATGGATACTTCCATAATAACGATTACGATAATCAAGCCAGACAACATGGGAGAAATTAGTGATTCACCAAGCAATGATGAAAGATAAAATGGAGATGTCTTAATTTCATCTGCTGAAATTCAACAATTCTATACTTCGCCAACTAAACCCAATGAAATTATAGCAATGTCAGAGGTGAATGATGATGTCGATTCTCAATCCATCATCTCCTCTTTATTACCCAAGGAAGACCCTTCATCATTAATAGGGTCAGAAATTGAAACTTCTTCCTCAAGATGTTAAAATTTTAACATCTCTTGTAATCATGGAAATTCTTCTTCATAATCTACTATTGAAGTAGAAACAGAAGCGATAAAACGTGTTGAATAAGAAGAGGAAGATCTCATGGATTCTCCTCCAGCATTTGAAAAGGGTATCTCGGCCACTGTGGATGAACTCAGAGAAATAAATCTGGGTACAAAAGAAGATCCACGCCCCGCTTTAATTTGTATGGCCATGACTCTTGAAGAGAAAGAACAGTATATTTCATTTTTAAAGAAAACTCGAGATATATTTTCTTGGAATTATACATAAATTCTAGGGCTTGATCCCGATGTTGCTACTCATCAATTGCATTTTCCAGAAGAACATCGAGGATTCAAGCAAGCTGCAAGAAGAACACACCCAACTTAAGCTTCCAAAATTGAAACTGAAGTGGATAAGCTTATCAATGCTAACGTCATCAGAAAAGTTCAATATCCCAAATGGTTGGCTAATATTGTCCCTGTGAAAAAGAAAAATGGACAAATTAGAGTCTGTATTGATTTTAGATATCTTAATCGGCATTATCCCAAGATGATTTTCCAGTTCTGATCACATAACTCTTAATTGATGAAACAGCTGGCTATGAAGCACTTTCCTTCATGGATGGATATTCTGGGTATAATCAAATCTTAATGGATCTAGAAGATGAAGAATATACAGCTTTTCGAGCCCCTCAGGGTGGGTTTTGCTATCGCGTAATTCCCTTTGGCCTGAAGAATGTAGGCGCAACATATCAGCGTGCCATGCACCGTATCTTCAAACCCTTTTTAGGGAAATTTGTTGAATGTTATGTGGACGATTTTGTGGTTAAATACAAACAACATTCTAATCACATGGCAGATTTGAAAATAATATTCCACAAACTTCGACAATACAATTTGAAGATGAACCACTTGAAATGTGCTTTTGGGGTAACCTCAGGAAACTTTCTCGACTTTTTTGTACGCCATCGTGGTATCGTAGTCGATCCTGAGAAGACAAAGTCAATACTTGGTATGTCACCTCATCAAAATTAGAATGAATTGAGAGGACTTCAAGGAAACTTGGCCTATATTCGGCGTTTCATTGCCAATTTGGTAGGAAAAAGTTTACCCTTCACCAAATTGATTAAGAAGGTAGTCACTTACCAGTGGAATAAAGAATGTAAAGAAGCATTAAATATTCTCAAGAAATATCTCTTGATTCCACCAGTATTCATGCCACCTATTGAAGAAATACTACTTATTCTTTATATGATAGCTTTAGAGAAATCATTGGGTTCCTTCCTTGCCCAAAAGAATGATGTTGGGAAGGAAAAAATCCTTTACTATCTTAGTAGGACTATTCTTGAAGCAGAAAATCGATATTCAGGTATTGAAAAGTGCTTCCTAGCATTAATCTTTGCAGTTCAGAAGTTGAGACACTACCTGTAACATCATGAGGTCCAATTGGTATCTCGCAATAACCCGCTCAAATTCGTCCTTAGTTGTCCAATGCATACAGGACGTCTGGCAAGGTGGGAAGTTATTTTGCAGCAATTTGATATCCAGTATGTGACTCAAAAGGAAATAAAGGGCCAAGATCTAGCTAATTTCCTTACTGAACATCCTTCATTAGAAGATACATCTTTAGATACTGAACTTCCTGATGAGGAAGTCTTCTCTATTCATGATAATATTCAAACATGGAAAATTTACTTTGATGGTGCTTCCAGAAGTCCAACGAGGAAGAAAATGGAAGATCCAAAATTCAACAAAGTTGGGTTAGGAATTGTGCTTATTTCCCCCGAAAAGCCAGTGATTCCTTATTACTTCTTATTGCAGGAAGGTGGTACAAAGAATGAAGAAGAATATCAAGCTCTTATCGTAGGACTGGAGTTGGAGCTTCAGGCACAAGTGAATCACTTAAAGGTGAAAGGTGATTCAGACCTGGTAATCATACAAGTCAATGGGGATTATGCCATCATAAAATACGAGTTAATCCCTTTGTATGATTACATCAGAGAGTTAATGGAAAAATTTACTTTGGGACCGACATTTTCTTATATCCCGTGATCACAAAATGCTCAAGCTGATGCATTGGATAACATAGACACAGCTCTGGCAGATCCAAATCGGGACAAGAAAATCATCAGTATTTCCCACCATCATACAATTTCACCTTATGATCAAACAAGAACACAAGAAATCAATGAAATTAGTCGCATTTCTGAACCATATGGTCATACTACAGGATGGATGACACCTATCAGGGAATACCATCAAAATGGAACACTTCCACCTAATAGAGTCAAGAAAGAACAAGTCTGGTGATGCGTGGTCAATTTTACTCTTTATGATAGCCCAGATCACCTGGAAAAAATTCTCTACCAAAGAGGTTTTGATGGAATTCTCTTCAGATGCATTGATGGCGAAGAAACAATGTCTATCATGAATGTAGTACATGCAGGAGTCTGTGTTGCTGTGACAACCCTGCTTTTTATTACAACTTAAACATGCTTTATTACATAAAACTTCACTTGATACAACAAAGAAGATCGAGAGGTTTAGTGTCTTTGGGGCTTAGGATCATTACATAAAAACTTTAAACATGAAATACAACATCCTTATTGAAAACTTCCTTTACATGACCACTACAATCCTTCGTACTTAGCATTGCATGGGATAACCTGAGGACATGCATAAGAAAAGGGTGAGCTATAAAGCCCAGTAAGGGAGTACACAATGAATAACATGAGGAGTACAATACATGTTAGGCAATAGGGATATCAATAGAGCATAAGAGAGACATGAACATAAAGGCATGATAAAGCATGATAATCATAACATGGAAATGTGGCAACAACACTTAACATTGAATTAGCATGAGCCAAGGCTCATTGCACATGGAGCATGAGTAAACCCTCATTGCACTTGAAGCACGAGTAAACCCTCGTTGCACTTGAATTAGCATGAGTCAACACTCATTGCACATGACGTATCATGATACTATACTTTACCCAATGCATTGGAGCGCTATAAAGGGCGCACCCTTCTTAAACATTTCATTTCATGCATAAGTGTGCCACATGGATCATAAAACATGGATTCATAAAACATAATCATTTCATCCACGATAAAGGAATGTGGAATTCATACATGAAACTTTATAATCAATATGTAAATGTGCATAAAGGTGAATACCCTTGATGGAGAAATGGGCATGGTATTCACTACACAAAGACATTGGCTTAGAAAATCGGCGTGATTTCGGCAGCGTAACGGCGTGACATAAGAATTCATAAAAAAGGTTGATGAGAGAGAAAGGGGTTCCTCATCATATTTAAATGTAATGGACAGTAAGAACATCATATATATACATGTCCCAACAATAGAAATGGAATTTAGATTCATGATACAAAAGTATTGCATGAATTTAAAAGAAGAGAGAGAAGTTCCTTTCGGAATTTCGGCATAGTAACGGGTGTACATGGGAGGCATTTAATGAGAGAGAAAGGGTTCTCCCATCATTCAAACAATAAGAGGGAAGTATGGGGGAGGTGCGAAACCATACCCCAACATTCATAAATGAAATTAAAAGGGTAATACAACTTAAAGAAAATTGACAAAAATGAGAAAGGAAGAAAAACCCTTACTTGGAAGTGTGCTTCCAAAGAATAGAGAGAGGCTTGTGAGAGGCTTCTTGGGAGCTTGGGGCACCTTGAGAGGATTCTATAGAGAGTAGGGCAGAGGTTGGACGAACTTCAAGGGATTTGGGTGAGGAGGAAGTGGGAGCTTGGGTGGGTTTATATAGGAAAGGTGAGAGAATTCTTTATTATTTAGGTTTGGGACCCCTTATATTAAAATAATCCAAACCACAAACCATCCCATGGTATTTGCCCATGGTTTCTGGAAAAGGAGAGAGGAAAACAATATTTTACAAGGCCAAGGTCCGAACTTATTAAAAAATTAGGGTTGCTTATGTGGAGGTGAGTCACACTCCCATGGAAATTAATTTAAAAAGGCAAAGTGTTGAATAAGTCTTGAGGGCTCCATTAATGCTTTGAAAAGTGAGTCAAACAAACCCAAAACCTCATTATTTTAATGATAAAACATATATTGGCCGAACCTAAGGATTATGGTATTTTATTACATCACCATTGGGTCATTATGATGTCATAAAACACATTATATATTTAAAAGGTATTTAATTTTTACCCAAAAATTGGACTGTCTCAGAAAATTATGAAAAATTCACCGTTGGATAATTTCGACGTCCTGATTCCAAAAATAATATTTATTTTATCTAAATAATTTTCTAAATATGTGAATTTTCACTTTTAAAATAAAAACCGACATTTATAAAGAAATTCACGGGTTTTGACAGAAATGGCTTTCAAACCTTAATAAACATTTTAATTGCATTCATAAAATTATAAGATCATTTATATTTAATGACAATTAATTTAATATTAATAATAATATTTTATTAAAATATTATTTAATTCAAAAATCCTCTAATTTAATAAAATATAATTCTTAATTAAATAATAACTAAAAACACCATTTGTACTTTAAAAACTAATTAAAATGTATCAAAAATGACTAGAAATTATATTCATTATTATATATAAAAAAAATAATGTACATGAACATGGTTCTACTTATTTGTTACATAACCCCTTAAAATAGCCGCATAAGACCTAAGGGTAAGGTGCGCGATGGTGACAGACTCTTGGGGCTGCTCGGATAACATCGCTCGAGTGGTAATCTCTATCAACTTCCATTTTTCCCGTAGACGATCACGTTCGAGCTTGACTTGATGAAGCTCAGCTTGGGCTTGGTCAAGGGCAAAGCCCAAAGACGCCACCTCTTTACCGAGCTCCGACAAATGGGCTTCGTAAGGGGCAATTCTACTGGATGAGGCCATCGCTTCCTTTGTCTGAGTAGAAAAATTGGTTCATTAAAGCCTTATATTTAAACTACCCAGATGATCACTGTTCAACGGCTATAAAAGTAACGGTCACAAATCTTAACGTAAAACTTAAAGAAGTTGACATCTTATAAAAACATAAAGAAACATTTAACTGGATCAAGAGGGATTTTCCATTAATGAAAATTTGGGTCGTTACATCCCATCCTCTCGACCAATGCAAATTCCTAAGCCTCATCAGTCCACAAATAATGAGCACCTACCTTTGGAAAGTAGGTATAAATGGATATGGAATCATTGGATGTTTCCGGTTCTATAAACAAACCCATTAGAAACCGATTGGAATGTTTGAACCTTCAATCAACGAGGCCATCCCCAATTCCAAAGGAAACATAGAGGATTAAATTTCTATTATAAATTTGTTTCTATAATGAATGATGTTTTATATTTTAAGGAAATAGAATTATTTAATTATAAATAATTAGTTCATGTGTGTATGTGAATAAAAAGGTGGTAAGTGCATGTTTATAAAAAACAATATTGTTCAACCAATTATGGTGTAATCATATTCTACTCTAGTAAGTAAGAGTACAATGGGGTATTGTTTCTTTTTAAACCATGAGACTAAGGTATCACATAGAACATGACATGCTTTGGATGTGATTTTTTTATCAAGACCACATCAAAATAATTCTATATCAGAATAGATTTTTATTTCAAAATATCCACCTAATGATAAAAATACCAAGACTTGAAGTTATTTTTAAATAATTAAATATTCATTTTAATTATTTTAAATACAATTCTTTTAAATTAGATTAAAATTGAACAAAATTACATAGTAAGAACGTTATTTTAGGGAAAAAATTATTATGTATAATAAATTACCAATAATTCCTCATTATAATGTTTTATCTATGAATTATTTAACTTAATTTTGTTAATATTACCTGAGGTGCTTATTGGTGTTCTGTTACTTAAGTAATTTTCTATTCCAAAAATATTTTAATATATATAAGGTATTTTTGGGATGATTTAAAATCATTCCTTCCAAATTTTAAAATATTTAACAACCAAGAATTTATTTTATTCATCATTCCCATCACAAATATACTTTATATATGTTTGGAAATTATTTAGAAAAATAATTTTATTATTAAATTGAATATAATTTCATCCACATGTATTTAAATAATTATTAAGACTTTAAAATAACTTTTGAAGGAGTGTAGGATATGTTATTACCATTGAAAAATAATTTTTTTAAAGTAAATTACATAAAAATCCATAGAAGGCTTTAAGGTATTTATTATATATATATAAATACTCATTATGTTTGAAATCATGGTCTAACAAATGTTGACTATCAAAACCTTACATATACATTTTATGAATTCACTTTTAAAACCTATTTAAAAAGTTTAAAATTTAGATGAATGGTAAAATAGAGTATGTTCGGGATATATTCTAACTTATATACCATATAAAATGGTTCCTATTAGTATAATCCTACTCTTTTTTGTCTCGTTTTGGACTAATCATTCCATTTTACGATAATTATACAATTATCATAATACATGTTACATAAAATCTATGTTTTTTCTATAATCAATGACTCATTGGGAAATTCAATATATAACTATGAATTGATTTATTTGAATTGAATTAGATATTATTTCATATTAATAATTCAATTCTCATCACCCAAATCTTAATATTTCATTATAGGTTTTAATAAAGATATAAATTTCATATGTTCTCACTCATTCCATAGGGAAATTCTAGTAATTATTGGTTAGTTAATATCACTAATGAAATTCTCAATAGGATGATCCTTGGATAATATTTTTTTATCTTGCTAAAATAGATAAATTCTTCTTATCATTTACTGAATCATATTTTCATTTCTCACTTTAATATTTTGGAGGTTTATCCATTAGATTTTTTTTAATTTTGGGGCTTTGAAAATACTCAGAGCATCATCATTCGGGTGTTTTGAAAAAAAATATTCAAAATGGTTAATATCATAAAATTTATTCATGTACCATTTCATTAATGTTATGTGTCTTTTTATTGAAAACCTTATAGAAATTAATTATAATGATGTATCCTAAAAATATTCCTTTGATAACTTTATGAGTTAATTTACCAAGTTTATCCTTGATATTTTGAATAAAAAATTCTCATCTAAAAACCCCAAAAAACCATTAATAGGATTTCCATCATGTCTTAGTTTGTAAATTCTTCTTCTTTAAAATCTATATAAGTAAGAATCGACTTATATTATCAAACATAATATTTAAAACCCATACTAAAAAAATATTTCATAACTTAATATCCACTCAATATACCATATGAAATATTATAAATGATTATATTCCATTATTCCACTAATTTGTTTACAATTTATTATAATTAAAAAGGTATATGTTATACCATTATCACTACTGAAAAGTTTCAAAATAAGGGGTTTTAATTTCACCATAGTAATAATAGAGGAAAATTATTTTTGATAGGTTTTTCTCATTCTGAACAAGAGAGGATAAAATGTTGAAAAAAATATGACATTTAATTATTGAAAAATAAATAAAATCAAAGTGTAAGTAGTATAGTGGTAAACTTGAGAAAATATATAATATTTTTCCCGATAACTTTTATTTTTGTATATCTAAATATATCCATATAAATCAAATTATAGGTTTTATTTTTTATATTTTTTTATTGGTTTTAGGACTTTTCGTTTTTTACTTTTCATATAGGTATAGATCATTAAATTTTAAAAAAAATGTTAATTATGGAAGATAATTTACTAGTTCCTTCATATAAATTTTATTCAAGAACTAGAGATTGAGTTTCTTGTAATTATATTATAACTCCATGAATTATATTAAATTTCATAAAGGGGATTAATTTTATAATATTAAAAATCCTCTAAATTTAAGTTATAAATGTTTTATATCTGATTGTTATATAATATTGACACTCCTACTGAATTTATTATGTTATATCTATTATTATTGAATATAATGGAGAATACCTCATAAAATATTAGTTTTATACTGATTAGATTTTCATTTAATCCTAAAACATATAGAAAATTGAATATTAAATATTTAGATAGGATAAATTAGATTTTTAATCTTTTTATCTGGAATTGGGAGTTGTAAAATGTCATCTTTTCAGTTTTTTAATGTTCTAGAACATGTAATTTTCTCCACTCATGTGTTGAGAACAACCATTTTTTTCTTTCTATATGTTCTAGAAGTTTTAATTTTCCCCCATAATGAGGTAATAACAACATTATCAATTTACCAATTGTTACTACCATTGATTCTCAATATGTTAACTTGAAAATTATGAAATTAATTATTTTGGAAAATTAATCATCATGGCTCGAGAGAATCTATCAAAAAAGCATCAAGAATACAAACTTGAATCAATGTATAATTTTTGAGATTAGTTATCTCCTTTAACATGTAAACATATGTTTTTCTAAAATATTATAATTCATTAAAGGAACACTGAGTATCCCAATGTTCACCCATTTTATAAGAATTTAAAAAATATTTAGTTATTCGTCTTAGAGGGTTTTTAGAACATTGAACTTTTCTATGTAAGATGAATTGAATATTTCATACATAAATATTACTTATTTTCACATAATTATACATTATATATTGTGATTAAAACAAACTAAACTTTCTAAAGGGTTTGTGTATTTAGAGATTAGTTGTATAACTATTTTATTATAAAATAATACATTAAAATATCCTACACAATTCTCCACACATGATTTCATCCTTGTAATATTCATGTATATAAGTTCCTAGTGAAATAGGGAAAAATAAGAAAGGGGTGTTCTCAACCGCTCAGTAAAGAAAAAATATAAATCATCGAGTCATATAGGATTAGTTTATAAACATGTGAGAAGACATAAACATGAATGAAATACCATATTAAGGAATAAATCCATATAGATTTTTCATGATACTTAATTTCATAATCATATATCAATACATTAGAATAAATAACCATAAAAGAATAATCATGAAATAATAATGTGTATATTTTCATAATAAAAAAGAATCATAAGACAATAATCATGATTCAAGGACACATAAAATTATAATGTGGAAAAAATATAAGTATATAAAAGAATGACATTGTGATCATAGCTAAAAAAAATCATGTCCATTCATGATGTTGTGAGCATAGATTACTGAATTATTTCAATTAACAATATTGTGAACAAAAAAATAATGAAATATTGTCTATGCATAAAATGTGAAAATATCTAACTATATCATTTCCATAAATAAAATGTGAACTCAATTTACCACATCATGTCCATACGTAACATCATTATCTCATGATATATAAAAATTTACCCAATTAATTAGATGTATATATAATTTTTCTCTACAAGTAACATAATAAAAAAACATAAGTTTTTTTCCACATTAAATCAATAATAAACCAAATCTTAAGTAACCTATGAAAGTAAAATTAGTTTATAACATTTTTCTGAACTATCACATAAGAAGCAGTTCAGAATTGGATCAGATGATACCCAAATTTTAATCACCCAAAACAATCATAACATGAGGATATGTCGTGGTTGGTAAATGAATAATATTTCCATATATGCTATATCATTTATAGATAGAGATTAAAATGATGTAAAATATATAAAAGGAATTGTTTTTAACATTTTGTAAATATCACCATAAAAATAATGTTATATTCACTTTAAAAATAACATTCTAAAAGGTGATAAGAAGACTTAAAAAATAAAGGTAAATTTCCCAATGAAAAAACAATAGAAACCCACATCAATAAGGGTTAATATAGAATAAAAATGGAATGAATAATAAAAAAATTATAAATGTTGAAAGAGATACCATTTTAAAAAAATTAAACATTTTTAAAGAAACCCACATCGATAAATTATTAAATTTATTTCTAGAAATATATAAAGATAAATATGGGATTAAATAAGAGAATACATATTTATCTCCAAGAAAATAAAATAATGGTTTGTAGTATAAATGAATATGGGGATGGAAGAAAATACCCAAAATAGTGGGTGGATATTTTCCTTCATAATGATGTATATTTATAAGACATAAATCATTCAAAAAGTGAACTTTTATAAATAAATATAATTTTACTAGAAATAAATATAAACTAAAATATGACATAGATAATTGGAAAAATATATCCAACATATAAGTGAACAATCAAAGAATAAATGGTATAACTCAATAAAAAGGTCATTGAGTCAAGGAAAAACTTTACAACTTTGGTAATGTATGAATCAAAAGATCATGAAAATAGACCATGAAATGGACTTGTAAATAAAATGAACAAAAAATTATTTATGATAAAATAGTCCAATGGTATATTATTTACACAATGTTAAAGAATAATAGGAGCATAATTTGAAATATGTGTTCAGGAATGAAAATTGTGACAAAGAACCATTGCCTTGGATTCCCGCATAGTCATACATGGTCTAACACCCTATATATCAAATTTATAATTATTATAAATCCATTTAAAAACCTTATTTATTTATTTATTCCTTTAACACCATCCATTTATAACTTATTATTACGCATTTATTAATAGTTCATTGTTAAAATTAATCGTCGAGTGTTAATTTTTCTATTCATTCAATGTTTTCTTCGGTTCAGTGGTTATTTTTCATGATCCAAGATCATGCGTTCATCAAAAAAATAATGTTCATGGAGTTGATATATATTTATTTGATATATTTAAAAATCTACAAAATTATTTCATGGAATTTGTTTGATGGTTCTTAATGAAAGGTAAAAAACTATACTTTATTTATAAATAAGGAATCTATAAAAAGAATTGGTTTTATTAATTAAATTAATTATATATATATATATATATTATCGATATTGAATTTAAATCATAACTTAAATTCATAATTATTGAAACATATTACCATAATTATGGATTTATTAATCATTCCTATTGGAAATTTTATAGCATCATTTATGTATGTGGTAAAACAAACCCAAAAAATAACATGTTATACAAATAATTGAGTCAAAATATGAATTTATATGGTTGAAATATTTTTTATAGATATATAATGATATTAATAATCAATAATTAGAGTAAGGGATAGGATTGAGAGAGTGTGTAGATGTTAAATAAATGGAATGAATGAATAATAACTCATTACTTACATTGATAGAATCGCCCTTTCATTAATGGATCCCTTTAAAATAAAGTACTTCTAACTCCTTATAACCAAAAGCTACCAAATATGATATTGGAATTTAGAAGAGTAAATTTATATTGGGATTCAATATAATAATATAGTATATAAGATATTTGGAGTGGGTGGAGGTGAGATCCTTTTATAAGTAAAATTTAGGGATATTTCTATAAAAACTAAAGTTAAGTAATGGGAAAACAAGGTTGAAAAGGGAGTAATGTGATTTAGGTAAGAAAATTTTGGTTTAAAATGTAGGATGGAATCCCACACCTCTAAATAGACCTCTACAATATATAATTATCAATTTAATTATTTAAAATCCTTAGTAAGTCATTTAACCTTTTTTTATATCTTTTTTACTTTATTTGATTCTTTAACACCTAAATTGTTTTACCAGATAACCCACGTTATCTAATTTTGAAGTGACAATCAAAAAAATTGAATCCATTTAATCAAACTAAATTTCTAATTATTTAAAATTTTATTTTTAAAAGGCAATATAAAATATATAGGAAAAACTCATTTTTCTTGAATATTTGATTCTTTAAAAATTTAGTGCTGTTATTCTTATTTAATATAAATTTATAATCATAAAATGATTTTTAATATATTTGGTCATAAAAATTAAATTTAAATAGAATCATATTTTAACCATGATATATTTAGTATCTCCAAATAAAAAATGCAAAACACATAAAATAAATTTTTATATAAATATATTTTTAAGTATAAAAATAGATTTATTCTTATTTCTTATCAACTAATAATAATTATATGGATGTAAATTTATTTTTTATATATGTAATCAAAAATATTAATTAAAAATATTCTTTAATAGGGGTCAGTTTGATATATTTAGATTAAAAAAATACATAATCTATAGAAAAATAATTCTTTGAAAAATATCTATTTTAATATTAAATGATTTTAAACATATTTAATTAAAAATAACCAATAATTTAATTTTATAAATAAATTTTTTATTAATATTAATATTTAAATTTTATAAGTATATTTAATTAAAATCATTCCTTAAAAGTAATAAATTTAATAAAAAAAAATTCCTAAAAATAAATTTTCACCAATGAATTAGAATCATTTTATTTTATTCAAATCTCAAATAAAATATTTATGTAAAATTTTATTCTTCTATATTACTATCATAATATCATCAATATACAAATTGGATACATTTGTAATTAATGACCATATTTCCAACAGCCATAAAAAATTCCATATAACCAATGCACATATATACATAATAGTTATATTAAATTCTTATATATAACCTCACACACTTAATCAAAATCATTTATCTCATTCATTTACTTATTTTATTGATATGTTTATAATAATTATAACATGTTTTATTCTTTTTGTAACGTCTTGGACCCGGGTTCCACTCAACGGGTGCCCTGGACCCGGTTGGTCACATGACCTCCAGCGCATTTCCCTAAATGCCAAAGGTTGCCGGCTAGCAGTGAGGGCCTGGGTCTGATAGTGGGGAATCTATACCCACATTTGTCAAAGTGTAACGCAGCGGAACAAATACAAGCATACAAAAGATGAAGAAATAAACAACACCAATGTTGAAATAGACAGAGTACTGAAGTAAAGAAAATACCAAAAGTTATATATAATGATTAAATATGTTCCTAAGTCTAAGAAAGCAGCCAGAACAGGATACACTTCATTCTGAAAAATAAAATACAAGGGAAAAATATAGTAAAGCAAAATAAAACAGCGCAACAGGAACTCAACAACATCACAAGCCTAAGCTTGGTCTCATGCTCTCCTACTCCTCTACAACAATCAAGTACATGTATGGGGACAATTTCCCTTATCCACACCTGCAGTAATATAATCTTTTTGGGCCCAAGAAATGACCCAAATAGGTTGTGAGAAATAAATCCCAGTAGGAAACCACCAAAGACATGTGCCCAACTTTCAGTGAAAATGTGCAACGGTACTGCGCAATAATAAAATGCAGTAAACTAGGCAGTACTCAAAAGTAACACACTACTAGAAAACTAACCTATACCAACGGTTTGGAACCATTGGTATAGGCCTCCAAACCGTTGGTATAGCCTATACCAACGGTTTGGAGAACCGTTTCCAAGTAAGTCGTTGGGATAGGTCTATATCAACGGTTTTGGGAAAACTGTTGGTATAGACCTATACCAACGGTTTTGGAAACTGTTGGTATAAGTAATATGAAAATATATACCAACGGTTATGGAACCGTTGGTATATGTATTTAAAAAAAACATTCATCGGGATTTGATCCCAGGACCCCCTAGTTTATCATTGAACGACTTAACCACTAACCTAACATGACTTTTGTGAACATAATTACATAAATATATATGTATTGTCATAATTATTTTAAATTTTGATTTATATAATGTTCTCGGTAAGAAGATATGATAAAAATTAAAAGGACCTATACCAACGGTTGTCAAAACTGTTGGTATAGGTCCTGATTCTGGATTCAATTCTGGGTGGAAGGTTGATATATTAGGGACCTTTCCCAACGGTTTGGCCATACCGTTGGGATAGGTATACCCTTTCCAAATGGTTTGGCCAAACCGTTGGAAAAGGTGTCCACAAAGTGGAATTTTCCCAACGGTTTGCCAAAACCGTTGGGAAAGGGTACCACAAAGTGGAATTTTCCCAATGGTTTGCTAAAACCGTTGGGAAAGGTGGCCTCAAAGTGGGCTTTCCCAACGGTTTGGTCAAACCGTTGGGAAAGGGGACCTCTACCAACAGTTTTTAAAAACCATTGGTATAGAAGCGTTGGGAAAAGTCAGATTTCCGGTAGTGACAATCTCTAGTAGATACATAGCCATTTTATTAATTATTTATCAATTAAACATAATTGAAGTATATGTTTCCGAGACTCAACCTCAGCCGAAAATCTCCTATACAGTGCCACATAAAAAACCACAACAGTGAATATTCAAATGTACTTTTCCCTCAACCTAAACAGTACCTTTCCCTCAGGCTAATCAGAACCTTTCCCTCAGGCCAAACTGAAACAAAACCCTCAGGTATCTGCCCTCAGGAATTACAAGTATTGCCCTCAGGCGTACGAGATATTTCCCTCAAGAACAGAAGCTATTGACCTCAGGCATAAGAATGTTTCCCTCAGGAGAATGAATACCTTGCCCTCAAGATAATCCATACCTTTCTCTCAGGCTAAACAAACCACTGCCCTTAGGCTAAGAATAACACTACCCTTAGGCATAGCAAGTAACTGGGCTGAGCCCAAAGCACAACAAGAAATTCATATAAGTTCCACTCAATAAAACTTAAAACATGTTATAGGTATGGCATACCCTCAGGTATCCTGGACAAATGGCTAAATAGGGAGAATGCACCCATGAGGTGGCCCTAGATCCAAGAAATGATCCCACATATAAGGTATACATATTCATTAAATTACCTATGCAATTATAGGCCTTTAATTAATCAAGGCCACAGCCATATGACACCCCAACATGGGCGTGTAGCACAATGGTACACAAAAACACTCACCTGTTGGAATTAAACATCATACCACCTACCTTGATCTCCTATGATAAATATATGTGAACGGCGCCTCCTGAAATGTCTGAGAACAACGTAGCTCTGGGATAACCTAAAATGCATTCAAACCCAAATAACTTGCCCTCGGTAAAGAATTAGTAAGAACAGATCAAGGATAAGGAAATTATTACCCACACGGTTCAAACAAGATTGACGGCAGAAGAAACAGATTCCCGGCGTGTGATCGGGAGCTCCTCTAAGCTCTGGCCTATCCTCCCAAGCTCCAAATGTTTCCACTGGATCCTCTTCTGAATGAGAAGGATACTACCCTTTTTAAGCAAAAAAACAAACTACACAGCGTGTTCTATCAAGTACACAGTGTGTGCTTTTCATTTTTTAACTGCTCCCCGAGTGGCTACTTTTCACCGCCACACTATTCATCTATCGACATAATTACACGGCGTGTACTTATGAATACACAGTGTGTATTGTCGCTCAGCTGGAAGCTACTCCCACCACCTTATTTTTTACATTCCGACTAATTACACGGCATGTATATACTAAGTACATGGCGTATAGTCAGTTTTTACACCCTTCATCGCCAACAGGCATACATGCCCTGTCTACTTATCCCACACATCCAAAGTACACGACATGTGGAAAATACACGGCATGTACCCACAAAATTTGGGATTTTTTCCCATTTTCCTTATTTTCTCAAAAAAACTTAAGGAAAAAGGAAAAGAAGATACTCGTACCTCAAGAATAAGAATTGGGTTCTTACAAATTTCCCCCCTTAAAGAGATTTGTCCCCAAATTGTCCTTCCAAGGGTGGTGAAGATAAAGCTGAGAACAACTTTGGCCACTGAGCATGTACGTCGGTCTCCGGCTCCCAAGTTTCATCATGCACCTAGCCATGCTATCATAGAACCCGTATGAGAGGAACTGACCAGCCTCAGAGAACCTTCGTGCTCCTATCAACAATACGAATCGAATGCTCCTTAAAGGATGCATCGGCCTGAAGCTCAACCTCCTCGGGCTGAAAGATGTGAGATGGGTCTGAGTGATAATGGCGCAACTGAGATACATGGAAGACGTTGTGCATGTTCCAGTACCTCTATGGTAACTGCAACCAATAGGCAACCAGCCTGACTATCTCTATAATCTCAAATGGCCCCACATACCTTGGTGAATGTTTACCCTTTCTCCTGATCCGCCTGTGTCCCAACCTCAGTGAAACACGTAAGAAAACCCGATCCCTGACCACGAACTCCAAGGGTCATCTGCGGCGATCATCATAATATTTCTGACGAGACTGTGTAGTAGCCATCCGCTTCTGAATCAACTAGGCATACTCTGAAGTCTCCTGCACAAGACATGGTCCTAGAAAAGCTGCCTCACCTGCCTCCAACCAGCACAAAGGTGATCAGCATGGCCTACCATATAAATCCTCTTAAGTTTCCATCTTAATAGTTTCCTGAAAATATTATTATAGGAAAACTCAATCAGGGGTATATGCTTCTCCCAAGAGCCTCAAAAGTCTAGGACGCATGAACGTAGCATGTCCTCTAGCACCTTTATCGTACGCTCTGACTGGACATCGGTCTGAGCGTGGTAAGATGTGCTCAGAAGTACCTGTGTACCCAGTTCCCTCTGAAAATCTTGCCAGAAACGAGATGTAAAACGGGTGTCCCTATCTAAAACGATAGAATTAGGGACCCCATGAAGATGTATTATCTCTATGATATACAACCTCCTGATGTCTTCAACACCGAAGGTCTCCTTGATTGGAAAAAAGTGAGCTACCTTAGTGAGTCTGTCCACAACAACCCACACGGCATCATTTCCTCGAGGTGATCTCAGAAACCTAGTCACGGAATCCAATGCGAAATCATCCCATTTCCACTCCGGGATGGGAAACTGCTGTAACAGTCTGGCTATCCTTTGATGCTCCAACTTCACCTACTGACAGGTGGAACATCTCTTAACAAAACCAGCTACTTCCTTTTTCATACCCGGCCACCAATACAGACGTCTCAAGTCATGGTACATTTTGGTAACTCTGGGATTCACTGCCCAAGATGAAGCATGAAAATTCCACATCATCTCCTCGCATATATCCCCTGGAACCCACACTTGTCCATGGATACGCAATACCTCATCATCACCTATAGTCCAACCAGGAGGAAGGTCCTCACTTGCCACCGACTCCCATAGAATAGGCCTTCTGAATCTGATAGTTTTCTCATCCTCACTATATCCAGGAGGGTAGAAGTCATGGCTAAGGATGAAAGATAGGTTTTCCCCTGACTGTTGTGCACCTTCAAATGAATCTCAGAGAATAAAGCCATAAGTTTCCACTCACCAATGGCCTCTTGCACTGCCTGTATCTGATTCCTCATGCTCAGTGCATCAGCCACTACATTACCCTTGCCAGGTGTATAGGCAACCTCGAAGTCGAAGTATTAAAGGTATTCAACCCACCTTTGTTGTCTCAAATTCAGGTCATACTGGGTAAAGATATATTTAAGACTTTTTTGGTCCGTAAACACCACAAAATGTTCTCCCAAGAGATAATGTCTCCAACAGCGTAACACATGAACAACTGCAGCCAACTCGAGATCATGCGTCGGGTAATCCCTATCATGTGGCCTCAAATGAGGAGACCTGTATGCAACTACTGATCTCCCTGCACAAACACTGCTCCCAGCCCAATATCTGATGCATCACAGTAAACTGTATAGCTCTTACCTTGCTCTGTAAGTATCAGGACTGGTGCTGATGTCAACCTTCCCTTTAGCTTCTAAAAGGCTGTCTCGCAAGCTTCTGGCCAAATGAACATCACACCCTTTTTAGTCAAACCTGTCAACAGAACTACTAAGAGAGATAAGTCCTGTATAAAACACCTATAGTAACCAGCCATCCCTAAGAAACTCTGTATCTCAAACACGTTCTTAGGCTGCTCCCAAGAAACTACCGCTCTCACTTTCTCTAGGCCCACAACAACTCCGGCCTCTGAGATGATATGACCTAGGAAGTGAATCTATTCCATCCAAAAGTGACACTTAGAGAGATTAGAAAATAACTGATGCTCTCTCAATGTACTCAAAATGATCTCAAGATGGGTAGCATGGTCATGTCGAGTGTGAGAGTACACCAAGATATCTTCCACGAAGACTACCACTAAAGAATCTAGATGTGGGTGGAAAACACGATTTATCAAAGCCATGAAAACTATTGGTGCATTCTTGAATCCGAACGGCATGACCAAGTACTCGTATAGACCATATATGCTCTGAAAACCTGTAAGAATTATGTCGGATGGTATAACCCGTAATTGATGATATCCGGATCACAATTCAATCTTCGAGAACACTTGTGCTCCTCGAAGTTGATCAAAAATATCATCAATCCTTGGCAAGGGATCTCGGTTCTTGACCGTCAACTGGTTCAGCTTTTGATAATCCACACAAATTCTAAGAGTACCTTTCACCTTCTTCGCAAATGGGACAGGTGAACCCCAAGGAGAAGTACTGGGTCGGATGAAACTCTTTGCCTGCAACTCCTCCAACTACCTCTTGAGCTCCTGCAACTCTGGTGTAGCCATCCTATAAAGAGTAATGGACATCGATGATCCTCCTGGCACTAGCTCAATAGATAAATAAATCTATCACTCGGGAGGTAGACCTGAAAAGTCATCCGGGAAGACATACCTGAAACGATCAACAAATGGAGGGAAATCCTTCTGAGAAGTTCCCTGGTCATCCAGATACAAACTCACAATCTGGGTTGTCACTCCACCATGCCCATGATGCTTGGGTCCAGCTCAGCCTACCTGGACATCCCATTCGCCCTTGTATAGAAACTCTCCGCCCTCTGGTGATGTGAAACTCACCCTGTGACGATAGCAATCTACAAAGGCTTGAAAGGGTACCAACCAGTCCATCCCGAGAATGACATCACAGATCGTCATCTCTAAGACATAGAGGTCCCATAGAAAGTGACACCCACCAACCTCTAGGGGGAACCCCTTGCACTGATGCACACCTTCTGTTCTAATCCCCAACAGAGTGCCTAGCATCATGACATAAAAAAAAGAAGAAACACATAGCCCAAGGCTCTCCACAATGGGAAAAGATACAAAAATATGTATAGCACCGGTATCAAAAAGTAATGAAGAAAAAACGGAAGAAACTAGAATAGTACCTATGACAGTGTAAGGTCCTAGATCCTACTCTTGTTGGGTCTATTGTACTGCATATGTCTGCCCAGTGCCATGGCCCTGCGACATAGTCTGGATACCCTGAGCTGAACTGTCCTACTATCTCTGTGATCGTGGTGTCTGGCTACCACAGCCATGACCACCACCTTGGCTTGAACGTCCCGACGTATCCCAATTCCCTGACTAGTAAGAAGCTGCTGGCCCTAATCCTGTACGTAGAGTCTGCACAAAACCCCTCTCACTAGCCACTGGTGGAAACGCCCTGCAAAATCATTGCAGATGACCCATCTTTCCACAAGCTCGATGCTCCACTGGGTCACATGGACACTGTGGTATCTTTTTCCCCTCTTTACCGCACTGGTAGCACATCACTAGGCCACCTGAAGAATTCCTCTGGCTAGTACTGCCACCGTGAGAGAAATATATCTGCCTCTTCCTCTTACTGGTAGAAATATGACCAAAAATTGATTCTGAACCGCCCCAGCCTGTACCACTAGCCTCTCGCAGGTTCCGATCAGTAATCAGTGCTTGGTTCACAATATCATGTACTATAGGAAACTTGAAAAAATTTACCAGTGCTCAGATGTCATATCGAAGACCATCCTCAAAATGTAGAGCCCTCAATGTCTCATCATCCACTAGAACAGGTGCAAAGAGTTGTAGCTTGGTGAAGCGAGCAGAATAGTCCATAATTGACATGGTGCCCTACTGCAGATTCATGAACTCTTGAGGCCGATCTACCCATAGCATCTCCAGAAATAAAAAATCATAGAAGGCTGCCTAAAAATCTTCCCACGCCATGTCTCTGTGATGCTAGGTCTCAGTGGTAACATCCCACCATCTCTTGGCGAAATCACACAGCATATATGTAGGGAGCTTGACCCTCCTCCATAGAGGTGTCTCTAGATGATCTAAGATAGTCTAAATAGAACCCATCCAAGACTCCATAGCCTGTGTTCTGTCATCCCCTGAAAATGTAGGCGGATACTGCTGCTAGAATATCTGTGTCAGCTCTGCCATAGATGTGGCATCTGGTGGTGCTCCCTGGAAGGTCTGTATAAACTGCAAGAAGCCTTCACAGAACTGTGCATTCGTGCCTTTGTCTGGTATAATGGTAGGTACCACATCTGGATCTGATGGAGGATCCATCGGTAGGCCATGGCCTACCGTCTCTGTAGTATACTCGTTGTCGCTCTCCTGGTGAACAACTCAATGTTGTCTTGGCAGCATGACTCTACAAGGTCAAACACATGCCTTAGAACAAGATTATCAAGGAATAAGAACCAAAATCGTAAGGAGGGAACAAGGAAAATAAAACTTAAAGTTTTAATAAACAAGACTACACGTTGTGTATAATAACTACACGGTGTGTTTCCTCAAGTCTTTCACCTAGGCCTGTACTCTGTGAGAACTGGTCGTGTAATTCCCCAAACACACGACATGTTGTCCACACACACGGCATGTAATTTAATTTTATTCCACTTCCCGAGTCCTTATACATGGCTTAGCTACATGGCTATCCTTTAAATGAGACTTCACGGTGTGTATAAGATCTACACGACGTGTACGGCTTAAATTCCAACTGCCCGTGTTGTTAGTGACACGACCAGCTACTCGGCTGACACTACATGGTATGTTACACCCACACACGGTGTGTAAACAGCCCCATTTCCCCATCCATATGGCCAATTCCACATGGTCTATCATCGTTCAAGACTACACGACGTGTCCCACAAGTACATGGCGTATACTAGACGATCTTCGTCGACCTGTGTTGTTAGTTACAGGGCCGGATACATGGATCACACTACACAGTATGTTCCATATAAAACGATGTTTATAAGAAAGGATTACACTAACCCGTGTTGTTAGTTACACGTCTGGATTACCAAGTTAAACTAAATGTCATGTACAATCGATACACGGTGTGTGACTTCAAAATTTCACTATCCCATTTTTCTGCCCACACAGCCTATGACACGAGTAGCAATTACACGGCGAGTACTTAGGGTACAGGGCGTGTACTTAAAAAAAATTCTTACCGAACAGAAGAGCACAAGGTGTGTAGTCAAAACTACACGGTGTGTATTCTGGATTTTTTCAGACAGTAAGCCTTATAAACTTCTCCGGAGCCCAGAAAAACACAAAAACCAACACCTAAGTGCCAAATTCCAATCCATGAGGGCCCATACTCCCCGCGAATCAAATCTTGGAATCTTATATGTGTTATAAAAAGGTAAACAAGTCGATGATCCACCAAATTTCGGTTGATGAGGGCCCATACTCCTCAAAAACCAAAGTTTGGCGTTCATTCACAGAACCTTACATAACAATACCCTATCAAATAATAGGTATTTTATCAAGGCATCTATCACAACAGCGTGCATTTTCTAGCACAACATCTATCACAACAACATGCAATTTCTAATGCACCTATATGGTATGGAAACTATGCATGTCATGTGATTCTAACATGTGCCTAAATGATGCGTGAGATGGAATACCCTCATCTCATCGGGTTTTAACTAAATAGAACCCAGCTATAAAAATATAAACAGCACACCATAAGTGTGTAACCCAATGGTGAAAATCAAATCAACTATAATAATCATAACAGAAAATCAAAAGTTAATTCAAGGAAATTTGATCTTTACCTGTAAATGGGGTAGCTACTCCCAGGAATAGTTATTACCGAATCCCTTAACAATAAATCTTTCCATCGTCGCCAAATAGTAAAATAACTCATAGAAAAGAATATACCCTCGGATACCACTTTGTAATGTCCTGGACCCGAGTTCCACTCAACGCGTACCCTGAACCCAGTTGGTCACATGACCTCAAGCACATTTTTCCAAATTCCAGAGGCTTTCGACTAGCAGTGAGGCCCTAGGTCTGATAGTGGGGAAACTACGCCCTCATTTGTCAAAGTGTAATGCAGCGGAACAAATACAAGCATACAAAAGCGGAAGCAATAAACAATACCAATGCTGAAATAGAAAGAGTACTGAAGTAAATAAAAGACCAACAGTCATATATAATGATGCAATATGTCCCTAAGTCTAAGAAAGCATCTAGAACAGGATACACTACATTCTGAACAATACAATACAAGGGAAAAATACATCAAAGCAAAATAAAACAGTGCAGCAGGAACTCAGCAGCATCGCAAGCCTAAGCTTGGTCTCATGCTCTCCTACTCCTCTGCAATAATCAAGTACCTATATAGGCACCCTTTCCCTTATCCACACTTAAAACAATATAATTTGTTTGGGCCCAAGACATGACCCAAATAGGGTGTGAGAAATAAATCCCAGTAGACAACCACCAAAGGCATGTGCCCAACTGTTAGTGAAAATGTGCAACAGCAGTGCGAAATAATAAAATGCAGTAAACTAGTCAGTACTCAAAAGTAACTATCTATACTAGATACATAGCCATTTTATTAATTATTTATCAATTCAATATAATTGAATGCCAATGAGCCTATAACCAAGTGGTAAGGGCTCCTACTTGGCATCCAAGAGACCCAGGTTCAAAACCAGGTGGAGGTGAATTTCCGGGGGGTACTGTAGCAGTACTGTAGCATGCACGTAGAAGTACTATAGTAGGAATTGTAGCAGTAATGTAGAAGGCACTGTAGCAGACACTGTTTTGTACTATAGCAGCCGAACTATTCACCTGATTTGGGCTTTCGGGGCACCAGTTTGGGCCTACGGGTCTCAGGGCCTTCGGGCCATCAAAGGCCTTCGGGCCACAGGGCCTTTGGGCCATTGAAGAGCATGAAGTAGACCAATTCACACAGAGTGGGCCCCAGATGAGGATCAGAGCACCAGTAGTAGTCACCAGAAGTAGAGCTAACCAGATTGGAAGAATGAGAGGGTATGGTAACCGCCTTCGAGACTAGGCACCTTGCAGCTTTGTACGGGGAAATTCTAGCCGATAAGCAATTCAGGTGGGGAGCTAAAGGCAATCAATGATGCAGAAGATGGGGAGGATCAATTCTAGTGGGTTGGGCCTACGGGTCTTGTATTGGACATGGTATGCCTCTGGGCCTTTGGGTCATGTATTACGGGTCATGTCAGGCCTTGTTCCTTGGGCCTACGGGTCATGTATGGGTTCCCCTTCATCCCTTAAAAGGGGGATTATCTATAATAAAATAAAAATAAGGCCTTTGGGTCATTCGGGCTAATATAATTGAATTATATGTTCCTGAGACTCATCCTCAGCCGACAATATTCTATATAGTGCCACAAAAAAAACCACAACAATGAATATTCAAATGTACTTTGCCCATAGGCTAAAGAGTACCTTGCCCTTAGGATAATCAGAACCTTGCCCTCATGCCAAACCAAAATGAAACCCTCATTAATATACCCTCAAGCATAACGATTATTGACCTTAGGCGTATGAGATATTTCCCTCATGCATAGAATCTACTGCTCTCAGGCATAAGAATGTTGCCCTTAGGCGAATCAATACCTTTCCCTCAGGCGAATCCAAACCTTGCCCTCGGGCTAAACAAACCACTGCCCTCAAGCTAAGAATAACACTACCCTCAGGCATAGAAAGTAACCGGGCTGATCCCAAAGCACAACAATCAATTCATATAAGTTCCTCTCAAGAAAACTTAAAACATGTTATAGATATGGCATACCCTCATGTATCCTGGCCAAATGGCTAAACAGGGGGAACGCACCCACGGGGCGGCCCTGGAACCAAGCAATGATCCCACACAGTAGTTATACATATTCATTAAATTGCCTATGAAATTATAGGCATTTAATTAATCAAGGCCTCATCCATACGACACCCCAACATGGGCGCGTAGCATAATGTTACACAACAACACTCAACAGTTGGAATTAAACATCAGACCAACAACCTTGATCTCCTCTGATCAATATACACGAACGGCGCCTCCCGAAACATCTAATAATGACGTAGATCTGGGTTAAATGAAAACACGTTCAAACCCAAATAACTTCCCCTCAGAAAATAATTGGTAAGAATAGTTCAAAGAGAAGGAATCTCTTACCTGCACGGTTCAAACAAGATCGATGGTGAAAGAAACGGATTCCCGGCCTGTGATCAAGAGATCCTCCAAGCTCCTCCCTCTCCTCCCGAGCTCAGAACGCATCCACTGCCTCCTCTACCGAATAAGGAGGCTACTTCACATTTTAAGAAAAAAAAACTACACGTCGTGTACTTTTCATTTTTTAACTATTCCCCTGGAGGCTACTTTTCACCGCCACATTGTTCATCTGTCTACATGATTACACGGCATATACTTCTAAATACATGGCGTGTATTTTCACTCAGCAGGCAGTTACTCCCACCGCCTTACTGTCCACATGCCGACTGATTATACGGCCTGTATATAATAAGTACATGGGGTGTAGTCCGTTTTTACACCCTTCATCTCCGACAGGCCTACACGCCCCGTGTACTCATCCCACATGGCCAAAGTACACAGTGTGTGGAAAAGTACACGGTGTGTACCCACAATATTTAGGATGTTTCCCCATTTTCCTTATTTTCTCAAAAACACTTAAGGAAAAAGTTTAAGAAGATACTTGTACCTTAAGAATAAGAACCGGGTTCTTACACTTTCCATAGTTATCATTATAGATATGATCTTTGTGGAAGATTGGGATAGGAAATAAATCAATGTTGTGGTATTTTTATTTATCGATGATTCTATTACTTTTGTAATTTGCTTAATTTTATTTATTTTTTATTATGTAATATTTTCCATTATAGTGTTGTAAATTAATAAAATAATTATTTTTTCAACTTAGTTAGGAGTTGTGTGTGTGAATAGATATCATAAAAATTAGTTTTTTTTAATAAAATTTCATACTAAAAATTTAGGGTGTTATATTCTCCCCACCTAAAAAAACTTATCTCAAAAAATTTCGTTAAGCTACTAAAAATATATTAGGGTAACTTTTTCTAATTACATATTTGGTTTCCCACATCACCTCCTCAAACCTATTATTTCTCAATTCAACTTTGACTGGGTCTTCCATTTCATTTTATTATATTGTATATTTATGATCTAAGATTTCCATCACTTGTTACTCATAATAGAGATCATGTTTCATCTGTACAAACTTTGAGTTTAGTCTATGTGATGGATCAGGTATATAATTCCTCAAAATTTAAACATATAACATATTATGCACTTTTTATAGTTTCTGAAGGAATTCTATGTAATAATCTACAATCTCCACATTATCAAGAATCTTATGGGGACTAATTTATCTAGGGATAATCCTCCTATTCTTCCCAAATATTATAACCATATTCATTATTGATATTCAATGGAATACCCTTTCACTAACCTTGAACTATATATCATATAAATGATTACCTATATATCTCATCTATCAACTTTGTACTACTATGATATGTCACTTAATTATTTGAACATTTTTATAATTAAGCATTCTTTCTCCAAATTCTTCCCATCAGGTTAAAGTTCTACATATTCTCTCATACAAAGAATCATATGGTGATATTTAAATTCTTGAGTAGAAACTAATGTTATATGAGAACTCATCCAAAGGAAGATGTTCATCCCAACCTCATTTGAACTCCATCGAGTAATAGCTTAGTGTTGGATCGGGTTATACCAAATATTCACAAGAGGGGGAGTGAATTGTGTCTTTTATAAATTCTTATTAATTGTGATGATTTCCAAATCTATCCTTTAACTTTATAAGAAAGTTTATGTATAGGAAAATAAATAGATTGAAGTATGCACGGATGTATAGTGGTCCGGGGAACAGAAGGCCCCTAGTCCACTCCACCAACGCTCTACTCTACGAGCTTGGTGATTTTCACTATCTGGTCCTCTTAACAACAGACCGTACACAAATGAGTGCAGGCAGTTGACACCTTTAGAATTTAAGGCTAAAACATAGCCTTTTGGTTTATACATAGAACCAAATACACAGCTTATTACAAGAAGTCAGTTACTCAAAATAAAAAGAGTATTTATCTGAAAATACTTTCCAACTATTCTTTATAGTTACAGAAGCATGAAACTAACAGTAGATGAATCGTTGTCTTTAGAAAATATGTTCTTAAGGTAAGTGAAATTCTGATTTGATCCAGTTGCAATAGATAAATAAATAAATCTATAAGCTCCAACAATAATGGACTCGCGATATATCTTTGATGTAGAAATGGTGAATCTTCAACATATTTCTTCTTCTTTAGAAAACAGAGTTTTATCATACTTTGTAACAGCAAATCTGTATATCTTGAATACCTTTGTAAAAACAGAATTCAAGAAACTTGAGAGCTTGTACTTATAATATTTTTTGCAATGATCCAACTTAATCATTTTGTAATTCAAAATAACACAGATATATAAAGAATAAAGAAGAGCATTTTCTTTTCAAATTTAGATCCACAAAATTCACCTTAAGAATCACAATATTTAAATGTTCAAATAACAGAGCAGTAATAACTTCCCTTTATAATCAGCACAAAATCCTCCTCTTAAATCTATCCTTTGAATCATAAATAAATTAATTTTAATGAGTCAAAGACGTGCTTTAAAATTGGACTTTTAATCTATCTTGAAATCATCCTGATAATCCACATAAAGACCATTGCTCGATAAAGTCGAAATTTAAATTCCTGATGCCAAACGTAGGCTTGAACTTCATAGTATTCTTTTCTCAGAATGTAAGGTTGAAAACGTTAGTTTGATCTCAAACTTAAGGCTGATCTAAAACATAAGGTTGACCTCAAATGTAAGGTTGACAGCGTAAGGTTGATCATCCATGATTTTCTCTTCTGCTTCCAAACATATGGTATATTATCCATACATTCCTCTTTAGAAAAACATAATATACATGTTCCATACTTTTTGATAGAACATAAAGTTTATTATAAAAGTAATGTTGATGAACCATACTTTTCAGAAACAAACATAACGTTCCATACTTACATAGGGTTCTTCTTCTATACTTTTCTGATATTACAAAATTAAGGTTCCTTCCAAACATAGGGTTCCTTTATCATACTTTTCATATAACGTATGGTTTCTTAACTATAATTTTACAATAAAGTAAACATATATTTTTATCCTTACACTATGCTCTTCAACGTAGGGTATGAACAGTGTTTCTAGAACATGCTAATACGCTAAAACAATTTCTGAACACATAGAGAATGAACAGTGTTTCCAGAACATGCTAAAAATATTTCTGAAAACATTGTCAAATATTCAACGCAGATTAAACTCTTTAATATAATTCTAAAATAGAAAAATAAAGAATATTATTTTCCTAAAATATACTCAAGGTAAAATCATTAGAATAACAAACAAAAGTATTTTTGAGCATCAAAATCATCATAAAAAGATAGTGTATTATTCTCAACAATCTCCCCCTAATAATAATAAAATAGATTATTGCTGAAAAAACACTTGATCAACAATATCCACCTTTTTTATGATCACAAAACACATGAAATTAACCTAAAAAATTAATTGCATATAATTTAGAATTTATCAAGGATAAAAAAAATATTTAATTTTAAACAAATTATTTCAATAAGAAATAGACATTGTGTTATCCAAATTTTTATATGTAAAAATAAAAATTCAATTTTTTAAATTTATCATTATTTTTGAAGTAAAATAAAAGAAAATTTTATGTTTATCCAAATTTCTCCCCCTTGTTTTTTACCCGTATTTCATCCCTTTAAGAAAATAAATAAAAAACTATTAGAAATTTTTCCTCTTTAAATGAAATGACCTCTGAGTAAAAGATTTATATATATATAAAAACTTAAAATAAAATGTTGTGTTTATCCATATTTCTCCCCATTTTGTGATATCAAAAACAATTATAGAATAAGGAATATAACACATTTTAATGTAGCACATAACTTAAGTAAATGTTATGATAAACTGTTTATAAATATTTGAATTTGGATTACAGACATTCTAATACATACAGTTCAGTTAAAATAAATCAAAATATATGAAAATGAGATGCAAATATATTTTATTGAAAATATATATACAAGTACAGAAATGAAAATAGGAATTAAGGTTGGGATAAAAGGTTTGTGAAATAGGTTTCAGCACCTCTGAATTACTTCCTTGAGATATTTCATCTACATTCTCAACCTTTTCATTAGTCCATCTCCTAACTGGACTATGATATCTCTTCCTTCCTAATTCATATTAAGATCTTCAATCAAATTGACTCTGAAAAACTCATGTAATATTTTTTCCTTCTCTATAAATTGATTAATCTTTTTAGTGAACCTATTTAGTGACTCTCTTACTCCTGGTTCACCTGATGTAAGCTGGTCAACAAGATGCTTTTGATTGTCCAAAAGAATAGAAAATGAAGTATTGTTACACTGTAAGTCCTGAAATTTGTCATTCATGTTGCTCATTACATTTGTAATGGCCTGGAATCTTTTGATCAGATTAGATGAAGTACCTGATGTACTTGCTTGATTTCTCCTGATAGTTGTGAATTGTTTCTCCATGAAAATTTTATTATATTCCAAATATGTATTCAGTACAATTTCATATTTTAATTTCCCAACTTCATCTAACATATTCTTCTTAAAATCTTCCACTTCTCTTTTTAAAATTGAACTTTCTTTCAAGTTCTGAATCTTTTGTATCTTCTTTTGAAATTCTCTTCTAAAAGAAGCATTTTCAGCATGAACTTTATTAAATTTGTGAATTAACTCCTCCACATGACCATTATCAGAATCAGAGGCACCGTCTTCTTGATTCTCAACTTTATTTATTAAAGTTAAAGGTAATGATTAATCATCGGATCTCTGATCTGTAGCCTTCTCCACTGGTTGCACAACATATTTTTCCTCAGAGTCATGAACTAACTCATCAATAGAATAATTTTCATTTAAAACTTCAGTATGAACTTAAAAAGGATTATCTTATAGATTCACATCAGTAGTATGGTGCTCCTAATGAGCATATCCTTCATGAATTTCTTATAAAACAAGATCCTCTTGAACAAATTCAGTTTTTTGTGCAGACTTTTTTTGAACAGATTCAATTTAATCCACTTCAGGCTCTGCCTTTGCCTAAGGCACAATATCCTTTTCTTGAGGAGTCGCCTCAATCTGAGAAACTATTTGTTGTTGAACTTCCTATACAGTATAGTCTCTAACAAATATATAGATAATAAGAGGTTCAGTTGCATCATCATTTGCTTGAACAGACTCCTCACCAACTGGAGTTGCTCAATGTCATTACCTCTGAAGTCCCTCTTGACTTCTCTCATCAGTAGGTGGATTGACTACTTCAAATCTAATACTTCTTGATGTTTTTGAAACATCAATGGTTCCTGATTCAACCATGCCTTCTTTAGACTTTCTAGGTTTCTCCTCCTAAGTTGATTCCTGGTCTTCCTTAGCTCCAATAGGCATAATCTTGCATTTCACAGTAATCCAGAAGAATCCAATCTTCCTTAGAGTTCAATAATTGAAAACATTGATGTGGTGGCATCTTACTATAGCATCCACCAATCTGATCATGTCCTTCTTAAATAAAAATTTAGAAATGAATCTTCAAAATTGGTAAAAGTTCATTCTTTCTTCCGGTTGGCAACAATAATTCAGATATCTTAACATATATCTAGGGAAATTCAGCTTGATGTTGCTCATAAGTAAAAACATCAAATATATATCTGGAAATAAAATATTTTCCATTTCTGAAATTCTTGGTGCAATCCCTATTTTCAAAAACTTCACAAGAATTTTCTGATCAGGTTCTAAATCCTTGACCAATATTTTTCTTACATTCGTAGAACCAAAAATAAATGACATAATGTCCTTGGACTTATGTACATTATCACCAATATTCTTTAGGTCAAAATGATAAACTACCTCATGAGGGAAGTTTAATATCTTAGTGATTTCCACGATAGAGATAGAAAAATCTCGATCTTTGGTTTGTGCAATTACTGTATATTCTTATTTTCCCAAACAAAATTAAAAAGATTTGAAGAAATAACATATTTATATCTCATATAAAAATTTTGTGTTTCTATCACTGAACGACTGTTCTAGATTTTGAAAGGCGGGAGCTTGCCTCAGCAACATAACTGTTTGGTATAGCCATTCCAAGTCAATCACTTTACCTTGTAGGATTTTCCTCCCTTCCATGCATTGATGTTTGGTGTTACTCATTTCTCCTTCCTCGATTCTATTTGTCTTGGCCATTTTTGTCACAGATTTCTGAAGGTTCGAAGAGCTAGGGTTTCGAAGGTTCATGTTTGGATAGAAAATAGTAGTAAGGATTTTTCAATTTTGAAAGGTTTTGAGAGAAATGGATGGGTTTAGAATTTGAAACATCTCTGACAGCCTTGATTCTCGTGCCATTTACGTACATAATAATCATTAAATTATTTAAAATAAAATAAAACATACAAATAAAAAAATGAAGTACAAATAATTAAATTATTCAAAACAGAGAAGATTAAAATAAAATAATAATTAATATAATCGTGTAAAAATTAAAATTAAAATTTCATTTAAAATTAAATAAACCTAACTCCTCCTTGATAAAATAAAACCTTGCAGTGGGAAGTGGTTTAATAAAAATATAATCTAATTGAATTTCATTACTTATAAATTTTAAGAATAAATCCTTTTTAATAACATGATCTCTTAGAAAATGATGTCTGATATCAATATTCTTAGCCCTATAATGATTAATAGGATTTTTTTAAAAATATTTATTGTGGTTGTATTATCACATAAAATAGGTGTATTATTAAAACTTAGTCCAAAGTCCATAAGACTGTTTTTCATCCACAAAATGTGTGCACATAAATTGCCTACAGACACATATTCTTCCTCGGCTGTTGACAAGGCAACTGAGTGTTATTTTTACTAGACCGTGACACTAAATATTTTTCTAAAAGTGACAAGTCCCTGATGTTCTTTTTCTATCTAATATACAGCTTCCAAATTTAGAATTTGAATATGAAATTAAATTAAAATCATAAGATTTTGGATAGAGAAGAGATTGAAAGATAGTTCCTTTTAAATATCTAAAAATTATTTTGACAGCACTTAAGTGATATTATTTAGGATTAGATTGAAATATTTCACAAATACATACTAAGTACATTATATCTAGCCTACTAACAGTACGATACAATAAACTTCCAATCATACCTCTATATAAATTGTTGTCAACTGTTTTTCCAGTTTCATCCAAATCAAGTTTTATATTAGTACACATACGAGTTGTATATGTCTTGTTGTTTTAAAGTCCAGATTTCTTCAATAAATCTGTGATGTTTTTTCTTTGATTCAAAAAATTTCCAAAATCTTTTTGATAGATTTGAAGTCCTAGAAATAAATTTAATTCTCCCATCATACTCATTTCAAATTATTTTTTCATTAAATTTAAAACTCATGACAAATTTTTTTGTTTATTGAACCAAAAATTACATCATCAATATAAATTTGAACCAATAAAATATTACAGTTTATAGTTTTCTTAAATAATGTTGGATCTTTCATTCCAACAATAAAATCATTTTTCAAAATAAAAGAACTTAATCTTTCATATCAAGCTCTAAGTGCTTGTTTAAGTCCATAAAGAGCTTTAGTAAGTTTAAAAATAGAATCTAGTTTCTGTGGCTTTTCAAAACCAGGAGGTTGCTCAAAATAAACTTCCTCCAATAAATAACCATTTAAAAGGGAATACTTAACATCCATCTGAAACAATTTAAACTTCATATGAGATGCATATGCCAAAATTATTATAATGGCTTCTAATCTTGCTATAGGGGAAAAGGTCTCATCATAGTTTATACCTTCTTCTTGATTATATCCTTTAGTTACTAGTCTTTCTTTAAATCGAGTTATTATTTCTTGATCATATTGTTTATTTCTAAAGACCCATTTAGTTCCTATAACTGGATAGTTCTATGGTCTTTCAACTAATTTCAAAACATAATTTCTCTTGAACTGGTTTAGTTTTTCTTGCATTGCTATCATCCAACTTTCATCAACTAAGGATTCTTCTAATGTCTTATGTTCTAATTGTGATAGAAAAGTAGAAAATTCAACAAGATTTCCTATGTTCCTTCTAGTTTTTATTCATGTGTCTAGGTCTCCTATTACAGTTTCTAAAGAGTGATTCTTTAGGGTTCTAGGTTGTCTAGGTAAAATGTTGTTAGGTTCATTAGTGTCATGTTCTTCTGAACTGTAATGAATTTTATTTATATCTTTTTCAAAATCATATTTCATGTTCTCAAGTCTCATGTTATCATTAGAGTCAGATTCATCAATTTGGTCTTTCCTTTTCTCAAAGGGATCAGATTCATCAAATTTCACATGAACTGAATCTTCAAAAATCCTTGAATTTTTATTAAAAATTATATAAGCTTTGGAAGTTTCAGAATATCATAAGAAAATGCCTTCATCAGATTTTTGATCGAATTTACCAAGGTTTTCCTTGGTGTTAAAGATATAAACCTTGCATCCAAAAACCTTAAAGTAATTTACTTTCAGTTTCTATTATTCCATAGTTCATATGGTTTCTTTTTGAAAATAGGTCTAATTAAAACTCTATTCATTATATAATAGGTTGTTCTTATAGCTTCTAACTAGAAATATGTAGGAAGTTTGTATTCATTTAGCATAGTCCTAGCCATTTTATGAATAGTTCTATTTCTTCTTTAAACAATTCCCTTTTGTTGAGGTGTTCTTGGTACTGAGAAGGTGTGTTTAATACCCATATTTGAGAAAAAAGAATTAAATTGAAGATTCTCAAATTCTCCACCATGATCACTTCTTAATGAAATTATTTTTAATCCTTTTTCATTTTTAACAGCTTTGCAAAAACTTTCAAATATTTTAAAATCTTCATTTTTATATTTTAGAAAGAAAATCCAAGTAAATCTAGAACAGTCATCAACAAATACATATACATATAATTTACCATCCAAACTTGCTATTCTTTAACGTATAAACAAATCCATATTGACAAGTTCTAGGGGTTTTGATATAGTAATTTTTTTAACAGTTTTGAAGGATGATTTGTGATTCTTTCCAAGTTAACATGCATCATAGAATCTATCACTTTCAAATTTGAGACAAGGAAAATAAAAAAAAAAGTTGTTTCTTAAATAACATATGTAAATCATATATATTGTAATGTCCAAGTATTATATGCCAGATCAATGATTCATTTATATTAGTAGTTAATCATTTTACACTTTATTTATACAAGGAATTTAAGTATAGGGTATAAACATTATCAGTACTTGGTGCTCTAAATTTAAGCAATTTATCTTTAAAAACAAAACAACAGTTGTTAGAAAAATAAACACAATAACCATCATCACAAAGTTTAGAGATACTTATTAGGTTTTGTTTCAATCCTTATACATAGAGTACTTTATTGATTGAGACAGCTTATGTATCTCCAACAGTTACAATGCCAATAATTTTACCTTTGTAATTTTCACCAAATGTGACTAATCTACCATCCTTTTGAGTTAGTGTTCTAAAGTTTGATGAGTTCCCACTCATATTTATGGAGTAGACACTATCCATATACCATATTTCAGTTCGGCTTCTGTGACCTGCTTTATACAAAGGTATTCAAACAAAAGTTTGTTTTGGTACCCATATTTTGTTGGGACCAGTAGTGTTAGCTACTAAAGACTTGGGAATCCAGACTTGATTTGTTTTTCTATAATGAATAGAATTATGTAAACTATTTGCAATAAAGGATTTATTAATCCCACTTATTTAAAGTTGCCTTAAATAATAGTTTTTAGATATGTGACATTTTGTTCCACAGTAGTTTCAAATTACACTTTTTGTACTTAGAAAAAATAGTTTTTATACAGTTTGGGTTTCTCACCTTTACTTCCTATTATATATCTTTCCTTTTTATTCACATTATTTCCAAGAATTTTATTTAGTGTACTTTTTCCTTTTGTAAAAATAAGAGTTGCGCTTTTGTATGTTTCTACTTCTGTTTGTAGTGTTTTTATTTTAGTTTCATTATCTGTACAGTTTGTGTTTGATGAGTTATATTTTTCAATTAACTCTTGATGTGGTTTTAGCAGAGTGTCTCTTTCTCCTAAAATATTAGTGTGAATATTTTTTAGTGATTTATGTTTATTAAATAATGAATCATATTTCTCTTCCAACATATTGTAGTAGGCTGCAAGTTTATCATTTGAGAAACTAAAACTAAATTCAGAATTATATGAGTAATAAGATTGTACCTCATTAGCTTCTACCATAAAGCACATATTTTCTTTTAGATTCGATTCTTATTTTTCTGATTCAGACTTTGATGTGCTGGAGGAGTATTCAAAAACACTCCAAGTAGCTTTCATTGCTGAGCTGTAGGAGTATTCAAAAACACTCCAAGTATTATGTGACCCATACTTTTGAATTCATAGCATCTAAATTAAATGAATCAGAACTCTCTGGTTTCACATTGATGTCATTCTTCATCTTTTTTCTCTTCTTTTTGGATGTTACTTTCAAAGTAGTATTTTCTCTCTTGATCAATACTTTAAGCTCATTTGCTTTATCTTCCATCTCAGCTTTATACATCATCAGGGTTCCAATTAATTCTCTCATATTTAGATCTTTGACTGGTGATAATTACCTAATAGCTACTGAAATTCCATTCCATCTAGGTGGTAGTACTTTTAGTACTTTCAGGGCTTGATCTTCTTGTTTGATAGGATCTCCCAAGGCAGAGATACTGTTAAATAAATTGTAATCCTTCCATTCATCTAGGTGATTCTTTCTCCTTCAAACATTCTGAATGTGTTGAGTTTTAATTTAGTTTTGGCATACCTCATTTGTTTGACATTATCAGTTCCTTCATAATCAACTGAAATTTGCTATCACATATTATAAGCAATTGGGCACTAAGATACTCTATTGAATTAATCTGGTCCTAAACCATAGATGATAGCATTCATAGCTTTTGAATTTATTATATACTCTACTTCAGTAGATGAATGTCATATTTCAGGATTCTCAAGAATTTCAAAAGGATTAAGAATTTTTTAGCAGCCTGTGTATCCAATATTTTTTAGATAGATAATCATCGTCGACTTCCAACGTCCATAGTTTTCACCATTGAAATATGGAGCTCGAACCATTGACATTCCCTCTCATGTATCAGTCATTGAGATCTCTGAGTATAAGCCTATAAAACTTTCATCTTGTTATAGCTTTGAAAAAATCTCCACCCTCTGATACCAATTGTTGGATTGGGTTATACCAAATATGCACAAGAGGGGAGGTGAATTGTGTCTTTTATAAATTCTTCTCGAATTTTGATGATTGCCAAATCTATCCTTTAACTTTATCAGAAAGTTTATGCAGCAGAAAATAAACATATTTAAGGATGCATGGATGTATATTGGTTTGGGGAATATAAGGCCCCTAGTCCACTCTACCAATTCTTTACTCCATGAGCTTGGTGATTTTCACTCTCTGGTCCTCTTATCAACAGACCGTCCACAATTGAGTGTAGCCAATTAACACATTTACGAGTTAAGACTAAAATAGAGACTTTTGGTTCATACACAGAACTGAATACACAATGTAGTATGAGAAGTCGGTTACTCAAAAAAAAGATTATTTACTTTCCAGTTGTTCTTCATAGTTGAAGTAGCACGCAACTTACAGTAGATAAATTATTGTCTTCATAAAAGATGTTCTTCAGGTAAGTGAAGTTATGAGTCGATTCAGTTGCAATAGATATAGAAATAAATATAGAAACTCCAACAATGATGGATTCTCAATAGATCTTTGATGTAGAAATGGTTAATCTTCAACGTATTTCTTATTCTTTAGAAAAAAGAGTTTTATCGTACCTTGTAATAGCAGATCTGTATATCTCAAATACCTCTGTAAAAACTGAAATTGAGAAACTTAAGATCTTTTACTTATAGTCCTTTTCACAATGATCCATATTACTCATTTAGTAATTCAAAATAACACAGATATATAAAGAATAAAGAAGAGCGTTTTTCTTTAAAATTTAGATACATAAAAGCCGCCTTAAGAGTAGCGATATTCAAATGTTCGAATAACAGAGAAGTCATAAATTCCCTTAATAATCAGCACAAAATAATCCTCTTAAATAAATCCTTTGAATCATAAATAAATTACTTTTAATCAGTCAAATATGTGATTTAAAATTGGGATTTTAATCTGCCTTGAAATCAGCCTGATAATTCGTATAAAGACATTTGCTCGATAAAGTCGAAATTTAAATTCCTGATGCCAAATGTAGGGTTTAAATGTATAGCATTATTTCCTCAGAACGTAAGGTTAACAATGTAAGGTTGATCTCAAATGTAAGGTTGATCTCAAACATAAGGTTGATCTCAAATGTAAGGTTGACAATGTAAGTTTGATCATCCATACTTTTCTCTTCTAATTTCAAACGTATAGTATATTATTTATACATTCCTCTTTAGAAAAACGTAAGATACATGATCCATAATTTTTGATATAATATAAGGTTTATTATAAAAGTAAGGTTGATGAGCCATACTTTTCAAAAATAAACATAGCATTCTATACTTACATAGGGTTCTTCTTCCATACTTTTCTGATATTACAAAAGTAAGGTTCTTTCCAAATGTAGGGTTCCTTTATCATACTTTGCATATAACGTATGGTTCTTTAACCATACTTTTACAATAAAGTAAACATATATTTTTATCCTTACGCTACGCTCTTCAACGTAGGGTATGAACAGTGTTTCCAGAACATGTTATTACACTAAAACAATTTCTAAACATGTAGAGCATAAACAGTGTTTCCAGAACATGCTAAAAATATTCCCAAACACTTTGTCAAATATTCCACACAGATTAAACGCTTTAATATTATTCCAAAATAGAGAAATAAAGAATATTAATTTCCTGAAATATCAAGGTAAAATAATTAAATAAAAAAACAAGAGTATTTGTGAGTATGAAAATCATCATAAAAAGATAGAGTATTGTTCTCAACAATCTCCCCCTAATAATAATAAAATAGAGTATTGCTGAAAAAACACTTGATCAACAATCTCCACCTTTTTTATGATCACAAAACACATGAAATTAACCAAAAAAATTAATTGCATATAATTTAGAATTTATCAAGGATAAAAACAATATTTAATTTTGAAAAAATTATTTCAATAATAAATAGACATTGTGTTATCCAAATTTTTATATGTAAAAATAAACATTCAATTTTTTAAATTTCTCATTATTTTTTAAGTAAAATAAAAGAAAATTTTATGTTTATCCAAATTTCTCCCCCTTGTTGTTTACCCGTATTTCATCCCTTTAAGAAAATAAATAAAAAAACTATTATAAATTTTTCCTCTTTAAATGAAATGACCTCTGAGTAAAAGATTTATATATATATAAAAACATAAAATAAAATGTTGTGTTTATCCATATTTCTCCCCCTTTTGCGATATCAAAAACAATGATAGAATAAGGAATATAACACATTTTAATGTAGCACTTAACTTAAGTAAATGTTATGATAAACTCTTTATCAATATTTTAATCTAGATTACTGACATTCTAATACAGACAGTTCAGTTAAAATAAATCAAAATATATGAAAATGAGATGAAAATATATTTTATTTAAAATATATATACAAGTAAAGAAATGAAAACATGAATCAAGGTTGGGATAAAAGGTTTGTGAAATAGGTTTCAGAACCTCTGAATGACTTCCTTGACTTCTGTCATCTACATTCTCAACCTTTTTATCAGTCCATCTTCTAACTAGACTATGAGATCTCTTCCTTCCCGAATCAGATGAATATATTCTACCAAATTGACTCTAAAAAACTCATGTAATATTTCTTCCTTCTCTATAAATTGATTTAGATTTTCAGTGAACCTGTTTAGTGACTCTCTTACTCATGTTTCACCTAATGTAAGCTGGTCAACAAGATGCTATTGATTGTCAAAAAAAACCGACAGTGGATCACTGTTACACTGTAAGTCCTAAAATATGTCATTAATATTTATCATTACAGTTGTAATGGCCTGGAATATTTTGATTATAATAGACGAAGTACCTGATGTACTTGCTTGATTTCTCCTGATAGTTGTGAATTGTTGCTCCATGAAAATTTTATAATATGCCAAATTTGTCTTCATTACAATTTTAGATTTTAATTTCCCAACTTCGGCTAACATCTTCTTCTTAAAATCTTCCACTTCTCTTTTTGAAACTGAACTTTCTTTCATGTTCTGAAACTTCTGTATCTTCTTCTCTAATTCTCTTCTAAAAGAAACATTTTCAGCCTGAACTTTATTAAATTTTCTAATTAACTCCTCCACATGATTATTATCAAAATCAGAGGTACCATGTTCTTGATTCTCAACTTGATTTATTAAAGTTAAAGGTAATTATTGAGCATCGGATCTCTGATCTGTAGCCTTCTTCACAAGTTGCACAACATATTTTTCCTTAGAGCCATGAACTCACTCATACACAAAAAAAAACTATTTAAAACATCAGTATGAACTTCAAAAGGATTCTCTTCTAGATTCACATCATTAGTATGGTGCTCCTCATGAGCATCTATTCATGAATTTCTTCTAAAATAAGATCTTCTTGAATAAATTCAGTTTGTTGTGCATACTGTTTTTGAAAAGATTCAATTTGATCCACTTCAGTCTCTTTAGGCTCTGCCTCTTTCTGAGGCACAATCTCCTTTTTCTTTAGGAGTCACCTCAATCTGAGAAACTATTTTTTGTTGAACTTCCTATTCAGCAAAGTTTATAACAAATCTATAGCACAGAAGTGGTTCATTTGTATCAGCATTTTCTTGAATAGAATCCTCACCAACTGAAGATGCTCGATATCTTTTCCTATGAATTCCCTTTTAACTTCCCTCATCAGTAGGTGGAACAACTACTTCAAATCTAATTCTTCTTGATGTTTTTGAAACATCCCTGGTTCTTGATTCAGCCATGCCTTCTTTAGACTTTCCAGGTTTCTCCACCCTAAGCCGATTCCTGGTCTTCCTCAGCCCCAACAGGCATAATCTTACCTTTCACAGTACTCTGGAATAATCTAATATTCCTTAGATTTCCGTCATTGAAAACATTGATGTGGTGGAATCTTACTCTGGAATCCATCAATCTGATCATATCCTTTTTAAATAACAATTTAGAAACAAATCTTCCTAATGGATAGAAGTTCATTCTTACTTCCAGTTGGAAAAAATAATTCAGATATCTCACCATATATCTTGGGAAATTCAGCTTCACGTCACTCAGAAGTAAAAACATCAAATACATATCTGGAAATAAAATAATTTCATTTTCTGACATTCTTTGTGAAATCCCTATTTTCACAAACTTTAAAAGAATTTTCTAATCAGGTTCTAAATCCTTGACAAACAGTTTTCTTACATTTGTAGAATAAAAAATAAATGACATAATTTCCTTAGACTTATGTACATTATCACCAATATTCTTTAGGTCAAAATGATAAACTCTCTCATGAGGGAAGTTTAATATCTTAGTGATTTCCACAATAGAGATAGAAAAATATCAATCTTAGATTTGTGCAATTACTGTATCTTCATCTTTTCACAAAAAAATTGAATAGATTTGAAGAAATGACACAGTTCTACCTCATATAAAAATTCTATGTTTTCATTACTGAATGACTATTCTAGATTCTGAAAGGCAGGAGCTTTCCTCAGCAATAGATCAGTTTGGTACAACCATTCCAAGTCAATCACTTTACCTTGTAGGATTTTCCTCCTTGCCGAGCATTGAAGTTTGGTGTTACTGATTTCTCCTTCCTCGATTCTCTTTGTCTTACCCATTTCAATCACAAATTTCTGAAGGTTCGAATAGCTAGGGTTTTGAAGGTTCGGGTATGGATAGAAAAGAGTGGTAAGGATTTTTCGGTTTTGAAAGGTTTTGAGGGAAATTGATAGATTTAGAATTTGAAACAACTCTGAAAGCCTTGATTCCCATGGCATTTACCTACATAATAATCATTACATTATTTAAAATAAAATAAAAAAATGCACAAAAAAATCCTTACAAATAATTAAATTATTTAAAACAGTGAACATTAAAATAAAATAATAATTAGTATAATCGTGAAAAAAATAAAAATAAAATTTCATTTAAAATTAAATAAAACTAGCTCCTCCTTGATAAAATAAAACCTTTCAGTGGGAAGTGGTTTAGTAAAAATATCAGCTAATTGAATTTTAGGACTTACAAAATCTAATAATATATCCTTATTAAAAATATGGTCTCTTAGAAAATGTTCTCTAATATCAATATTCTTAGTCCTAGAATGATTAATATGATTTTTTTGAAATATTTATTACGCTTGTATTATCACATAAAATAAGTGTATTACTAAAACTTAGTCCAAAGTCCATAAGAGTGTTTTTCATCCAAAAACTTGTGCACAGAAATTGCCTGTAGAAACATATTCTGCCTCAGCTGTTGACAAGGAAACTGGGTGTTGTTTCTTACTAGACCATGACACTAAAGATTTTTCTAAAAAGTGACATGTCTCTGAGGTTCTTTTTCTATCTAATATACAGCTTCCAAATTCAGGATATTAATATGAAATTAAATTAAAATCATTTGTTTTTGGATAGAGAATATATTGAAAAAAATTCATTTTAAATATCTAAAAAATCTTTTCGACAACACTTAAGTGAAATTATTTTGGATTAGATTGAAATCTTTCACAAAGACAAACTGAGTAAATTATATATTTACTGCTAACAATAAGATATAATAAACTTCCAATCATACCTCTATATAAATTGTTGTCAACTAATTTTCTAGTTTCATCCAAATAAAGTTTTATATTAGTACACATAGGAGTTGTATATGTCTTGCAGTTTTCAAGTCCAAATTTCTTCAGTAAATCTGTAATTTATTTTATTTGATTCAAAACATTTCCAAAATCTTTTTGATAGATTTTAAGTCCTAAAAAGAAATTTAATTCTCCCATAATACTCATTTCAAAAAAAATTTCATTAAACTTTAAAACTCATGACAAAGTTTTTTTTATTGAACCAAAAATTGCATCATCAATATAAATTGGAATCAATAAAATATTAGAGTTTACATTTTTATTAAATAATATTGGATTTTCAATTCCAACAATAAAATCATTTTTCAAAAGAAAATAACTTATTTTTTCATACCAAGCTCTAGGTTCTTGTTTAAGGCCATAAAGAGATTTAGTAAGTTTAAAAAAGAATCTGATTTTTGTGAATTTTTAAAACTAGGAGGTTTATCAACATAAACAACCTCCAATAAATAACCATTTAAAAAGGTGGACTTAACATCCATCTGAAACAATTTAAAGTTCATATGAGATGCATAGGCCAAAATAATTATAATATCTTCTAATCTTGCTACAGGGGAAAATGTCTCATCATAATATATACTTTTTTCCTAGTTATATCCTTTAGCTACTATCCCTTCTTTATATCTAGTTATTATTCCTTAATCATCTTGTTTGTTTCTAAAGACCCATTTAGTTCCTATAACTGGATAGTTCTGTGGTATTTCAACTAATTTCCAAACTTTATTTCTCTTGAACTGGTTTAGTTCTTCTTGCATTTCTATCATCCAACTTTCATCAACTAAGTCTTCTTCTAATGTTTTATATTCTAATTGGGATAGAAAAGCAGAAAACTCAACAAGATTTCCTATGTTCCTTCTAGTTTTTATTCCTGTTTCTAGGTCTTCTATTACGGTTTCTAAAGGGTGATTCTTTAGGATTCTAGACTGTCTAGGTAAAATGTTGTTAGGTTCATCAATGTCATGTTCTTATGAACTGGACTAAATTTTATTTATATCTTTTTCAAAATCATCTTTAATGTTCTCAAGTCTCATGTTATAATTAGAGTCACACTAATCAATTTGGTCTTTCCTTTTATCAAAGGGATCATATTCATCAAATTTCACATCAACTGATTCTTCAACAATCCTTGACTTTTTATTAAAAATTCTATAAGCTTTGAAAGTTGCAGAATATCATAAGAAAATTCCTTCATCTGATTTTGGATCGAATTTACCAAGGTTTTCATTGATGTTCAAGATATAAACCCTACATCCAAAAACATTAAAGTACTTTACTTTCAGTTTTATGTTATTCCATAGTTCATAGGGTGTATTTTTGAAAATAGGTATAATTAAAACTCTATTCATTTTATAAAAAAATGTGCTTACTGCTTCTGCCCAGAAATAGGTAGGAAGATTGTATTCATTTAGCATAGTCATATCCATTTTTTGAATAATTCTATTTATTATTTAAAAAATTACATTTTGTTGAGGTGTTCTTGGTGCAGAGAAGGTGTTTTAATACCCATATTTGAGCAAAAGGAATTAAATTCTAGATTATCAAATTATCCACTATGATCACTTCTTAATGAAATTATTTTAAAACCTTTTTCATTTTGAACAACTTTGAAAAAACTTTCAAATATTGTAAAAGCTTTAGTTTTATTTTTTAGAAATAAAATCCAAGTAAATCTAGAATAGTCATCAACTAATACATATACATATAATCTACCAACCAAACTTTCTATTATTGAAGGTCCAAACAAATCTATATGGAGAAGTTCCAGGGGTTTTGATGTAGCAATTTTGTTTACATATTTGAAGGATGATTTGTGCTTCTTTCCAAGTTGACATGAATTACAGAATCTATCACTTTAAAATTTGAGACTAGGATAATCAGAAACTAGTTGTTTCTTAGATAAATTATGTGAAGCATATATATTGAAATATCCAAGTATTCTATACCAGATCCATGATTCATTTATCTTAGTAGTTAATCAGTTTACTCTTTGTTTACACAAGGAATTTAAGTCTAGGGTATAAACATTATCAGTTCTTAGTGCTCTAAATTTAAGCAATTTGTCTTTAAAAACATAACAACAGTTGTTAGAAAAATCAACACAAGAACCATAATCACAAAGTTTAGAGATACTTATCAGGTTGTGTTTCAATCCATGTACATAGAGTACTTTATTGATTGAGACAGCTTATGGATCTCTAACCGTTCCAATTCCAATAATTTTACCTTTGGCATTGTCACCAAATGTGACTAATCCACCATCCTTTTGAGTTAGTGTTCTAAAGTTTGTTGAGTTTCCACTCATATGTCTGGAGCATCCATTATCTATATACCATATTTCAATTTGGCTTCTCTGTCCTGCTTCCTGCAAACAAACAAAAGTTTGTTTTGGTACTCATATTTTGTTGGGTCCAGTAGGGTTAGCTAGAAAAGACCTAGGAATCCAGACTTTCTTTGTTTTTCTATAATAAATAGAGTTATATAAACTTCTTTCAACAAATTCTTTCTTAATCCAACTTATTTGAGATCTCCTTAAATAACAATTTTCAGATATGTGACCTTTTGTTCCACAGTAGTTGAAAATTACACTTTTTGTACTTGAAACAAAATAGTTTTTATACAGTTTGGGTTTCTCACCTTTACTGGTTATTCCATATCTTTCCTTTTTAATGACATTATTTGCAAGAATTTTATTTAGTGTATTTTCTCCTTTTTTTAAAAATAAGAGCTGCACTTTTGTATGTTTAAACTTCTGTTTACAGTGTTTTTATTTTAGTTTCATTATCTATAAAATTTGTGTTTGATGAGTTATATTTTTCAATTAACTCTTTATTTTATTTTAGAAGAGTGTCTCTTTCTCCTAAAACAGTAGTGTAAATATTTTTCAGTGATTTATGTTTCTTAAATAAGGAATCATATTTCTCTTCCAGCATATTTTAGTAGGCTGCAAGTTTATCATTTGAGCAACTAAAACTAGAATCAGAATCAGATGAGTAATAAGATTGTACCTCATCAGCTTCTGCCATAAATCACATATTTTCTTTTAGATTTGATTCTTCCTTTTCTAAGTCGGACTTTGATGAGTTGCTATAGTCTTCAAAAACACTTCATGTAGCTTTCATTGCTTTTTTATCTTTCTTCTCATAATCATTGTTTTTGAAAAATTTCTTTTTCTTTTCTCCTTTTAATTAAGGACAGTAAGGTCTTATGTGACCCATCTTTTTGCATTCATAGCATCTAATTTCATTTAGTTATTTTTCATCATTTTTGAAGAATTTTCTGAATCTTTTCTTCTTTCTGTAAATTTTTTTGAACTTTCTGGCTAGATGAGCCAGTTCCACATCTGAATTAGATGAATCGTAACTCTCTGGTTTCACTTTGATTTCATTCTTCATCTTTTTTATCTTCTTTTGGGATGTTACATTCAAAGTATTATTTTCTCTCTTGATCAAGACTTATGCTCATTTTCTCCATCTTCCATCTCATATTCATATATCACTAGGGTTCTAATTAATTCTATCATAGTTAGATCTTTGACTGGTGATGATTACCTAATAACTGCTGAAATTACATTCCATCTAGGTGGTAGTACTCTCAGTACTTTCAGGGCTTAATCTGCATGTTTGATAGGATATACCAAGGGAGAGATATTGTTAACAATTTCTATGAGACTTATATTCATCTGGGTGATGCTTTCTCCTTCAAACATTCTAAATGTTTCAAATTTCTATTTAGTTGTGGCATACCACATTTGTCTGAAATTGTCAGTTCCTTCATAAGAAACTGCAACTGTCTGCCACATTTCATAAGCATTCAGGCACTGAGATACTCTATTGAATTCTTCTGGTCCTAGACCACAGATGATAGCATTCATAGCTTTTGAATTTATGCCATATTTTTCTTTACTAGCTGCATTCCATCTTTCATGTTTCTCATGAGTTTCATAAGGAGTAATAATTTTTTAGGAGACTCTGTATCCAATATTTTTTAGATAGATGATCATCCTCAACTTCCAACATCCATAGTTTTCACCATTAAAGTATAGAGCTCGAACCATTGACATTCCCTCCCATTTATCAGCCATTGAGATCTCTGAGTATAAGCCTATAAAACTTTCAGCTTGTTATATATTTGAAAAAATCTCCACCCTATGATACCAATTGTTGGATTGGGTTACACCAAATATGCACAAGCAGGGGGGGGTGAATTGTGTCTTTTATAAATTCTTCTCGAATCTTGATGATTTCCAAATTTGTCCTTTAACTTTATTAGAAAGTTTATACAGCGAAAAATAAATAGATTAAAGGATGCACAGATGTATAGTGTTTTGTGGAAAAGAAGTCCCCTAGTCCACTCCACCAACGCTCTACTTTATGAGCTTGGAGATTTTCACTATCTAGTCCTCTTATCAACAGACTGTCCACAACTGAGTGCAAGTAGTTGACACATTTACAAGTTAAGGCTAAAATAGAGCCTTTTGTTTCATACATGGAACTGAATACACAGCTTAGTACAAGAATCTGGTTACTCTAAATAAAAAGATTATTTTTTTGAAAATACTTTCCAGTTGTTCTTCATAGTTCCAACAGCACGCAACTGACAGTAGATGAATCGTTGTCTTCAGAAAAGATGTTATTCAGGTAAGTGAAATTCTGATTCAATCCTGTTGAAATAGACATAGAAATAAATCTAGAAACTCCAACAACAATGGATTCACGATAGATCTTTGATGTATAAATGGTGACTCTTCAACCTATTTCTTCTTCTTTAGAAAACAGAGTTTTATCGTACTTTGTAACAACAGATCTGTATATATCAAATACCTCTGTAAAAACTGAAGTTGAGAAACTTGTGAGATTGTACTTCTAATCTTTTTCACAATGATCCATCTTACTCATTTTTTAATTCAAAATAACACAGATATACAAAGAATAAAGAAGAGTGTTTTCATTTCAAATTTAGATCCACAAAAGTCACCTTAAGAATCGTGACATTCAAATGTTCGAATAACAGAGCAGTCGTAACTTCCCTTAATAATTGGCATAAAATCCTCCTCTTAAATAGATCATTTGAATCATAAATAAATGACTTTGAACCAGTCAAAGATGTGCTTTAAAATCAGGCTTCTAATCTGGCTTGAAATCAGCCCGATAATCCGCATAAAGACCATTGCACAATAAAGTTGAAATTTAAATTCCTGACGCCAAACGTAGGGTTGAACTGCATAGCATTATTTTCTCAGAATGTAATGTTGACAACGTAAGGTTGATCTCAAATGTAAGGTTTATCTCAAACAAAAGGTTGATCTCAAATGTAAGGTTGACAACGGAAGGTTGATCATCCATACTTTTCTCTTCTACTTTCAAACGTATGGTATATTATCCATACTTTCCTCTTTAGCAAAACATAAGATACATGATCTATACTTTTTGATAGAACGTAAGGTTCATTATGAATTTATGGTTGATGAACCATACTTTTCAGAAACAAACGTAACGTTTTATACTTACGTAGGGATCTTCTTCCAAACTTTTCTGATATTACAAAAGTAAGGTTCCTTTCAAACGTAGGGTTCCTTTATCATACTTTTCATATAATGTATGGTTGTTGAACCATACTTTTCCAATAAATTAAACATAGATTTTTATCCTTATGCTATGCTTTTCAACGTAGGGTATGAACAGTGTTTATGGAACATGCTAATACGCTAAAACGATTTCCAAACACGTAGAACATGAACAGTGTTTCCAGAACATGCTAAAAAGATTTTCGAACACTTTGTCAAATATTCCATGCGGATTAAACGCTTTAATATTATTCCAAAATAGAGAAATATTGAATATTAATTTCCTGAAATATACTCAAGGTAAAATCATTAGAATAACAAACAAGAGTATTTGTGAGCATCAAAATCATCATAAAAAGATAAAGTATTGTTCTCAACAATCTCCCTCTAATAATAATAAAATAGAGTATTGTTGAAAACAACACTTGCTCAACACTTAGTATATCATCCATACTCTTAATGTTCCTTTCAGATTGACCATCAATTTGAGGATGATATATCATGATAAAGTTCTTCTTTATATCCAATAATTGTTAAATACTTCCACAAAACATTGATGTGAACCTAGAATCATGATCTCATATAATTGAAAATGGTACTCCATGCAGCATCACAAATTCCTTTATATATATCATACAAAGCGAGTCGAGAGAGAAACTTTCTCAAATAGAGTTAATTTATACCAACATTGTATGTTGATCTATTATAATCTTGATATAATTTTTTCCTTTATAGGTATTGGGAATAATTTTGATTAAATCGATGGTGATGATATCACATTTCTTTATAGGAATCACTACGGGAAAATTGGGCTATTGTGACAGGTTATTTGTGACCAGTCAGTATCTCATTGCAAATAGTCTTTTGGAAAAAGTTTTGCGACGGGAGAACCAGACCATCACAAATAATAAGGCTTTTATGACAGGTAGATGGTTACTGTTGCAAATACCTGATGGCGTTTTTAGTATTTGTGATGGGATATATATCATGTCGCAAATAGTATGTCGGTTGGTGGTCTTTTGCGACGGATTCTGTCACAAAATACTTTTTAATTAGAGGGTATTTGCGACGTGTCTCATCGCAAATGTTACTATTTGTGACGGTTTTCCCGTCGCAAATAACATTGTCGTAACTAATCTGACCTATATATAGCTCAACCCATTTTTTCCCTCATTTCATTCCATTCTCTACTCTTCTCTCTCTCTAGTGAAAATTTTTCTATCAAAATTTTTCATAATTTAAAGTTTTAATTTGGGGCATTTTTCGCATCTTATATCCTTCGAAAGCTTCAGTTTTAAAGTATTTATCTTTTTTTTATTTTTTTTACTTAATTTATTTTATTTTAATTATAGTTATTGTTAATTAGATGTAGTTAAATTAGAATTATAATTCGATAGTTTTATTTATAATTGTCTATGTTTATTTTTACAAATAATTATATGTGATTAATATGAATAAGTATTAATTAATAGTTATTATATTAATTAGTAATAATTAGTATTAAATTGTAATAATTTATATTAAATTGTAATAATTAGTATTAAATTGCAATAATTAATATAAAATTGTAATAATTAGTATTAAATTGCAACAATTTAGGAAAAATTGCAACAATTAGTGATAAATTGCAACAATTACTAATAAATAGCAACAATTAGTAATAAATTGCAACAATTAGTAATAAATTACAACAATTAGTAATAATTTTGAATAATTAGTAATAAATTCAAATAATTAGTAATAAATTTGAATAATTAGTAATAATTTGTAATAATTTGTAATAAATTTCAATAATTAGTAATAAATTGCAATAATTAGTAATAAATTGCAATAATTAGTAATAAATTGCAGTAATTAGTAATAAATTGCAATAATTAGTAATAAATTCTAATAACTGGTAATAAATTCTAATTATCAGTAATAAATTCTAATATTTAGTAATAAATTGCAATAGTTAGTAATAAAATGCAATAGTTAATAATAATTGAAATAGTTAGTAACAATTAGTAATACATTCGAATAATTAGTAATACATTCTAATAATTAGTAATAAATTCTAATAATTAGTAATAAATTCTAATAATTAGTAACAAATTCAAATAATTAGTAATAAATTCAAATAATTAGTAGTAAATTCTAATAATTAGTAATAAATTCAATAATTAGTAATAATTTCTAATAATTAGTAATAAATTCTAATAATTAGTAATAAATTGCAATAATTAGTAATAATTAGAAATAAATTCTAATAATTAGTAATAATTCTAATGATTAGTAATAAATTATAATAAATTGCAATAATTATTAATAATTTTAATAATCAGTAATAATTAGTAATATATTCTAATAATTAGTAATAAATTCTAATAATTAGCAATAAATTCAAATAATTTGTAATAAATTTCAATAATTAGTAATAAATATGAATAATTAGTAATAAATTCAAATAATTAGTGATAAATTCGAATAATGATCAATAAATTCGAATAATTAGTAATAAATTCGAATAATTAGTAATAAATTGCAATAATTAGTAATAAATTGCAATAATTAGTAATAAATTGCAATAATTGGTAATAAAATGCAATAATTTGTAATAAATTGCAATAATTGGTAATAAATTCTAATAATTAGTAATAATTAGAAATAAATTGTAATTAATTATAATAATTAGTAATAAATTCAAATAATTAGTAATAAATTCTAATAATTGATATTAAATTGTAATAATTAGTAAGAGATTCTAATAATTAGTAATAAATTCGAATAATTAGTAATAAATTGTAATAATTAGTAATAAATTGTAATAAATTGTAATAATTAGTAATAAATTGTAATAATTAGTAATAATTTCGAATAATTAGTAATAAATTCGAATAATTAGTAATAAATTTGAATAAATAGTAATAAATTCAAATAATTAGTAATAAATTTGAATAATTAGTAGAAACTGTAAGAATGATAATAAATTGTAACAATTAGTAATAATTAGTAATAAATTGCAACAATTAGTAACAATTAGTAATAAATTGTCACAATTAGTAATAATTTGTAATAAATTATAATAAGTAGTAATAATTAGTAGTAAATTGAAACAATTAGTAATAAATTGAAACACTTAGTAATAAATTGAAACAATTAGTAATAATTAGTAATAATTAGTAATAATTAGTAATAATTAGTAATAATTAGTAATAATTAGTAATAATTAGTAATAATTAGTAACAATTAGTAATAATTAGTAATAATTAGTAATAAATTGTAATAATTAGAAATAAATTGTAATAATTAGTAATAATTAATAATAATTAGTAATAAACTGTAATAATTAGTAATAAATTGTAATAATTAGTAATAAATTGTAATAATTAGTAATAAATTCTAATAATTAGTAATAAATTCTAATAATTTGTAATAATTTGTAATAATTTTTAATAATTTTTAATAATTTTTAAAAAAAATTAATAATTTGTAATAATTTGTAATAATTTGTAATAATTTATAATTATTTGTAAATATTTTTAATAATTTATAATAATTCATAATAAATTGTAATAATTTTTAATAAATTGTAATAATTAGTAAAATTTAGTAATAAATTGCAATAATTAGTAATAAATTGAAACAATTAGTTATAAATTGAAATAATTAGTAATAAATTGCAGCAATTAGTAATAAACTATAACAATTAGCAATAAATTGCAACAATTAGTAATAAATTGCAATAATTAGTAATAAATTACAAAAAATTATTAATAATTAGTAATAAATTCTAAAAAATTCTAATAATTAGTAACAAATTCTAATAATTAGTAATAATTAGTAATAATTAGCAATAATTAGGAAGAAACTATAATAAATTGGTGCAAATTGTAATAAATTGTCATAATTTCCAATGGATTGACGGCTCCCTTTTGCCTGATGCCTTATCTCCTTGTAATTTTCTCCCACTGAAATCACTATGAAAAAAATGTCCTCACATACGAATATTCATTTTTGTATGCATGATAATGGAGAAAAGTGTGGAGATTCCTTCCTACTCTCCATTCTCGTGCATACAAAAATAGATATGCGTATATCATAGTAGATTTTTTATATTGATTTTAGTCATTGAAAGTTTCAAAGAGATGAGTCGTAAAGCAAAAGAGGATCTTTTTCTCAATGAATCATCACCACTGTCTCTGACTAAAATCACTATGAAAAATCTGCTCAGATGTACATATATCTATTTCTTTATGCACGAAGATGGAGAGCAGCACAGCAAGGACTCCCTTCTCTCCATCTTCATGCATAATGAAATGGATATATATACATATGAGCATATTTTTCATAGTGATTTCAGTTAGAGACAGCGGATATGGGTCACCGGGAACAAGAGCTTTCGCCAATCTGCTGGAAATTATGTCGTTACTAATTAATAATTATTAGTACAAATTAGCTGTAATTAATAATAATTAGTGTTAATTAGTATAAATTATTATAAGTTAGTGTAGATTAGTACAAAATTTTAAAAAATACTATAAACAAGTGTGAAATAATAAAAATTATTATAATTTGATAGAAAATGGAATTTAATTGTGTTCTCTTTTTTGGATAGTGTTTTTATTATATCAGAATATATAAAAAACAAATTATTTTATATTTTTTAGTTAAATATGAAACAAGGGAGTCAACAAAAATCATTATTAGATGATCGTGCTTGGATAAATCAATGCAAGAATCCAAATGGTTCTGGTTTAAATCCTATATATATTGAGGGTGTTGAAGTTTTATTATCATTTTCATCATCAAAATCAGAATTTGTTTTCGAAAGGACCATTAAGTGTCCTTGTAAAAATGTGCTTTGAGGATGTTTGACACATTTGACAACGTTGGAGGTCATTCATTACATTTTTTTCAACCAGATTATGTTTTTTGGTATCATCATGGTGAATACGGTTTTAGAGAAGATACTAATAATTTGTTTTCCGATCCAGCACAGTTTCAAAATTAAGTACAAGATGTGGCAGGTCTGTCTTTTCAACAAGTTGAAAATAAGGATGATATTAATTTAAATTTTTATTTGGAACCATATCATTTTTATGATTTTTTGAGGTCTTCTAAGGATTCCTTATATCTTGGTTGCAAGATTAGAAAATTTGAAGCAATTGCTAAATTTATAGCTATTAAATCAGAAAATGGAATGTCAAATAGCTGTTTTGATCACATATTATCTTTGGTAAAAACACTGTTACCTAAAGAAAATGTGTTACCTATAAATTTCTATTAGATCAAGAGGTTGGTACGTAATCTGGGTCTTTGTTATCAAAATATTCATACATGTTCAAATGACTGCATGTTATATTATGGTGAAAATGAGTCATTGTATAGTTGTCCCACATATGGAAATTCCATGTATAAAGAGGTTAAAAAAGGGAAGTATAGAGTGATTCATGTAAAAATTTGAGATATTTCCCACTTACACCCAGATTGCAGCGTTTATTTATGTCTCAGAACATAGCAGCATTGATGTCATGGCACAAAACCAATATTCCAACCAGTAAAACCATAAATCATCCCTCTGATGGTGATTCATGGAAACATTTTGACCAAGTGCATCCATATTTTTTTTAGAATCCCAAAACATGTGATTGGGTCTTTCTACTGACAGTTTCTGTCTATTTGGTTCTGACAGTAGTCAGTATTCATGTTGCTCTATCTTTAAAAATCCGTACAACTTACCACTTTAGATGTTGATGAAGGAACCATATATTTTTTTGACCTTAATAACTCTTGAAAATCCAAAAAATAATATTTATGTTTATTTTAAACCATTGATTGATGAGTTAAATTCATTGTGGATTAGTGGTGTCAGTACATTTGATGTTACTACGAAACAAAATTTCTTACTGAAAGCTACATTGATGTGGACAATTAGCGAATTCCCAGAATATGACATGTTATCTAACTGGAGTACACATGGTCTAAAATCATTTCTGTACTGTATGTGATACAACAAAGCATTTATGCTCATCAATAGTAAAAAAACCTTGTTTTTTTACTGCCATCGCAGATTCCTTCTAACTGATCATTATTTTTTGAGGAAAAATATCATTTCATAAAAGGAAAAATTGAAAGAGATAGACCTCCAACAATGATATTAGGTACATAGTTAAAATCAATTGTCTCTTCATTACCTCCCATCAAATTTGGACTAACAATAAACCAACAAAAAACTGATGGCTTTGGGAAATAACATAATTAGATAAAACAAATCATTTTTTGGGATCTGCCATATTGGTCTTATTTTCGGGTCCCTAAAATATTGGATGTCATGAATATTGAGAAGAACTATATTGATAATTTATTTCATACAATTTTGGATACACCAGGTAAGACCAAGATAATGTAAAATCACGATTAGATCTTACCTAAATTTACAGGCAACCAGAACTTGAATTGTTTGAAAATATTATATCACAGAAGTTAATGAATCCAAAATAAGCTTATACACTCTATAAAGAGAATTAATTATTATATTATTAGTGGATTGAATATTTGATACTTCCATATGGTTATGCTTCCAATTTGGGTAGATGTGTCAGAAATGGTCATATTAAGAGATTAAAAAGTCATGAATTTCATGTTATAATGGAAAGACTTATGCTGATTGGATAAAGAGGTATATTGAATTCTATGATTTGGGATATTCTAACAGACAAATAATATTTTTTCTGAGACATTTTTGTGGTGATAAGTGACTACTATGCATTAATAAGACTGCAAGAAGATGTTGTTTTAATTTTATGTAAACTAGAAAAAATATTCCCGCCATCTTTGTTTGAATCAATGGAACATTTGATATTACATTTGGTACAAGAATAAAAATGTGGAGGTCCAGTAAAATTCTGATGGATGTACCCATTTGAGATATGCATGCAGAAATTGAAGAAAAAAGTATGTAATAAATCATCAGTTGAAGTTTCAATTGAAGAATCTTATTTAGAAGAGGAAATTTATTTTTTCTGCTCTCATTACTTTCAATCTGAATATCCCTAAAAACACACTTGTATGATTTTTAATGAGGGAAATGTTGATGATGAAATGTGAAATCAATCATCAGTATTCAATCAGCATGAATTTGGCTTCAGTGGTGTTTATAAATGATGGATTTTAGATAATGAACATCACAGAGCTCATACGTATGTTCTACTCAACTATGAATAAATGACACCATTTGTACAGTGAGTGCTCCTATCACTTATTCTATAATTATTGTTATAGTAAATTAATCTTATTTTATTTGTAGGTTATATGATAATTATATCAAGAAACAACTTCCAAAAATTACAGCAGCTTCTCTTGAAGAACATCAGCAAAAAAATTCATAATGGTTTCAAAAAATGGGAACATAAATTTTTTTTGTGTATCAAATAAGATCAATTTATTATCTATTATATTGATAACTATTTTACAAATTTTCAGGTCTATCAACATGTTGATAAAGTTTATAATCAATTACGTGTATTGAGTAACTCACCGTCAAAAATGGTTAAATCGTATAATTCATATGTGGTGAATGGTTTTTGATTTCATTCATGTTCATATACAGAATCAAAAAAATAATGAATAGTGGTGTTTTTTTATATTATCTCATCATAAAGAAAATAAAGTTTACTTTTACAGCATGTTGGAAGAAATTATTAAACTGTGTTATTTTGGAAAACATTACATAACGATGTTTAAATATCAATGGTTGGATACTGAGAGAGGATTTTATGTTCACCTGACCCATGTAATCGTTGATATTAAATATAATTCTTTTTGGAGTAAATAAACTATTTTTATTGGATCATCCGACACATCAAATTTATTATTCAAAATATTGTGTTACTTCAAGAGAGTTGAGTGATTGGTGGAGAATAATAAAAATTAAATCTTAGGAAATCAGTTTACTCAAAGTGAATGTGGTTCCACTGAAGTGGAAGGAATTGAAATTTTTCAAGAGACTACTCCAAATCCATCTTTTTTATAAAGAGACACGGATATTGATGATGACACCCCATAGTTAAGGTTCGATGGTGATGATGTTGTTAATGATGTTACAAATGAATTCGAAATGACAAGAGATGATGAAATTGAAAGTCATATGGGAATTGATGATGATGAGAAGGAATATGAAGACATTAACATCATCAGATGTGAATATGATGATGAAGATGAACATTCAAACAGTTAAATGTTGGTTATAATCATATATAATATATATCTATATATAATAGTTTTTTTAAATTGTTTTCTAACAGTAATACTTTTTTGTTTCAAATAGATGAGGATTTGTATCGTCTATTACAGAAAGTTGATATACCTTTGGATGAGTAGGATGTTGGGTCATCTGACCCTCAGACTGCTGGCGGTTAAGTGGGGACTTAGAGGGGGCGTAGTCTTGCACGATTGATAATTCCTAACCCGATCCCCAAGAGATTCACACATCTTGGCTTCAATCCATGCGTGTATAGGTATGTTTACCTGTGTATTTTAGTTAGTTTTCAATAATTTATTTATATACAAATTTTTTGATTATTTTTTCTTTTTTATAACTTTACGCATATAGATACAAGACATGGGAGTGCTATACTGCACAATTTTTTTTTGAAGCGTGGGTCTCATGGGATCAGATTCTTGTTGATGTGAAGCACTACATGTTTGATCATTGGTTGGTATGTAAATAAATAGTATTTATTTTGAAATTAATTTAATTAAAAACATGGTATTATAATTATTTGTAGGGTTTATGGTGTCCCATTAATGATAGCATGTGTGGGGCTATCTGGAAGGAATGGTAGGGGACCATGTGTCAGTGTTTCAATCATTTTTTGTACAATTTGAGAAGGAAATAAATGGAGAAAGTAGGAGTGACATAGTTTAATGAGTCTTACCATACCCACCAACCGAATTACATTTCATCTCAGGTTTGGGATAGATTATGTTCACACTAGTTGTGTGGTCATTTTTAAAGGATATCATCAGTAGGTCGATAAAACAGGGGGAGACAGGGGGTGACACATCGATCTGGTAGTCGTACATTCAGTACGCATAGGGAGAATATGGTAAGTACTTTTTTTAAAATATTTTATATAACTTTAAATGTAAACGGTTTATTTTATATTCATATAGGTAGTCGAACAACCTGATATTTCGGAGTTCAACGTTTATAGGAGTATGTATAGTGATCCGACCACTAGAGAGATTAGAGGTGCTTGTCAGCATCATAATATGGTTAGTATATTTTCTTTTTGAGTTTAAAATTTAACTGTAAATAATATTTTAAATATTTTATTTTTAAATTGAAATTGAAAGAGTCATATAAGGCTGAAACATCTCAGACACAGACTGAGATTCTGGCTAAGACCGTTGATCATACCAGTACCCACTGATTTGATCAGATGACATGGATGTAGGTGACCCAGTATGCCTTCAAAAAAGGTTGAGTTGTTGGTATTAGATCTCGATTGATGCATGTGTATTATTATGGCACTACTGCAATGTTGAAATCCAACTTGAGAGGAGATTGTGGCGACTCAACATCATCTATTGCACACTATCAGGAGTAGCTGCAAGCTCAGAGTGAGCATATAGAGAGTATGCACAGGGAGCATGAGTAGATGCATCAATGGTAGTAGCAGTATTATTAATAGTTCCTATGATAGTAGCAGAAGGAGTAGGAGATACAAGAGGAGATGCGTCGATGGCGGTAGTAACAGGAGCATGAGTAATCGGAGTACATGCGATGTCTGACTCATGGTTTAGGGATGGATTTTCATCCACCATCTTCTCTAAACGACCCTCCCCCTTAGTGATCTATTTATTTTTTATGATTAAACATTTGAATGTAAATTTTGTTTGTAATATTAAATATCTACATTTTTATATAGTTTTTTTTATATTATTGTGAATATTAAAATTTTTATTATTAATTTAATTTTTTATTATTTTATTACTTTATTTAAATATTTTCTTATTTTTGTTATTTTATTAATTATTATTTTTTCTTATTTTTTCTTATTTTTTTTATTTTATCTTTATTATTTTTATTATTTTATTTATTATTATTTTTTATTATTTTATTATTATTTTTTTTATTTTTTTTATTAATTATTATTTTTGATTATTATCTCTTTATTATTTTATTATATTTTTCATGAATATTGAGCTTTTCATTATTTTATAATTTTTTATTATATTAGTAATATTAATATTAATAATAATATTATTATCAAGTTATCAATATTATTTTTATTATTATTATATGAATATTATTTTATTATTTTATTATTTAATTTAATTTACTAATATTAATATTATTATTTCATTAATATTAATATTATTTTATTAATATTATTATATTTTATTTTTTTACACTATTTGTGACGGGTCGTCGTAATTAGGTATTTAAAAACCACGACGGAGCTATTTGCAATGGGTGCGTATCTCGTCGTAAATATTTTCTTTTTACGACGTCGTTTTCTGCAATAGGTCATTTGTGATAGGATTCCGTCGCAAATGACCCATTCCAAATACCCTAATTTTCAGTAGCAAATGGGTAATGGTTGCACCATACCCTTAGATTCATGATATTTGGCCTTGACATTCTAGTAGATCAATCATTAAGATATATATATTGCAATCTCCTTCTTCATGTTGTCCCGCCTAAACAAATCCTTGAGATTTATATACATCTTTTTTTCTTTCTAGTTGAATATATATTGATGAGTTATATATATCATCCAAAAGATCCTTCTTTAGTTCTATCATGGATGGGATGCATCTTTGGGTTCCTAATCTTATAACTCTTTTTTATCAAGGTTTAAATCCAAAATATTGTCCACCTTATTTTTTATAACTATATCATCCTTTTATGCCTCCTTGATCTTTACAAATTTGGATAGTTTAACAATCATTTGGGAAATATAGGATTTTATCCCTTCCTTTATGATTTACCTATTAATCCATTGCATATCCATGAATATCAGGTGTCTTTAAATCTTCATCATTGATATAGTATCATGATATTTTCCACTAAGAGAATCATCCACTTTTTTCCTAGGATAGTAATGTATTGATAAATCACAGTCCTTGATTTAAATCTAACCATATCCTTTGGAACATATTTGATCCTTTTATATGAATATAGAATTTAATCTCTTATGATCAGTATATATATATATATCATACTTATCTTCATATACATAGTCCCTCTAAATATTTGACAAAAATATTAATGTTGTTAACTCTGGATCATGTGTTGGGTAATTTTTTTCATGGGTCTTTAATTGACATGATACATAATTTTTTACCTTATTATTTTTTATAAAGACACATCCCGAGCCCTTATTTGAAGCATCACTATAAATTATAATCTCTTATCCATTATATGGTAGTTTTAAAATGGGTGTAGCGACCAACCTCTTTTTATGATTTTTAAGGCTCTCTTCACATTCTTCTTTGCAAAGAAACATTTCTCCAATTTATGTTAACCTCTTTAGTGGATTTGATAGTCATGATATTTTTTTAAAATAATACCAATTTTACCTAGATAATCCAAGACAATTATACATCTCGATTACATATGATTTCCTAGTCCATTATTTAATCACCTATGTCTTTGAAAGATTAATAGATTTTCCTTTTCTTGGGATTTCATGACCCAAGATTGATTAATTTTTCAAAACAAAATCACACTTTATAAATTTTTAATATTGTTTCCAATTTATAATGATTTTGTGCACAATTCTCAAATTCCCTTCATGTTATTCCACAGTCATAGAATATATAATAAAATCATCAATAAATACTACCACTAATTTTTCATGGTGATCTCTAAACACACTATTCATTATATTCATGAAGATTGTAGGATAATTTTTAAGTCTGAAAGGTGTCACTATGATTTCATTGTGATTATACCTTGTATAGAAATATTTCAGGATATATCCACCCTCTTTAACATCAATTTTTTATATATGAATCAAATATCCACATTAGAGAAATATTGTACTTATCTATGTTTATAAAATAAGTCATCAATGTAGAAAATATGATACATTTTTATCGTGGTTTTATTAAGATCACAATAATAAATGTAAGGATTCATTCACCCATACTTATTTTTAATAAAGTAGACTATATCACCTCATGGAGAAGCAGTTGGTTATATAAAACCTTAGTAAAAAATATCTCAATGTTTCTTCTTTAATTACTTCAATTCAAGGTGTCCATTTTGTGATGACTCTTCGATATTGTCATATAACTATGTATGAATTAAATTTAAAGATCTACCTCATAATCTGGGAAAATACCATGAAAATATTTAATGTATACATCAACAAGTTTCTATACAATTGGTACATATCTTATGTTTAGTACTTCACCAGCCATTTTATAGAATTAGATTCCATTTGAAGTTCATAATAATATTTTATTCAATATTTTATAACGAAATGATTAGGGATTTGAAATGATATTTCCCTATAATAATAATTGATATGATATCTATGTTGATAGAGAGCTAACCCAAGACAAATATAACATCGAATTATAAAAATTAAATAAAAACTAATTTTTTTCAATACGTAACTTTCAACAAACTACAATGAGATGATTTATAAACTTAGGATGCAATCATCACACAACTAGTTGTTTTTATTGATAACTCAATATGCAATAATTGAGTTTTGGAATCAATAATCTTAGAAAACATAAAATATATGATGGAATTTGAAGAAGTAGAATCAAATAAAACATTCACAAATACTAAGTGGATAATAAGTATATATTTCACAAATTCAGTATCATGGTAAATATCTATAGTAGTGATTCCATAGGTTATTCCTTTCTTCTTTGGTTTCAAAGGTTGTTGTCATTGATTATTCTTAGTTTCCCATAGATTGGTTCATTGATTTTCATAATTTCCAAACTCCATAAATTTAAAGCACTGAAGGGTTGGTGGTTTGTTAGGTGCAACCTTATTATTATATATTGTATTAATCTACCACTTTATTTATCCTTAACTATTTTGAGTTTTGTGTCCTACTCTTCCAAGATTAAATCCATTTCCTACTCCTTTAAGGTAATTACCTGAATCCTCCTTTCAATACTATAAATATGTAGATAGTTTAATCATCTTCCTCCATATTCCTTATCATTTGAACTTATATGAAATTCCATTTTTTTATTCCCATTCCCCAAATTCCTAATAATAATTAGAGTCTCGGGTTTCCATTTCCACCTTAAGTTCACATCAAACAATTTATATATTTCTACCAAAATCCTAAATGGATAATTCCTATTGGATACTTTATTTAAAGACACTAAATAAATGATTAATTTTTCTTTCGATATTGATTATAAACAAGAGGCATACCTTGAAAATCTCATTAATTTTTCCTTGTATTAACCAATTGATTTATCTATATTTTTTTATGATCGTGGAATTATCTCTCAATCATGATATAAAGAGTTCAAGGAAAATATTAATTTAAAAGTACATTCTTAAAATCCACCCATTCCATGGAAAAAATTTCTTCCTTTTCCCTTATGTTCTTGATTAAGATCCACCATTATTCCACTTCACCTTCCAAATTATAAACCACAAATTATAATTTCATTATCCAAGAATTTAATAACAAAAAATATATTATTTTTCATGTTGATTAATTACTCAATAATTAGGTAATTGGAAGATCCATTAAAGGGTGGTGTTTATTGTCACATAGAGGACAAGATAGTGAGTTTCTCCTTCATTGGTACATTTGTGAGTTCATAATGATTCTAATTATTACTTATAAACTCATATAGTATATACTTGAAGTTTTTCAAACCATCTACCATCCCATATGTCTATTCTTTAGGAAAATCCATGCATTTTTCATTACACTTTTTTTCACTTAGTTCCTCATGGTATAATTTATTTACTAAAACCATAGGCATTAACATGAGTAATAAAAAATAATATATTAAGAAACTAAAAGTAAACAATCATATGAATATAAAAAATAAACCTACAATTTCTTAATTTATTTTAACCTATGATAATCCAAGTTCAACTTATAACTCTTTTGGTTCATCCTAGGACATCATTGTTTCAACCTCAAATGCTTTCAGTTCAACTTTGGTTGATTAGTTTTGTGTTCTCTTATACTTCTCCAACTAATCCCCAAAAATAACTAAGCCTTAAAATGATACCAACTAAGATTACCCGAACATAATAGACATAGATATTACATCATTTCACAAATTATACATAACATATTAAAAATAAAACACACTCCTAGAAACCAAAGGTATATTGTATTTGGATATTATTTAGATAACCATTTATTTAATAAATAATAATTCTTCATATCATACATAATTCTCCACATAAAATTTCATCCTATTCATATTCATGCATATAAGTTTTTGGGTAAAGGTGAAAACATATGAAAGGATTGGACTCAAATACTCAATAATGGAAAAAACATATCATTGGGTCATAGAAGATTAATTTACAAAAATATAATAAAGTATGAACATTAGATAAATAAATGATTAAGGAATAAGTTCATGGGGGTTGATGATGATACATGATATCATAATCAATATATTAGAATGTAGAAAAACTTAAGAATTATCATGAAATCATAGCATATACCATGGAATAAAAAAGAATCATTAGATAATAACCATGAACCATGGGCTCATAACATAGGAATGTGTCAAAAACTTAAGTATAGAAAATTATAACATCATGAACATAGAAAATTTTATTATATAAAAACATAAAGTTGTGAACATAGCTAATGGAATCATATACATGCATAATATATTGAAAATAGTTAACCACATCACATCAATGTATAAAATGTGAACATAGCTAAATACATCATGTCCGTATGTAAAATTTGAAAATATCTATTCATATTATGCCCACACATAACATCATTATCTCATGAGATATATATCATTAAACTATGCATTAGATGGATATATAATTCTTATACCACCCATCACATAATGATAAACCATACACATGTGTTCTACATTAAATCTATCTTACATCAATACTTGACTAACCTATGGAAGGATAATGGGTTCATAACATTTTTATGAAGTATCACATAAGACGAAGGAATTATATTGGATGATACAAAAATTTAAATCCACCAAAATAAATATAACATAAGAGAACATGGAGGGTGATACATGAAGAATAATTACATAAATGATGGATCATTTAATGAAAATGAGATAAATGAATGTGAATTTTTAAAAATATTTTTCCCAACATTTTGGTATCATTTCTATAAAAATGAAATTTTATACCACTTTCAATATATATTTTCAAAAAGTGAAAAGAATAATTTTTTAAATTTTCTTTAAATTTAAATATACTAAAAATGAAACCATAAAAAATATATAATGGTTTATTTTAATTTCCTAAATAATAATTTTTGAACAACACCATAGTTGGAGTTCCACACGACCTTAGGAGCACCATGTCGTACACCTAAGGTTGTATACTAGTGGAAAGAGTCTATAAAAAATGTTGGGTGACTATACTCTTAGTACCATCACATAAAATAATATGTTAATAATAGGAATATCATAATTCATTAGATTAAGTATAAGGTTATTATGCCAATTTGTTATAAAATGGATGGATAAACAAAAATAAAAAAAGAAATAATAGACAAAATCAACATAAAATAATCTAATGAGAACCATGATCAACATACACACATAAAACATGGTCCACCACTAGGATGACTAGTATAAAATAAAAAGAATAAAAAATAAGAGAGAATGAACTATGAAACTTGAGCACCTTCTCAGACCGGTCTCCCAATATACATCTAGTTATGCCAGCTAGATCCCTCATACATCCTGTAACCAGAAAACTATACATAATCTATGCATTTACACCTTGGTGACTATGCAAGGTGTGAGCATGAAACTCAGCAGGGTCTCACAAAGTTTCCATTATATACACCATTATATACAGTGTGTATATATGCATGGAAAATAAATCATGAAACAATATACAACATATAATAAATAGTGTTAGGTCATCATGTGCCAACTATACCACCATTATACCAGACTTTTCCAGCTTTGTCTAATACCAAAAGAAAATTCATCCCAAAACACAACTGAAAACCAATACCCCATCCCTCAGGGTTGAGACTTATATCTGAGTCTTAACATCTAGCCTCTCACTCAGCGTAGGTCCCTTCAAAAATTCTTAATCCTGTATAAATTTGCATACTTCCACCATCTTAATCAAGGTGAGGTCTAGTACCACATCTCGACCACTGCCATATCTCTCATAGTAGGGTCTCATGGCACATCCTAACCACTATGATGTCACACAAATTAAGTTCTCATACCACATCTAGACTACTACACTCTCACTCGGGGTTAGGTTATATATCACATCCTAAACAGCACCCTCTCATTATGGGTAAGGTCCTATATCACATATTGACTGCTACCTTCTAACTTAGGTTAGGGTCCTATATCAAATGATGAACAATACATTATCCCTCTCGATAAGGTCTTATATCACATCCTAACCACCACCCCCTCACTTGAGTTAGTGTATTATAGTGCATATCATGCCATGTAATACACCTTAACCCTATGACTCAGGTCGGGGGCTCATCATTACTTAAAATATGGTCAAATAAAAAATAAAAGAAAATAAGAACATGGAAGACACACCCATAGCTGAGAACTCATTACACACACGCTCGTCCCTACCTTGCTCGATTTCATAAGGTATCGCATACAACTCAAAATCACCAACATGACCAACCCCATCATCCATATTTGCTCACTCAATACAAATCTAAATGATAATCATAATGATCCTAGGCCCAAACCGATACGAAACTCAAAATCCCATCCCATAGGTCATATGTGATCATACTAAAACACTACAAAACTCACTTAGGCTATATACTACCCCGTATAGGGTCTCAAGAAAACACCAATATATTTCTTTCTTCCCCTGGAACATGGATAGTGCCCAATCATACCTTGATGTGTCTCACTGGATTCTTAGTCCTTCTTACCAACACTTCCCTCCACAAATTCTACTTGTGGACTACCCATGTTTCCCCTCGATTCATCAATGGCACACCCACATTAATATTAGTTAAGCCTCACACATCTTTCCTCTAGTTCTACATATACATATCATGTTCTCATACTACTCCCTCAAGGTTATATACCAAATATGAACCATTCCACCCTATTTATATTGATAAAGTTCCACTAGACACACCCAAAGAGAATGATTACATATTACACAACCTGATGAAATATAAATCTTAAACCCAATGGCTTACCATGGATACTGTATTGGTACCCATCATTCCACTCCTATTACATGAGGAGTTCCTCAGTCCCCATGGATATTACCTTAGCCTTTCCACATAACACATAGACCTTAACACTAATCAGTCTATTATTGAAGTCCAACCAATTTTAATCCCCCCAACTAGCTCGCTAAGGCTCAGTACGTCCCCATTAGACGACCCTCCAATCAATCACCAAGAACATGCATGTAAGAACATTCATACACTCAAATGCTTAAGTATTAAAGGGATCACCTATAGTTACCATCCTCAATACACACTCATCATCACCATATAAGCATAGAATAATCTCTATCATGCTTATGATTTTCTATCTCAAGACAAAGGGCCTAAATAACTAATTTTAATCATTTATAAATAATTATACAATTTAATTTAATGAAAGATAAATGAAAAAATATAACATAGAAACCTCCTATATCCAAAACCATGAGAAAACACTTTCTCTCATCCTATAGAAATATCCTTGTCCTCCTAGAAACAAAATTATCATTATGAAATGACCAAATATGTGTTAATTCCATGTCAATTCAGAATAAACGTTAGGAATACCTACTATGATACATACCTCCAATGAAAGGAGAGCAGTGGGAAGCACTCCTCCTCAATCAAAATCCACAAGACATCATACCATGAAGACCCACACTTCTAAGATAATTTTACCATACTATGGTGGAATAATATCCAATAACCTAGGTGAAACCCATATAAACTAGAGATGGAATAAGAAAAATAATACTTGATTAAGAGGGGATGGCTTATCTAACTCTATCATGACGGATTGACTCATGATCAACCTCAAATCAAGGGATAGACTTAAGGGATACTAGGGGGATAAATGATGGGATAGAAGATGTTCAAATGGCCTCTATCAATCACCTATCTAGTTGAAGAAGATAAGGGACAAACCATGAAATAATACATGTTCCCATGCTAAAAAAACTGGAAAAGGGTCATGTTGTAGAATTAAATTAGGTTTCATAGAGAAATTCCTTAACATGAGTTCATATTGTTTTGTAAACTAGGAATTATGGCACAATTACATACTAGTGGACACCTGTTTAAAGTGAAAACCATCACCTCACAATATATCCCACCACAAGACTATCTTAGTACTTATAACTCCTAATAACCTTTCATGTAACAATGCCAAATCTATGGTATGAGTCATCCCCCTCTAAAAGATTTCATGGAGAAAACTCTTAGTTGCAGTATGAACCTCATATGACCCTAAAATTTTAATATTAAATAGAGAGTTAAGTTATAATTCTCCTCATAATTGTGCAACCCTCTCCCTCCCTCTAAAATTTTAATCAAATGCAACAAAATATATGTCACAACACCCTCTGTTTATGGAATGATTTGTTGCATTCAGCAAATTCAGGAAGCATAGGCTCCCTATCCATGCTCTAAAACTCACTTGATCATCTAAGAAACATCTTGGATCTTTGAACAGTTCCCAAAAACACCTCATAAATATGTTCCAACTCTCATGATTTTGATCAAAATCCCAATTCTCAAAATTCCACTTCCCTAGAGCTCAAAAATTCCCTTTAAATTTCAAAATCTATAATGATGTATGTCTTTAAAAACTCCCCAACATAAGGATTCGCATCCCCAAGAAGCATCTATGATGATCTCACAATACTTGATCCAAAATTTATTATATTATTCCACTACTCAATGTTGATTCTTACTAGTCATGACTCCTCTACACCAATGTATAATATAGCCCCATAACTTTTCTCTAAAAACAACCAGATTGATACCAAACATGCATCACACATTATCTGAAAGATATTTATGATGCAATAATTGATATCCTAAACTGAATCAAATGAAACAATTCTCATTATCTCCTATTCACACCAATTTTATCAAAATTTACATTAAACTACCCTTATAGAAACCCTCGATCCACAACTTGACATTTCCACCCATATGATGTTAGAGAACATAGTATATATGCCCAACTGGTTTACCAAAACACATCTACCATTTCTTTCCAAATTTATTGATGATAACCACCATTATAGATAGACTGAAAAAAAAATATTATGATATTGAAACCAAATATGGGCATTAACACCTCCTTCCCAAGCGTCACTGAATTCATTAGCCAACTAACTTCAATTGACATTTTAAAATTCCCACCATCGATAATTTTCTACCTTATGTGTGGGTCCTAAAAAAGACTAAGAGGATTTTCCCCACTATATTATTATTCATAATATCTCACAACCTATAGAATCATACAAAAATAATGCAATCCCATTGAGATTTATCACAGACAATCCTTTCTCATCAAAACTCTACAATCACAACCCACAAACCCTGCCTCTGGGTCCTATGAACTAAAATGGCCCAAACATCCTTCTCTTGATTTTTCCAACCCTTGATCATTAAAACCAATAAAAAAACATGCACCAACCCATAAATAAATTTCAAACAAATCCATTTAAATGGGGAAATTTCATCACAGAGGCCCCAAATGCTAACTCACATTTTCTAAAAACTTCTAATGTTAAACCATATTCCTCCCATAGTGGGTCCAATATGAACTGTCATTGTCCTAGAATTCCTAAGATGGGAATTTCCACTTATTCCATCATCAACCAATAGTAATACACTACACAAACCTTATTCCAAATATTTAACCATCTCTAATATTTCCACCTATCTATTATTATTTTTTATTCACCCACCAATCACCATGGACATACCAGAATCCTCTAAAAACTAGTAATATTTTTGTGGGAACCTGAATGATACACCACCATATATGTATTTGTAAACTATCCATCTATATCCTTGAATATTCACAACATACCTTATTTCAATATCATTTCACTGAGTCACTAACCATTAGATATGTTTCATAAACATGCTTGATGTTCTAAGAGAAACTTCTTACTTGTTATTGGCCATCAATGTTAAGATAATTCCATGATGTACATTTTCCAATGACCCATTTATGTTTCCTCAGACCACCATCCATTGTAAATCCCAAGGTTCCTTTAACCACAACAATGAAAACCAATAAATTTCCAATAACATTATTTTTCGAGCATGTTATGTTGTATCACTACCAAATCTTACATTCCTTACATGGTGTTACTTTCTCTGAGTCATAATATGACAACCCTTCTTTTATTACAAACTTAAACATGATTTATTACATAAACTATTCACTTGATACAACATGGAAGATCGAGAGGTCTAGTGTATTTGGGGCTTAGGATCATTACATAACAACTTAAAACATGAAATACAAAATCTTTATTGAAAACTTCCTTTACATGACCACTACATTCCCTCATACTTAGCATTGCATGGGATAACCTGAGGACATGAATAAGAAAAGGGTGAGATATAAAGCCTAGTAAGGGAATAAACATGGAATACATGAGGAGTAAAATACATGTTAGACAATAGGCATATCAATAGAGCACAAGAGAAACATGGACATAAAGGCGTGATAGAGTATGATAATCATAACATGGAAATGGGGCAACAACACTTAACATGGAATTAGCATGAGCCAAGGCCCATTGCACATGAAGCACGATTAAAACCTCATTGCACTTGAATTATCATGAGTCAACACTCATTGCACATGACGTATCATGATACTATACTTTACCCAATGCATTGGAGCCCTATAAGGGTGCACCCTTCCTAAACATTTTATTTCATGCATAAGTGTGCCACATGGATCATAAAACATGGATTCATAAAACATAATAATTTATTCCATGAAAAAGGAATGTGGAATGAAGCTTTATAATTAATAAGTAAATGTGCATGAAGGTCAATACCCTTGATGGAGAAATGGGCATGGTATTCACTACACAATGGCATTGGCTTAGAAAATTGGTGCAATTTCGGCAGCATAACGACGTGATATAAGAATTCATAAAAATGGTTGATGAGAGAGAAAGGGGTGTATCATTATATCTATATGAAATGGACAGTAAGGGGGTCATATAGATACATGTCCCAATAATTGTAATGGAATTTATATTCATGATACAAAAGTATTTCTTGAATTTAAATGAGGAGAGAGAAGTTCCTTTCGGAATTTCGGCATAGTAATATGTGTACATGGGAGGCATTTAATGAGAGAGAAAGGGGTATACCTTCATTAAAAAAATAAGAGGGAAGTATGGGGGAGGTTATAAACCATACCCTAGCATTTATAATTGAAATTAAAAGGGAATAGCAATATTAATAAAATTGGACAAAAAAGTGAAAGGAAGAAAAACCCCTTACTTGGAAGTGTGCTTCCAAAGGCTTGAGAGAGGCCTGAGAGAGGCTTCTTGGGAGATTGGGGCACCTTGGGAGGATTATAGAGAGAGTTGGTCAGAGTTTGGATAAACTCAAAATGATTTGAGTTATGAGGAAGTGGGAGCTTGGGTGGGTTTATATAGGAAAGGTGAGTGAATTATTTATTATTTAGGTTTGGGACCCCTTACATTAAACTAATCCAAACCACAAATCAGTTCATGGTTTTTGCCCATGGTTTTTGGAAAAGGGGAGAAGAAAAAAATATTTTATAAGGCCAAAGTCAGAACTTCTTAAAATAATGGGGTTTCTTATGTGGAGGTGAGTCACACTCCCATGGAAAATAATTTAAAAAGACAAGATGTTTAATAAGTCCTGAGGGGTCCATTAATGCTTTGTAAAATAAGTCAAACAAACCCAAAATCACATTATTTTAATGGTAAAACATATATTGGCCGAACAAAAAGCTTATAGTATTTTATTACATCACTATTGAGTCATTATGATGTCATAAAACACATTATATATTTAAACGGTATTTAATTTTTGCCCAAACATTTGACTATCTCAGAAAATTATGAAAAATTCACCGTTGGATAATTTCGATATCTTGATTCCAGAAATAACATTTATTTTATATGAATAATTTTATAAATATGTTAATTTTCACTTTTAAAATAAAAACCGACATTTGTTGAAAATTCACGGGTTTTGACAAAAATGGCTTTCAAACCTTAATAAAAATTACAATTGCATTCATAAATTTATAAGATCATTTATATTTAATAAAAATTAATTTAATAATAATAATAATATTTTATTAAAATATTAGTTAATTCAAAAATACATTAATTCATCAAAATAGATTTCTTATCTGAATATTAACTAAAAAAATACTATTTGTGCTTTAAAAAAACTATTTACAAAGTGTCAATAATGAAAAGAAGGTATATTCATTATTATATACAAAAAAAATAATATACATGAACATATTACTAGCGATTTTTTACATAAAAATACCGCATAAGACCTAAGGGTAAGGTGTGTGATGGTGACAGACTCTTGGGGTGGCTCAGATAACATCGCTCGAGTGGTAATCTCTATCAACTTCCACTTTTCCCGTAGATGGTCCCGTTTGAGCTTGACATGATGAAGCTCATCTTGGGCTTGGTCAAGAGTGAAACCCAAGGATGCCACCTCTTTTCCGAGCTCCAAAAAATGGGCTTCGTATGGAGCAATTCTACTGGATGAGGCTATCACTTATTTTGTCTGAGTAAATTGGATTTGTTAAAGCCCTATATTTATACTAATCATGTGATCACTGTTCAACGACTATATTAGCAACAGTCAAAATTCTTAACATAAAACTAAAGAATTTTACATTTTATATAAACTTTTTACATAAAGAGACATTTAATTAGATCAAGAGTTATTTCCATTAATAAAACTTTGGGTCATTACAATATTCCCCCCTTAAGAAATTTCGCCCTCGAAATTTCCTTTTCCCACACTAAAATAGATGTGGGTAACTTAGATTCATCATTTCCTCCGATTCCCAAGTCACTTATTCAAACTTGTGGTTTCGCCACAACATCTTGACGAGGGGCATTGTCTTATTTCATAGAACGTTTTCTCTACGATCTAAGATCTTCACTGGTTGCTCCTCATAAGAAAGATCATCCTCCAACTGTACCACCTCAGAAGAGAGTACATGTGAAGGGTCTGGTATGTACTTCATTAACAGGGATACATGAAAGACATCATGTACTTTGGTCATGGTAGGTGGAAGTGCTAGTCGATAAGCCATAGCCCCGACACGATCAAGAATCTCAAAGGGGCCGATGTACCTTGGACTTAACATCCCTTTATTTCCAAACCTCGTGAACTTCTTCCATGGAGATATGCATAGAAAAACCATGTCTCCAATTTTAAACTCAAGGTCTCATCGACGGTTATCTGCATAACTCTTCTATCGAATCTAGGCTGCCTTGTTATGTTGTTGAATGGTTTTCACCTTCTCCACCATTTCTTCGACCATTTCTGGTCCAAGATGCTTACGTACATCGACCTCATCCCAACATGCCAGTGTTCTGCACCTTTTCCCATATAGGGCTTCATATGGTGCCATTTGGATGCTCGAGTGGAAACTGTTATTATAAGAGAACTCAACCAGAGGAATATATTGGTCCCATCCTCCTTTAAAGTCCATTTAGCACGCTCTCAATATGTCCTCAAGTGTTTGGATAGTCCACTCGGATTGGTCATCAGTTTGAGGATGATAGGTCGTACTGAAGTTCAGTTCAGTATTCAGAGCATGTTGAAGACTCTTCCAAAACTTAGAGGTGAATCTTGAATCTCGATCAGACACAATAGATAGTGGTACTCCATGCAACCTTACCACTTCCATGATATATATCTGTGCCAGTTGATCCAATAATAAATCCTCCTGAATAGCAATGAAGTGTGCAGTCTTTGTAAGACGATCCACCACAACCCAGATTGCATTGTTGCCTTTGGATGTCCTCGGAAGTCTAGTGACAAAGTCCATGGTGATGTTCTCCCATTTCCATTCTGGTATGGGCAATGGTTGCATCATCCCCTTAGACTTCTGCCTCTCTGCCTTCACTTGCAGTCACACTAGTCACTTTGATGTATATACAATGATCTCTTTATTCATATTATCCCACCAAAAGTTTTCTCAGAGATCTCGATACATCTTTGTGCTCCCTGGGTGAATAGAGAAATTTGAACTATGTGCATCATCCAAAATTTCCTTCTTCAGCTCCGGACTTGATGGAACACATAGTCTTTTCCCAAATCGCACAATTCATTATTCATTAACATTAAAATCCTAGGATTTCCCTTTTTCGATAGCTTCTAATTTTTCCCGAGTTCCCCCATCATCCTTTTGAGTATCCTTTAACCTTTCCAAAAGAGACGGTTGAGCAATCATTTGTGAAAGGATTGATGATGTTCCCTTATTTATGATTCCCATGTCCATCTTCATCAAGTCTAAGAAGATTGGATCCTTCTCAATTCTCATCATTGATAGAATCATTGGTTCCTTACTACTTAGGGAATCTCCCACCTTGTTTGCTTTCCCAGGGCGGTAATGTATTGAACAGTCATAATCCTTGATGAGCTCTATTCATCTTATCTAGCGCATATTAAGCTCTTTCTGTGTGAATATATATTTAAGACTCTTGTGGTCAGTATATATCTCACATTTCTCCCCATAGAGATAATGCCGCCAGATTTTCAAGGAAAAGATCACCACCGCCAACTCCAGATCATGGGTTGGATAATTTCTCTCATGGATTTCCAACTTCCTTGAGGCATAGGATATCACTTTATCATTCTGCATCAGCACACAGCCTAATCCCTTCTTCGAAGCATCACTGAATAGCACAAAAATTTCTCCACTTGTGGGTAAAGTGAGCACGGGCGCAGTGATAAGCCTCCTTTTCAACTCCTTGAAGCTTTCTTTGCATTCATCACTCTAAGCAAACTTTACTCCCTTTCGAGTTAGCTTGGTAAGAGGGTTGGAAAATCATGAGAAATTTCTCACAAATCGTCGATAATATCCAGCTAACCCCAAGAAGCTACAGATATCCGTTACCGATGTTGGCCTCGTCCATCCCTCAATTGCATCTGTTTTGGAGGGATCTACAGATATATCATTGCTTGTGATGATATGTCCCAAGAATGAGACCTCTTTCAACCAGAACTCACACTTGTTGTACTTTGCATAGAGATTCTCCTTGCGCAAAGTCTCTAGTACAGTTCTTAAATGCTTCTCATGATCCTCCTTGGTTTTGGAGTATATTAGAATATCATCTATAAAGACTACCACAAATTTTTTGAGGTAATCTCTAAAGACTCTATTCATCAAGTCCAAGAATATTTTTGGAGCATTAGTGAGTCCAAAAGGCATTACTATGAATTCATAGTTCCCGTATCTTGTGCGAAAAGCAGTCTTGGGGATATCTTCCTTCTTCACCCTTACATGATAATATCTCGACCTCAAGTCCACCTTGGAGAAGTATTGTGCTCCACGCAGTTGATCAAACAAGTCATCAATTAGTGGGAGAGGATACTTGTTCTTTATCATGATTTTATTGAGCTCACGATAATCGATTCAAAGGCGCATTGACCCATCCTTCTTATTGAAGAAGAGGACTAGTGCACCCCATGGTGAAGCACTTGGGTGTATAAACCCTTTATCCAGATTCTTCTATAGTTGTTTCTCCAGATCTTCAAGCTCCATGAAATCCATTCTATATGGATTCTTGGATATTGGTAGAGCCCCTGGTATAAGTTAAATTGAGAATTTAACATCTCTTCTAGGAGGAAGACCAGGCAGTTCCTCGGGAAACACTTCAGTGAATTCCCTCACAATAGGCATTTCTTCAAGGATGGTTTCTTCCTTGGACTCAATCATCTGAGATAGATATGCAAGCCCATAGGGCAGTAATATCCATGCTTGAGATGATGTAGCTAAAGGAGATACATCTTACTCCTTACACTTGTAAAGAATCGTGGGTCGATTCTCTATATGGAGTGTGATTTCCCCTTCCCGACAATTTATGTTGGCTCTATATAAGGAAAGTCAATCCATGCCAAGAATTGAATCAAATTCCACCAGAGAGAGTATGAAGAGGTTTGCCGGGAAATTCAATCCACAGATTATAACAGGGGAGGGCTTATATTCATAGGATGCAATGATTGCCCCATTTTCCATACTCACCGACATCTTCACTTCCATGATTTGTGGTGGTGCTGGGATTGTTCTACTAAACTTTCGAGATATAAAAGAATGCGTAGAACCTGAATCAAAAAAAGTATGTTTGCTATTCTTGAATGAATAACTAGCGTACCTGTCACCACTTCGTTTTCGGGGTTCACTTCGGCATAAGTGATGGCAAAATCTCTTCCTTGCGGCCTTGGAGGTTGTTGGTTGCCTCCAAAAACCCTTGGATTAGGGAAATGATTTGAAAAATTCCCTGGTTCTTTGAAGTTGTAACAATGAACAATGATTTGAGGTTCGAACGGAGCGTTCCTCTCCTCTTTCGTAGTCACGGGTCTTTCTTGCCGATACTTAACAACTAGGTGCCCTTCTCTTTCACACCTAAAGAATTTCCTCATCCCCTTGAGGCAATTTTTAGGGTGCTTCTTTCCGCACTTTTGGAAAGTGGGGTGATGGATATTCTTAGCACCGTTGGATTTATCCATCGGACCGCCAGCATTGAAGTCCACCTTACACTTCTTGTCCCCATGATACCCCTATGATTCCCAGATCTCTATTTCAACCTTGAGGGCACATCGAACAATTTCCTCATAGCTGTCGAAGTCACAGATCGTTAATTCTTTCCGCAGGCTAGGCTTCAACCCACCAAAGAAGCGGTCAACCTTGCATTCAGGGGTAACGACAAAGCCGGAAGCGTATCATGCAAGCCTTGTGAAGTTTTCCTTGTATGATCCACAAGATTATTATTTGTTTTTCTTGAGGGAAAGGAAGTCCCTTTCCATCATAAGTCGGAGGGTGCGTGGAAAATATTTATCGAAAAACATCTTCCGGAAATCCTTCCATTCCAATGTCACGATCTCCTCCTCAGGCTCTGTATTTTTGATCAACGTCCACCATTGATCACCTTCACCCTCCATACGATAAGCCACCAGGAGAACCTTCTCTTGTTCAGAACATTGAAGTATGGAGAAGATCTTTTCAATGGAGTTGATACATTGTTCAGCGATCATGGCATCAGATGATCCACTAAAAGTAGGAGGCCTTTGTCTCATGAAGCTCTTGATAGGGAATTGTTCTTTCTTAGGGGGGTTGAACGTTACTCTTGACCCATGTTTCTATTCAAATCTTGAGTTAACTGAGAGAGAAGCGTGACAAAGTTCACGATTCCCGCTCCCATTGGATTGGGCATCTCATTAGTACAATCATCACACTGATCTTCACATCGGTTGTTAGCCCAAGTCCTCCTATTACCGGCCATTGGCTGGAATAAAAGGAAAGTTAGGGGTAACACATAAAGGGTAATCCAAAGACAATAGTTAATGACCTATAAATAAACTTTTATTTCCTTATCTCATGAGTCTATAGGCTTTAATATAGGCTTTTCATGATCCACTATCTAACATATATTCTTAGGGGTTTTTTTATTCCCTTAATAAGGGTTCATACTAAGCTTGTGAATTTACCAAATCATATCCCTTGGGAGTATCGTAACCAAGAGTTCATAAAGGCCCGTTGTCATGCACCAGTTCCCGTTCGAGTCTAGCTCAAAGCGGTGTTTTTGGGTTTTACCCCTAGGATACATATGTGTCAAAGCCCCCTCTACCTGCTCGTATCCAGACAGGGATGTATTTTATTGATAACTAACTTACTCAATACTCACCAAAACCTAGGGAAATTTTTATGGTACTTAGTCTTGAATCTAAGTAATTACTAGGGTTTTCTAATCCTAATCCCAAAAATAACTAAACCTATCCTCTGATACCAACTATGACAACCCTGCTTTTATTACAAACTTAAACATGATTTATTACATTAACTATTCACTTGATACAACATGGAAGATCGAGAGGTCTAGTGTCTTTGGGGCTTAGGATAATTACATAACAACTTAAAACATGAAATATAATAGCTTTATTGAAAACTTCATTTACATGACCACTACATTCCCTCATACTTAGCATTGCATGGGATAACTTGAGGACATGCATAAGAAAAGGGTGAGCTATAAAGCCCAATAAGGGAATAAACATGGAATACATGATGAGTACAATATATGTTAGACAATAGGAATATCAATATATCAAAAGAGAAACATGGACATAAATGTGTGATAGAGCATGATAATCATAACATGGAAATGTGGCAACAACACTTAACATGGAATTAGCATGAGCCAAGGCCCATTGCACATGAAGCATGAGTAAATCCTCATTGCACATGAAGCATGAGTGAAACCTAGTTTCACTTGAATTATCATGATTCAACACTCATTGCACATTACATATCACGATACTATACTTTACCCAATGCATTGGAGCGCTATAAGGGCGTACCCTTCTTAAATATTTCATTTCATGCATAAGTGTGCCACATGGATCATAAAAGATGGATTCATAAAACATAATCATTTATTCCATGACAAATGAATGTGTAATGAAACATTATAATTAATAAGTAAATGTGCATTAAGGTGAATACCCTTGATGGAGAAATGGGCATGCTATTCACTACACAATGGCATTGGCTTAGAAAATTGGTGCAATTTCGGCAGCATAACGGCGTGATATAAGAATTAATAAAAATGGTTGATGAGAGAGAAATGGGTGTCTCATAATATATATATGAAATGGACAGTAAGGGGGTCATATAGATACATGTCCCAACAATTTTAATGGAATTTATATTCATGATACAAAATTATTTCTTGAATATAAATGAGGAGAGAGAAGTTTCTTTCGGAATTTCAGCATAGTAATGGGTGTACATGGGAGGAATTTAATGAGAGAGAAAGGGGTCTACCTTCATTAAAACAATAATAGGGCAGTATATAGGAGGTGAAAAACCATACCCTAGTATTTATAATTGAAATTAAAAGGGCATAACAATATTAAGAAAATTGGACAAAAAAGTGAAAGGAAGAATAAACCCTTACTTGGATGTGTGCTTCCAAAGGCTTGAGAGAGGCTTGAGAGAGGATTCTTGGGAGATTGGGGCACCTTGGGAGGGTTCTAGAGAGATTAGGGCATAGGTTGGATGAACTCCAAAGGCTTTGAGTGAGGAGGAAGTGGGAGTTTGGGTGGGTTTATATAGGAAAGGTGAGTGAATTCTTTATTATTTAGGTTTGGGACCCCTTACATTAAACTAATCCAAACCACAAATAAGCTCATGGTTTTTTCCCATGGTTTTTGGAAAAGGGGAGAGGAAAATAATATTTTATAAGGCCAAAGTCCGAACTTCTTAAAATAATGGGGTTGCTTATGTGGAGGTGAGTCACACTCCCATGGAAAATAATTTAAAAAGACAAGATGTTTAATAAGTCTTGAGGGGTCCATTAATGCTTTGTAAAATAAGTAAAACAAACCCAAAATAACATTATTTTAATGGTAAAACATATATTGGTTGAACACAAAGCTTGTAGTATTTTATTACATCACTATTGGGTCATTATGATGTCATAAAATACATTATATATTTAAACGGTATTTAATTTTTACCCAAACATTTGACTGTATCAGAAAATTATGAAAAATTCTCCGTTGGATAATTTCAACATCCTGATTCCAGAAATAACGTTTATTTTATCTAAATAATTTTCTAAATATTTTAATTTTCACTTTTAAAATAAAAACCGACATTTATAAAAAATTCACGGGTTTTGACAAAAATGGTTTTCAAACCTTAATAAAAATTACAATTGCATTCATAAAATTATAAGATCATTTATATTTAATAAAAATTAATTTAATAATAATAATAATATTTTATTAAAATTTTATTTAATTCAAAAATCCATTAATTCATCAACATATATTTCTTATCTGAATATTAACTAAAAAAATACTATTTGTGCTTTAAAAAAAACTATTTACAAAGTGTCAATAATGACAAGAAGGTATATTAATTATTATATAAAAAAAATATACATGAACATAGTACTAGAAATTTGTTATATAACCCCTTAAAACTACCGCATAAGACCTAAGGGTAAGGTGTGCGATGGTGACAGACTCTTGGGGTGGCTCAGATAACATCGCTCGAGTGGTAATCTCTATCAACTTCTACTTTTCCCGTATATGGTCTCTTTCAATCTTGACATGATGAAGCTTATCTTGGGCTTGGTCAAGAGTAAAACCCAAGGATGCCACCTCTTTTCTGTGCTCCGACAAATGGGCTTCATATGGAGCAATTCTACTGGATGAGGTCATCGCTTATTTTGTCTGAGTAAATTAGATTTGTTAAATCCCTATATTTATACTAATCATGTGATCACTGTTCAATAACTATATTAGCAACGGTCAAAATTCTTAACATAAAACCAAAGAAGTTGACATTTTATAAAAACGTTTTATATAAAGATACATTTAATTATATCAAGAGTGATTTCCATTAATGAAACTTTGGGTCATTACACATAATGACATACTTCAGTCCAAACCCCAGCCTAACTATTTTTCAATAACAGAAACTATGATCCAACTACAATCTACCCAAATCTATAAGTCTAACCAGCCCCTTGTGAAGAATATATAGTGCCTTCATTCCAATTGAACTTGAGTAAACTACTAAACAAAACAAAACACTAGGTACCACTATGCTCGAGCATTACTCTAACATCCAAATCACTAAAAAATTCTCCTCTAAACCAAGGATTCATCCTTCTATGCACCTAGAACATGACCCAAACTCATATACTAATAAAACCATAACCATCAACCCATTAGGAACAAACAAGAACCTTAACTCAAAATCCATTCTATACTCACTCTATAGAGAGACACACTACCATCCCACACTAGCATCACCACAACCATCTCAACCCACTCAAGGTTATCCCATAAATAAAAAACTATCATACTAGAACTAGGTACTCATACCCAAAGTTCCACACTATAAATCTCATATCCCAACATACCCACTCAAGGGTTTACATCTACCATGAGAACAAATATAATCATATAAAACCAACACATAAAAGTCACCAAATATTTCTCAATTTATTAAGGCATTTCCAATATTTTATTTAGGAAAATTAATAATATGTCGTTGTTAATGCTTTAACTAATTAGGGCATTTTTCCTCGATATTTTTTCTCAAAAATATTTCATTTTCTACAATTTTATAAAACCATTTCCATTTTTGAAAATTATTTCTCAACCAAAAGTAGTTAAGAACATGTCTAGGATTCCTTTATTCCTAGTATGGTTCATGAACACATGACCTCTTTCCACCATGGGTTAATATTAAAATAATAAATAACAACTCTATAATAATTTCATTTTAGAATCAACATCTCAATCATAATAGTTATAATCAATGAACAATAATCTCATAGTAGGTATCTTTGAATTCTTATATATATTGGTTATCTAGGTACAATCATAAGGTTCATCCCATGATTCGACAACACATCCTACCACTAACTACCATACCTAAATAGTTAGATAATCAAAAAAATCTCAGATACTACTTTGCAATTTCTCAACTAAAATAACATGAATAGAATCCTAGTTGAAGAAATATAAGAGATTTTACAAACCTCTCAATATGTTAAATGTGTTCCACTAGTGTTGAGAGTCTATAACCATTATGGGAAGACTATATTCTCAGTAAAATCACATAAAATAATGCATCAATAGTAGGTATATCATAATATATCATAGAAAGTGAGAGTAATTATATCTAAATTCCAACCATTTATAAAATATGTCATTTACATGATATAATATAATTATACTCATGAACATCATACACAAATACAAAAATGGTCACCCCCTAGGATAACTAATAAAATATAAATTATAAAACAAAAAAGGGGTACTTAACTATAAAACATGGGTCCCATATCAAACTAGTCTCCCAATATACATACAAATACTCTTACCGGATCCACTATAAAACCTATAACATGAGAACTAAAAATTAGTTTTTTATGTGCACCAGGGGTCCCATGTTGGTTGTGAGCATGAAACTTAGTAGGTTCTCACTAAGTTACCCTTATATACTCTATCATATACAATGTATTTATGTATGAAAAATAAATTAAGAAACAATATACAAAATGTAAGTTATCATGTAATGTCATCATGTGTTAACCAGTCCACCATGATACGTAATGTCACTTTCTTTGACCAATTATGGAGGAAAAGTCATAACAAAAAAGAACCCAAAACCTACACCTTTTCACTCAAATTAGTATCCCGTATCGATTTTTTTACCTCCACCATCTCACTTAGGATATAATCTTACACCATGTCATGATCTCATATCAATTAAAATACCTTCACCCTTTTACTCAAGGTAGGTTCTCACATCACATCCTGACCACAACCCTCTCAGTTATGGTAAGGTCCCATACCACATCCTAACCATTACTATCTCACTTATAATAAGGTACTGTACCATATCCTAAATGGTATTTTTTACTAAAGTTTGGGTATTATATCATGTTTTGAGGACTAATAATTTACTCAAGGTATAGTCCTATACCACATGTTGGTTATTTCCCTCTCACTCTGGATAATGTCTTATACTACATTTAGTGTCATGTATCATACCTCAACTGTCTCATGTAGGGTGTGGATTTAACAATACTATGAAACATGGTCAGATCATAAATAATATGAATATAATAACATGACAAAAAAGCTCATCGATCATCCCTCATCTATCTATACACCATTTCCAACCTATCCCTCTATCATAGGGTAGAAAAAATAACTAAACATCACCACCTTGTCCATCCTTCCCATCCCTGGCCACCCACTTGATCCAAAACTAAAAAATACTCACAATGATCCTAATCCCTTATGTCATACCCAACACATAATCCTATACCATAGGTCACACCTTTTTATAATGAAACTGTTATTTTATCACCTAGTCCATGTACTACCTTATAATATCTCAATAAAATGCCAATAGATCTCTACTTTGGACTCTAGATCATGTTTAGTACCCAGTCACACCCTTAGGTGTCCCATGGGATACTGATTCCTTCTTCCCAACACATAGCTACACTAATTTAACCCATAGACTATCTAAAATTCCCTAGGTTAAACCACGGAACACCCTCTTTATCATTAGTCAATACTCATATAGATTTATTCTAGTTATCCATTCCAATATTATGTTCTCATCTAGCTCCCTCAGGGGTTCATGATAAAGAGAGACCATTCCCTATCTTTATATTTGTTAAGTGCCATTAGGCACACCCAAAAGAGTGTGATTAATCTCTTCCACAAATTGATGACATGTAAATTCGAATACCAACAGCTTACTATGGATACTAGACTCATACCTATAATCTCACTCCTCTCACTTGAGGAGTTCCTAGGTCCCACAACTATTCCCCTATCCTTTCTATATAACCTCAAGGACTCATCACTAAAAAAAATTCCCAATCCCATCCACTTTAAATCCCTTAAATAGCTCACTAAGGCTCACTAAGTCCCTTATAATAAACTTCTGATTCAATCCCAAGTTGCGTGCATGAAATCACATCCATGCATCTATATATTTAAGTATTGAAGGGGAAACCTGCCTCTAAAATGGGGTCACCATCCTCATTCCATTTCATCTATCTCTATCCAATCTTGGAAAAATATTCAATATCTTTTTGATCTCATATATCAATCCATCAATCCTTAACAATTAACTAATATAATTTATAATTAATTATAAAATTTAATTTAATGAGGTATAACTAGTAAAATCTGACTACGTAGCCTCCCATTGATGGATCCTTGAGAAACATCTTGTCCTCATCCCATGGAATGATTTCATCCCTATTAATAACAAAAGTTCCATTATGAAAAATTAAATTGGGTTCCAATTCCCCAAATATTTTATGAAAGCCCAAGTTAAATACATTGAGTGGCATGCATCCAATGAAATGGTGTGAAATGTGTCACACTCCCTCTCTTTTCACATCCACAATCCACTACACTATAAATCATTAACCTTCGGATATGATTCCACCATAATCCAATAGAATTGTCATGAAAAATGAAGTTGAAACCCACAAAAATAGGAGAAGTAATATGAACAAGAATATAAGATGAAGAGTTGGGTGTTATATATCTTTAACGCGATGAAACGACTCCAGATCAACATTAAATAAAAGTGGTAACATGAGGTCTCTAAGGTGGGGAAATGATAGGAGATATGTCAACAAAATGGCCTCTCCCAACTGAATATATATATTAACATGATAATGGGCCTATGTAGAAATGGTAGGTCTTCTACAACTAAAAAATAATAAAAGGTTCATGTTGCAGTGTAACCTTAAGAATCACGAAATAATGTCCCAACCTTGTGTCAAGTTTAGGTGTGACCTAGGGGCAGTGACTCAACACTAAACCCATGGTAACTAGACATTGGTGTGAATCATAACCTAATAGTTTAAACAAACATTAGGGTATCTTGATAGATATAACTCCCAATCATCCATCACTATGAAATTCTTAGGATATGTCATGAATCATCCCCCACAATTAGTCTTGTTGTTACCACCCCTTGGTTTTCATGTAAACCACCTGCAACACCAAAAATTTAATCATACCCTAAGTATTGATTTATGATCCTCTTATTCCATAATTCAACACTCATCCTCCCTATAAATCATTAATCGCACACAATACATGCCATGAAACAAAACCCCTTTGGGTATATAGGGGTTTTTGGCCTGCAACATATTTCTACACTAGGCCCACCCAAACCCTAATTTTATGCTCAACCAATCTTTTTTTAACCTCCCATACCTTCAATAACATCCTAAAAACACCTCCTAGAGATTTTCTAACTGATGAGATTCTAATTTGAATCCCAATTTTCAAAACACACCTGCTTTAGAGCTCAAAAATTAAAACTCCCTATGAATTTCACAACTCATAACAACACAATTTCTTACATTAATGTAAAATAAATATGTATTGAATGATAAAAAATGTATAAAGTTTAATGAAATACACTTTTCATAATTTTTAACAATTTTAATGAAACCCACATTGGTAAAAGAAATTATGAAATTTCATCCTAAAAGTTGATAAAAATAAATATGAGTGGTAGATAAGAGAATATATATTCATATCTCAATATATTAAACAAATAGTTTTTGGTATGAGAGGATATGATCATGGAATAAAAATACAAAAAATAGATAGTTGATGGTTTCCTTTATAACAGCGTATCTTTATGAATAAAGAATCAATCAAATAGAGTAATTTGATAAATAAATGAAATTTACAAAGAAAGAAAGATAATATGAAATATTAGAGAGATAAGTGGTGGATGAAAAACAAATTAGAATACCATAGTCAAAGCATAAATATTACATATGAATAAAAAAGGTATTGAGTAAAGGAAAACCTTTATGGATTTGGTAATTTATGAAACAAAATAAAATGAAAATTGAACATGAAATGGACTTGTAAATATCATAAAACAAATTTTTTTTTATAGTAATAGAAGTTGATTGGGGTAGTATGTACACCATGTCAAAGATTAATAGGTTAAAATTTTGAAATATTTCTGAAGGAATCGAAATTAACACAAGGAGAGATTAACATTGATTTTCGCTTGGTCATACTCACTCTATCACCCTATATAAAAAATTTATAATATTTATAAATATATTATAAATCATTATTGATATTTATTTCCCTTAATAATATCAAATTAAAATTTATTATTACTCATTTATTAATAATTTATTTCAAAAATTAATCAATAGGTTTTAGTTGTTCTATTCATTACACATTTTCTTCAGTTTGGTGGTTTTCGATCTTGCTTCTTGATGTTATTTTCATTATAGAAACCCTAGACTTTGAAACATATTATTACATGATTTTAAGCATAATTATCCCTTAAATACAACCCAATGATCAAATATTCTAGTGTATTTTGAAGCCTTGGTACATAATTAGAGAACCTGAAACCATAATATAATATCTTTTATTAATCTCCATAATGAGCTCCTAAATCCATTTGAACTCCTACATATTCATAGGATAATCTGGGGAATACACAGACAAAAGGAATGAACTAAAATCCCAATAAGGGAATATACCTATACACGAACTATAAAGAATGAATCATATGTCATAAATGATAACATAAAATGCATGGCCATGAATAAACATATAGAGGTTGTTTATGCCCACCAAATGAGCATCAAAAAATCCACAAAGAAAAAAAACTGGAATATGGGTATTATTTTCCCCCACAAAGCTAAAGAAGAGGAAGGTGGTCATGATCACGCAGATCACATAAACCCCCAGGAGATACACGATCTCATGGCCTACCGAAGGTTATGTAGTTGGTCATGCATGAAACATATCTCATGTAAGATCCCATGAATCCCCTTTAAAAGGCCTCCTTGTTCTTGAGAAGTCATCTCAGGAACTTAATGATCATGTGAAGGCTACTAGGAGAGATACCCTAAGTCGTGCATCTTTTCAACTAGAGAACCCATAATGAACCTTCCAAAAATCCTTATAAAATAGGAGGAAAATATCCAAAATGTGGGAGCTACTTATGGTTGTAAAAATCATGAGACACATCGGTGGTGGGGAGAATGATTGTCCTTGACAACTGTAAGAACCCAGACCTTCTTTTCAGATATGTTTTTCTATTCTAGTAATTTTTAAGAAAAAGAAGTTTTTCTAGAAATTTCTAAAGTACACGTCATATACTATATGATTACATGTTGTGCACTACATTGTCGTAGGAGGCTGTGTTCTGGCCGTGTAATGGCCACACACATAGCCGTGTGGGGTGACCTGGAGTCCGCCTAAATCGGAGTATGGAAACTGAAATTACACATCATGTACTTCAAAAGTACACGCCGTGTATTTTCTTTTTTTCCATTAAACATACCGGGGTCGCGTCTAATCTCCATAAGCATCTCCTTATAGGTCTCGTTCGGCAGAGAGCTCTCGTATAGTCGTGATCTTCCTCCGATCCCCCGATCCTCCGTTCAATATCTGATTCGACCGTCGTCGATTGCATTGGGATCGCCTCGGTAAGATCTTCATTCTGCTTGAGCCTCATTTCATGATTCCACCTCTTTTTCAAGTTATCATGGTTGAATGTATTAGATGTTTTTGTAGATCTACCATGTTCTAGGTCGATCCAAGGGTCGACTCTAGAGTATATCAATCTCTCAACACCGAGGTAGGTGGTTTGTGCCTTTCTGTTGAAAGTCTTTGAGTATTATGTGAAATTTTGACCAATACCCTTGAACAGGGTATTGTGTGTTTACCGTTTTACCCATCTTGATTTCCGGTCATGCTTGTATGCTTATGTAGAGGTTAATTGGATATTAATAGGGTTGATTTCTATGCTTTGGACATGTTTCCCATGCATGTTCTGTTTACGACCGTTGGTCTGCTTAGCCTGTTTGGCCACCTTTCCTGTTTCTCATGCCTGGTGTTGTAGGGTGGATTGTTTGTATTCTGACATTCTTGATATGCTATAGACTGATTAACCAAGTAGCTCTGTAGGTTTACTTTGGCCGTATTGCTTTTCTATTCTCGTTTTCTTTACACAGGGTCGGGAGAAACAGGTGTAGTAGACTATAACGGGAATTGACCGAGTGAGATTCCTCTAAGAGTCTTTGAGCACTTTAGAATATAGGGGGAATTGACCGAGTGAGCTTCCTCAGAAAGTCTTTGAAAAAATTGAGGCTATAAGGGGAATTGACCAAGTGAGCTTCCTTAGAGAGTCTTTGAACCACTTGAGGCTATAAGGGGAATTGACCGAGTGAGCTTCCTCATAGAGTCTTTGAACCACTTGGGGATATAAGGGGAATTGACCGTGTGAGATTCCTCAAAGAGTCCTTGACCTTAGGGCTATAAGGGGAATTAACCATGTGAGATTCCTTGAATTACCATAGACTATAAGGGGAATTGATCGTGTGAGCTTCCTCATAGAGTCTTTAATTACTTTTAAATATAATGGGAATTGACTGGGAGTACTTCCTCAGAGATTCCTTATATATTCTTATAACTGAACCAGATGGGATAGGCTGTTTTCACTTCCTATAGGGTTACCATGCTTGATTAGTTTCTTTTATATATGTGGAATTGTTTTCTACTGAGTACTTTCTTGTTTACTGCTTCTGCACTTTTACCTTCCATATATTCACTGAATTTTAGGCATAGATATTTTGGTGGTTGCTTACTGGGATTTAGTATCACACCCTGTTTGGGCCATGATTTTGGGCCCAAAAAGATTATATTACTATAGGGATAGACAAGGTCAAGTGCCCTTCTACTTCAGGTACTTGACTTGTTGTGGAGCTGGAGAGCATGGGACCAAGCTTAGGCTTGCAATGCTGAGGAGTTTTTTATCTGTTTCTTTTGTACTTTGGTTTAGTAATGTTGTATTCCAGCATTGTGATTTTTTTTGGCTACTTTCCTAGAAATATGTACCATGCATCATATATGTATGTGCCTCAGTTGTTTTTTATTCCAGTCTTCCATTATTACTATTGTTGGTATATTTACTACTTCTGATATTATGTATTTTTTTCACTTCCACTATGTTACTCTGCCAATGAGGGCATAGTTTCCCCACTATCACACCCAAGGCACTCACTGCTAGTCGACAGCCTCTGGTTTTTGGGGAAATACACTTGAGGCCATGTGACCAACCGGGTACGGGGCACCTCTAGGTGGCTTTTGAAACTGGGACGTTACAAAGTGGTATCAGAAGAATTATTTTCTCTTGACTTACTCTCTGGAGCCTTTAGCCAATGATAGGAAGGAATTGGTACTTGGTAATAAGCTATGCCTGGGAGTAGCTAACTCGTGTATAGGGAAAAGCCAATCTACCTCGTTTATTGCAATTTTTCTGGTTTTCAATTTTACAGTTGATTTGATTTGACCATTAGGTGATTCACATGTTTTGTGCTATTACCGTTGATGTTATTGAGGTTCTATTTCTATTGCAACCCAATGAGATGAGGGTATGCAATCTAATGCATCATATAGGCACTTGCTAGAAATAACATTTCATGCATTCTTTCCATGCCATCTAGGATGAATTAGCGATTGCATGTTGTTGTGATAGATGTTGTGTAGAATATGCATGATGTTGTGATAGATTCCTTGATAAAAATACCTGATGTTTTATAGGGTATTGTTTGTGTAAGGTTTTGTTTGAATGAACACCAAACTTTGGTTCTTGAGGTGTTATGGGCCCTCATGGACCGGAATTTGGTGCATCATTTCCTTGTTTTCCTTGTTATAACATGTATAATACTTAAAGCTTTGATTCGAGGACATTATGGGCCCTCACGGATCGGAATTTGGCACTCTCAATGTTCGTTTCAGTGTTTTTCTGGGTTCCAGAGTAGTTTCTGAGGATTATTTTCTGGAAAAACCCAGAATACATGCCGTGTAGTTTTGACTACACTCCATGTGTTCTTATGTTCAAGAAGAAACAGTTTTTCTTAAGTACATGTTGTGTACTCTATGTACACGTCGTGTAGTCTCTAACTGTGTCATAGGCTATGTGGGAAGAGACACAGGATAGGGAATTTCTTGTGGGAACACATCGTGTACAAGTTGAACACACCGTGTAGTGTTGACCCTTTGTCCGCCCATGTAACTAACAACACAGACGGATAAACCTTAAGCTATACACGTCGTGTTAGGATTGAACACGCCATGTAGTCTGACCCAAGTACCTGACCGTGTCACTAACAACACGAGTCAGTGTTATCCTTTCACGTATACATAGTGTCCGCCTTGAACACGCCGTGTAGTGTGATTCGTGTGTCAGGTCGTGTCACTAACAACATGGTCCAGGTGAATCTTGTCTAGTACATTTCGTCTCTACCATGAACACGTCGTGTAGTCTTATCTTAGGAGAGTTGTGTGGCTTAACCGTGTAGAAGGACTTGGGTAGGGAAGGAGGATTCAAGTACACTCCACGTGTTAAGACAACACACCATGTGTTTGGGGTGTTACACGACCAGTTTATCCAGGAGTACACACCCATGTAAATGACTTAAGGGAACATGACGTGTAGGCTAGATACACGTCGTGTAGTCATGTTTTGTAAGACTTGAGTGATTTCCTTCTCATTTTCCCTTCTTAAACTTCTAGTTTTTAGTCCTTGATAATCTTTATCTAATGTGTGCACTTGACCTTATAGAGTCATGCCACCGAGGCGTCCTCCAGTTGTGCGCCAGTTGCCAGGTGGTGATCAGACACTGAACATGGTTGATCAGGGACTACCTGTAGATCCTTCCATTATTACAGTCTTGGCACCAACCATTATACCTGACATAGGTGTTGATTCATAGTTCAAAGAGGTATTCATGAGGATGATGAAGACCTTTCAGGGAGCACCACCTCCAGCCCCATCGATGGCATAATTGACACGAGTCTTTCAGAAACAGCATCCTCCCACTTTCTCAGGGTATGGAGAACCCCAGGCTGCAGAGTCATGGCTAGAAGCCACGCTGACATTTTTCAAGCATCTGGATATTCCCCCAGAGAAGAGGGTGAAACTCGCTACCTACATGCTTCGAGACTCCGCCAAGAGGTGGTGGGATGTAATCTCACAGGCGGGACGCCAGCAGAATATGGCTTGGGATGAGTTTCAGCGCATCTTCTATGATTAATTCTATCTGGAGACCCTGAGGTCCGATTGAGCCCATGAGTTCATGAGTCTAGAGCATGGTACTCTTACTATTATGGATTATTCCTCTCACTTAATAGAGCTTCAGCGTTTCATGCCTATTCCAGGAGGTGATGAGTTGTTCCTTGTAGGGAAGTTTGAGGATGTTCTAAGGCACGAAATTTGATCTCAGGTGAACATATTTAGGTTGACTTCGATATCCTCTATCATCAACCAGGCGCTGATCACATAGCGTAATCTGAGGGATTTTGGAGATGTGGGCCAGGGCGGTTCGGTGTCCAGATTTAGTATTCCTTCTACTGATAGCAGGAAGCGCCGCAGGGAGACTGCACGAGGAGATCAAAATAGGTGGGATTCATCTTCTGGTAGCCAGGTGGTGTGCTACCAGTGCGGGAAGAGCGGGAATACGAGGAAACATTTACCAAGAGACCTAGTGGAGTGTCATTCTTGCAGTAACATGGGTCATCTTTAGTGCTTATGTCAGATCTTTTCACCAGCAGCCAGTCACAGGGGTTCTTCTATGACTTTGCGTTCAGGAGCATTGCCCCCAGTTTCTCACCAGTCTGGGAACTAGAGTTCTTCCGGCCGTTCAGGCCAAGGTGGAGGTCATGGTCAGGGTATCCAGTCTCCTAGTTGTCAGTGACAATAGGGTGGATTGGCTCAGAGTGGTCAGGCAGGGTCATAGGGCTGTGGTACAGGTCAGAATTTTGCAGTGGAGTAGACCCAGTAGGAGCAGGATCCCGGTCCCTCAACAGTTCGAGGTACGATCTTAGTAGCCTTAGTTTTAGCTTCTTCTCTTTTTGATATAGGGGCTTCCCATAGATTTATATTTTTTTCTGTTGTGGATATCCTTGGTCTCTGCATCTTTTCCTCTGGTGATATCTTGACACTATAAACTCCGTTGGGGACTAGAACAACTAGTGTACGTCAGTTCAGGGAGTTCCATCTATAGGTTGGTGGGTGTCACTTCTTATGGGACCTCTATGTCCTAAAGATTACATGCTAGGATTTCATTCTCAGTATGGACTGGTTAGTTCAATTATAAGAAATCGTCGATTGTTATCGTCGTAGGGTGAGTTTTATGTCACCATAAGGTGAATCATTTCTTCATAAGGATGAATGGGATGTCCAGGCGAGCAAAGCGGGACCCGAGCATCATGGGTTGGGAGGAGTTACAAACCAGATTTCTTGTCTGTATCTGGATGATAAGGGGACTTTGTAGAAGGACTTTCCTCCAGTGGTGGATCATTTTAGATATGTCTTTCCAGAGGACTTTTCAAATTTTCCTCTGGAGCATGATGGGGACTTTTCTATTGATCTCATTCCAGGAGCGACACCAGTGTCCATTCCTCCTTATAGGATAGCTACACCAGAGTTTTAGGGGCTCAAGAAGAAGTTGGAAGAGTTGCAGACAAAGGGTTTTGTTCGAACCATTACTTCTCCTTGGGGTTCGGTTGTCCTTTTTGTGAAGAAGGAAGATGGTACCCTTAGGATTTGTGTTGATTATCGGAAGCTAAACCAGTTGATGGTCAAGAACCTATGTCCTTTACCAAGGATTGATGATCTCTTTGATCATATTTGAGAAGCCCGGTTGTTCTCAAAGATTGAATTGAGGTTCGGTTATCATCAGTGGCGCATTAGACCATCTGATATACCTCTCACAGCCTTCCAGAGTAGGTATGGTCTATAGGAGTATATGGTTATACCGTTCGGTCTTATGAACGCACTGGCATTTTTCATGTCAGTGATGAACCGAGTGTTCCATCCATACTTTGATTCCTTCTTGGTTGTCTTCATGAACGATATCTTGGTGTACTCCCACACTCGACACAACCATGCCACACACCTTGAGATCATTTTTGAGTATACTAAGAGAGCATCAATTATGTACTAATCTCTCAAAATTCCACTTCTGGATGGATCAGATCCACTTTTTGGGTCATGTCATCTTAGAGACAGGAGTATCAATAGACCTAGAGAAAGTGAGAGTAGTAGTTTCCTGGGAGCAGCCGAAGAACTTCTTTGAGGTATAGAATTTTATAGGGCTGCATGGATACTACAGACGCTTCATACTGGACTTTTCATGCTTAGCAGCACCACTGATGAGTCTGACTAAGAAGGGTACAAAATTATTGTGGTCAAATTCTTGTGAGTCAGCCTTTCAGGAGCTAAAAGGGAGGTTGACTTCAGTACCGATACTAGTCTTTCCAGAGCCAACCAAGAGCTATACTATGTACTATGATGCTTCGGGTATCGGTCTAGGAGTTGTGCTTATGAAAGGAGAAGGAGTTGTTGCATACAGGTCTCGGAAGTTACAGCCACATGAGAGGAACTACTTGACGCACAATATCGAGTTGGAGGCAGTTGTTCATGCTTTACATTGTTGGAGATATTATATTCTGGGAGATCATTTTTTGGTTTTCACCAACCACAAGATCCTAAATTATATCTTCACTCAGCGTGATCTGAATTTAAAATAGCGAAGGTGGGTGGAGTACCTTCAGTCTTTTGACTTCGAGCTTGCCTACACGCCTGGGAAAGGCAACGCAGTGGCTGATGCGTTGAGTAGGAGGACTCGGATACAGGCAGTTCAAGAGGCTAGAAGTGAGTGTCATCTTATGGATCTATTCTCTAATATACATTTAGAGGTGCACGATAGTCAAGGGCAGACGTTTCTTTCTTTTGTAGTTGTTACCTATACTCTTCTTAATCGAGTATGAATAAGGCAGCTATCAGATTCAGAAGGCCTAGTCCTATGGGAGAGTGTGTCAGGAGAGGACCCTATTCCTAGATGGACAGTAATAGGGAATGAGATCTTTCATTTCCAAGGGTTTGTGTGGGTTCCAGAAGACATACGCGAGGAGCTGATGCGGGACTTTCATTCCTTAGTTTAGGCAGTTCATCTTGGTGTCACCAAGATGTATCGTGATCTACACTGCCAGTATTGGTGGCCAGGTATGAATAGAGATTTTTCTGGTTTTGTTATGAGATGTTCCACATGTTAGTAGGTGAAGGCAAAGCATCAGAGACTAGCAGGGCTTTTTCAGCAGTTACCCATTCCCAAGTGGAAGTGGAATGATGTCGCGATGGATTTCGTGACCAGTTTTCCAAGGTCACCTCAAGGGAATGATACAGTTTAGGTTGTAATTGATAGTCTTATGAAGGTTTATCAATTATTTCTAATCAAGGATACCTTTAGTGTTGATGAGTTGGGATGGTTGTACATCTGTGAGATTGTACATCTGCATGGAGTTTCACACTCCATTGTTTCAGACAGGGATGCCCGTTTTACTTCTCGGGTATAGCAGGGGCTTCAGAAGGCCTTGGGTACACAGGTACTTTTGAGTACAACATATCACCCCCAGATAGATGGTCAGTCTGAGTGTATGATTCAGGTGCTTGAGGACATGCTCCGAGCATGCATCCTAGATTTTGGAGGTTCTTGGGAGAAGCACATACCTATTTTGGAGTTTTCCTACAATAATAGTTTTCAAGAAACTATTCAGATGGAACTTTATGAGGCTTTGTACGGTAGGTCATGTCGATAACCCTTGTGTTGGCTGGAGGCAGGAGAGGCAGCTATGTTGGGACCTCGTCTTGTTTAGTAGACCCTAGAGTAGATAGATTCGATTGGGAAGAGGATGGCTACTGCACAGTTTTGACAGATGTCTTATGCTGATCAGTGGAGACGACCTTTGGAGTTTGAGGTCTGGGATCATGTTTTTTATGTGTTACATCGATGTTGGGACATAGGAGGATTAGGAGGCAGGGTAAGCTTTCACCGAGGTACATTGGGCCTTTTGAGGTGTTGGAGAGAGTTGGGCCGGTTGCTTATCAGTTGTAGTTACCACAGAGGTACCGGTGTATGTACGATGTTTTTCACATTTCTCAACTCTGACGTTACTTTTTAGACCTATCTCATGTCTTTCAACCTGAGGAGGTTGAGCTCAAAGTGGATGCGTTGTTCGAGGAGCATCCTATCCAGATTGTTGATTGTAGTACAAAGGTTCTTTGTGGCCAGTTTGTTCCTCTGGTATGAGTTCTATGGAAGCACGAGCGGGTATAGGATGAGACTTGGGAGAGGGAGGCCGATGTATGAGCACAGTGGCCAGAGTTGTTTGGGGTATCTTCTTCTACACCATGCTAGGGAAATTCAAGGATGAATTTCTTTAAGGGGGGAAGTTTGTAAGAACCTGGACCTTCTTTTCAGGTATGTTTTCCTTTTCTAGTCGTTTTTTGAGAAATAGAAATTTTTCTGGAAATTTTTAAAGTACACATCATGTACTTTATGAGCACAGTGGCCAGAGTTGTTTGGGGTATCTTCTTCTACACCATGCTAGGGAAATTCAGGGATGAATTTCTTTAAGGGGGGAAGTTTGTAAGAACCCGGACCTTCTTTTCAGGTATGTTTTCCTTTTCTAGTCATTTTTTGAGAAATAGAAATTTTTCTGGAAATTTTTAAAGTACACATCATGTACTTTATGAGTACATGCCGTGTACTACATTTTCGCAGGAGGCCATGTGTTGGCCATGTAATGGCCACACACATGGCCATGTGGGGTGACTTGGAGGCCTCCTAAAGTGGAGTACGGAAATGGAAAGTACACGCCATGTACTTCAAAAGTACACGTCATGTACTTCAAAATTACACGTCGGGTATTTTATTTTTTTCCATTAAATGTACCAGGGTCACATCTAATCACTAGAAGCATCTCATTCTAGGTCTCATTCAGCTGAGAGCTCTCATACGGCCGAAATCTTCCTCCGAGCCCCCGAGCCTCCATCCGATCTCCGATTCAACCATCGTCAATTGCCTTGGGATCAACTCTGTAAGCTCTCTCTTCTACTTTAACCTTGTTTCATAATTCCACCTCTTTTTCATGTTATTATGGGTTGAAAGTCTTAGAAATTTTTGTAGATCTATCACGTTCTAGGTTGATCCAAGGGCCAACTCTGAAGTACATCGATCTCCCAATAATGAGGTAGGTGGTTTGTGGCTTTCCGTTGAAAGTCTTTGAGTATTCTGTACAATTTTGACACATACCCTTGAATGGGGTATTGTGTGTTTACCGTTTAACCCCTTTTGATTTTCTAACATGCTTGTATTATTATGTAGAGGTTAATTGGATATGAATAGGGTTTATTTCTATGCTTTAGATGTGTTTCCCATGCATATTCTGTTTACAACTGTTGGTCTGATTAGCCTGTTTGGCCACCTTTCATGTTTTCCATGCCTAGCGTTGTAGGGTGGAGTGTTTGTATTCTGACATTCTTGATATGTTGTAGACTGATTATCCAAGTAGCTCTGTAGGTTTACTTTTGTCTTATTGCTTTGCTATGCTCGTTTGCTTTACACAGGCCTATGAGAACCTGGTGTAGTAGACTATAAGGGGAATTGACTGAGTGAGATTCCTTAGAGAGTCTTTTAACACTTTAGACTACAGGGGGAATTGACCTAGTGAGATTCCTCAGAGAGACTTTGAACCACTTGAGGCTATAAGGGGAATTGACCGAGTGAGCTTCCTCAGAGAGTCTTTGAACCACTTGAGGCTATAAGGGGAATTGACCAAGTGAGCTTCCTCAAAGAGTCTTTAAACCACTTGGGGATAAAAGGGGAATTGACTGAGTGAGATTCCTCAGAGAGTCCTTGGCCTTGGGTCTATAAGGGTAATTGACCATGTGATCTTCCTCAGAGAGTCCTTCAATTACCTTAGACTATAAGGGGAATTGACCGTGTGAGCTTCCTCATAGAGTCTTTAATTACTTTTGACTATAAGGAAAATTGACTATGAGTGCTTCCTCAGAGAGTCCTTATATATTCTTATAACTAAACCAAAGGGGATGGGCTGTGTTCACTTCCTAGAGGTTTATCATGCTTGATTAGTTGCTTTTATATATGTGGAATTGTTTTCTGATGAGTACTTTCTTGTTTACTACTTCTTTACTTTTACCTGCCATATATTCACTGACTGTTAGGAACAAATCTTTGGGTGGTTTCCTACTGGGATTTAGTCTCACACCCTATTTGGTCCATGCTTTTGGGCCCAAACAGATTATATTGATACAGGTATAGACAAGGGCAATTTCCCTTCTACTTCAGGTACTTGACTTGTTGTGGAGCTGGAGAGCATGGGACCAAGCTTAGTCTTGAGATGCTGAGGAGCTATTTATCTGTTTCTTTTGTACTTTGGTTTAGTACTATTGTATTCCAGCATTGTTCTTTGTTTGGATGATTTTCTAGACATATGTACCATGCATCATATATGTATGTGCTTTAGTTGTTTTTTATTCCAGTATTCCACTATTACTATTTTTGGTATATTTACTACTTCCGCTATTGTGTATCTTTTTCCCTTATATTGTGTTACTCTACCAATGAGGGCATAGTTTCCCCATTATCACTCCCAAGGCCCCCACTGTTAGTTGGTAGCCTCTAGATTTTGGGGAAATATTCTTGAGGCCATGTGACCAACCGGGTACGGGGCGCCTCTGGGTGGCTTCCGGAACCGGGACGTTACAACAACACTTGAGAAAACTCAAAAAACACAAAGGTCTTTATAAAATAAACAAAGAAAATAAAAACATAGAGAAGGTGGAAGCCTCTTGTGGTCCTAAAAATCATGTGATGTGCCCCAGGAAATTCACAAGACACAACAAGAATCCATCGACATGTCCACCTCATCCCATGAAAGTTCACTAGCATGTCATCCTCATCACGTGAAGGGCCTTAAACATGCCCATGTGACCTCGCACTCCACCTTTGTCTCCATAAGGAAAAATAGATGGAATTTTCCATGAAATGCTCATGAATCTCCAAAAAACCCGCTATTACTCACATGACCCATCACCAAGTGGTAGATTTATTTTCTTTGAAAACACTCATATAACCCCATGAAATCCCCAACACTTGTAAAATAAACTAGGAAATAAATAGTGGAATGACAAGATCATATCACAGTCCTATAACTCACGCAACATGCCTTGAATTTTTGCATCCTGGTCTCACAAGACCCCTTGCCAAGCCAGTTTGATTTCTTGAAGGACCCTGGGAAAACCATCCTTGTCTAGAAATATTTTTCATATAAGTCACCTGAGATCATGAGAAGGCCTTTCAAAAGGTTCCCTAATCTCGAGAAGGAATTTGGATAGGTTGGTATGATAATATGAAATTCTATTAGCATGTTCACATCGGAAAATGAAACCCAATTATTTGGTGATAATCTAATAAATGGGGAATTTATGGGATGTTATTGTGGTCGCTGAAAATTATGTGACGAACCCAAAAGGACTTAAGGAGAGAAATCATGAAATGAAGGATTCATAATCCCTCCATCGAGACTAGACTAGATTCACATGATATATTCCATGAAAATAGGTGAATAACTGGGGTGGTGAGGCCTATAAATCCCCCACCCTATCATGAAAAATTCAAGCCTAATCTTGATGTAAATAGACTTTTCCTTAGAAACTTGCACCATCACACCCAAGAAACAAGGCAGATTTATCTGAGTGGTTGATCTCTTAACAAGAAAATATTATTGTTAGGTACAATCTAGAGACAACAAGGGTGATCACACGGCATGAATAAGAACTTTGCATGATCATTCATAAATAACATGAAGGAAATATGGTGGGGCACATGAAGAACATCCCACATATCTCATAGATTACATGAGACTTAAAATAAGCTAATAATGATAAAATACAAGGAATTTGTAATAAAATGATGGAAAAATACTAAAATATGATATATTTGTGCGAAGAACATATACGCTGATCCTCATGTGCTTTTCATGAGACACCCATGTCATGCGACTGCACCGGGACATGTTTCCAATATCTCATGATGCTTCTTTCATATACTATTTTTATCATGTTAAGTCCTTAGGACATGTCAAAGAAAGTCAAATAGTGACCCCCAAACATGCCATGATGGTATCGTGAAGCCCTAAGGTCTCCCCATCCAAACCTTGTGGTTTCCTTAAAACATGTTTCCTGACTCATATAAAATAACCAACACATGTTAGATGAGTCTCACAATAGAACCTAAGAGTGTTAAGTGGCACTCATGATGCCCTCTGAGCACGCTATCCAGATCGCATGATGAAATCCATACATGTCGGCCAAGATCATGTGTTACCCTCTTGGCATGTTGTATTAATTCTCATAATGGCCTATAAGTGTGTCAAACATCTTTTGTGATGACACCAGGGCATGTCCATCGGATCATGTGATTCCCTCTAAGCATGTCATCCAAGATCCTGAAATGGCTTCCAAGATCAGCCAGACAGGTCTCACGATGTCCTCTGGAAACATCATCCTTGATTATGCGATAACCCTCAAAAATTACATCCAGGATATGTAATGTCCATTGTAAAATTCATCTAGATCATTTGATTGTATTTGGACATGTTTGGAAAACATCCTCCGATATGTCAAGTAAAAAATCAAGTCATGTAGAGCAGAAAATGAACACATTACAGGAAGAAAAGTAGGGAAGGTCAAAAGGTCATCCTAGGACTTCATAACCTTGTCCATCCTTTGTGTGTAAACTCTGATTAGAATGGAAACGTTAATGTGTAAGCTCAGATATATGGCATAACATAATATGTCCCGCATATAAGGGATCCATAGTGTGAAAGCCCTAACCAACTAAACTATGATGATTCTGATTCCTACTACAACCAGGATATGTAGGATGCCTTTCTAAGGACCTATCTCTATATTAAGCATCCAATGTATAGTCTTATCACATAAGTGTCGCATCCACAATTAATTATACTTATCATTTTACATCCCTTTTTTCCCACATCAAGCATAGGTCACGTGGTATTAGGAAGTCTCAATTATCATATCATTCCAGTGACAAGTCTTTATTAGGATAGGGGAAACCTTAGTGTCTAAGCCTCAATCATAGGTATAATATGATATATCCTCAGAATAGGGTGACATCAACATGTAATCCCCACTCAATTTAACTATAAGGACTTTGATTCCTTCCATTACTAGGATATGTAGGAATCCTTCCTAAGTCACAATCCCAAACTAAAATGGGAATCAACTTCAGTGTAATCCCCATAATGTCTCTAATATTTGAACCATTGAAACCTAATAATTCCCATGGGATGATCACCTCTCCTCTTCCACCAATGGATTAAGAAACCATTGAAATATGAGGACTCTGATTCAAAAACCTTCCTAAGTCCAGATCCTGAACTCAAATGGTCATCAACCTTAGTGTAAGTCCCTCAATGTCTCCAACATTTCAACCATTAGGACCCAATATTTTCCATGGGATGATCATTCTACCTCATCCTTCAGTAGACTGATAATCCTACTAAACTATTATAACTCTGATTACTACTATAACCAATATATGTAGGACACCTTCTTAAGGCCTGAGATCTATATTAAAACATCCCAAGGGTAGTCCCTTCACATAAGACCTACATCCATATGTAGTGAGAATGATTACATGTTATCCTTTGTTTCTCACATCGAGCATGGATCACATGGGCATAGAGAGTTACTTTGGTCACCTCATTCACATCATGAATCTACACCATCTAGAGAAATCTCAACATGTAATCCCTATTGAGTGGAATGATATAAATATCTCCCATATAAGGGCATCTACCATGGGTACAGTCATAAGGGATGGATAAAACTATGATAACTATGATTCCTTCTATAACCAGGATACGTAGGATTTCACCTTTATACTCAAGCTCAAATATATAGTGAATGAGTTCCCGCACATATATTATTTATACATGATATTAAACTACATGGGTTTAACAAACTATGTGGTTTCTGATTCCTATAATAAATCTTATGTGTATGATTCCTCATAATGGGTCAATCCCCTCCTCAAAATATTAACCACCTCCCGGCATGACATAAAATTATTAAGTGCTTGGCTTTGAAGTGTCGGAGTATAAGCAATTATTCATTAATGGGAAATGGATGAATATCCTTGGATACATAAAGGAATATTCAATAATGATATCCCCTTATTCTTATGTACATAAAATGAGTTAATCTATGGCCATTTTGTTAGGGTAACTTATCATGTATCTAGATTAGGAAGATATTATCGAACATATCTTAAATCTATAAGGGATTCCTAGAGTAGGAAACAATTCCACCAAAAAGGGTATGATGAGCCCAACCTCCGTCCTCTTAACCAATCTGAGTTCCTAAGTTTCATTGGGTCAGAAACCCCAATTGACCACCAGCCTTTGGAAAGTAGTTTTGTACCCAATTAAATATTTGGGAACCATTGGGAGTTTCCATTAAGAACAAAAATGGTAACCTGATATAAATGGTTATGTTGCACATTTTATATCCCCCTCACTCAAAATCAAGCATTAGCCCAAACCAAATACACCTGGAGGTTGTCTCTTTCCCTTTGAAACAAAAATGGTGAACCCGATGTGAATATATCAAATAAAAAATGATTAGGTTATTATTCATCATTCATTTTTGTTTTCATGCTATATAAAAACAAACATGTTGAAACTAATATGAATCTCTTAAATAACATAATGATTAGGTTATTATCCAGCGATCCATTTTTTCCCACTATATTAAAACATAAATGGTGAAACCAAATTGAATCTCTCAAATAAAAAAATGATTGCATTGGTATCCATCAGTCTGTTTTGTTGTCAAAATGTATGGAAAAAAAATGGTGAACATGACATGAATCTCTCAAATAAAAAATTTATTGGGTTATTATATTTCATTCCATTTTTTTTGCACACTATATGAAAATAAAAATGGTAAACCCAACGTAAAACTCTAAAATAAATGAATGATTAATTAATCATGTGTTGGTCCATTTTTTTGTTATATCCTACACAAACAAAGAAGAGAATCCTGACATAAATCTTACAGATAATCTTTTATAGTCATGGTTCACATGAAATAAGTCTATACTCAGTTTGAAAAGTCCATGTGAGTAGAATAGTTGGATCGGTAATAAAAGGAAAATTGTGTTAACCTTGCATATCTCATTGAGCACACATCACACCTATGATATTTCACTAATCAGTGACCTTGTTCCTTGTTGTATTCATGACTTCATATACTGATATCATTAATAGAAACCCAATCCAAGATAATATAATCATACATCGATCATTCCGATAAGTTAGATGTGGCTACAACCCTCGTTTGTCACAAAATGATCTCACCTGTCTAACAATTGCAACATTCAGTGTCAAACAAAATGGTTCATGAGTACCATCGATTTCATACAATCCCAACCCTCAAATCTATCCATGTGGGTATTCGAGTACTAAATGTGACAAGTATGCATCACCTAGGGAAAGATACAGCTAAGCTAGTGGCCCTCATTTTCATAGCCAACCAATTTAGAATATTATCCTTTGATTGAAACAATCAAAACCTTCAATATATAAAGAAGGTGGAGGAGGGAGTCAAATATAAATCCCTTCTAGTTCAGGTACCACTGAGGAGGGATCCTTTCAATTTCTGTCACCAGCACCATCCTACTAATACCCATCATTTTCTTACTGAGGGTACCACCTAACACACTGCCACCTCTGATACACATGCATGAGCAACAAGGAAGACAAATTAGTCAAGGAAGTAACTAGATATATAGGATCTATATCATATCCCCACTCTCACTAATGATGTATAAAGACGTATTCTTGTAGTAACTAGTGAGCAGGATCATATCCATGATCACTTAGAACAAGTCTATGAGAATATCTCTACAGTGGGCAAGGGGGTTCATATCCCTACCTCTATACATCAAACTCATCCAAATATTCTGATGGAATAAGTAGGACATAAGTGGGCTCATATACTCACTTCAATCAAAGATATCTAGCAGTACATAGTGGAGATGGGGAATGTGTAGGCTTATATCCATCTACACACATTTTTAAAATTCCAATACATCTTAGAAATATCTAAAGAACTTCACTGACATATTACAACACTGGTACATATATAGGGATGGGCGCATATTTTTGTCCCTGTAGCTAGGGTAACTCAACATTGTAATAATTATGAACAAGTAATTTCTCTAGAGAAATCATGAATTTTTTCTTCCATTTAGGAGGATTATCAGTATATTCCGGTAAAGGATAAGGCATCATATTGGGATCACATTCTCATTCTAACTGGTTCACACCAACTGAGAGTGGAACATGCCTCGAGAAAAGGGAACATGCCTATCAAAAAAAATTATGGAGGAATATTTCAAAAGCCCAAGATAGAGATTATATCCTTATTCTATCTAGGGCTTACTAAGTGAGAGGGGAACAAGCCTCGGGATAGGATTATATTCCTATCAAAGAAGACCAGTGACTCTAGAGGTCCAGGATCGGGCTCATGTCCCTATTCTAGTTGGGTCTCACCAAGTGAGAATGAAACATGCCTCCGGATAGGCACATATTCCTATTAGTGAATCTTCTTAGCATATTTCAGCAGGTCACAGAATCCATTCACATATTCCTACTTCTTCCAATGAACAATTACACCAGTATCATTCTGAGGAAATATAGATGGATTATCATATCCCTTCTCCCATTCTAGAGGTCCATCAACATATTCTGATGGGGAAGGCATATTATTATTAGGCACATATTCCTATTCTAATAGGGGATCACTAAGTGAGAGCAGAACATTCCTTGGGGAAGGCTCGTATTATTGGAAAGAAATACTCTTGGAATATTCTAAAGGCTCAGGATCATGATCATATTCTCTTCCTAGATGAGGATAACTATATGTGAATAGAACATTCCTTGGGATAGTCTCATATTCTTGTCAATAATAATGAATCTAATTGTAATATTCTAGCATCTACTCACCAACAGACTCATACTTCTGCAGCACCAGATGATTATCAATAAGTTATGACAACCATTATACAACAAGCTAGTATCCTAGAATAATTCCAAATGGTAGGTCAGAATATTTTGGCCATGAAACAGAACAAGACCCATATTCCTAATCTTCTCAATGCCAGTGTCCTTGAGGTATTTCGAGACACATTCTCAACACTATAAGGGTCATTCAACTCTTTAAGCAAATAAGAATATTATCATTACAATTATTCTCATCCTTATGGTAGTGTGGAGATAGATCACAAGGACCCTTCTCCTGACATCCACCGTGGTCAACCTCCCTATGGTGATATCTCCCGCAGACAAGGAAATCCTTTCCTTTCCTAGAAACCTTCATATAGATAGGTGTTCATAACTTAGTTGATTTTTATAGATATGTACTCAAAAAATTGGGGTTAACCACATATAGTTCCTCATCAATGTTCAGCAGTACTCTACTCAGGTCAAAAGGAAACCCCAAGAAGTACCTTTTATGGTCTGACTGGTTGGAGGTGTGTAAGTCTGATGTAGAGGAGAACAACATTGATATGTGGATATAGTTATCTAGAAACAACCTCACCACCATGTTCTTTCCCTTCTCCACTTTGGACTATGAGGTCCCAGATGGGAAATAAAAGGAGTGCAAGCCTTATCTATTCCAAAATATTTGGGCTACTCATTAGTGACTGAAGGCATTATATCTTCCCTATACATGATATAAGTATCACCTTCATCTCATCAATACACTCTATTTTCAGCTCGATATGGCTGACTTTTCTATAGCCAAGAACTTAGAAATGGAGGATCATGGAAAATTCCTTTGTATTTTTTGTCTCTTCACTATGATAAATCTCCACCGACTGATTTCTAGACCATCGTCAAACATCCATATTCAGGGATGGTAGAAATATAGAGAGTTGAACTTCATTATGTCCCCATAACAATATAACACTTCAGATATTATGTCATGTAATGTCATATCCTCTAGAAAAATCATAGGGTTTGGTAACGTGCAAGCCACTTGGTCACTGCAAAAAAACTCCCCTACTTCAATGATTCCCAGACATTATGAACAGTGGGATATGATAGTTGTCATACCTTTAAACTAGAACCCTCAAAGCAATAAAAATGAATTTCATACATGGAATATAAATTTATGATCAACTGGAGAACATCCCATAAAAATGATTCCCATAATGGGTTTTCATAGCACCCATCTCCTACATAAGCACAGATATGCCGCATCGAACGGGCTGTAGTAGTAGCTACCATAGTAGTCGTCCAGGAGAAAACTCAACCTGTCGAGTTGGGAGAATATCTACCACTACCACCACATATCAGATCATCAATTACTTAGAGGATTAAATACATATCATCAGTAGATGAAAACAATCTCCATAGCACTAGGATAGGGCATTTATATCTCAATAACCATCACTAGGTTGTTCATCCCTAGATAGGGTCCTGGGAAAATCAATGGTGATTCTAGATCAATACCAACACACTTGGTTGGGGGAATTTATATCTCAATGTCTATCCTATGATTCATAAAATTCCTTAATGGAATCATCAGATCCTCAAAATCAAGATCAATCAATGTTAATTGCAGCCTAAAAATCACCCTCAACCCATGGGGATGGGGGAATTTTTATCTTCATAATCACCACAGCAAGAATCAGTCTTCTCTGGGTTCGGAGGTAAATATCAATTATTGGCATCCAATTCATTCCCCCATCCTTATGAAAAATCTCTGTTATTCATGGGCCATTCAGAAAACATGATCAAAAACTCTCTAAAATTCATTGTTCATAGACTAATAATTGAGGAGTGTGCGATAAATGAAATCAGACCCTATCGGAGTCGTAATCCAAAATAGATCAATATGGAAAAGGGTTCAAAGAATGACCCCAATAAAGGTTGTACAGGTTCATCTAATTATGTTAAAAGTAACTGGAAAACCACCATTTCCTAATAAATTCTATAAATACCATTACTATTAATATGATAGATATTGTGGATCAAAAGGTAAATGTAATGGGCTGCAACACGGAAAATATACACTAAGATGAGGGTTGTCTGGATGTACCAACTAAGATTTCACACACCTAAAACCATAAAAGGATATAAAATCTAGCACCATTGAATATCATGTTTCCACCATTCTAGTGTAACACTGCCAAATAAAAAGGGAAATTTTTGGCTATATCACAATTACCATCTTGAATAATTGAGGATCCTTTCACGAAGGAAAAAATTTCAAAATATGAGAGTGAGATAAAAACTTTTAGACAACTCAATGAGGAGATACTTAGGGGTAATGTTCCTTCCGGTCATCATCATTAGGAAGAGGTGAAAATCCCCCCTCCAATAAGAGTCAATCTTCCAACAAGAATGAAATCTGAGTGTCAGACTGGTTCCAGATCCAAGTAGTCGGTCTACATAAATGAGGAAGCTGAAATTAATCTTGACTCCCCTCTATTGTAGTGACAACCTCTCCCTCACTAGGGAGACCATTCAGTCTTATGAAAAATTGAGAATCAGTAAGAGATGAAGGTGGGGCCACCTCATTGACCCCCACCCTCTCTCTTTAGATGGGAGGAAGCTCATATAGAAGTTAACCTAGAGTTTCATAACATCATAGAGTCCCTGGATACTCAAATGGAAGATATGGAAGGGAAACACACACCTATGCATCCTAAGAGGAATCAATATCCTGAGTGGGTAGATGACACTTATGCCCCAACCCATTTTAGAAATACTACCTTCTCTGCCTTTGAAAATTAAAGAAACCCCGAAAAACATCTCACACACTTCGTATCCCAATGTGGTATGATTATGGGACCTTTATATTAATAAGAGAAAACAAATATGATGTGTTTGTATAAAATCTAATAGGGATGGTATTTTTTGGTTTAGTAGTCTGTTAGTATGATTCATTGAAGGATATGAAGACCTTTTTCTCCAACTCCTTTATCAGTTCAGCTCCACGTTGAGGAAAAAATAATCTTAGACATAAAGAACAAAAAAAGGTGAAAATGATAGGGTGTCTACCTTTATAGCCATATGGAAATTTTTAAACTATTCACCTAGCATCCCTCTCTCATAGGAGTAAATGTTTGAACTCTGTGCTTAAAATATCCAGGATGATTTGCAAACACCTATGATCCTAATAAAGTATCTAGGTGGGGGTTTCATGAGTTTGTAGAGATGGTACAACATCTCTAGGACTCCATTCATAGAAACTAATCCTAATCTCAACTCATGCCCTCAGCATAGGAGAAAAGTATAGGTAAAGCATAAGCTGCCACTGTTACTCTCAAGCTAGAAATAGTGCCCATCCAAGAACCTAGGAAAGTCACAATCCTCCCAGAACCTCCTATCAAGTGAAAACATGCAAAAAATTGTGCTCATCAAGAAGAAAAAATGAATCAGGGTCACCACATATTTAAGGAATTGGTGAATAAATAATACTATTTCTGAAATTAATAATTATCTAATTATTTCCTTGCATTCATGGACAATAACCTTCTCAAGATTCCACATCCCAGGAATCCCAATGAGGTCAACCTTAAAAACTTTCTTCACTACTACCATTTCCATAGAAGGCTGGGTCAAAATATCCAAGACCACTTCATCTTTAATATGTTCATTGAGGCATGGTTGATTCTAGAAAAGTAGTGTTAGATAACACCTCATAGTATGTGGCATGCATAGTTGTTTCCCAGTCAGAAGAAGAAGGTGGTTGTAAAAAGTTCTAGCTAAGTGTGAGTGGATTTTTGAAAACTGGAGGACTTGAAAAATAGTTGTACAAGCTCATGACACCTAGAGAGAATGGTTGTGAAAACCCACAACATCTATTCCACCCAGAGAGGTAACATCAGACATTTCTCCCAAAGTTGGATGTGGCCATTATATTCATGAAGAAACAAAAGAGGAGGAGTCATATTCTTCTCCAACACAATCTATAAATCTTGCAGATTTCTTCCATGTAAAATTTGAATCTTGGGTAACTCCCCAAGAAACTGAACCCTCATCAAATGAAGAGATACTATTTGTTTCTTTCAAGATGATAAACTTGTAATACCACTTCTTCGATGATGAATATTCCTACAAATAGAAGTTTCCCACACATAATTGGGGAGCAGGAGGCCTCATGCATAGGAACTGAGGATACAGGGGATAGAAAAAGTGTGGTTTGACCCAATATTTCATTCATGTCCCTATAGATAATATATATGTAGGTTAGACCCAAGGGAAATAACTCCAGAAATCCCATAAAAAGCATAGAGGCATCCCAGAACCCTCTAGTGGTTATCCACACCCAGTTGTCCTATATGACCGCATATCGTGGGTGTGACTTTTTGGTCAAACCATGAAATGGGAAAATCCAACACATCTTGCACCACTAGTAGAAGATAATCCCTTGATCTTAGAAAAATAGCTAGCATCGTCTACCTAAAATTACTCATCTATAAAGCTACATGTCAAGGAGCATCCCCGCATTGGTAAGTGCTGACCTCTGGCACAAAAGTATGACATTCTAAAATAGCTAGCAGTTCTTCCAGCTAAGCCTCAAATCCTAGATGTGCTTCTTATTTTGTAATAACTCAGGGATTCACTTGTTAAATCCCACTGATCCTATGAAATTTTGAGATAGAAGTCGCTGCTACTGAGGTATATTGAGTGGATACCATTCCATCAGAATGTCATGTCATCATCTCATTCACTGACCATAATCAAGAAGAGGTTATCCAATGGTACATCAAGGCCCAATATTTTTTTAGCAGACTCAATAATGTCAACATATGAATGGATTTGATATATAATGGTTCCACAATCAACCTCATCCTAGTTTGAACCCTCCTACATTTTGGATATATTAAAGGGGAACTATCTCCAAAAAATCTTACCATTCAAGGGTATGATAAGCATGAGTAAAGACCGATCAAGAAGATAATTCTTAAATATCTTTTTGGGGATCTCACCTCTAATTCTTAGTTTTTGTTTATCCAATAAGACACCACATACAATGTTCTACTCAAAATGATCTGGCTCCACTAACACATGGAGTTTCCTTCAATATCCCATCAGTGTCTTAAATACCCCATCAATTGAAAGGTCAATATACTATATGGTTATAGTTCCCCCTTATATACTTTCATAGCCACAAATTCTGAAGTGGGTTTATATAAAATGTAATTCAAACAACCAATGGTGGATGATGATATGCAGGTCGCAGACCCCAATGGATTGGGGACCACCCCTGAAAATCCTTGGAATATGATCGAAAATGACTATGTGCTCCCCATAAATTGAGTAGAGGTGATAGAAATGACCCCATATTTTAAAGATCCCTTTTCCCCAGGTATAGTGTAAAAAAATAAGCTTTGTCATCTCTCTGTAATTACTTAGATAGTAGGGGATGATAATGTATCTTCTCATGGCCTCTCCCGCCCTTATAGTGATAGAGAAGCCCCCAGATCACTAACTTATTCTAAAAATATCTCTATAGACTTGGAGGTGGGAGAAGATGAGGATGACCTCATGAACTCCCCTCCCAAATTTGAGGAAGGCATATCCACCACCATTGAAGAGATCAGTATGGTGAATATGGGAACATAATAAGACCCATGGCTTACACTGAATAGTTACTTCATTCCCCTCTAAGGTAAAGATATGTATATTTCATTTATGAAGCAGCACATATATGTGTTAACTTGGAACTATATAGAAATGACCAGACTAAATATAGATGTTTCTACACAACATCTTGGATTACCTGATGAGCATTGAGGCTTCAAGCAGGAGTTCATGAAGATGCACCCCTCTCATTCCACCACTTTAGAGGTGAAAGATGTCAAACTGATCAAAGCCAACTTTTTTTGAGAATTTAAATACCCACGATGGATCTCCAAAATCATCCCTAAAAAGAAAAGGAATGGGAAGATTAGGGACTGTGTCTATTTTAGAGACCTTAATTAGCACTACCCAAAGGATTATTTCCCATTTACGATCCCATGACTTTTGATTCATGAAATTTCAGGCTTCTAAGCCCTTTTATTCATGGATGGGTATTCAGGGTACAATTAGATAAAGATGGCCCTAGAAGATGAAGAATCCAATACCTTCAGATCACCTTTGAGGATATTTTTCTATCAGTTAGTGACCTTTTAATTAAAGAATACTGGATCCACTTATCAATGCACCATGCATCATATCTTTCTTTTTTTTTTGGAAGAATAGACGAATGTTATGTCGATGACCTGGTGGTCAAATACCAATAGTGATGTGATCAGTTCATGGATCACCAAAAAGTCTTCAAAAATCTATGAGAACATAGTATAAAGATTAATCTAGTAAAATATGCATTTGGGGAAACATCAGGGAAGTTACTCGTCTTTGTGGAATGCCATTTTCACATCGATCATGACCCAAAAAAGACTAGTGGTATTTTATCAATGTCACCCCCTAAAAAATTAATTAATTGAGGAGAATCCAAGGGCACCTGGCCTATCACTAGTAAAGAAAACGTTTTTTATGTCGGTTATTTTTCATTTTTTATATCGGTTTCTAGCCGACGTTAATACGTGCGGCGTTATAAATAAGGTTTTTGACGTCGGTTATTTAAAAACCGACGTCAAAAACATAAAATCACAATGTTTATCACGTCGGTTATTTTAGAACCGACGTGATAAAGAAAATGGGAAGGGTTTATCACGTCGGTTATTTAACAACCGACATGATAAAAGGCCTGGAAAATGGTTTATCACGTCAGTTATTAAACAACCGACATGATAAACAGGGGTGAGGGGGGTTTATCACATTGGTTCTATAAGAACCGACGTGATAAACCGGGGTGAGCGTGGTTTATCACGTCGGTTCATATAAAACCGACGTGAAAATCCGGGGGAGGGGGGTTTATCACGTCGGTTATTATATAACTGCCGTGACAAACCGTCGGGAGGCGGTTTATCACGTCGGTTATTCAATAACTGACGTGATAAACCATTTTCCAGGCGGTTTATCACGTCGGTTATTCAATAACCGACGTGATAAACCATTGTCCAGGCCATTTATCACGTCGGTTATTCAATAACCGACGTGATAAACCATTCTCCAGGCCCTTTATCACGTCGGTTATTAAATAACCGATGTGATAAACCATTCTCCAGGCCTTTTATCACGTCAGTTATTAAATAACTGACGTGATAAACCATTCTGAAGGCCTTTTATCACGTCGGTTATTAAATAACCGACGTGATAAACTATTTTCCAGGCATTTTATCACGTCGGTTATTTAATAACCGACGTGATAAACCCAATTTTTTTTAAACAGAATGCAGTCATCTTCTCTCCACCAGAATCAACCAGAAAACAAATCAAGAAATCGTACCACAAAAACAGAAGTACATCAAAATTAAGCATGTACATAGATAACATATAAAACTTACCCCCTAGACAGCCCTCACCCTCATTTATACCCCTTGGACAGCCCTCCCCCACCCCGTTGGAGCCCTCACCCTCATGTATAACCCCTGGATAGCCCTCCCCCGCCCCATTGGAGCTCCCACCCTCATGTATACCCCTTGGACAACCCTCCCCCACCCCATTGGATCCCCCACCACACTTCTGGACTGCCCCTCGACCCCCGGACACCCCCAAACACCCCTCGACAACCCCCCACCCACCTGAACAGCACCCCCTCACCCCACTTGACAGCCCCCACCACACCCCTGGATAGCCCCAAACACCCCTGGACAACCCCCCCACCCCTGGACAGCACTCCCACACCCCTGGACCGGCTTCCCACACCCCTGGACATCCCTGCCACCCCCCAGGACTGTCCCCCCACCCCACCGGACAACCCTCCCAGACCTCTGGACACCCCCCAACCCCACTGAACACACCCCCACACCCTTGGAACCCCTCCCCCACAAACCCAAATCCATACCAGAAAAACCATCAAAAGTAGACCAAAACAAGAAGTATAGCAAAATTAAACATTCACTTATATAACATTCAAAACTTACACTTTCAACTTCAAAAAAAACTAAATCCAACCTAAATAACTACCAAATACACAATTAAAATGACAATATTCAAAATTACATTTTACATTACAAACAACTAAAATTCAATCAAACCTGTAAAATAATTTGACCACTCCACTTGTACGTGTTTGATGTCTTCGGCAGTATAGGGTTGAGGGTCATCAAAAAGATACAAATGAAAAAGAATATAGTTAACGTGTATAATGAATAAATCAAATTGAAATATTATGGCAAAGTTTAAGAGGAAATCGTACCAGGTCAAAATTCACAACTGTCCTAGTTGTTATTATTTCATACATAAATCTTAACATATAATATCCGCATTCGATGAGGCCTTGTTGTTCATGAAAATTTTGTTTTGAATGAGTGTAAATTCAATATATTATTTTTATGTAATAAATTAAAACGTACAAATTATAAATGGAAATTTACCTTCGTATTTACATATTTGATCTTTGCATTTCTTTTCTTTGTGTTTTTTCGAAAGTAGACCCATGAACTGTTAGAAAATAATACGAATGGGGTAAATTTAAAATTCATTATAATATATAAAACTATTGAGAAATTGAAACATACTTTTCCAATATATTCTTAAAACTTTCTCGCACATCACCATGAACAGAGCATATCCAATAAAGAGCTTTCTCCCCTGGGCAAAAAATCCCTAACATCCAATGATCACTGATAAAAGGAAATTTAATGTTAGTGGTTTTTTATGTTAAAATATAATTTACTCTTTGAGAGAAATGTGTTTCATACCTCTCACAAAAAGGCATCATCCAACATTGTCTGATTATATTCTTTTCAAATCTTTCAACAATATAAACCATTCTTTGTTCCTCAGTCAATGCACATGCTTCAGGGGAAATCAATTGCGGTTCCATGAATCCATATACTTCTGTCAGCTCATTCCTCTCACAAATTTTATAAAGATACCTAATACAAAACATACATAAGTATACATTTTTAATAAATATAACGCAGGTAAAAGGTGTTAAGACTTACATGGAAAAAAATTTCACCACGTTGATGCCCAACTTATCTCCAGTAACAAGCTCCATGATATCAGTTTTTGTAATCCCCACACTTATTTCATGTCCACAAACATGATATTCCATTGGAAACTCATAAAAACCCAACAACAAATGTGAATATCTTAACAATCTGTCAAGACCACTGGAATCTGTATCTGATTTCATAGCATGTTGTCTTTGTTGTTGTCTATACAGTATTTATTTACCTTTGAAGTATTCCTGTGAAAAAAAAAATTGAAAAATATTGTAGTTTTCAAATGATAAAACAACTTTAATAAACAAATAAAATAAAATATATAACATTCATACCTCTATGGTAATGAGTCGAAGAAGTCTGGATGGCCAAACTAAAAAATGGATGATACTCTGTCCAACTGTCGCCACCTCATCTGTAGGTATTGGTACCCTAGCTGATCTATCTATAATATCATGTACAGTGACCCTCTGATTCTCTACCTCTAATTATTGATGATGAACTGTATCTCCTATACAATATACCAACCTGTATGCTACTATATGATGTTGAGAATCATCAATATACAACTCGCAATATGTAGGAAGTTGCGGTGGAGGCGTAGGATAAAAAATGGGGTCTACAGGCTGAGGTGGGGTAGTGGGAGCTATTGGCGGAGGTGGAGGATAAATAATGGGGTCTGCAGGGGGAGGTGTAGGAGTGGGAGCTGCAGTCTGAAATTGTCTTTGCATTTCTGCAAACATAGACTGCACCGACTCTCTAATCTTTTCCTCCATCGTTGCATTAATATTTTGAACTTTAGCCTCCAAGGATTCTATTTTTTTTATAAACCCCCTCAATGTTATAAGTTAAAGAACGTGGAAACACTTTTCTTACCGATACACCTACCGGATATCCTCTTACACGACCAGGATGTTCAGGCCTTCCCAATGCTGCAAATAAATTATCTTCCCTCCCAGTAGCTCTAAATGTCCCCTCTGAACTCTGCTCCTTAAGAGAGTCCTGTATTAAGTAATTGAAAATTTCTATAATGATTGAAACTTATATAAAGAAAAAATTTAACTTAAATAAATTAAATAGATATCTTACAATCCTCTCAACTACGATTCTCGATTCTTCCGAAAGATATTTACCTTTTTTCCCTTTCGAGCTCTCTTCCATTTTTCATGTCTAGATGGAGGGGATGGAGGGGCCACCTCTCCAGAGCTTGAAGACTCAGCTCTTAGTTATTGAAATTTTTCCGCCATCATTTGTTCTTCCAATAATGCATACCCTCCCCAAGATAAACTATGAGGGTATACATTTTTATATTGGATCTCCTAATGAGCTTTCCTTGTTTGCTGTAATTTAAGAATAATAAATCATTAACAAAACATTAATAAAATCATTTATATAAGAAAGTTTATAAAAGTTTACATTGCCCTTACCAGAAATGACTCTTTTTTTCTACTTTCAAAAAACTATCTCCATGTGTCTTCATCTATAAAAGGATATATACGACATGGATTGTCGTGACTCCTATGACCATAAATGAAATCAGATGAGAGGGTTGATTTGAAATCCCTCCATCTCCTGGCAGCCAACGATAAGAATTTCTTCCTGACTCCTCCAGTGTCAGGAATATCAAATGTCATCTGATAAAGAAGAGGTTAAACATATTATATATACTAGAAACATTAAAATAATGATCAAACAATGACAAAAGATCTTACCAAAATCGTCTCCCACAACTGAGAGATAATCACTTTATCCACACCTCTCCAATCATCATACAAAATGCTTACTTTGGTCTTAGCTTGAGTTGCAACAAAACTCTTAAAATCTTTGGCATTCGGACCTCTAGGAATATCATCATCATCAAACTCAATGACTATCCTCTGATCCTGTGTATGGGCAAGTGATAATTTTGGTAAACGTGTGCACCCACGTTTACCAACCTTTGAACTCTTTGTCGTAATAGGAGCATGTGAATGTTCATCCCCAGAGGTATGACCAGCAATATGCTCCTCTCCAGAATCATGTGGTTGATCATCTGAATGATCTGTCATTATCCTTCAAATCAAAAAAACAAACGTCAGTTCACAAATATACAAATTCAAATATTTTAATACTACTGTAATCAGAAAATAGAAAAGTGTACTAAGTTACATAATAGTAAACATTGGTAATATGGTAAGCATGTTAAACAATGGTAAAGATGACAAAGATGGTCAAGATGGTAAAAATGGTAAAAATGGTAAACCTGGTAAACATTGTAAACATGGTAAAGTAATTGTAAGTGAACAAAAATAAGCATTTTAAAATTCATGTAATGGTTATAAACAAGATAAAGTAAACTAAACAAACTTAAAACAAACAAAAACATATACTTATTTTATTTTAAAACATGTTTTAATAAATAAAAAACTTACAATATCTAACATTTATGGAAAAAATAAATGTAAACAAGAAATAAACATATGTTACCTGTAATTTTAGGAATGTACAAATGGATTGTTTTCCCAAATTCCTTCATCGTGATCGTTCCTTATGGAACAAAATATGTCTTCAACATGATCATCATTATGTTCTGTTAATATTTCCATGGAAGTAGGGATCTTACATAAATCAGCATATTCATCAAGTTCATCCTCACCAACATATTGTTTTTTCCCTTGTAAAACAACAGCCCACTGCATATCTGATTGATCTACTACATAGAAAATTCGTTTTGCATGTGTTTCCATTATAAAAGAATCAGTTGTGTCTTCCAATCTATTCAGATTAACAAGTGTCATTCCAAATTCATCGTGTCTGACACTGTTGTTACCGTTAAACCATTTATAGTTAAAAACAGGAACTTTAATTTTAAATTAATAAACCTCTCATATGTCTTCAATCACTCCATAATATGCACTTGATGCAGAAATTGGGTTTTTGTCCTTAGCACTCGAAAAATGCATTGCTTCTGCAAACACCAGTACACCACTATTCTGAACTGCACTTCTGTTGTCCTGAGATTTTGTATGAAATGTATAACCATTAATGTCATAACCGGATCATGTTATCACATTTAAACATGGACCACCCACTATCCATTTTAATGTCTCTGATACATCTGATCTACCAAGAAAAGTCTTTTTAATCCATGACAAAAAAGTTTTGTTGTGATCATTAAAAATCCACATTTCTTTCTTCTTTGGATGACATTGTTTCAACTCATTAATATGCAATGTGATATACGGTTGAGCATAAGCTATGTTATTCAAGATTTATGATTCTAACTTCTTCATCTGTTCAGCTGACAATGATTTGACTTTCAAGTCGCGAATCCCCTTTCCCTCATTATTAACTCATTCATGGCGAGATGGAGGCAAACCTATGTGTTGCGCCACAGCCAAGTAGCTTGTACAAAACTCTGCTACCTCCTCAGAAATATACTTTTCAATAATGGAGGCTTCATGTCGATATAGATTTTTAACATACCCCTTTAATATTTTCATATACATTTCAAAAGGATACATCCAACGAAGATATACAGGTCCACAAAGCTTTATTTCTCGAACCAGATGAATCATTAAATGCACCATTATATCAAAAAAAGTTGGAGGAAAATACATTTCCAATTGACAAAGTATAAAAATTTCATCCTTTTCAAAAATGTTCAAAGCATTCACATCAATCTCATTGTTACAAATTGAATTGAAAAAATAACACAACTTTATTATAGTCTTTCTCACACGAATGGGCAATATTCCACGCAATGAAACTGGTAGAATTTGTTGCATCATGGCGTGACAATCATGTGATTTCATACCTATCAACTTCAAGTCCTTCAATGAGACAAAAATTTTTACATTAGAAGAATAACCTTGAGGCACTTTGGTATCATGAAGACACTGACAGAAGCTAATTTTCTCCCTCTTCGATAATGTATGACAAGCCGGGGGAAGAAATGTTCGTCTTCCTTTAGGAGTGGGGGCTAACTCCAAACATATTCCCATTGATAGTAAGTCTAATATTGCATTCAACCCATCTTTAGTCTTTCCTTTAATATCTAACAATGTTCCAATCAAAGAATCACAGATATTCTTCTCCACGTGCATGACATCAATATTATGTTTAACTTCATGATACCTCCAATATGGTAGCTCAAAAAAAATTGACCGTTTCTTCCAAATATGTCTATCATTACCAGATTTTTGTGTCTTTCCCAATGTCACGTCAAGTTTTTTCACCCTCTCAAAATACAGATCAGGGGATAAAGGTTTTGGAGCAGTATCAAATTCTTGTGAGCCATTGAATGCCTTTTTTAGTCTTCTATAAGGGTGTTCCATAGGCAAAAACTTTCGATGACCCATGTACACTGTTTTCCTCCCATGATGCAATTGACAATATGACGTCTGTTGTTCGCAAATTGGACATGCTTTATGCCTTTTAACACTGTATCCAGACAAATTTCCATACGCTGGGAAGACATTTATAGTGAACAGAAGCACTGCATGCAGTTGAAAATATTCCATTTTATAAGAATCATACACCCTAATACCATCAGCCCATAACAGTTTCAAATCATCAATCAACGGTGACAAGTAAACATCAATATCATTACCGGGTTGCTTTAGACCAGAGATCATTGTACTCAACATGACATATTTGCGCTTCATACAAACTTCAGGAGAGAGGTTGTAAATTACCAATAAAACAGGTCATGAACTATGTGTGCTACTGAGTGTTCGGTATGGATTCATTCCATCTGTGCACAACCCTAGTCTGAGATTTCTAATTTCATTTCCAAATGTAGAATACTGCGCATCAATTTTCTTCCATTGTGGACAATCAGCTGGATGCCATATTTTTTCATCACATACCCGCTCTTCATCATGCCATATTAACCTTTTTGCATCATGTGAATTGGAAAATAATCGTTTGAAATGATTAATTATAGGAAGATACCAAAATACCTTTGAAGGGAGCTTTGTAATCTCTACATCAGCCTGTGATTTTTCTTTCACCTTATACCGTGATGTCCCACATTTAGGACACTCTGACAGAAATTCATATTCCTTCCTATATATAATGCAGTCATTCGAACAGGCATGAATTTTCTTGTATCCCAATCCCATCGGGCATAATATTTTCTTGGCTTTGTAATGTGAATCTGGAAGATCGTTATCTTTTGGAAGAATTTCTTTCATCAATTGTAGCAGCTCTGTAAAACTTCTGTCACTCCATCCATGCTTCGACTTCAGGTTAATCAATCTTAACACTGCTGACAAAACTGTAAAATCTGTACAACCAGGATATAATGGTTTTTCAGCATCACCATATAGACGCGCCACTGTCGGTTCTATCTCAATTTTTTCTGCTACAATATCGCGAATCATTTCTTCAATTCCATCGGAGTTACCATCTTGCGAATCATTATCATCAGTGACATTCCGTCCAGTTTCACCATACCAAATCCAAGGGCTGTAACTCGGATTAAAACCATGACAAATTAGATGATCTTTTATCTCTCTACTTTTCAACTTCTTCATATTCAAACATTTCAGGCATGGACAGAAAAAAATGTCACTACTTGGAACATTTTGTTTTGCAAATTCCAAAAAGGCATCAACACCTTCCTCAAATTCATTTCTCATTCGATGTTCCATAATCCAACTTCGACTCGTTATTACCTATAACAAATATCAACAAAAAATATATATTTTTAAGATAATACAAATATATGTTTATATGAAAAAAATCATAATTTGAATGTAAAACAATTTAAAATATAAAACAAATCTATAGGTATTTAAAAAAATATGCTTGAATATTATTTTTAAAACAAAATATAGTTAGATATAACAGTTTTAAATTTCATTGAATCAAAGAAAACCATGACGCCTACATATTTTAATATTGATTGCGGTTTTGATGTTTTAATATATTAGATAAACAACCTATTTTAAATGGCGTGCAGACCTTGATATTGGTCTTCATCACCCTTCGGTGTGACTGGAAAAAAGAGGTCTACCAGCATGTTATTATTTTATCAGCAATTCACTCATTCTTGTTTCTGATGATCGTTAATTGCATTGGCAGGCTGAGAGGGCTTCCCAGCGCGTCCAACACTGGTCTGCTCAGAATAACAATAGTCCCACTGATTCGGTTTAATCCTTTATTTCTGCTTTTTAATCCCATGTAACATATCTTGTGGGGATTTGATTTTGTACTTGGCCTTCATCTTTAACGGTTATTAATCAAAATAAAACTCGACTAAAAACTCTGTTTCTTTTTGGTTTTAAAAATCTAAAAACGAAAACAAAACAACCATGGACAAAAACTGAATTCCAATTACAGGAAACATGTTCAGAAATTCTAAACACCGAGAATTAACAAATATCAACAACAATAGTGAACAGCCTAGCAATTACAAGACTAAATAGTTATTCAAACGCAAACTGCTTATATTAATTCTCATAAAAAAAGAAAACAAAAATCTGTATAAAAACTAATTCAACCAAAACAGAACCAAAAAACATAAAAAATAATTTCCAGATTAAGCAACATTTATATCCAGAACCATAAGCATGTTCTAGCACATAAAGTAACCATAACAGTGAGCAATATTAAATAATGTCACCAACAATCAGCATTGATTTACATAAATGCAACATAGTCTGTTATATCAACAAAATACAAATAACCATTTGCAACAACAAAAAATTCCACGAGATTCTCAACATGATTAAATTAAAAATCATATCTGATGCAAACAAATTACATCAAGAATCGAAACAAAAACGAACGAAATAAATTCGTGGAAGGCTTACTTGAATGTTGCGAGTTGAGATGATAGATCCGAGAGGAGTGGAGAAGATAAACAATGAAGCCAAAATGAGTTTAATGCAGGTAGATCGACGAGCCGATTAGGGTTTACCGCACGAGAGAGATGAGCCGGCAGACTGTCAATCGAAAAATCGTAAATGACAGTCCACGGGCTTTAATTTCTTTAAAAGTTTTATAACGTCGGTTATATAATAACCGACGTTATAAACTATTTTTTAAATTTATAACGTCGGTTATTTGAAAACCGACGTAAAAAAACTCTCGCGCTTTGGTTTTTTACGTCGGTTATTTTATAACTGACGTAAAAAACGAGATATCTACGGGTTTTTTACATCAATTATTTTATAAACGACGTAAAAAACCCCCCCGTGCTTTGGTTTTTTACGTCGGTTATTTTATAACCAACGTAAAAAATGCGTAGATGTCTCGTTTTTTACGTCGGTTATAAGATAACCGATGTAAAAAACCCGATATCTACACGTTTTTTACGTTGGTTATCAAATAACCGACGTAAAAAACCCCGCACTTTGGTTTTTTACGTCGGTTATTTGATAACCGATGTAAAAAACGCGTCGATATCGGGTTTTTTAAGTCAGTTTCCAAATAACCGATGTAAAAAACCCCCCAGCACATTGGTTTTTTACGTCGGTTATAAGATAAGCGACGTAAAAACCAAACAGGCGCGATTTGTAATGTCGGTTATTAAAATAACCGACGTTAAAAATCTACTCGTCGCATTTTTACGTCGGTTATATATAACCGACGTAAAAAATGGTGACGTAAAAAATGTTTTCTGCACTAGTGTATATTTGGAGTTTCATATCCAATATGGATAAAAATTATATCCCCTTCAGCAGGATAGTGAAGAATGGAATTGTCAATCAATGGTATGATGACTGCCGAGAAGCATTTGAAATTCTCAAAAGTATTTAATTCACACATCAATTCTAATGCCTTCGGTGGAAGGGAGGACAATCATCTTATATGTGACCTCCATGGAATCCTCACTAAGTTCCATCCTTGTATAGATGAATGATGTAGTGAGAAATAACAGTCTCTACTACCTCAGCTAAACAATGCTAGGTAATGAGACTTGATACTCTGATTTCAAGAAGAACTACCTTGTACTCATCTTCACAGTAAAAAAGTTTAGGCTTTATTTTCATCACCACAAAATCCATATAGTCTCTCGTATTGATCCTATCAAGTACATCATTGGTTTTCCTATGTTGACTGGGCTCTTTTCTATATGGGTGATCATTCTACAGTAATACGACATTCAATTTTTATCATAGAAATTGATGAAATGTAAAAAAAATCTTAATTTCCTTGACACACATCTAGACCTAGAGAATACACTGTTGGACACCAAGCTTTTAGATGAGGAGGTCTTCTATTCCCAATCCACTCTAGGGACATAGGATATGTATTTTTATGGTGCCTCTCAATGTCCTATCGGAAAAAGGATAGAAAACCCAAGATTCAATTGGGTTGTCATAGGGATTGTGTTTGTATATCTAGACAAAGCAGTTTTCCCCTACTCCTTCTCACTATCTGGAGGATACATAAATAACTATGAATATTACCAAGACCTCATTGCTGGGATGGAACTATCCCTATAACTGTAAATATGCTACCAAAATATCAAATGGGATTTAGAACCAGTGATAAGGATGATCAATGGATAATATTCCATCAAAAAGGAAGAATTAGACCCTATCACTAGCTACATCTGGGGACTGATGGAATAATTACCTTTTGATCCCACATTATATCATGTTCCTTTATCACAAAATTCTCACACTGATGCATTGGCTAATGTAACCACAGTACCAGTTGACACTGATAAGTAGGACATAATCTTTTGTATCAAGCACCAAATAATGGTCTCATAACTCATTTTCTATGATATGTAAGAAATTAAATAGGTTCACACCACCCCTAGAGCATGATGAACCAGCACCCACCCCTGTATGGATGGATCACATAATTATATATCTCAAAAACAGGACTCTATTTATAGATAGATCTTGAAATGAATAGATTCGATGTTGTGTAGTAAAATTTACCCTATGGGGTGGCCCAATTAAGAAGAAGGCCCTCTATAAGAGTTGCCTCAATGGAATCCTCCGTAGATGAATAGAAGAATTAGAGCTTCTATCTATCATGGAAGAAGTAAATGTGGGATCCTATGGAGCTCATCAGTCTGGGAGCAGGCTCTCCCAATAAATCAGGAGTTTAGGTTATTAATGGTAAACCATGATACAAGAATGTTTGCAATTCACCAGGAAATTCCATGCATGCTAGATCCATGAAAACTTCATCCATAAGCCCCCATAATTTCTACATACAGCTAAATATTCCTGGCCATTTTTCATCTGGGGAATGGATTTTGTGGGGCTATATCCCCCAGCCATATCTAAGCAGTTCAAGTACATCCATACTACTATCAACTTATTTTCTAAATGGTATGAGTCAATACCCCTAAAAGAAGTAATTATGAAGAAAATAATCAAGTTTGTAAAGTCTCATATCATCACCAGGTTTGGAGTCCCTCACACAATATTGGTGGACAACGACACCAAATTCCAATCTACATAGTCGAAGAAATTGAATGAGGAGAACAATATCAACTCCAATCACTCATATCGCTATCATGAAGTAGAAAATGAATAGATATAGGCCTTCAATAAGACTATTTAAAACATACTCCAAAAGATGGTGAACAAGGAAAATAAGTCCTGGACATAAAAACTTCTCCACACATTATGAGCCTACTGTACCACTACGTGTACTGCTACACAAGAAATTCCATATTCATTGGTGTTTGGGACTGAGGAAGTGTTACCCATAGAGTTCCAGCTACCTTCTCGCTAAATATACATTTGTGGAAAACTCTCAAATGATGATAAATCATAGAAGATTATATAAGAATTTGATTAGATCAATGAAAACAAGTTGCATACATTTCACAACCTTGAAGTCCATCCGAATCGAATCACAAAAGCCTTTAACAAGAAGTTTTTCCTTCATTCATTCCTCTAAGTAGAACTGTTATTGGCTCTTAGTACCCCAATGATACCAAGTAATAATCCTCTGAAGATGGAACACAAATAAGAAGGCCCTTAAAACATACATAAGCTCTATCACAATGAATCTTACTCATTGGCCACAATGGATAGAGATCATGCCACACCCCCACCAATGCATGGTTTCTCAAGAAATACATTTCATAGCTATCATAAATCACCTCACATCCTAACCTCATGAAGTTAAAATACATGGAGTAATCTACACAAGTCCATCCAAATAAAATGATGTTAAACTGTAGGGAACACTTCCTAGTAGAAAGACGTTAAACTGCAAAACATATCAAGTTCTGAAAATAAGACATTAAACTGCATATAAATCCTCTTCCTTACTTCAAGATGTTAAACTACATGGCATACATCCTCACCGCATGACATTAAGCTGCAAAAATCCTTTAATGGTTCATCATTCACAAAGGGTGACCTACATCCTTACCACATGATGTTAAAATTCATGGTTGATGTATTCACCTCATGATATTAAACTGTGTGGAAAGTACTATTTCACCAATGAATCATTGTACATGAGATAGACTTATGTGAAAGAATAATGGAATTACCCCATCCATGTGTGAGAGTTAGCTCCAAATAGGGAATCACTTCATCCAAGAACTATGTGTGGCTTGATTCCTTCTATCATGGGATATTCAATGGAACCTAAACCTCTAGTATTGGGCCCAACCACAATAGTCCCTTTCTTTAACATCAGGTGTTCCTTATCCTTAATGAATTATGTTAAAATACACATAATATTTCTTTATCACATGAAGTAAAATTTCAAGAATCTGTAGTGTCACTTACCTTTCACATAGAGTGACTGATGTCCTCACCTAATGCCATTAAACTACACAGCTGATGTTCTTACCGCATGTCATTAGACTGCAAGGATTTGTAGAAATATATATGGCTTGATTCTAATTTTAAATGAGATATGAAGGGATTACATGATCCTACATCTTGGTCCTGTCACCACATGATGAAAAATTCCCCTATCCTATCCTTAATCACCTCTACATTGTGAGAGGAACCCCCTCTATTCCTTGTTTCTCACACTGAGCATATCTCACATGAGATTTTGAGTTTTAGTAATGGGGTACACACATAAAGAAGGTATAATGGATCTTGATTGGTTCATCACAGTCCTAAATGAAATTACTTAAAATTCATACCATGAGTCCTTTCCACATGATGGTAAACTTCATGATTGATGTATCTTACATGACATAAAACTGTGCATTCATGTGGACCTCACCCTAGAGGGTCACTGTTGTTGTTGATTGGTCTCCTACCATACCTCCATTCAATAACTACATGTGGATTGATTCCTATCATCATAGATACATAGTGACTCCCAGTTCTCTAATCCTAGGTCCATCTACAATAATCAATAGAATTAATTCCCCCCTATATGTATGGTATAGTCCTACATATAGTGTTTCTTGTTCAAAAACTATGTGTGTCTTGATTCCTAACATCACAGGATATGTACTGAAGCCCAAATATCCAATCCTAGGACAAGATAAAACAATAAAAGGAAATAATTACCACCTCTACTTATGGGGTAGACCTAGATAGTGTGTTTCCTATTCAAGAGCTACGTGTGTATTTATTTCTATCATCATATGATATGTAGTGATGCCTAGATCTCCAATACTAAACCCAAATACAGCAACCAATAAAATAAATTCACCTCAAATGTGTAAGGTCTAATATATAAAAATCATTTTTTCCTACATAAGAGTCAGATCTACATGCATCCTACTTTCTCATGTAATATATCATGTAAAAGTTTTCACATTGTTTCCCAATTCCTTACCAGATGATGATAAACTGGGAGGAAAATGCCTTACCACTTGATGTTAAACTGCATGGTGGCAAGTACATCCCCACTGCATGATGCTAAAATTTATAGATCATCACCCATTTTTTATCCCTTATAAATAGACCATGATATCCTTACCCCAGTTATCTAGAGTATGGGGTGATTCCATTATATTTTAAGCACCTCTATCCATAAATCTAACATCATTTCTCAAGTGTGTCGGGTTTCCAAAAACCTTACATGTCCCTTAGAAAGCATAGCTAAATTTAAGGTACCATTTTATTGACTATGAATGTATGCATATGGATCCTAAATATGTTTCTATGATCATCAACCAAATGTGTCACTCTACAAAAGAGTCTTTCTAATCCTTGTGAGCCTTGACATCACTGTGGAAAATATCAGCACCTCAGTGTGTTATGAACCACTTCTGAAATGAATGTATCATATCAAAACTCATGACCTATGAACCATGAGCCATGATTTACAACCTTTTCATGTCCCACTCAGAATGATGTTGGAGTGCTCTTAACCCTAGGTATCCTAATTGGGATCTTGTGTAACATCCCTCATATTTGGTCCATCTTCATCATGACCTTAAATTGCCTCCACTTCGGTAAATTTTTTATTATCGTAAACTCTATCCTATAATGGTTCAAATAGTAATACCATAAACTACTAATGAAAGAGACACGGAACTTGTGAGGTTGAAAATATGAAAAGGGTGGCCTGAGAAAAATTTAAGTCTTCTCTTTCTAAAATCTTCACCTCCAGAGTTTAGAAAAAATTAGGGTGAAAATAAAAAAGGAATAAATATCATTGGGGTTACTCTGTATCCCTGTTAAAATATAATCAAATCTAAACATACCCCATGGTTTAGGAAAAAGATAGATTAGTGATTTGACACATCTCCTCACTATGAGAAAATGTTCTCAAGGTGGTGAAACGACCTTTAGGGTTCTCAGGACCTTCTTTAATATTACAATCTCCATAAATCACACATCATGATTTCAGTACCCCAAATCACCAAAATATTTCATGGACCTTGGAAAAAGATACCTGAATTAAACAGAACCTTTATTTGACTATGAATTTATGTCTATGGCTCCTGTATATACTCTTATGTTCATCAACCAAATGTGACACTCTAAAAAAATGGATTTTCAATCCTTGTGAGCCTTGAAATCAACACAATAGAGCATGGAACCTCAGTGACTATCCTAGACTATCATCATGACCTGAGAACTTTGGAACATGATTTACATTTCTCATACCAAACTATTTAAGAAGATTCTCCATCCATAGAGTTAGATCCCTATGTTTTTTACCCTTTATCAAGGACGTAATGCAACAATCCATTCTCAAACCTTTGAGGGCCTGCACCTCGTGATTTGAAACCACAATGTGTAGGGCTCGAGATTTACAATTTAAGATCCCAACTACCCTAGGGTTCTAAAAACCTTCCTGGATAACTTTCTTCCCATACCCAACCATGCCATCTAGAGTTTTTGATCCCCAAAAATATTACATGGCCCTTAGAAAGAAGTGGGGATCATCTTTTCTTGACCATGTTCTACCAACACATAAAGGTCTTGACCTACCAACTAAAGTAATATAATCCTTGCAATAGAGGATATTAAATCCTTGTGAGCCCAAGAAACACTAGGGTGGAATCTTTACTCTCAGAGTATTATGGGTCATCCCTAGTATGTCTTCTCCATTCCATTTTCATGAACTCAATATTTTGGGTTACGACTTATATCACCCATATTACAACTATCTAGGAGGACCTAGAATCGCTAATATTTCACCCATAAATAATATTACCCCCATAAAACTTCCATGACCTTTGGAAAATAGTAGAGACACCTCTATTTGGAAATGTTACCAACGCATAAGGAATTTGACCTATAAACCAGAGAAATATCCTCCTTGCATAAAAGGATCACTGATCCACATGAGCCTTAAAAACACCACAGTAGAACTCAAAACCCTAGGGTATTTTGGTTCATTTCTGGTTTGTCTGAACCATACTCCACGATCATCAATCAAGTCCTAGCAGTAAGACTTTAAACTATATGGCATCCTAAGTTCTAATCCAAAAGACCCTAAACTACAATGATAGAAGGTCAAAGCTAAAAGACTATAAACTACAAAAATATAAGGTCTTAGCTAAAATACCCTAAACTATAGTGATAGAAGGTCTGATATAAAAGACTCTGAACTATAGTAATAGGAGGTCTGAGATAAAAGACCCTAAACTACAGTGATAGAAGGTCTAAGGTAAAAGACCCAAAACTACAACAATAGAACATTCAAGATAAAAGACCTAAAGATATATCAATATAAGGTATGATCTAAAATATCCTAAAATATAGTGATATAAGGTCTGATATAAAATATCTTAAACTACATAACATTAGTGATTTAGTCTAGAAGAATGGACAAACATGTAAGGACCACCATATGGCCTTTAAAAAAACAAACTACTCTATCCAAGCCTATCAACTTCAGAAAAAGATAAATAACTCTCCCTAAAAAACATATATTCTACCCAAATTATCCTTATATGAATTAGGTGATCTCAATATAACTAGAAAAGATATATCAATAAAAAATCTCAAGTCTGTGGGCATTCATGAGCTCTTCTTGAGAAGAATCTATTATGATTTAAAAAATCAAATCTATACATTCATGTTTACTTGATGTTATTCAATATATGGGTATCTTTGGTGATTCATATATAATTAGGTTAGTGAAATTTCATTCACATCATGAATTACAAAAAATTGGACAACAACATATAAATTTTAGCCGATCTATTCACTAATTTCATTTAGAAGAAAGAATCTCCACATATTAGAGCCTCTCTCATGAATATATGAGCCAAATAAAATTTGAAAAATTAAAACACCATCACATAATGTGATTATAGGTTCCCTTGTGTTTCTTAAACCTCTACTCCATAGAGGTAATTTATTGGAATAGTTTATCAATAGATTCAGTTTATACCTCTACAACCTGCTGCAACTTCTCTTCCATGGCAATGGAATCAAGACTATCTTTATCTGATATGTTAAGGAGTTCCTTAAACTCTAATATGGTCATCCTTGATATTTTAAGAACATATTGAATATTTATATTTCTACTTAAAGACAACAAATTTCATAATGAAGATGGTCAGTTTCAACCTTACCAGCATTAACTACATCCCGATGAGAATCTGCATCCATCGCACAATGGGAAGATTCCTTTATGGACATGTCCTAGTTCTGCTTCACTAAAGAGTAATATAAAGATGCTACCACCCATGATTTAAGGTCCCTCCTTTCTATCTCATATAGACCACTTCCTTATCCCATTAATGAAGGGAGGAATTTTCAAAACCCTTGAAACCAAGGTGGGAAATATAAATTGAAGACAACCCAATTAGTGCTTCAGCTTGTACAATGGGGTTTCTAACACTAAATTGCATATATCCCTCCATATTTTTTTCTGCATCAATTAATAATGTGATGTATACTTGAGGCCTTGATTTAGGTTCATCCTGGGGATAGGAGCACATTCGAGGACCAGGTTGATAAGAGAATGATTTGTGCTCATGGTCTTTGATGATGAGGGAAGAGAGATGACCTCTACATTGGTTGATCCAGTCATAGGAACCCCTAAGGGAGAAGGTTCTAGAGAATCCAAACTTCGGGGTGAAGAAACTACATCAAGTGGAACATGGTATTATTGTCCATAAGATAAATAATATGGTATCACCAGGTAATCGATGGATATAACTGATTTTAGATACTTACCTTTTTTTTGTTACATCACTGGAAACATCCACTACCCTGACCCCATACTCAGATGAAGAGGTGACACCTTCCTGTGATGAGATTCTTTATGTAACTACTGGTTCTTTTCCCAAATATATTATTTTCCCACCACCCTTGATGAATTCATGAACAAAAGATAATATCCTGAGACATGACCAAATAAACAAAGTGTAAAATATTGAAGAACTATTCACCTTCTCCAAAACTCAATTCCGTCAAGGATAACATGGTAGAAGAATGTATACCTATGTTGGTATCTTCAAAAATCTTGTCCACCCATACCAGATCAAGTGGTGTGAACATTGGGTCATCTTTAGAAAGCAACATGCACGATTGATTCGGTACCTTAATCGACTCTGCTTCTTGAAAAGTCAGGCTCGATAGTGAAGGGTATGCTAAAGCAGCAAAATGCTTTCCTTCATCTTCATAGGATGATACATTCTCTTAAAAGTGAGCTCGAAGGGTACCAACACATTTTTTAAAAATCAAAATATGCTTCTTGAATAATCCAAAGTGAGAGAATAGTGAAATACCACACTTACTTGAGGATTCTAGAGGAGAAGACCCTGAAAATATAGAGTGCTTACATTTCCTCTTCCCTTATAGGGAGGATCTCATAAGGTGTTGAATCCAAATTCATTACTCTAGAAGAATAAATCTTTGGCATCATTTAGGACAGTTAACCTAGGGACCCCTCATCATTGGTCCCCTTGTCACTGCAAAATTACTCCCCCACAACTATACCATGGGGAGAATACTAAGGGGATGGAAGGACTATCAAATCATCTTTAGTCGTCCAATACATCAACAAAAACATAAAGGATGTTAGTATGGTTTCAATGGAGACACAAACCTTTAATAATTTTGATGAGTTCATCCCTACCACTTTTTCAACAATGGGATAACCTTATTTATCTATGGAAATTGGATGTGTACATTGAACAACCATTTGGTGGACCAACGGGGAATAAAATATCAGACCCCTAACACTTTACAAAGCTATGTCAAGGTATCAAAATAAGGCGCTGAACTCCTCAAGATGTTCATTCAAAGTAATACCTAGAGGGGCAATGACTTGATAAAAACCCTCCAAAGGTAACTTTGATTGGCGCATGATACCCCAGAGCTCACTCTTTAATTTCTTCATCCTCTAATCCATCCACTATCGAGATACAAAAAATAAATAATATGTCTCGCATGGTTTCACCCTCTCATTCCATATTTGTTTCAGCCACATCAGTAGACACTTATGTAAGTAAAGAAGATGGTATTAAATACCTTATCTCCTTATGGGTGCTTTTGGAGTTGTTGGTCCTCTAGAAACCAACTGAATGTTAGGATTAGGATTTTTATCAGTAGTTAGTGGTAATTGGGAAGCCTCTCTTACCAATTTGGATAATTTACCATTATGATATGAAAAAATCCAAACTCCAGCATAGTTATGAGATAAACCAATTGCTACATCATGGGGTGGAAGGTTTATCTCATCCCGAGTCTCCTCCCTAGTAAAAATCAGACAAAATTGGAGATCCAGCATCAGATTATCCTTAGATAAAATATAATCCAAGTGAGGACATCTCGACTGAACACATAGGAATTGACATCTAAATCATTAGGGTGAATAAAAATCATAAAGGAGATCCTCGTCAATGCTGGTGGAAATAACTCCCACATGAAGTACGTCATATAAGCTCATTTCTCAAGACTAGACTCACCAGTATCAACCATATCACCCATTAGTACTAGCTCATAGGTTATGAAGGAGAAACGGTCATATCAACTCATATAATCCCTAACATCCCAATACTTCACTATAATAGGTTTCTCCCCACTGATATATTACAGATATGGTTTAAAGGGAACATTGAGGATACTCTGGATGTTTACATATTCATAACCTCCTAGATAAACTCATATCCAACCCTATAACACTTGTAAGGGGCCCACAATCCTATAAAATAAGTTTTCCCTACAAACATGGTGCATAAGATGATAAATTTTGGCCAACACAGGGACAGCTAGCCCGATATTCTCCCCACAACCATGGAGGTTTTCATTATTAAATTGTAAGCTCTAACTCCGCCTATTTCTTTTGTTGAAAGTAAGTACCCACTTAGGTACATGGTGAGGAAACTAACTAGATGGAAAGCCCAGTCAACACTGGGGAAAACTTCTCATCCCTATTCTTTAAATTCACCTTCCTAGACCATAGGCCAGTAAGAATCTAATTCACTATGGATGTCCTTCATATGATAGGCCTTTGTCTTCTTAGATTCTGGATTAGAACATGCCATCTTGATGAAGTACCCCACCCATATCTTGAACAAAATATCTTCTAAAGGTCCATTTTAACCAGCCTGATCAGGTATCAGTTGAGAGTAGGAGTTCTTGTTATTTCATACCAGGTGGACCATGGGGGAAAACTCATCATACATCCCACCTAATATTGGTGCACCACATATATGATCCATATCCCAAAGACTGATTCCCACCTCGCTATTCATGAGGTGGAAAGTGTTCATGTCCGGACTCCAACGAATGAAGAGTTTTGATGTCAAACCATTATTATAGTAGGCAATAATCTACAATATCCATATATCCTTGTACATCCCAACTTAATTAAACTCCTCCATGAATTCATAAGAAATTTATTATACCCAGAAGGTCCATACCTAGTCTATTCCATAGTTTCCTTCTAATCCAAAGTCCAAGTTGGGAACCCACCCAAACTTATGGTTGGATATAAATTTCTTAATTATCGAATGGTACATATAAACATATGAAATAGGATCATGATTATTCCCATCAAAGTATGTGGGAATGTACAATAATATATTTTCATATATGTGGTCTCCTTCAGCGAAAAAGTATCCCCCTGAGAGATGTTCGCCGAGAATGTGATTTGAGTTTTCCTAACCCAATAGGAGGGTATGAATGGTAAACTCGGTGAAGGAATAGGAGTGTCATTAATAAGACCAAACCATAAAGGGGAAGAAAATATAAAATGGGATATCCCCCAATTTTCTCTCCCATTAGTGTTATCAGACTTAGTTGAGGTGACCAAACATCATAGTGACAAGTAGGATCCACGCTCTCCACAATAGCATCGTGAAAATCCATCACATATTTTTCCTCCCTCCTTGAAGTCTTGCAAAAGACATTATGAGAGATGGAATATATCTAAACAAAATTAAGTGGCATATGTTAAGTAGATAAAATAAAATATTTTCAATGAAAATTCATAAAATGGAATCATCGTGCACATCACATGAATTGTCAATGGGATTCACATATCCTATGAAGAACTCACAAATTTCCAGACTCCTGAAGATCTCACAGACTACATAATCCCACACAGCATCGTGCAACCAAATGACCCCTCAGAAGAATCTTGATCGCATGACCTTGACATGGTCATGTGAGCCACAAAATAGTCAAAAGGAACATTAAATCAAGATAGAATTCCCCACTGAACCCTAAATACAATCATTAAACCCCATGTCCAAAGTTCAAAAAATTACTAAAGATAAGTTTGTGGATTAGTTTGAGTGGGAGCCTAGGCAAAGGAGTTCTTGTGAATAATTTCTCATAGAATGGACTCACGGAAAGGTATCACAGTGTATTATTGTGAGAGGGTCTTGCAATAAGGTTGTAAGATAGAAGCAGGGTTCGATATCTCTAAAGAGTGGAGTATCTAGTCAATGAACCCCTCTATTCTCCCCTATTTATAGGTAATTACATAGAATACTGAACGCCGCCCGAAAGACCAAGCATCACCCAAGACACCTATTGGCGAAAGCACAAAATCTCAGGTAGGCATTCAATTTCTTCATAACTGATCCATTTTCCCCACAAACATCGCTCTAGAGGGTGGAATTTATTGAAACCTTCCAAATGCATATAAAAAATATAAAAACGAAGAAAATTACTAAATATGTGTATTTTTTTCCCCACAAAGTAAAGTAAGAGGAAGGTGGTCATGATCACGCGGATCGGATGAACCCCCAGGAGACATGCGATCACATGACCTACTAAAGGTCATGAAGATGGTCATGTGCAATGCATGGACCATGGTAGATCCTATGAATACCCTTTAAAAATCCTCCAAGTTCTTCTGAAGTCATCCCAGATATTCAACGATCATGTGGTAGCTTCCAGGCAAGCTCCCCTCGGTCGCACAGATTGTCAACCAGTGGATGCCTAACGAACCATCCAAAAATCCTTGGAAAATAAAAGGCAAATATCTAAAAGGTTTGACCCTAATACGATCGTAAAACTCACGCGGTGCATCACTAATGGGGAGAATGATTTTCCTCGACAACACTTTAGAAAGATCTTGAAACCCCAAGGCCTTTGTAAAATAAACAAATGAAATAAATAATTGGAAAAGGTGGGAGCCTCTTATTGTTGTAAAAATCACACGATATGACCCTAGAGATTCTCAATATAGCTAAAGAACCCAACAACATGTCTGCCCCATCTCACTAAAGTCTACTGGCATGTCATCCTCATCATACAAAGGGCCTTGGGTATGTCTAGGAGACCACGCACTCCCCATTTGGCTCCATAGAGACATAAAGATGGAATTTTCCATGAAATGCTCTCACATATCTCCAAAACCCTTTGTTATTCATGCAATTCATCACCAATAGATCGATTAATTTTATTCAAAAATACTGATACAGCCCTGCAATATCCCCAACCCTTATAAAATAAACAATGAAATAAAGAGGGGAATGATGGGATCCTCTCATAGTCATAAAATCACATGACATGCCTAGGATATCTATGAAATGGTCTCACAAGACCCCTTGACAAGTGAGTTTTTTTTTCATAGAGTCCCCTAGGAAATTCATCCTTTTCTCATGAAATTTGCAAGATAAGTCACCTAAGATCACATGAAGGTTATTCAACAGGCACCCAAATCTCGCGAAGGGACTTGGAAATGTTGGTATGTTAATATGAAATAACATTGGAATGTATTCATGATTAAAAAAGACCCCATTAGTTTGATATAATCTAATAAATGGGTCATTGATGGGATGATATTGTATCACTGAAAATCATGTGACGCCCCCATAATGACTTACTGTAGGAACTCATGAAACGCATTACGTCGAAGCCCTATGTAGACTCCAACCTAGATTTTCATGATACGAACTATACAAAGTAGTGAATATACAAGATGGAGAGTCCTATAAATCCCCCATCCTAGAATGAAAAATACAGGCCTAAGCTTGATGAAGACTAACTTTTCCTTTGAACCTCACACCGATGCACCCAGGAACCAACGAGGATTTCTCGAAGTAGCTGATCTCATGACTAAAAAAGATTCTCATCATGTTGGATCTGACAAAAAATTAGGGAGATCATGAATCATGCATAAGAACTTCACAGGTTCATTCATAGATTACATAAAGGACTTCTAGTATGACACATGACTAAAATCATGCAATTATGCTAGATCACACAAGACTTAAAACAAGAAAATAATGAACAAATCTAAGCAATTATCAATAAAATTCTTGAACAATGACTAAAAGACGATATACATATATGAATAACATGTACATTGATTCTCATGTGATTTATGTGAGTGACCTAGGACATGCGACAGCATTGGGACATGTATCCCCGATCTCATGACGCTCCTTTAGTATACTATTTTGACCATGTTAAGTCCTCTGGACATGCCAAAGAAAGTCACAAGGCACCCACTGAGCATGCTACCCTAGTCTCATGAATACCTCCAGGGTCTACATCCAAACCTTATAGTGTGCTTCATACATGTTTCTTGACTCATATGACAGTACCAACACATGTTAGTTGAGTCTTGTTATAGCACTTGGGCATGAAAACTGGCTCACATGACGCCTTTCAGGCATGTCAACTAGATATCATGATGACCTCCAGGCATGTCAACTAGGATCATGAATCACAATTTAAACATGTCATATTGACTCTCATGATTCTCTCAAAGAATTTCAGTCATATTTCATGATAACACCAGGGCATGTCAGCCAGATCATGTGATTCCCTCTAAGAATGTCATCAAGGATCATGCGATGGATTTTAGGATCATCCAGTCAGGTCTCATGATGTCCTCCAGACAAGTCATCCTTGGTAATGTGATAACTCTAAAACATGAAAACCAAGATATGTAACATCCCTCTAAAATTTCATCTAGATCATGCAATTGTCTTTGGACATGTCATGCAGACATCGTAAAGCATGTCAAGTAGACAATCAAGGCATGTAGAGCAGATAATCAATGCATGTTAGGTAGGAAATCAGGATAGGTTAAAAGGGAATACTGGTACATGATAACCTTTTACATCCTCAGTGTGTAATACCCAAATAATAATGGAAATGTCAGTGTGTAAGCCTTAATCTGTGACATAACACAATATGTCCCACATATAATGGTAACCTCGGTGTGTAAATAATGACCAACTAAAATATGATGACTTTTATTTCTTCTATAACTAGGATACACAAGACACCTTCCTAAGGCCCTAACTCTATATTATTCATCCAAAAGGTAGTACTAGTGCATAATTCCCACATCCACAAGAAATGAGACCGATCATTTTCCATCCCTTGTTTCCCACATCAATCATATCTCATGTAGTCTTAGGAAGTCGCAATGATCATATCATTCATGAAAAAAGTCTCTATTAGGATTAGACAAACCATAGTGTGTAATCCCCAATCAGAGGCATAATATGATATGTCCTCAATAGAGGGAGATATTAGCATGTTATCCCAAATCAATTGAACTATAAGGATTCTGATCCTTTCATAACTAGGATACATAGGATGCATTTATAAGGCCTGATCCCAAACTCAAATGGACATCTAATTTAGTGTAATCCCCAACATGTCTCCAACATTTCAACCATTAGGACCCAATAATTCTCATGGGATAATCATCTCTCATCATCAACAAAAGGATTTATAATGCATTGAACTATGAGGACTCTGATTCCTGCCATAACTAAGATATGTAATATGCCTTCCTTAGTCCAAAGCCCAATCTCAAATGGGAATCAACATTAGTGTAAGTCCCACCATGTCTCCAAAATTTCATCAATCGGGACCCAATAATTCCCATGGGCTAATCATTCTACCTCATCCATCAGTAGACTGATAAGCTGACTGAACTAAAATGACTCTGATTCCTTTTATAACTAGGATACATAGGATCCTTCTTAAGGCCCAAACTCCATATTAAAACATCCCAAGGGATGTCCCATCACATAATCCCCACATCCGTATATAGTGAGACTTATTACTTGTTATCCCTTGTTTCTCACATAGATCGTGGCTCAAATGGGCTTAGGGGGTTACAATGGTCACCACATTCGCATCATCAATCTCCAATAGTTAAAGAAATCTCAGCATGTAATTCCCAATGAGTGGAATGATATAAATATCCCCCATATAAGGGTATATACCTTGGGTATAGTCCTAAGGGAGTGATCAAACTGTGATAACTCTGATTCCTGTTATAACTAGGAAATATAGGATGTCTCCTCGAGACTCGAGCTCAAATATCTAGTGCTTGAGTGCCCGCATATATTTCATTTCCATAAGATGTCAAAATACACAGTTTTAATAAACTAAGTGAGTTTTGATTCCTGCAATAAACATAATATGTAGGACACATCATAACGACTCAATACCATCCTTAAAATATTAAGTATCTCCCTACATGACAGAAAATTCTGAAGTTCCTAGTTATGCATCTTCAGCATATAAGCAACTATTCATTACTGGGAAATGGATAAAGAACCTTGAATACATATAAATGGATTCAATAATGAGAACCCCTTATTATTATTTAAATAAATGTAGTTAGCCTGTGATAATTTTTTTAAGGTAACCTATCTTGTATCTAGATTAGGAAGAGATTCTTGAATATATCATAAATCTATAATAGTGTCCCTAATTAGGTAACAATTCCCCCTAAAAGGGTCTTATGAGACCAACCTCTCATCCTCTCGAACATTGTAAATTCCTAAGTGCCGTTGGGTATGACACCCCAAATGACCACCTGATTTTGGTAAGCAGTTTTTTACCCAATTATAGATGTGGGAATCATTGGGAGTTTTCATTAAGAATGAAAATGCAAACCCAATGTAAATGATTATACAATACATTTAACTTCCCCCCACACTCATAATTAATTGTTGGGCCAAACTGGACACATTTAGTGGTAATATATTTCCCATTGAAATTGAGGAATAACATATAGAACATGGAATCATATGATCATGGAAATAAATAAATTTGGTAGCATATAACACAAAATAAATATGATTCAAGGCTAACTTCCAAGACTATATAACATGGTGGACAAAGACCCATAATGGATTAGGTTTACTCCCAAATCCCATAAATAACATATCATGATACATACACATTACTCAATACATTAGAGTGATATCGGGGTTCACCCATAAAAACATGTACATTCATATGTGTTCCACATAAACAAATCAAGCATAACGGATAAACATAATGGTTACCAATGGAAAGAAATGGGTTTTGTAATCATGTCACAAGGCATAACGAAATGGTGTATCATAATGGTATCCATAAAAGAATGGGTTTAAATTATTCTTGTATATTCATAAAGGAAATTTAAGAATATATCCTGAATAATTAATTTCAACTGAATTTAAAACATGAAAAAGAGTGCATAGGTATGTTTTGAAATGTGTAACTTAAGCATAGTTCTAGGGAAAATAATGAATAGTCTTTAAAGAGGATAAAGGAATAATTATTTACATAAAACCAGAATTTAACTAAAAAATTTTCATGATAAAATGAGTGATTTTTTAAAAATAATTGTAGCTTAAATTATATTATGTACTATTCTTAAAAAGGGTTAAGAAACAAAGAAGTTCTCTTTTAATCGGGTTTTCTTATTGAGAGGAATTGAGAAGGGAGACTTTTAAAAAATGTATTTAGGATTCAAAGAAAGATGAATTGAGTTATATACATATGTTTGGAATATATTTAAAGAATATAGGATAAGTATGTAAACATAATAAAGTGTTAAATTGAGGTAATGGGCGAGAAAGCGTAACCCAAAGGTAATATAGAGGTTTGGTGAGATCTCATACCTTATGTCCGAATTTGTTCTTCACTTGAACATAATGTCATGTATAATAAAATTAGATTAATTAATAATTTAATTAAAAACCTCTTCCATATATATTTTATTTATTATAATTTTATTAAGTTTATTTGTGTCCATTTTGATGAGTTGCAATGATCAATTTTGTCGTTCTGGGAGAGTTCGTTTCGTGGTCTCATGGCCGAATCATTTGTGTATAATTATAGATGTTCTTGAAAAATGGGAATAAAACTCAATAAGTGTAATGAATTATTATTCATGACCTTAAATAAATTTTAATGGTCCTAAATACCATTTTTTATTCAGATCTAGGGATGGTTATTTTAGTTAAAATGTTAATGTTAGTTGGTTTATTAGTTTTTTTGGTTTTACCAACTATCACAAGCTAATTTAATTTTATATAATATTATAGCCATATATTAATTAAATAATGTCAGAAAATATATACATATTTATCTCATTATAAACAATTATAAGTGAATTTAAAATTATAATGAAAACAGTAATGGGAAATTAAAACTCATCATCCATGAAGGTGGTGAACCAAAATAACATGAACGGTGTTTTCATTTTTAGAAAAAAAAGAGTATATATGAGATTTGTTGAATGATATTCCATTAACACAATTAAATTATAGTATATATATGACACTAGAGTAATAATTTCACTTTGGATAGGGGGTGAGGATAAGTTATATGAAATAAAGAATTTAAAATAGTGTGATGGATTATTTTACCTCTTGAATGTCGCCTCCTTGAGCACCTACTTAAGGCACATGGAATTTGGACTTTGGGTGAGAGAAACAATACTAGGATCTGGGGAAGAGGCATGGTAAGGTAATTAAAAAAAAATATTGGCAAGCACCAAGTCTTATAAGGTGTGAGATGAAGGGGTGTGGAGGGGTGGTATTTATAAGGGAATGAGAGATGTGTTTTTTATTATTATATTCATTAATTTATTATTTTGGCTCAAGACTAGAAGTAGTATTGATTATTGTTACTATATAAATTAATTAGTACATTAGAGTGTTATCTAATGGTTTCTTACAACATTTATGACACAAAAATTCATGTATTTGGCTTAAAATGTTAAATACCATATATTACCTTATTTCAATATTAACCAAAAATACAACTATTTTATAAAAATCCAAAAAATTCACCCTAAACTTTTTTTGAAGTTTATATTTTAAAAATAGAATACATTTTAAGAAAATAATTTTTAAAATATAAGGATTTTAATTTTTATATAAAATCATCATTTATTCGAAAAATACAAATTTTAATATTTTATTTGATTTTATGACCCATTGAAAAATTATATGTGGTATCATAAAATTATATTATCATTAAAATAAAGCTTGATATTAATTTATAAATCTGTTTTATGTAAATTAAATTAATTTTAAATTATTATATTTATTAAAAAAGTGTGATTAAAATATTTATGTTTTAAAAAAATACAAACAATTAATTTATCATTTTTAAAGTATTTTTTTACTTGTAACTTGATATAAATATATCATTTTTTTCATTTTATAAGATACCTAAATATTATTTTGCATTTCAGTAGATGAGGTTACTATTATAATGGTCATATTACTATTTTTAATGGTAATATTACTATTCCAACGGTCAGGTAACTATTCCAATGGTCATATTATTATTCCAACAGTTAGATTTATAATGGTCATATGGGTTTACTAATTTCTATAAATAACTATTATTCAATTCATTATTCAATCACTTATACTTTCTCTCAAGTTTATTTATACATTCATCTTCAGAATGAATGTTGTATTATTAACTTTTTGTTTTATTTCTACATTTGTTTTCACGAGTGAGGTCACTTTGGTGGTCCAAGAAGATCCAAATTATCCTCTTTTTATTATCTTATTTTCTATTTATTTTCCCACTATAATATTTTCAATTATTATAGGTTTATTTTCTGACTAATGTATCATTCTTCATTTATAATAATAATTTTTTTTTGCTTTATCTATGTGATATTTTTACTTTATTATACATGACTTAATTATAAGAATGGAAAACTACATTGATAAAATTATAAGTCATTAAATTCTCCCCCCATTATGAAAGTTTTCCCTCAAAATTTTGTTTTACAAACTAAGGTGAAAAAAGGTGTGGGTACTTCTCCTTCATCACTTCTTTCAGTTCCCATGTTTCCTCTTCATATTTATAGTTCCACTATAGTACATTGACTAGGTGAGTATTCTTGTGATGTAGAACTTTATCTCTATGGTCTATTATCTTCACCGTATTATCCTCATAAATGAATTCATTTTCCAATTGTACCACCTCTAAATTCAATGCGTTTGAGGGATCATGTGTGTACCTCAAGAGGAATATGTGGAATACATCATATACTTGATACATGGTTGGTGGAAGTTCTAGAACCCCAAGACTTTAACATATTTTCCTTTTATAATAAATTTAGTTTTTTTGATATCTTGTGTTGTATGTAACACTGAGTTAGATTGTGTCATAGGAAAGGATGAATTTTACAAACAATAGTATATTATTAAAATATTATTATTTAATATAATAAGATATAACCTAGTCATTAAATTAATGGTTATGAATTTTATTAACCAAATTATGAAATTTATATAAATTCCATATAATTTTAACATTCCCCTTATGTATTTTATATACATGATCAAAGAACAAATGAAATTTTTTCGCATAAAAGGAGTATTTTCCAAAAATGGTAATTTTACCACCTTTTAATGGAGAACCCATTTTAAATCTAATTTTTGAAACTTTTATAATTTTTATATGAAAAAATAATCTTCTTATTTGAAATTTGAATTTAAAACATAGCTTAGGGTTAATTTTTAGTATTTTTATGAGATGTTTCATTTTTTTATGAATAGTGAAAAATATAGTGTTGTAGTTAAAAAATGAATTTTTATTTAAATAATTATTATAAATTAAATTTATTTTTAATTCCACAATAGATAAATCATACATATATTAATCTTTTTTAGTTCATTGGAATCATTTTTTTATTAAAATTAGATATGAAAACTTTTTGAACTTTTGAATGTTTCCTTTTACCCACCTTCTCACCACATCTGGTGGATTGGTGTAAAAATTAATATTTCCACTTATGTAAATTGAATTTGAAAAAATGGATATGAAAATTTGTAATAAGTACTATATTTATATTCTAATATAATAAAATTAATTTTTTTTGGATATTATGAATTGTAACTTTATTAAATTTTTATTTACCACGGTTAAGGGTAAATCAAGTAATTAAAGGTTAAAATATTATTATAATATTATAAAATTTCCCTAAAACTTGTCCTAATTTAATTATATAAGTGGGTTTCAAAAAAAATAAACATTATTCCCAAATTATAAGCTTTTTAATCCACTTGGTCATGAATATGAAATTTAAAACATTTTATTTAAAGATAAGTTAGAAATGTCATAATCATCTATTTTAATAAGAATTACATTTTTATATAGAATATAAATTATAATATAAATATTGATTTTAAATATAATAAATTTATCTTCATCATGATAATTTATTTATAATTTTTAGAGAAAAAATTAATTGATTAAAGGCTTGAATAATAATGATGTAGTAATTGTTTAATTAATGAAAATATCAAATAAATGATATTAAAAATATTAAAATAAATATAATTTGACATAATTACTGATATACACAAATTTTATAGATAACGTAGACATTATATTGAAATATTAGAAGTTTTTTATTGAAGTTATAATCTTTTAGGATATTTTTAAAAAGACAAATAATGAATAGTATCAAAATTGACATGAATGATACTTTAAAATAAAAAATATTTTATTAAATGATATAAAATTAATAAAAATATAAAATTATAAAAAATAACTATAATAAGGTTAAATATTTCATAAATGATCCATTTGGTGTTCTTTTGGAATTTTATATTAACTATATTAACCCTAAAGAGTAAAATGCCAAGTTCTCATGGTAAGAGTTAAAGGGTTTAACTAAGGGTTAAAGGAAAAAAGATAAGGTTAATATTATGACATAAACTTGTATAAAAATAATTATTTGAGAGTATTTATACTAATAATCATATTATATTTTAAATAAATAACTTTTTATCTATTTTAAATCGAAAATAAATTTATATTAATTTAATATTTTAAAGGATTCCAAGAGTGCCCCTCCCCTCTCTTTTAAAAAGGGATATCCTCCCTCACTTACTCACACCACATTAAGGCTTATTTATTAACAAAACACTGAAAATTTACCTTATAAACGTCCCTAGATACATACTAGATATTCTGGTATTCTAAAATACCAACCCTAGAGTACCTAAGAGGAGATTCAAATGTGGTTTTTTAAACAAGAGGTAATTGTCTTTACATACTCCTTCAAAATTATTTCTTCTTCTACTTCATATTCATATGTTTTTTACATTATAAAATAATAAATCCAGTATCATCTATATCATGATATATTATTATGATTATGGGACAACTATATTCATCCTTTTATCCATCCTATGAAAAACAATATCACTATTTGTGCGTACATACGGCTTACCATCTCCATGTTGTGGTGTAATTTATTTTTCATCACTAAATTTTTTTATGGGTATAATGATGAATATAATGTATATAAATGATAAATATGACATGATATTTTTCTTTATAACTAATATACCATAATATTACTTACTACTTTACCATTAAGGGAATGATATTGTCGCTCGTGCTTACGTACGGCCAACCGTCTCTACGATGTGATGAGATTCATTATCCGTGTTAACCATTCAAGAATGATTATAAAAATATATATAATGATTTAATATAAAATTTATGAACTTAATATCATTATTTAAATTAAGAAAACATATCCTATGTAAGATAAACATGACTTACATGACAAAATAATCACACTAAAATGAAGCAGTTAACACCCAAATCAATGGTAATAATAAAGTATTATTAAAAAATGATATAAAAGGATCATATATGATATCGTAAATATTTATATGGTTCTGATATAATTTAATAACATGATTTAAACATTATATAGGAGGTTAAAACACCCTCAACTATAGTAAAGTATGAGGTAAGTTTTAATTTTTCAAACCCATTATTATCCTAAATTTTTTATACGTAAGTATTTATAGGTAAATATTTATCATACATGTACATGTTTCTTAAAATTTTATTTCAAACTATTCTTACTATTCTTATAAAAAAATTTAAAGTTATTTTTACCAATGTTTGACTTTTTATAAAAAAAATTGAAAGGATTTTTTTTCATTTTCAAAATGAGGTACTTTATGACCTTTTTGACAAAATACAAAAGGAATGTTCTTTTTTTAACTTATACGGCATTAGAAAAGATTCTTTTACAAGCTGAAAAGATTATTTTCATTGAAAATTTTTTCATTTAAAATTGGGAATCCCTTTTAAAATAATTTCAATATAAAAGGGGTATGTCTCTCAAGAAGTTTTTAATGATTTCATTAGACAACTTTCATCTATTTCAACATCCTAAGTTGGATTTTATACTTAATTGTGGTTGGTCTCTTAAGATATCATCTTCTATATTTTATTGAAAGAGATTACGGTATTTTTGACTATAGATGTACTATTTTGATACCATTCATGGTTTATGGTTAATGTATTAAAATTTCATATGCTAATTTTAGTATGAATGTTTATATTGGTTATGTTTCACCCTTTTCATATGAATAATTAATTGGATTTAGTAAGTGATGGGTAGGGACCAATATAGCTCATCGATGCATTGGTAGGTCTCATGAGACAAACTAGTTTGGTTATTGGCTAACGTTTAACCTGTTTATATATTATTTCTTGGATGAATCCTTGATGGTGTGTTTATGATGTCCGGCGTTATGCATTACCTCATTATGAGATTAGTTATTCATATTCCATGTGATTATTAAACTAGTATAATATCCATGGTTATGTATATTTCTCATGTGGATATTTATATGGAGTTATTTGATCATCTTACATCCATTCCATATTATACTTAAGATTGTTTTTTAATTTAATGTGTTTTTAGTTATTCACCTTGCCTTATTGTTTATATTTATTTATGATAGATTTCGCTATATTAATTACCCTTAACAAGCATCTAAGTTCACCCATTTCTTAGGTTTCATTTTTTCCTCAGGATGAAAATATGTATATTATGACTAACTTTTAGGGATAAGAAAAGTGGATAAGAGTGTTTTTAAATGAGTTACTATGTTTTTTTCATTTCATAATGTAATTTAAACATATTTATATAATATGGCTTCCAAAACTGCAAAACTAATCATTCCTTTGGGGTTTGAATATTATATTTATTCTAATGTCTGAATAGTCTTCTCATACTGGTCATTAGTCTGAGGGTGATAATCCATGCTGAAGTTTAGATTAGAATTTAGATCGTGTTGGAGACTCTTTCAGAACATTGAGGGAAATCTCATATCTCTATTGGATGTATTAGATAATGGTATTACATGCATCCTTACCACTTCTTTGATGTATATACGTGAAATTTTATCGAGTGAGAAGTCATCTCAAGTTTCAATGAAGTGAGAATCCTTTTTAAAACGATCCAAAACAACCCATATAGTATTATTTTCTCTGGATGTCTTTGGAAGTATAGTGATAAAGTCCATGGTGATATTTTTCCATTTTCATATAGGTATGGGAAATGGTTGCATCATACCCTTAGATGTTTTCCTTTTATCCTTCAATTTCTATCACAATAGGAACATTGATGTATGTTTTCCGATCTCTTTCTTCATATTGTCCCTCTAATAGTGCTCTTAGATAAATTGATACATCTTTGTACTCCTTGGGTGGATCGAGATGGTGAAGCTACGTGCATCATTAAAAATCTCCCTATTTATCTCAAGATTTTATGGTGCACATGGTCATGACACAAATCTTATTACTCCTTCCTCATAAATTTTTAACTCTGATTATTTCTCATTTCTAATAACTTCCACATTCTCCTGAATTTCCACATCATCTCTTTGAGAATCATTTACCTTCTATTAAATGGATGGTTAAGTAATCATTTTAGAAAATAATGATGATGTTACTTCCTTTAGGATTCCCATTACCATCCATTGAAATTATAAGAATATTAGATCCTTCTTAATTCCCATTATTTATAAACTTTCAGGATCCTTTCTACTTAGATCATTTTCCACTTTATTTTCTTTACCAGGATGGTAGTATATTGAGCATTTATAATACTTGATGAGTTTTAAACATCTATGATGGCACTTATTATGTTCCTTCTATGTTAATATATATTTATTTCTCTTTTGATTATTATATATCTCACACTTCCCCCCATAGAAATAATGTCACCATATTTTCAATGTGAAGATCACAGCTGCAAACTCCAAATAATGTGTGGGATGGTTTTTCTTGTAAAATTTCATCTTCCTTGAGGTGTAGATTATCATTTTATCATTTTTCATCAGTAAAAATATTAATCCATTTTTGACACATAATTGTATACAATAAAGAGTTCCCCATTATTGGGTATTTTAAGTACTGGTGTAGAGATAAGCCTATTTTTAAATTCTTTGAAGTAGTCTTTACATTCACTAGTCCAGGAAAAAATTTACTCCCTTATGATTTAGCCTAGTTAGTGGGTTTCAAAATTGCAATAACTTGCTCGAAAATCATCAGTAATACCTAGCTATACCAAGTAAACTACGGATCTCCATTACATATACTGGCATGGTCTACTCCTCAACTGCCTTTGTCTTATAGGGTCCAAATATATCCCTTTTTTAGTGATAACAAGCCCCAATAATTCTAATTAATCCATATATAACTCCCATTTATTGTACTTTTCATATGTTTTATCCCTTTTCAAATTATTTAGCACATTATTCAAATGATCCTCCTTTATCTTAGAGTATATCTAAATATCATCTATAAAGACTACCAAAAACCTATCGAGGTAATCTCTAAATACTCATTCATTAAGTCCATGAATATTTCCAGAGAATTATTGAGTCCCAAGGTAATCACTATAAAATCATAGGGTACATACCTAATTAAAAAGGTAATCTTGAGAATATCATCATTATTTACCTTTAATTAGTGATATCCTGATATAATGTCCACCTTATAGAAATACTTGGACCCACATAGTTGATCAAACTAGTCATCTATCTATGGAAGGGGATACTTTTTCTTTATCATTGTTTTCTTAATCTCATTATAATCAATAAAAATGTGCATTGATCTATCCTTATTCTTGATGAAGAGGATTTTCACACCCCACAATAAAGCACTTGGGAATATAAAACCCTTGTCCAGATTATCTTGTAACTACTTATTCAGTTATCTAAATCAATGGTGGTCATCCTATAAGTAGCCTTTGATATGGGAATAGATCTAGGTATAAGTTAAATTATTAACTCAACCTCTCATTCTGGAGGAAGACCAGACAATTTTTTAGGGAACACATCATTTCAATCCCTCATAATGGGCATGTCTTAAAGAATGATCCTATCCTTTCTCTTAATCATTTAATCTTGATATGATTTATCATGTGGAAATAATATCCATAGTTGAGTTGAGGATTATAAATGAGATTCATCCTCATCCATACACTTTTACAAAATTGTAGGATTCATTAAGATGTGAAGAGTGATATCCCTATCCATAAATTTGATGTTGTCTTTATGTAAATATATCCAATACATGCCCAATATAGCATCAAACTACACTATAGGGAGTAAGGAAATATTTTCTGGGAGGTTTAGTCAAGAAAAACTGGCTTGGGAGGAGTTATATACTTCATATGTAATAAGTTTCCCATTCATTGTTCGCACGGATAACTTGACCTCCATATTTTGAGGTAGTATTTGAATAGTTATATTAAAATTGAAAGATATGAATGAATATGTAGAACCAGAATTAAAAAGTAAAATTTATATTATTATATGAATAATTATCACACCTATCACCACATCATTTTCAAGATCCACCTCATCATTAGTGATAGAATATTCCCCTCCTTAATTCCTTTAAGGTTTCTGTCATTGATTGTCTCTAGAAACCCTTAGCTTAGGGCATTGGATTGCATAATGCCCATGTTCTTTGTAGTTGAAATTCAGTACTACTATATGATTATTAATTTGGACCTTCCTTTATTCTTCTGTATTTTTGGGATTTTACATATCCCTCGACAATTAATATTATGATTCCCCTCTTTTCCACATTTGAAGTATATTTTTGTTCCCTTTATAGAATTCTCATGATACTTATTCCCACACTTTTAACACATGGGATGTTGGGTTTTCCTTCCTCCATGGGATTTATCTATTGATCCTCCCATATTAAAATCTATTTTCCTTGTTTTCTCGATGATCCCATGAGAGCACAGAGAGTCTCTAATCTCCATATCAACCTTCAAGGAATAATGAATAATCTACTCATGGTTTTCAAATTCTATAATAACTAAGTATTTTCATCGACTTAACTTTAATCCACTAAAGAAATGATACACCTTCTTTTTAGTGTTCATGAAAAATCCATAGGCATATTATTAAATCCTTGTAATCTTTTACTCGTATTCTCTAATAGTCTCATCTTCCTTTTACTTCAGTCTGAGAAAATACCTCTCCATATTAAGATGAAATTTTTGGGAAATTATTTATTGAAAAAAAAAATCATGAATGCTTCCCATTCCATGGAACCAATTTCCTCCATATACTTTGTGTTTTTAATTAGTGTCCAACACTATTAGTTTTCTCATCAAAGTGACACACTGCCAGCACAAATTTCTCTTCTTCTAACCATTGGAGAATATATAGTATCTTCTCAATAGAGTTAATCAATTGTTTCATGATGAGTATATTAGAATATTCACTAAAGATATGAGGCCTTTGTAACATAAAGGATTCGACCACAACTTGGTCTTTCTTAGGAGAAGGGGGAATTCTACAAGATTCAATTTATTATTCATAACATGAGCTAGTTGATCCAATGATGTCATGATGTTATGATCTCCCATTCTTATAAGGTTTGGCATCTCATTAGGGAAATCATTGCATTCCCTGTCACATTGGTTGTTGGCACATGTTCTCCTATTTCCCACTATTAACTAAAAATAGAAAAATAAAATTATAGGGTAATTGAATACTTAGCTAATGAGAATATAAAAAGGAAACTATAGACATAGAAGGATAATATTATAAATGAAAATTATATCCTAACATATGATTCCACGAGTTTTAACATTTATTATCCATAGTGATAGAATTATCCCAAGGGTTATTATTAAATTTTTCTAGTTATAATCCCAAAAAATAAATAGACCATGCTCTGATACCAACTATAGTGACCCTAGCATTTAATACATATTATTACATGATTTTAAGTATAATTATCCATTAAATTCAAACCAAGGATTGAATAGTCTAGTTTCTTTAGAAGACTGAGTATATATTTAGAAAACATGAAACTAGAATAAAACTACTTTTATTAATCCCCATAATGTTCTCCAAAACTCCTTTTAACTCCTACATCTTCAATGGATAACCTGGGGAATACACAGACAAAAGGGATGATCTAAAATCCTAGTAAGTGGATAAACATGTAAATGAAGTATAAAGCATTATTTAGAAGGTATAACATGAAAAAATAAAAGGAATTTCTCATGAATAAAAAAATGGATCCATAACATAATGAACATGGAATTATATGATCATTGAAATAAAGTAATGTGGAATTATATAACATGACATAAAAATGAGTCAAGGATAACTACCAAGACTATATCACATAGTGGAAAAGGTCCTATAATGGATTAGGTTTACTCTATGATCCCATAAATAACATCTCATGAGAAAAAAACACTACCCAATGCATTGGAGTGATATCTGGGTGAACCCACAAAAACATATACATGCATATTTGTTCCACATAAGGAAATTAAACATAATGGTTACCCATGGAAAGAAATGGGTTTCGTAATCATGTCATAAGGAATAACCAAAGGGAATATCATAATGGTATCCATTAAGGAAGGGATTTAAATTATTCTTGTAAATTTATAAAGGAAATATAATAATAGATCATGAATAGTAAAGTCTATCTGAAGTGAAAACATGAAAAAGAGTGGCTAGGTAAGTTTAGAATGTCCCACTTAAGAATAGTTTTAGGGAAAATAATGAAGATTCTTTAAAGAGGATAAGGGAATAATTATTTCCATAAAACTAGAAATTGACTAAATTAGTTTTTCATGATAAAATTAGTTATTTTATAAAAAACATGGTGTCTTAAACCATATTGTGTAGTGTACTTAAAAATGGGTAAGAAATAGAGGTGTTCCCTTTTAATTAGGTTTGCATATCGAGAGTAATTAAGAAGGAATCATTTTAAAACATGTATCTCACCATCAATGAAAGAATAATTGAGATAGATAAATATTTTTGGAACATATTTATATAATATAGGATAATTATGTTGGAATAATTAAGAGGTAAATTGAGGCAATGAGAGAGAAAGAGTAACTAAAATTTTATTTGGAGGTTCATAGAGATTCATTACCTTATTTATGAATGTGTTTTTCACTTGAAATTAATTTCTAGTATAATAAAATTAGATTAATTAATAATTTAATTGAGAACTTATTCCTTGTATATTTGATTTATTATAATTTTATTAAGTTCATTTATGTCTATTTTCAGGATTTATGATGTTCAGTTTTGTTGTTTTGGGAGCATTCATTTCATGGTGTCATGGACGAATAATTTGAGGATAATTATACATATTATTTTTAAATGGGACTAAAAGTCCAAAAGTGTAATGAAATTATATTCATGAACTTACAGAAATTTTAATGGTCCTAAATAACATTTTATTTCCAGGTCTAGGGATGATTCTTTTACAAAAAATTTAACGTTATTTGGATTTTTCATTTTGGTAGTTTTATGTTTATCACGATCTATTTTCGTTTTATATAATATTATGACCATATATTAATTCTAGAATGATAGAACATATATAGAATTGTCACGACCCATCCTCGGGGCCCGTGCCGTGACTACCCCAAGCCCGCCTTCCATAGGCCAGGGGCTGGCGACTAGCACCAAAGGCGTAAATCCCGATAAAAGGGAAGGCATTGCCTTTATAAAGTAAATAGTCACCACAGAGTACGCAAACTGAAGTAAACACTAAGTAAACTGAGCTAAAAAATTAAGTGTTGTAAAAGTAAATGGTCTAGAATACAAACCCAACTGAAGTAAAGTACAACTGAAAAGAAAGTACAGTAGTAGAAAAGTAAAGCAGCAACTCTGAGTCGTCCTCTGGTAATCCCACCTGAAGGGTGGTTAAAGATAGTCACCTCTACTCCACAGCTCCAGCCGTCTGCTCCGAGTACGTCCTGTCCAGTGATCCACCTCCCGGTACCGTCCAATTCCACGAGCTCCCACCTCGATTAGCGTTGTCCGTCGTCTGCATCCAACACAACGTAGTGCAGGCATAGCCTATGCAGGTGTGAGTATACGCTACTCAGTAGGGACCCCGAGACCCCCGAAGGTCTCTCAGAATCCACGAAGGATAATCCACAAAGGAAAAATACAATCACGAAGTAATAACCAACTCTACTTAGGTATATGCCCATACATATACCTAAGTCATCAATTCCATCTCGGCTCCAGTACATGAGCCCAAGTACAACCCAGTCCACACAGGAAAACATAACCCATTCCACATAGGAATTCACAACCCAATCCACACAGGAAAGCGCAACAATCATATCAATGATAATGATTTCAAGTCAAGACTCAGCTCACACGGGTATCCATTAAAAATAAGGGTGGAGATGATTAGATGTAGCCTCTGAATCATCTCCTCTTCCGAACCCACGTAGGATCCAAGTATAGTATTCATCGTCGTCGAACCCACGGAGGATCCTAGCACGGTAGTCGAACCCACAGAGGATCCCAGTACAGTAGTCGTCCTCGTTGAACCAACGGAGGATCCCAGTACGGTAGTCTTCCTCGTCGAACCCATAGAGGATCCCAGTACGGTAGTCATCCTCATCGAACCCACGGAGGATCCCAGTACGGTAGTCGTCCTCGTCGAACCCACCGAGGATCCCAGTACGGTATTCGTCCTCGTCGAACCCACAGAGGATCCCAGTATGGTAGTCGTCCTCGTCGCACCCATGAAGGATCCTAGTACGGAAGTCATCTTCGTTGCAGCTAGCTCTAGGGTTCCCGCACACAGCACGCTCGATTCTGGGAGGGTCCGCTCCACGAGCCAAGAGGTTCGATACATTAATTGACACGAAGTCCGGAGTTGATGTATCCCAAAGTTCTGTCTCGTCAAAAGGAACTCAACGTGACTGATGGCGCGTCAATCGGACGCCCGGTCTGAGAGTTATTGGCTTTTTTTTCCTAGGGGCCCGGTTGGTTTTTAAGCCAAAACCAACCTCACCGTACTCCAACTGCATCCAAACCTCAAGCAGAGTAATCCAAAAGAACCGTCTCACTAATAGGAATCCAAAAAAGTCAAAGGCACGTCAATCGGACGTCCGGAGCTCAAGTTATAAGTGTTTCCGCTCCGAGGGCCCGGTTGATTTCATGTTCGAACCAACCTGGCCATACACAAAGTTCTCTGAAACCATTAGTGTAATATACTGAAATGACCGACTCGATCCAAGGATCGCTACGCGACTGACGGTGCGTCGTTCAGAGGTCCGTAGCCCATGTTATGGGCATTTGAACGGATCTGTCCGGAAACAGGGGGTTTGGGCTCGGTCCGACCCAGCATAATACCCTCTGGGTTGGCCCGAACCGGCTCGACCTAACCTGGGTCCAGGTCCGGCCCAGTTGGGCGCGGCCTGACACGGCTGGCGCGGGGGTCCGGCCCAGCGCGGGGGGTTCGGTGCGGGCGGTCCGACCCAACGCGGGCAGTCCGGCCCGGTGCGGGCGCCCGCGCGCTGAGCGGACGCAGAAGGGGGGAGGGTGCCGCCCCCTATGAACCGAATGGTGGAACCCACGGGGTCCGCCCTGTCCGTTGATTGGGGGTTTCAACCCCCGGTTTTTCAGGGTAGCGGCCGGCCTTTATGGTCGGTCGTTCGGTTCATGCGGGACCCGCGAGGGTCCCGCCTCCAGGGTGTGTCGGCGGCCGGATCAGCCGGCTGCCTCCCAGAACCGCTGCGGCCATGGGTTGCAGCTCTTGGCCATCCGGCACGACGCGACGGCATCGCGCCCCTCCGCTGCGGCCCACCACGGCCGCGGCCCTCCTTAGTGCTCCGGCGCGACACGACGGCGCCGCGGCCCGCTCTCAGCCATAGCCTCCTTCGGCTTCTGTGGTGCGGTGAGATGGCCTCGCGCTCCTTCACCGCGGCCCGCACCGGCCGCGGTTCTCTCATTCCCTCATGGTGCGGCGGCACCGCGTCGCCTCCATTCCAAACAATAACTAAGTACAACAACAAAGGGGAGGAGGGTCGGTCGTTTTTTTGCGGTCCGACCTCCTCCCGTTATACCGATAGAAAGCGGAAAAAGAACGAGTAATCTCAACGACAAACAAAGCACAAATTTAATTGATTAAATTTGAACTTAACCCCTACCTCGAAGAAGTTTTCAAATGATGATCGTCGCGGAAAACGGCGTTGCGAGGTGAAGCTCCGTATATGTTGACGGAGAACATCCGAGGAGGAGCGGTGTCTCCCTTCCTTTGACGCGGGAAGAAGATCGAAAGAGGGCGCATCGTCCTTATTCGGTAAAGGCATCACACACAGGCTGTGGAGAGGATAAGAGATGGCACGTCGATCTCTCATTGCGGTGACGGCGTTCTTCGTCGAAGTCTTGGCGTTCTTCGCGAAGAAGATGAAGTTCTTCTGACTTAGAGTTTTCTTCTCCCAATCCCCTTACACCACAATCCAACCTAATAAAATAAGATCCCTCTCATTTTATTATCTTAAGTCATGCCTTTCAAAATTACAAATTTCAAAATACATAACTCACTTAATTAAATTAAAGAGTTGGCATTGAATAAATGTGGGGAGGGGGAAGGTCACAATTTAATGGGAAGTTTTAAGGATTACACACTTAAGTGGGAGATTAGAGGAGTTAGGGAATATGAGAATATGGGGGCTCATGTGGGCCCCACTTCCCTCATAACCTCACATGGGAAGTTGGGTGGTTGTGGGCCCCACCAACAACTTCCCATGAGAGAATTAAATTACCATGGATAAAATAAATTTTCACACAATTTATTTTACCTAACATTTAATTCCCTAATTTTTAACAACTCCTCCCAAGAAAACACAACTCTAGTAAAGGTCTTCTTAAGCAAATATTGGTACTGCGGTTTCATCGGTGCCCTCGGATTTTGATTCCAAGCACCGGTTCAAAATTTATAAAAACTCACTCGTTCGTTCACTAAACATACCCGAGCTAAACTTCATAAATTGATTCCGGGCACACCGGGGCTCGGAATCAGGAGCCGTCAAAAACTGCATACTCGTAAAATCCCAAAGAAATTAATAAAAAAATTCTTGAAATTTACGGGTATTTACAAGAATAATTTTTTAGATCATTTTAAACAATTATAAGTGAATTTAAACCCATCATGAAAATGGTAATGGGAAACTAAAACTCATCGTCCATGAAGGTGGTGAACCGACATATCACAGGTGATGTTTTCATTTTTATAAAAAAGAGAATATATGAGATTTTATGATTGATATTCCATTAACATGATAAAATTAAATTATATATATGATACTATATTTATCATTCCACTTTCGATAGGGGTGAGTATAAGTTATATGAAAGAAATAATTTAAAATAGGGTGATAGAGGATTTTACCTCTTGAATATCCTTTCCTTGAGGACCTCCTTAAGGAACTTGGAATTTGGAATTTGGATGAGACCAAAAATACTATGATATGGGGGAAGAGTCTTGGTAAGGTAATTGGATAAAATATTAGCAAGATACAAGACTTAGAATGTGTAAGGAGAAGGGGTTGGGGTTGTATTTATAGGAGTGTTTTTAATAATTTTATTCATTAATTCATTATTTTAGATCAATGTTATCAATAGTATTGATTCTTGTGGATATATATAGTATCAATTTCATGTGATTTTGAACTAATAGTTTCTTACATCATACATGACTCAAAAATTCATGTATTTGGCTTAAAATGTTAAATACCATAAATTATTGTATTTCTCTATTCACCAAAAATTTAATTATTTTAGAAAAATACCTCAAATTCACCCAAACCATTTTTCAACATGTAGATTTAATAAATGGAATAAATTTTATGAAAATAATTTTCTAAATATGAGGAATTTTATTTTAAACTTAAATCACCATTTATTCGAAAAATGCCTATTTTAATATTATAATCAATTTATGACCCTTTGAAACATTATTTATCATCTAATAAAATTATATTATCTTTAAAATAAAAAATAATATTTATTTATAAATTGATTTTATTTAAATAAAATTTATTTTAAATCATTATATTTCTCATAAAAGTGTGATTAAAACATTTATGTTTTATAAAAATACAAAAAATTAATTTATCATTTTAAAAACATTTATTTATTTTTAACTTGATATAAATATACCATATTTTCATTTTATAAGATACCTAAATATTATTTTACATTTCCATATGTGTGATTACTATTCTAATAATCAAATTACAATTCCTAATGGTTAGATTACTATTCCAATGGTCATATTTATAATGGTACCATTGGTTTCTTACTTCCTATAAATACCTCTTATTTCATTCATTATTCATTCAATTATATTTTTTCACAAGATTATATATAAATTCATCTTTAGAATGAATATCGAATTATTGATAGTATGTTTTTTTCAATAGATTCATTCATCAATGTGGTCATTATGGTGGATCAACTAGATCCAAATTATCCTATTCTTATTCTCTAATTTTATATTTATTAACCCATTATGATATTTTAAATTCTTATAAGTTTATTTGATAACTAATATATCATTCATCATTTATAATAATAATGTTTTTTGGTTTATTTATGTGATGTTTGTTTTTTTTACTACATGAAATGATTATATAAAGGGAAATTTTATTTATAAAATTTCGATTCATTACATTCATCACATAAAAATTGTTCATAGATATGATATAGATGTATTTGATAGAGAAATTCCAAGATTATTTCATTGATGTTACAGTAATGGTTCGTAATTAAACGTTAGAAATTCTCATTTTATGTATGAATAATGAATCAATAAGAAAATTTGATTTCACTAATGAAATTATTTATATATATATTACCAATACTGAATTGAAAAATAACTTAAATTCATCATTATTTCTTCATATTTTCAAATTTTATGTTTTCTTATTCACACAAATTGGAACATTCTATAATGATGAATGAGTAAGAATATGAATTTATTTTATAGTAATATTTTTTATAGAATACTGATTAAGTTAATAAAACATAATTAGACTTCAGGATGGTATTTAAAGAAAATTAGAAATGAGAAAATAAATGTAGGAGATGAGGAAAACTTGTTACTTTAATGAAATCACTCCTTCACATGACCTCCTTCGGAATGAAGAAAAAATTCCTCCTTATAACCAAAAGGTACTAAACATTATAGAAATTTAATAGAGGAAATTTTTTTAAGGATTAAATATCAAACCAAAGGATAAAATTTTTTTACAGTGGGTGGAGAATATATCCTTTTATATGTAAAAATGAGGGAGTTTTTTTTGGAAAATTTGAGTTGGGTGAAGTAAAAACATGAAATCACATGGTTGTTATATAAGATATAGTTGTATGCATAAAAAATGACTTATCAATTTAATTATTATGAATTCAATTCATTTAATTTGGTCCCTTTTTATCTCTTTTTACTTTATATTATCAGTCACTCTGATAATTACTTTTTTACCAAATATAAAATATATCATCTATTACCTAATTTCAAAATGATAATTAAAAATTTTAACTTCCTTTAATCAAAATTAATTTCTTAATATGAAAATTTTAACTTTTAAATGGAAACAAAAAATATATAGGGAAAACTTGTTTTCATAGAAAAATAATTTTTTAAACATTAAATATTATTATTATTCCATGTCAATATCTATTCATCACATGATTTTTAATATATTTTTTATAAACATCATATTTTATTAAAATCTTCTTTTAACAAGGATATATTTAGTTTGTAAAAATTATAAGACAGAACAGATAATTTTTTTGAAAAAAATTATATATTTTTACGAATAAAAATGGATTGTTTCTTATTTTTTACTAATTAATAATAATTAGGTATAAATTTAATTTATATATATTTATATACATTAAAAAATTCTTAAAAACAACTTTTTAATAGTAATCATTTTAATTTATTAAGATAAAAACACATAATGTATAGAAAAACAATTCTTTTAAAAATGTATCTGCTAATATTAAATGATTTTATTCCTATTAGTTTAAAATTAACAATTTATTAAATTTTATCAATAAATTTTTATTAAAATAATTCATTAAATTTTATTCATACTTAAATATATTGTTTTTATTAATAATGAGGGCTTAAAAAGGGAGAAAGAGAGCATGACACTTCTTTCCAGGGTCTAAAAGAATAAAATCCCAAACAACCATCCCTCGTAAAAAATTTACTAGCATGAGTAAGAAGCATAAAATTATAAAAAAAAACTTCATGAGGCTCTTGAGATCGACTGAATAATGTGTGAGGATATGTAACTTAGTTCCCCACTTTAAAGTTATTCCATAAATGGGTTTGGTCTCCACATGTTAGACCTCTAACGGATTCAAAGAAACCAAATTTCTTCCAAAGATACCAATAGAAAACCATGGGAGGAGATGTAATAGAAAACAAGATCAATACAACTAGTGAAGAATCTAAGATGATTGTGAACCCTAAGAATAAAATAAAATTCCATTCTATCAAATCCTTTTTCCATATCCACTTTGATCATAATATTATCACAATGAATTTTATGGTCTATGTGATGAATTATTTATTATGAAATTCACATCGCACCTCAACATTTCTACCATGAGTAAAATTGTTTCTCTCCTCAAGAATAATAATTGGGAGAAACATCACTATCATATCATTAAGAACCTTCATGACAATCTAAAATGAAAATTTACAAAATATGGTTATCTTAAAAAAAATTTAATAGGTAGGGGTTGTGGATCTTGTGAAGAATCACACGAGTGGTAAGAAACACCAATCTAGCCAACAATCCCCCTAGAAGAAGTCTTGGATATCCTTCACCACATAACATTTGATTATATCCCATTTCAATATGAAAAAATCCCTAAAAACCCATCCAACCTAAGAGAAGTATCACTACTCAGATTATTGATAGCCTTAAAGATATCAATATCATCCAGACATGTAGTTATTAGGTTTTTCTAATGACCAGACACCAAACATGAAGTACAGTAAAATAATGAAGTGGATTTACCCTCCTAATAAAAACCACTATGAATAAGAGACACCTCAATTTCTAATCCTATGATAGAAGGAAAATGATCCACTTCCATCTTTCCCAACTTGGCTATATCATTTATGAATTCCCCATATTGTCATTGTAGAATAAGATAATTGAATCTACAATTTTATTTGAAATGAGCATTGAAATATGTCAAGTTTTAATCACCTTCCTAGACCCAACAGATATAATACTACTCTCTGGATTAAAACCCTTATTTCATTAGAAGATAATCCATATCCTGTAGTTTTGAAGGCAATAGCTCTAAAAATAATTATCTAACACCATCATAACCTAGTCAGGATCCTAAATTTCCCATTACAAATCAGACAGATAAAGGATGGGGTTCTTGAACTTCAATGCCCCCATCATGTAAGGATATTATAATTCATTTGATCTTCTCATGAATCACTTCCCATAGTGTATCATATTAGCACCCTATATTTGATCCATTTTTTTAAGTAAATAATATTAGTGGGTTAAGGAAACAAAGAACCTAAACCCCTCAGACAAGAATTCAGAAACTCCCATCTTAAGAAAAAGTGGTGAATAGTCAGAGAGGGAGTGAGGGAGGTATATGACCTATATATTTTAAAAATATTTAACACCATTAATATTAGATAGAAAATGATCCAACTGATCCAATATACACTTGTTCTTCCTCTGATTATTATGCCAAGTGAATTTATCACTGATGAAACCCAAGTTGATGAGTTCTGAAGATTCCATAAAGCCCTTGAATTCTAGTACAACTCTCATAGATAATTTTCTGCCACATTTCTTTTATAATAGATCTTATATGGTGTAAATATCACCTCCAATAATCTATAGAGTAATCCCTATATTAAAATATTATAGCGCATTCCACATAACCTGCCTAATATAACCACCACATTTTTCATGAACTATAGAGAGATATAGGAGGCAGTTTCTCAATGAGACCTGAGAAGTCACATATTGAGCTAAGGTTAAAACATAATAAACTTATTAATTACCACTCCAAAAATTCCAAATATGGTTATCAGTGGGAGAATATTGCAAAAAATGTGGAAAGGGAAATTTTATATCATACTCCTGTAATTTCTCAAAAGTGTGCATTGGTTCTATAAGGTCCAAAACGGATACATTATAATCAATGACCTCCTTTAAAATAAATTCCTATTGCTAGACCATGGTTTATAAGGGGTATTTCATGAATATTTCCTTTTATACCTCTTGTTGGAGTTGTTTCCCAAGAACCAAATTCTATGTACCTTATGATAACTTTTATTCATAGTTTTGAATATTAATAAACTCCTTATCACATTATGATTGTTTTTATATGTAACATAGTATATAATAATGTCCAAAGAGTAGTTTTCATGATAAAACGTTATAGTAGTTCCCCGCTATGATGAAAACCTGAAAATACTACGAAACTATTCTTAAATATATGTTTTATAGCCAGATGATGTCATTTTAGGGACATGAATGATATAGGCTATCATGGGTGGAGACTCATGGGACTTTTAGGCACCTTCTCATGGTGTACACCCTCGGTAATATCAAGTGTAAGATATTATGATAATTAGACCTTCCAGTAGGAAATCCACATTTATATGCATCATTTCATATTCCTATCTGCATATGTGTGTATTGATCCTTAAAATTAAATATTATTATTAATGAGTATTATGAATCACGTACTTTGATGTATTGATAAAAATGGTGATGAAATATTTTTATGATGAGTTAGGATACATTAGGTGTGTCATGAGTAATATTTCATTAACAAACAATTCAAGAATGTATTTGTCCATGTTCTTTAATTGAAGTTAATATCTCAGGTCCTTTGATGGAAATTATATATCCTAAACAAAACCATGGCCACAGTGTTATATAGGAAAGTTCAATTTCTAGGAAGTCAAAGAAAGAGACATCGAGCATATAGTGTGATTTCACCAACATAAAATCTTCTTGATTAGATATATCTTGATTAAGGGATTATATTACATAGTAAGCATATCTATGAGGTATTATGTCATTGCGACATTAACTTCTTTCTCTATAGATATCTTGGCGTGTTTCTAGATACTAACCTTGAACTTTAGGTTGCTTAGTATAATGCCACTAAAAAGGAGGTTTAGAGGGTCACACACTAAGTGTATCTAGAATCTCAGTTAAATAATATATTATTATTTATTATTTAACAAATTGAATAAATATTATTCCCGCATGTGGTTTAATAATTATTCATATTTTCTTGATCGCATATATTCTTTCCCCAGTTATTTGAGAGAATATAATGTTAGTAGAATATTTAATAAATATTTATTTTCTATTTTGAGAATATAATATTTATTTATTTATTGGAGAATAATAAAGCGATGTTTATTTAATAAATAAATAGTCATTATTCAAGGCCTGATGAATATTGTAGAGGAATGGAGAACCGGGTTTAATGGTCCGATGAGAAATAATAAATATTGAGTACTATATGATTAAATAATACTTAATTTAATTCTCAAGTTAAGCTCACATCGAGAAATAATATTATTATTATTATTTGACATGGGGTTCCATAGGGATAAAATAAATAATAAGGGGCACTTGTGAAATTATTTTATTTTAACCCTAGCGATATGTAAAGACAATTATGTTATTTTCTCTATGAGATAGTTCATTTATTTTGTTGTGCAAAATAGATTTGCATAATCCTCTCAAGCTCTAGAGACCTCCAATATCCAAGAACACTCCCAATAACGGATAGCGATATTCCTATACTTCTCACTCTCAATTCAATATAGATCATAGAGAATGCTTTGGAAGTGGTTCTTGAAATGATCAAATGTGGACAATGCAAGCGATAGGATCTATTGTTATAAAACCAGAAGATTCCTACAAGAAACGTTTGGAGATTTGTAGAACATGTTTGGATAACCACTAGAGGGAATTTTCTCTTGATTCCTACAATGCAACGAAGGTACAATGTAGATCTGTTGTCAGACCCATCAACAAAGAAAGAATTCCAACAAAGTAATTTTTTAATTAATTAAATTATTTATAAATAATATGTGATGATCCTCTATATGGTTCCATAATTATATATCGTGTCTATATTTTTTGATTTAATTCCTTAGATCACAACATTTATCATTGTGTAAATCTCAAATTGATCATCGATTATGAAAAAAACAATGTTAGGAATAACCCATCGCACACTTCCTCTACACCCGAAACCTATAAGTAGTATCAAAGCAATCACATAATTATTTTTAATTAATTAAAGTTTTTTGATTCATTTACAAAAATTTAATTTAGTTTTAAATTTAGGTTTTATCACTCTTTTAATCTGAATTAATATATCTAATTCTCCATCCTTCATTTCTCATAGATCTAATCAATATGATTAATCTTATAAATGAAATGAAATCGAGGAACTCATCCAGAGGTGCCAGGGATTCTGGCCAGATAACATAGGATTTCATGTTATGTAACCATAGTTAAAGGGTGGCATGTACTTGTGTTCAATGCATCAAGAATTAATTCGGCAATTAATTCAAACCATGTGCATTAATGACACATGGTGTATTTATTTCTTACACTACATGTTGACCAGGATAGGATGGTGCGTTGTCATGTTACCCACGTACATGGTGTGTAGTCTCTTTGAGTCACAGATGAGCCATGTATTACCATTCATCACCTACCTGACCGGTGACCTTGTAACTAGAGACCACATGTCATGTAGTCACTTATACATGCCATGCACTCCCATTGTTCAGGGAATAGTTTTCACGCTGAGTCCCTTGGTGTGTGCCTCAGATACACGTTGAGAGATGTAGATGCCATGTAGCCCGACTGTACACATCATTTACTTATACCAAATTACACAGATTTAAAATTTATTTATTATACTGTGTAAATCATATCAATATGTGCTTGTGTGTAGTCCTTAAGTTGATAAGACACACCGAGTGATGGGTTTTAATATATATATATGTGTGTGTGTGTGTGTTTTTAATTAATATATGCATAATTTTCAAATCTGAATATGAATTATGAGTCACATTATAGTTTTTACTCCACATGTATTAAATCATGTAACGTTACAGAAAATTCATGTAATTTGTGTAATCATTAATTTGATACTACATGTCATGAAAGTACGTGATAAGTTTTGTATGTTATGTTTCACAATAATAAACTTTATACGAATATAATACATGTTGGTAATATTTAGACGAGTATTCATTGTATATCCTCCAAGGTATATTTATGTACATAGTTAATTTCAAATAAATTTATTTAATTCGTTTAAAATGAAAATGGATGATAATCTTAATAAAATTAAAATGAGAATTAAGAAAAAATAATTGATTGATTAAATTTTATAATTAATTGATTCAAACACGATTTATCTTAAATAAGAATGATTAAAAATTGAATGTTAGTTTTATTAAATGCGTAATTCATTGCATGCATGTGGGTGATCATGATCATAGACCAGAACATTTTATGATATTTGATTCTTTTTAATTTATTATTAAATTAAATTGTTGTCTTGTGTTCCTTCTCTCCTATTATTATGTAATGGAATGTATGTTCATGGTTTCTTTTATGTAAACCATTTTCCTCTCACCTACGTGTGAGTAAAAGAATATATAATGGATGGAGCTCTCAAGCTAACGGAGGCAGTTCAAGTTTGGAGTTGAGACCAAACCAATCCAAGGGAGAGACATAGGTGGACATGAGAAATATGTAACATGAACCTTAATTGGTTTAAGGTTTTTTTTCCTAGTTCAATGGTTAGTTTATAAACTTCTAGATAAACTAACCATTAATAAATTATCATGATCATACTACTTTATTATTTTATTTATTTTAAGTTTCATGGTTATTTCATTATGGATGTTTTTTCATGATCTCATGAAATAATGAAATTAACGATCATGTAAGATAGAACTAAAAAATTGTATTATGCATAAATATTTTCTAAGACATAGTTAATAACTTAAGTAAATATAGTTAATATTAACAAGAATGTGATAAATATAATAATTGGAAATTTATTCATAATGGATATAATCCATCAATTATGTATATTAATTTAGTATAGTCTTCCACTACTTCAGTTAAAATCTAACTATAGTTCATAGTGCTTTACCATAAAAAGTTGTGATGCTTTAAATTATCAAGGAATTCTAACTTGATGTTTTGGGTTGACATAACTTAGTTCACATCAAGGGTTAACTACTAAATCAGGACTTGGTGTAACTGAGAGGCAAGGGGTGACAAAATCCAACTAAAGTATTTCAGGATTAATGAGTCCACTCAAGAGATCAAGAAAATATGAGTTAATGTAGTTGGGATTTGTAATTCCTATCTAAAACCATTCAAGTTTCTTAACAAGACAATTTTTGGGTAATTTGAAGGGTAATATGGATCATTTCCACTATAATGTCCAAGAAATAGGATATTCCAAATCCAATGGAGAGGGATATTGAGTTTCGATAAAATAGTGGTAAACTAATAAATTTAATATTTATTTATTTGTCTAAATTTTATCAATTAAAGTACTAAATCCTTCTCATATTATTTGTATAAAAACATTAAAATTACTTCAAACATATCATTGTGATCCATATTTGATAAGGATAACCTTCTCACCGACACAAATTTCTAAGAGTGTCAAAGAAACTTATATGTTATCCTTCACCATGGAAGGAAATTATATGTGATGGAGGAACTTATTCCCGATGCACCTGGTAATAAGGCAAGAGATGAAGAGTTATCACTCTACGATAAAAAATTAAAATATTCCATAGATGTTCAACATTTCATGTTATCATCCATGTACAATAATATTTTAAATAAACATGAGGACGTAGATTCATATAACATGATGTCTCACCTTCAGGATCTCTATCATGAGAAGGCGAGACAAGAGAGGTATAAAATATATAATTATTTGTTTACAACTAATATTGGAGAGTTCACACCATCTAGTCCTCATCTAGTCAAGATTATTGGCTATATTGAATACTTAGATATATTAGGGATTAAATTCTTGGATGAGTTGCGTATAGATATCATACTTTCATCATTACCAAAGACCTTATCCTATTTTATTTTTAATTAAAATATGAACAATAATGATAAGTGTCTTTTGAAACTTCTTACTTTGATTAACCAAGTGGATAAGGACATGGGGCGTGATAAACCCGTAGTCATTATGGTGAACAGGAAAAGTTAGAACAAGGAAAAGGTTCCCAAGACTCATAAAAATTCTAAATCTCTTGAGAACTGTCCTCCCAAGAAGAGGATCAGCTAGAGGAAGAGCAGGGGAAAGGAGGCGGTATGTTTTTCATATGGCAAGCCAGACCAATAGAAGAATAACTACACCTAAAATCAAGGGGTTTCTAAAGGTGCATTCATTATTGAGTGTGATATTTAAATATCTACACATTGGGAATTAGATACATCTTTTGGTTCTCATATATGTATTCGAATTTAGGAACCAGGTAGATTCTAAAATATTTCTTGAGAATAGGTGGATCTGAGATATGCTAATAATGCGAGGCTGGATACTTTAGCCATTTGTGACTACCAAATTTCATTTCCAATGGGAATTATTTTTGTTAAAATATTTTTATTATGTACCTATGGTTACCAAGAACATAATTTTTGTATCTTGACAAGATACAGATGGGTTTATTTTCATGTTTGGAAATAAAAGTTGTTTATTTTATAAAGACAACATATGTTATGCTATGGATTATTTAAATACTAGTCTTCATGTATTAAATTACAAAAAACTAGGTATTGTATATTTATAACAAATCATGTTCACATGACTCATATAACACCAAGTTATGGCATCATAGTCTTGGTTATGTAAATGAGAATAATTTGACAAAGCTCTATCAATATGGATATTTAGACTCTTCTGATCTAAAACCACTTGAAAGATTTCATGCTTATTTACAAGGAAAAATGACCAAACTGCCATTTGGTGGATAGGGTGAAAAGGCCATAGATATTCTAGGATTGGTACACATTGATGTGTGTGGACCATTTCCATTATAAGATATAAGTGGATATTCTTACTTAATAACTTTTATTGATGAATTGAGTAGATATGGATATATTTACTTAAGGAGTTATAAGTCGGAGTCCTTTGAGAAATTTAAGGAATTAAATAATGAATTATATAATAAAATTGGTAATAATATAAAGTATCTTCAATAATATTGAGGTGGTTAATATCTTAACTAAGATTTTATCGACTTTCTACGGGAGTTTTGGATATGATCTCAACTCACCACATCTTATACACCATAGTGGAATGAAGTTAGTGAAAGGATAAATTGTACCTTGTTATACATGATAAGGTTGATAATGAGTCATTCAGATCTTCCATTATCCATATTGGGATAATCATTACAAACTTCAACATACACATTAAACTGAGTACCAAATAAAGTGAAAAATGGAATTCTCTTTGAGTTATGGAGTTGAAAGAAACTATTTTTTTCACATACACATGTGTGGGGTCACGAGGATTTTTTTAGGGCCTTCTTAGGAAACCAACTAGCACCCCAGGGCACAATATGTATATTTATAGGGTATCCCAAGGAAGAAAAGGGATAATACCTATAAAACCCCTTGGATAATAAAGTGAATGTCACTAGACAAGACATTTTTATTAAGAGGGAGAACATACTCAAAAAGGATAATGGGAGAAATATTGACTTCTATGAATTTTATGCTCAAGATACATAAGATTTGGAATAGGAATAGGTTCTATAGGTCCCCATGGAATAATAAGTTCCTAGAATACATGTATTTCATAAGAGTGTAAGAGAGGTAAGAGAACCAGATAAATATGGTTTTCTAGTCTCTAAAGATGGTGACTCATTATTGGTTAACAATGATGAACCTATCTTCTATAAGGAAGTGATAGAGAGATCAAAAGTTACAAAATGGAAAGAGGTCATGAATTTAGAAATGGATTTCATGTATCAGAACCAAGTTTCAATTTTGGTCATTGTGTCATTTGATGTAAATCCCACTAGATGTAAATGGGTATTCAAGAGGAAAATGGACGTGGAAGATAAAGTAAATACATATAAAGTAGTGATAGTGTCTAAATGGTTTAAACAATGTCAAGAAATTGACTATTATGAAAAAAATTCACCAGTTTTCGTGTTTTAATAAATCATAATTCTAATTTCTATAACATCTTACCATGAATATGATATTTGGTAGATGGATATAAAAACTACATTCCTTAATGGGAACCTTCATAAAGATGTCTATATGACACATATAGAAAAGTTTATGACTATAGGTGATGCCAAAAGGATTTGAAAGTCATGAAAATCAATTTATGGATTAAATCTAGAATCCAGATAATGGAACATTTGATTCGATAAATCCATAAATGAATTTTTGGTTTCATTAAGAATGAGTGTGATCCATGTGTTTACAAGTGGTTTAGTGGGAATATGGTTATTATCCTAGTAGTATATGTTGATGAAATATTACTTATTAGAAATGAAATACTAGTATTACAGTCTGTTAATGACTGGTTAAACAAGTGTTTCTTCATGAAGGACATAGGTGAATTAGCCTACATTATAAGGATCTAGATCATTTGTGATAGATCCAATAGGATTATAGGACCAAGTCAAACTACATATATTGACTAGATAATAAATAGATTTAGTGTGGAACAATCCAAGAGGGTATTGGTTCTAATTTCACATGCACTACTAGAATAGAGGTCTATCCCCATGCATCTATACCCATGGTTTAAAAAACTATGCGTATAGGTGTTTTTTTATTGTTCGTACCTATGGTTTTATTAAAACCATGGGTATTCAATCCCCAATTTCAACCCACCATCGGGATTATCCTCCTAACTCACTCTTTTCCATAGGGATCCCCGCTTGAACCCTCACCTCCCCGACCTCCACCTCCCAGCCCTCTCCTCCCCTCCCCCACCACCGTCTCTCGGCCATCTGACCTCTACCTCCTAGCCCTCTCCTCCCCTCTCCGACCTATGCCTCATGTCCATCTGACCACCACATGCCAACCATCTCCTCCCATCCCCAACTTCCGCCTCCGCTCCCAACCTCGACCTGCCAACCTTCACCTATGCCTTAATGTCCTGGCCTCCACCTCCCTATCCCCAATGCCTCTCAGCTCCCTCACCTCCAGAGACGTCCCCCCTCCCCCTCTTGGATCCCTCTCCTCTGCCAACATCCCCACCCAATTAATTGCATCTAGGTTTGTAATTTCTTCTCCTTGATTTTTTATTCTTTCTAAACTAATCACTTATTCTTATATCAACAGCCTCAACAATTTGAATACACAATTTATATTTTTTATTTTTTATTTAATAAATAATTGTTCATCTTATAGGTAAATTCTACTTCCTTACATTGTTATTAAAACATCATTTTTCATTTAAAATGTTTTATACCATTGCATTTTGTTCATTGGATATAACCAAAAACACTACTAATTCAGGATCATGTTTTTGAGGTCCTTTATAACATTCCCTTCCCATGTAAACATTCCAAGAAGTCTCCCATATGTTCCTCCCTATATTATGATTCATAATTTATTTCATTACAGCTGATTATTCATAGTAGTAGAAGTAAAATATCTCATGGATTCTCTAGCTGATTAAGCCCCTATCATTAAATACAGGTAATTAAGATACTGGTATTTATTTCCCATTGGTAGAAATATTCTCTATATAAGTCACCTTCCATTATTATTCTACCATGGAACAGATTATATCTATACACATTTAATATTCATTGGTTACTAAGGATGTCTATTTTTTACCGTGTTGAAGCCTTAAGTCTAGGCATTGCATTACCTCAATATTAAATTTTTGGAGATCCACATTTTCATGATTTTTTGTTCTACAAGACTCATATAAATTTTCATTATAATACCTATTTTCAATGAATAATGTACTTCCTTAATTTTCACCATCGCATGATCCATATTATTACCCAACCCAATGATGTAGGGGCCATATTTTCTTACTGCCCAGATGTATCACCAGTCTTGTATTGTGGAGACTGAGGTTCCTCTATGTAGAACATTGAAAAATCATGTCAACTATTGGTTAAAATTGGTTATCACATAATTTCAACCATATTCGTTTCCAATTTTTAATTTAACTCTAGCATCTTGTAATCATCAATTGCACCTGACCACTCATGAGACTACTCTATAATCAAGTATGTCCCTTTATTTCCGAGTTGTAGTTTATTCTCTAGAAACTGAGAAAATCCAATGAGATTCCTATAAAATTACACCATCTCTTCTACATATTTTACCCAGTTTCAATGTCGATGCATGACGTTCTCTACCACTAGGTCTATCTTCTCTGCTGAGAAATTCAATTCTTCTAGAATTGTGAAAACATATTCTAGGAGATACTCCAATCTCCTAAGATAGAATTCATAACTCATATAGATATATATATATTATTGAGTTTAACCCCTTAATTGATCACTAAAAATCCCTTGTGGTTATTTACTTTTCACTATAAAGGATATATTATAATATAAAGAAAAAATATTTTGATCCATACATTCCAAAACACCAATAAAATCCTTGAAATATTTAACTTTTAGGTTAATTTAAGATCAATCCAACTCCATGTTATAGTTTTCATGATTTAGTGTAAGCCTACTCTACAAGTGAAATAATATATTGTATCTCCACACATGGGTGGATTCAAGATTACATCAAAACTCGGCAGCTACATGCTCATGCACAATTATCATAAAGACTATATCCAAGATCTAATGACCCACATTTAATCTATATTATCCCCACACATCCCAAAAATCATACATTCCTGTTCTATATTCCAATCTCAACAAGCATAGAGCACCCTTATTGTTTCTTAAAACCATAGGAGTCTCACTATGTAAAACCATGTAAATAAAAACTCATCATTTTATAATTCAACTATTCATAGTCTCACCATTTTTTTAAAATCTTATCCTGAGTTTATAGGTCCATGCACATAATCACTTTTCCATTGAAAACTATAAAATCAATCGAAACACTAGCTCACATAGTGTATTAATCTCAAGATCACCAAGTATCTCCATATGCCTAAACCTAAACTCCTCTAAGAGTGTTATTACCCATGGGAACTGGACATTCTATCCACCATGAATACAGTTGTTCTACCTAACATGTACCGATGTCACCTAGGCTAGGAATCTAAATGAGACTTACCTTACCAAAACCATCCATAAGGATGAAAGAACTAGCACATAAGTACTTATCTCAAAGAACCCAAGTCACCTAACACACCTATTATAAATACATTGTCAAATTTGTGTGAATTGATGTCATAAAACAAAGTTTTTAATTATGCCGCACACACCTAAATGTTCCTAAAAAAATTCCAACCAGTCTGATGGTTTAACCTCAAAGGTTAGAATGTACTAAATTACAAACCGGGATTCATGATAAATAAGGTTACCAGTCTCTCAAACCTACTCCACAAATTATTTCTAATAGTGGTCATAACTATGGGTTTCACTCATCCCCATCTCAAGGTAACAGGGAATTTAACATTCCAAATACTTACTTTTATATTTCAACCACCTATTGAAATTAATTTTGACCTACCCACTCACAGTTCAAGCATAAACCAATAGTTTCACAAGTAATCACTACACATCTCAAAACAAGCTCACTCATATTGTGACATACATAAAAATCCACTATAGTTTTAGAGCCTCCTCATTATGTTGTACTTTTAATTTTATTTTATATTGTGCCTCATAATAATAATGTTAAGAAAAATAATAATATACTTTAACCATTTACTTTTACTCAAAAATTCATAGTTATTCCTCAGTTAAATTATATTTCAATTACATGTTATTTTGGAAAACATTATTTATCTAATAATTGGCATTTTGTTTAGTTATAACCTTTTGAAAATCTCTCCAAGTAGTCATAGAACATGTCTTTTATAATTTATGGGATTGGATATGTAATATGAAACCATACACTTATATGAAAAAAAACATATAAATTTTCTTAAACACTTGAAATAATCAACTCAAGTCATATTTCACGTAAACAATAAAATTCCATTATGAACAAGAATGCTACATACTAGATAAGATTCTTGAACACACCCCCTCTTGTCATACTATGCCATGAGATGAATCATATAAATCCTTCACCACATAATCAAGTGTATCACTTATGGTTAAATTAGATCAATTATATAATTTAATGGTATAAATAGAAATTTAGTCCTTGATAACATGGACTTTCCTCATACATGGGTTGTCTAGTCCCAGGGAAAAGCTCCATACCATGTCTTGACACATTCTTATTCTATTTTGTACCTTTCTAAGATAGTAAGACTAAAAAAACCTCTAATACCAATTTACTAGGTCCTTCCACCACATGCCACCAATCAGTTCTTGGACCTTTGGTAGATATAATACCCCAGGAATTCCTCCCCATATGATAGATTATGCTTACTAATGGTGAGTGTCTCAAGTAGTATGGTGGGAAGACTATACCCAAATATTCGATTAAAAAATAGTAGAAATAAACATACTAATATAAACATATGTAAATAATACATTTAATGAAACAATAAATTTTTTCAATAATAATCAAAATAATCCACGCAATAAAAAATTAATTTTATGCAATACATTCAGGTAGTCATAATATAACCGAAATATCAGAAGATAAAACTATGAAAACAATGAAAAATGGTCCTGAGTATCAACCTGGACCCAACACCCATGATTAGTCCAAGAAACCATGCAATCAAAAACATTAGGTTCTTTCACAAATCTAAATATAAAATATAATAATGATGACAACTCAAGTTCCCAAGTTCCATGGTAGAAAGTTTAGGGTTTTATTATAAAAGACTCCAAACATGGTGTCCCTAAAAATAAAATTCAATTGTTTTTTTCATTGAGATATGATTTAATAATAAATTATTTATTATAGTATTAATATTTGACAAATATATAATTTAATTAAAATTTTAATAAAAAAAACAATTGATGTTTGGTCTCTTCAATTACACTCAACATCATTTTGTATCAACTTTTTTCCATCATTGGTGAGTCTATAGTCATGGTACTTATCATATAGTAAATTTTAATGATGTAAAAACCCAAGGAAACCAAGGGAATAATAATATGAGAGAACCCAGATGGCTCAATAGATCATTCTCTCTCAATAAAACTCATACAAAATACAAAGGGGTGAGCCTTTCCATTCTTCCAGTCTAAACTCAAGGAACCATTCTTGTCATTTAGAATAATGGTAGTATTATAACTCATAGCTTACAAAAGAGGTATTCCAAAAAATAGATCAAATATAATCTAGTTAACTCATCATTCATAATTAAATGAGGTTACTCCATAAGAATCCAAAACACTAATCGATGACATTTGATACATAATACATTACCTAAATCCCAGGGGAGATTCCCCTAGACATTTCACTTCAATTTTCCTCATTTTCATTTCTTATGAGAACCCTAATCATGGTGTGTGTAAAATTTACTGTTTTATATTAATCTAATAATGTGTATTCGATTTTTTAGTTAATTTTAAATTCATTCATTTTACCAGAAATACCTTTTCCTTTTTAAGAGACTTGTTGTGACTTGTTCCACTTTGTATAAAGTAGGTGTTTCTAGGTAATTATTTTATTAAAAAAATCATGAAGTGATTTAGTTTATTAAATTAATAATCTATAATATTTATACCAATATTTGATACCCATGATTATTTTATATAAATTATCTAAATTATTTTCATTCTTGGAGATGAAGTGGTTTTTTTAAATTTATTTTCCCTCTTTGAATTAAATTTTTACAAATGGAAAATATTGAATTAAATTAATATGGGTCTTGTTTAAAATATTTTTGATTATGGGTTAATGTTTTTATCTCTCCATTTATTTTTAAATGAAATAACTCATGTTTAAGGGTGTGTTTTAATGTTAAAAGTTTATTTTTTTTATGTTACACCTAAGGGGGGACAAACTTTTTTATCACTCGCTTAGTTCAACTATAATGACACATACCACTCTATCATAGACATGGAACCTTTCTTGGCCCATTTTCGTTTACCTTGTTGATCATACCTTTATAAGATATAGGTAATAATTTTACCTATGATACTAAAAGGTTTGAAATTGGCTATAAAAAATAATGCACTTGAAATAAAAATGTGAATTAACTATTAAGTTTTTACGTTATAATAGTTTTATTTTTTATAGTACATATCCCTTTTTTAATTATGGTTTACATTTTTTATTGGAATATAAATTTTTTTCTTGTTATAGAATGGATATAATTTGGATTTATCGTACCGATAGGATTTCAACAACATTTTAAAATAATTTGGATTATTTTTTAGATTTTTCATTTGAAAATGCTTCAAATGAAGATTATATAAAGTGTCCATGCTATAAATGTGTTGGAAGACCATAGTTAAGGTAGAAGAAATTTAGACACCATATAATGAAAATTTTATTCAAAACAAACTATTATGTTTGGTATCACCATGGAGAGACGAGTCAATGTTCAAATGTTCATGAACAAAATGAAAGAAGTGACACGGATAAGTTGATATTTGATCAGTTTCCATTTATGTATCATCCTAAAATAGATAGTATGCCTATGAAATAAGACAATGATATCAATACACATGAGGAAAATACTAAAGATGATGATGAGAGAGTGAAAATTTTATTGGATGATGTCAGAACTCTAGTATATCAAGAATGTACTAAAATGACCAAGTTGGAATTTTTAATGTGGTTATATCATGAGAAAACCATGTATAGAATTTATAATACTGCTATTGATTATATCCTTAAATTTTTTAAGTAATTTCTTCCTGATGGTGTATATATTCCCTCAAATCATTATAAAGCATGGAAGTTAATTAAGAAGCTTGGATTTGATACTAAAATTCCATGATTGTCTAAAAGATTGTTGTTTATTTTGGGAGGAAACAACTGACCATAATGACTATAAAGAATGTGGTAAATCTTGATGAAAGACAAATACAGATGGAACACCATCTCGTGTGGCATAGAAAGTCATGTTTCACTTTCCATTTATTCCTAGACTTCAAAATATATTCATGTCTGCAAAAATCTCAGCCAATATATGATGGCATGATACTGATATAATTAAAGGTAACAATGAGTTGGTTCATCCTGCAGATGGATTAGCATGGCAGTCATTTGATGCACAACATCCTTATTTTGCAACTAAGGTGCGTAATGTCAGGTTGGGTCTATCCTGTGATGGTTTTAATTCGTTTGGTAAGATGATTACTGCTCATATCACGTGACCTGTTTTTATTCATGTTTATAATCTTCCACTATGGATGTGTATGAAAAAACATTTCACTTTATTGATTATATTGATATCCGGACCATCTAATATCGGTAATGATATAGATGTCTACTTACAGCCTTTAATAAGAGAGTTGAAACAACTTTGGTATTTGGGAGTGTGGACATTCGATGCTTCTTTAAAGAATATGTTTCAGATACATGATGCCCTTATATGAACCATAAATGATTTTCTGGATTATGCAATGATGTCTGGGTAGAGCATTAAGGGAAACTATTATGTCCCTTTTGTATGAAGAATACTTGATCGAGAAGGCTCAAATATCATCATAGTTCCAATTTCATGGGGCATCAACGATTATTTCCAATGGATCATCAATACAGGATGAATCATTGGAGGTTTTATAATACCATTGAGACTGAACAACCACATCAACATATGTCAGAAAGTGATGTGATTAATAAATTGAAAGATTTTAATTTTTCATTAGGTAAAGGTCAGTTGAAATCTAAAAAGAGGAAGAATGTCGACACTGAAGCCACTTACAATTGGAAAAAGAGAAGTATTTTTTTAGTTTCTATATTGGCCTACTAATTTGTTACGTCATTGTTTAGACATTATGCATATTGAAAAAAATGTGAAATGTTGCTTGAAATTTTTCTGAATATTAAGGGGAAGACCAAAGATGACTTATGATCTCATCGGGACTTGTTGGATTGGGGCATTTGACCAAAACTTCATCCTGTGTGTATCGGTGAAAACAAATGGAAAGTTCCTTGTACTTCTTATGTGATGACATCGTCAGAGAAAGATCAATTTCCGGAAGTATTGTAGAATATCAAGGTTCTAGATGGCTATTCTAGAAACATATCTAAATGAGTCAACATAAGATATGGGAAACTAAAATCTCTAAAAACTCGTGATTATCACATCCTTATTCATGAATTTATTCTAATAGCAATTCAGTATTTTCTATCCAATAATGTAAGGGTGACATTGATTTTCCTATGCCATTTTTTTAGAGACCTTTGTGCTAAAAGGTTATCCAAGTCATTATTGATAAAAATATGACTATATCAAGTAAGTAATTTGGATATTAATATGTTATCTCATATTATGAAATTTCACATATACCTTACACTTTTATTATCATTTTATGTAGGGAAAATAAACAAATTATAAGTAGAGTTCATCGATATTTTCCTTTGAGAAGGAGAGGGGCTTTTCATAGCCTAGAGTTTCCTACTTGGTTGAAATCAAAGGTATTTCCATTAATTTAATTGTCTTAAAATATAGATATCCATTTAATTGTATTATTCATATATATTTTAGGTGTTAAGTTTACTGGTTGACTCTATTTCTCAAGAATTAAGAGCTTTGGATTTTGGTTTTAATTATTTGTTTAGTGAATTCAAATCTTTAATAATAAATGGGTATAAATTTGTTACAATGGATCAAGATGTAAAAATGAGAACACAACATCATGGAATTATGTTAACTACTATAAAAAATTGTTATGACAGTATATTAGATAGCCAGCCTCAATATAAAGATGTGTATTATTATGGACATGTTGAGAAAATATTGTTCTTGGATTACTAATATCAAGGTAGAGTATCTATGATGAAATGTAAATGGTTTGATTAAATGAAATGATAGGGTATATTTATTGATGACTTTGGATTCATATTTGTTTATATGAGTTGATTCCTGCGTACTAATGAACCGTACATTTTGGCATCAATGGCTAAACAAGTGTTTTATGTGGAAGATCATCTGAGAGACGATTATAGTGTCATTAATGATGTAATACCAAGAGACATTTTTCATGATGATTGTTATGAAATTTCCACCATTGACTCCCCCTTTGGTGTTGGCCAAAATATTGCATTTTAGGAATCAAATTTTCCCATTGTGAGAGTTGGTGTTGAATCTGAAGTAGTGGTCGATAATATATAGAAGCAACCGTATATGTTCACTGTTCATTTAGTTTACATTGACATGATTTTCTCAAGTTAGTATTACTGTAATTAATTTAATTATGTTTCATTTTGGAATGATATGTTTGTTTTTTATATTTTCTGGTGTCATTTCATTAAATCATATTTATTTCAATGTACAAAACTTGGTTTAAATTTTGTTTTTAAAAAATGTATAACTTGGTAATGTAATTTTAAAAATCATGTTAATCATTTTATTGTAATCATTTGTAAAATTAGTAATTAAAATAATTCAAATTGGTTCCTCTCATGAATTTTTGATAGATTTAAGTTGTATGCATGATTTGTAAAAACTATTTCTAAAAACTTTACATTTAATTCTTATGTAGATTATTCCAAATACTACATAAGGTTAAAGGAAGTGACTATTTGATCTCGATCGATTAGGCATGAGCATGAATTTCCACTTTCTCTTCCATCAGTGAGTATAATAATTGAAATGTTTTTCTTATGCATTACATATAATTTCATGTTAATATTATTTATCAATTTTTTAAGGACATTCAGTTCCACCAGATTTGAAACCTTATCCTATTAGCATGGGTATGAGTGGGGATGCTCCTGGACCTAGACGGAGCACCTGTCATACCCATTTCCATACTGACCCACCAGTGGACACCCCTTCCACCACACATTTCCATCCTCCTCTTGAGTTTTTAGGTATATTCTTATCCATGCCTCCATCATCATCTCAACTACCCTCTTATTCACATGCCATGTTTTGTCGCCTTCAGGGATGATCCCACTGATGCCTCCATCATCTCATTTTTCCTCTTCTTACTATATGATGACTACAATGCCTCCAAATATGTTTCCACCTTTACCATATCTATGTCCGATTATGTATCCCCCATCCTATTATCCATATGCGTCCATGTCTACACCGCCTCCAATTACTACCATCTAGCGAGCATCTAATGATTCTGTTCCATTATCTTCCACTCTAGTATACGAAATCCACCCAAAGCATGAATAGTAATAGACACTTTTTACAGAGGTTGCTGAGTTAGGACAGCCCACTGATCCATCACGATCTATTGAGCAACTTTCAGATGTTTTTTTTATTATAACTATTTCAAATTATATCACTTTATTTTTTTGTTTTGTACCGTGACTTAATTATTCTTTCCCCCATCTTTTTATTATTCAGTGGTATCTTCTTCTAGGCAATGTGGGTGCACTCGAATGAAGGAAGTTTTGAATTTCCATACACAGTTAATGGTGGATTACAGTTGACAAAATCATATGGTAGGTCCAAATGCAATGTAGTGCATAAGTTTCATGTCCACTTTGGCCAAGTATCACGATATCATTATGGTGGAACCAGTATCATGGAGACATATCAGTAAAGAGATCAAGGAAAAATCATGGGAGAAAAAATTCCTAAGAAAAATTTATAACATCATATCTATATTATTATTGTATTTAAATGAAATAACATGTTCATTGTGGATTCAGTTTAACTTTCCCAATGGAGAAACTGCTAAGACTACAATGTTGATGGATGTTGGGGAGTTCTGGTGCTTATACAAGAATTATTGTTATGTTGGTTGTAAGATCAGGGTTGGTACTAACTAAGAGGTGGTTCCCATATTCCTCTACTATCCAAAAAGTCAATATAAAAAAATGATTGCACATTGGAAGAATGCTAAGTTTAAGGTAATCTCAATATTTAATGGTTTACATATAAAATTTAATTATTATTAATTGTATTGGAATTGTTTTTAGGAAGTTTCATACAAAAACATAAAGAATAAGGATTCAATGACATATTTTCACACATTGGGGCGTACTACAATTCCTGATCATGAAAATCACCAGGTACTTTAATCAGGTATTGTGATTTTATACAGGATGTTTTACTAAAAATATTATTGAATAGACATAGTAAAGATTTTTTCATTTCTCATATATTGTTCTAATCTAGATTTGTGCATTTCTAATTTGTAGTAAGCTGTATTGGGAATCGAAGTTCATGTACCTCATGCCAAATTATTTTGCTCCAGTAGAAAGAAAAAGGATGGAAGTAAAGTAAATGCTCAGACATAATATAAAATTGTAAGGTTTTTTATTTATATTTTAAATATTTATATGAAATTAATAATTTAATATTTTTATAATTTCAATTGTCTTCCTTGGAGGCCCTCGATGGTAAGGAAGATGACAACTTCGGGCCACATGATAATTTAAGTCTAGTATTGGGTGAGGAGCACCCAGGGAGAGTACAATGTCGACCAGGGAAAAACATTATCCTCTCTTGGTATTGGTCTTAATTTGGCTCCTCTCAAGCCTCCCAGACCTCTGAGCTAGAAATATCTCATGCTAAAACAATTGAGGAAAAGAAAATAGATTTAGAAGAGCATAAAATAAGTAAGTTAGTGATCGAGCATGTCATGAAAGTGATGGTAGTTTTGAGTAAGTCACTTCCATCAGAGTTTGTTGCTACTTTTGAATTATATATGGTGCCAATTCACTCCATAAATGATGCATCAGGTGATGCCAATGAGATTTCTAGTGGTGATAAAGGTGGTGGTGATAGATTTGTTGGTGGTGAGGATGTTGTTGATGTTGTTGTTGGTGATGATGTTGCTGATGATGTTTCTGATGATGATGATGATGATGGGCATGGACATGGGTATAGGGATTTTATTAATGGGGGGATATTAATCCCCTCCATTTTTGACTCATTAGGGATACTTATGTATTTACTTTAAGAGCTTTAATTGAATTATTCTATGGATAAAAATGGTTAATTTATTTTCTTCTGAAAAGTTCTACATAAATTTTCGCATGCATTTACATAAAGATAACATTAGAATCCTTAGTCATGCATATGGGTAAGTGGGTGAGGAGGTTATCCTACTTCTACGTAAAGGTATTTGTGATATAGCTTTGATATAACCATATGGTGCAGTTTCCCTAATCTTATTCATATAATGCCTATTTCATTTCTACACTACAGTATTTGGAGCTCAAATTCCATGTGAGGTTAATTTATTTAACACATCACAAATTATATTGATCAACTACATGAACGGGTTGAGCTACCATGGGTGAACTGAACTACCATGAGTGTAATGACCTGGATCATTACAAGTTGTAAAATTATCAATGGAATTTGAAATTTCTATTTTTTAATGGTTTATTTTGAGAACCAGGAGTCAAAACAATATTTTGAGAGTTTTTAATCCTTAAAATAATATTTTTGGGTGGGTTTTACGGACCAAGATGTGACTTGGGGGTTTCAAGAAGCACCAGATAAAGGATGGGTGGTTGGTGTGTTTTGGTAGTAATCTAAGTTATTTTTGTCTATTCATTTTCTATTTTTAAACCCTCATTAACTATAATCTCATTTCACTTGGTTTTATTTATGTATTCGATGTCAATTCCACTAGAGCATGGGAGAATCGACCAAAATGTATGGGGTTTCGTACACCCTACTTAGAAGTCATCTCGGAATGACTTCTATATGCCACTGCTATCTGTTTTAGTGAGGTATTTCATAATTGTGATTTTTTAATAGATTTGGCTTAAATTAAACTAATTTAGTGAACGATTGTGTGTTTTTGGTTAGGGATTTTTCTCAGGTTGGTGCTGGGGTGTATTGTGAACCCTTTGGTGTGGTCGGTTGAGGCCTCGGTGGTGCAGTGGTACTTTGTGAGTTGTTTTGTGATTATTCCACATTTTTTTAAATTAAATAATTAATTAAAATTATTTATAATTAATTATTTATGTCATGTGATGAAAGGTATGACCTCTGGTGGAGGTACATGCTTATATGGGGCATGGACGGGCTTGACCAAGGATTGATAGGGCTTGGAGATAGTAGTAACTCCTTGATGGAAGTAGGTGGTCCCTTTAATAAAAAGCCACATATGTGATCATTCATGATTTCCTATTATATTATTGTTCCCTCCCAACCTGTTTCCCCCTCCCTCCCAACCTACACACCCCCTCCCCCTTCCAACTTGTTTCCCCCCTCCCCCCTCCCAACCTGCACCCCCCCCCCACCCCCACTCCCAACATGTATCCCCTCCAACCTACACACCCCCCTCCCCCTCCCCCTCCCAACCTATATCCCCCCACCCCCTCCCTCCCAGAATTCAACCCCCCCCCCAAACCTTCACACCCCCTCCCTAAAAACCTATACACCCCTCCCCCTCCCAACTTGTCCCCCCTCCCTCCCAACCTGCCCACCCCCAAACTTATCCCCCCTCTCAACCTACACACCCCCTCCCCCTCACAACCTACACCCCCCTCCCAACCTATCCCCCCCTCCCAACCTACACACCCCCTCCCCCCACTCCTAACCTTCATCCCCACATCCCCTCCCTCCCAAAATTTACCCCCCCCCCCAACCAGTCCCCCCTCCATACATGTACCCCCACCCTCCCAACCTACACCCCCCCTCCCTCCCAACCTGCACACCCCTCCCTCCTCACTCCCAACCGACCCCCCCCCCATGTTGGCTACTATATTTATTTAAAATTTTGACTCTTTTTTTCATTATTTTTATTTTCATGCAACAAGGGCCTCATTTTACCTTTATCTTTCATATTTGTTTTATCACTTTTCATGAGAGTTATTGTATTTAGATATCCATGTGTGTTTATATAACACTCCTTATACATTTAACCTCCTCTTATCTCAGATCCATGAATCTATTTTCTTTTTTAACTTATTTCCTTTCATTTTAAAATTGTATTTCCCTTGTTATAGTGATTGTTTATTTACTTTATCCTTCACCACTATTGATGCTTTATCACCTTTCCATATGTCGATGATTACCAAAAGTAATATATTTTCTAATGAAATTATACTTCTTATTCTAATTTCTTATTTGATATGATTTATAATTTTTTATATGTTTTCTAATCTCCATAGGCTCTATACACACATGAATAGTGTATCTCTTCCATTCATGGTGTCTTCGCATTGTCAAAGTAGAGGGGTTCTGTTGGATTGACCATCTAGGTCATGCATTAATTATTTCATGTAAACATAAATAGGAAAACCTAGTAGTAAACAAAGTATATGCTCCATAATTTATTGTCAGTTATGTTTTGGTAAGAAAATTTTCATTTGTAATGTAGGTTCAGTTTTGGTTTTTATCACGCTTTATTATACTTTTCATTAGTAATGAAAGTTAGGTATTGGATGTTTATGGGGTGTTATTTGATTCTTCCTGGTCTAATATATGGGTCCAATTAAAACATTCATTAATTCAATATGCATTTTTGGTTAACATGAAATATGAATATATTTGTTATGAATTCCATTTCTAATATGCAATATACATTCTATTTTTAATATGCCATATGTATTATGTTTATTATGAGTATATGCAACATGTGTTCTCTTCCTAATACAAATTATTAATTTTTTTATTATCAATATATGGAATGTTCATTATTTTTGTTCGAAATGTATAAAATATGGAATATGTAATTTTTATTCTGAATATATGCAATATAGAATACAAATTCTGAATATATGCAATATGGAACATGTGTCTTGTATATATTAAATTTGAAATACACTTTTTATTTTGATAGGTAAATAAATGTAAACTAATATTAATTTTTTCAGGTTTCATGTTTTGAAGAATTATAGAGGATTTCTTGAACTGAACAATCAATGACGATTTAAATGAGTGATGAGTTCCAAATTTTATGTTCTCATACCTTCATAATCAAGGTTTTATTATTCCATTTTTCTTATATTTTTATTTGCTATAATTATTTTATTATCATGTTCATGGGATGTTAATGATGTAACGCCCCAACCCCAATAACCCAGAGTCGGTGCATTATTACATAACATTGGCATGATCACAAAATATCAATTCTCAAAATACCGATTAGTTTAGTAGACTTGGAAACACTAGATACATTCATAAGTCTTACATTACATCATAAAGTGAAAAACTACAACAAAATAGTCTCCATAGTCCACACACATATCCCCTTAGACTATCCCTGCAGGTCAGTCATAAAATACTTCTTCACATACTGGAAAAATAAAACATAGAAAGGGGTGAGATGAGATGCTCAGTAAGGATAACAATATAGCGGAAACTTTCATAAATAATCATAAACATTTAAGGAAATGTATAACTAAAACAAAGCCTTTTAAACTTGAACTTCATCATAATATGGAAAAAATAAAATGAAATAATTCCATTTACTTATTCACATGGATATTCTACTAGTTGAATAATCACAAGCAATATCAATAACAACTTTCATAATGGTGGAATGCATAATGCCAAACTATCATAACCACATAGTCAAGGCCTTATTCCAAGACTACAAATAATATTTTTTCAAGGCCTTGTGTCAAGACACTAGTTTGTCTCATGAGACCTACCGATACATTGAGGAGCTATAGCAGGCTCCACCCATCACTTACTAAGTCCAATGGATTCCTTATATGAACAGGTTTAAACATAACATAAACATTCGTATTAAAACTAGCATATTAAATATCAATACTTTATCCATAAACCATGAATGGTAGAAAAATAACACATCCACAGTCAAACATATCACAAAACCTTTAATACAATATGGAATTTTTGTATCATAATAAATCAACTTCAAATAAGCATAAAATCCATCAAAGGATGTTGACATAGATGAAATCAAAACTATTTGAGAGAAATATCTCTTTTTTTTAAATCATTTAAAAGTCACGTAATTATAAAAGAAAACATTTACTTTGAAAATATTCTTATAATCTTGTAAGGGAATCTTCGACGATTTTATAATGGTGGAAAATAGCCTCACCCTCCGTATAAGTTAAAAAAGACATTCTTACCTTAATTCTGTAGAAAAGGTTAAAAAAGACCTTGTTTGGAAAATGACAGAAATATTACTTTATAAAAATATTATAAAAAGTCAAAAAAATGGTATAAATGACTTTAACTCATAGTCTATAAAATATTAAGAATGTTTTGAAATACATTTTTAAGAAACATGGATGTGGATGATAAAGAGGTCCCAGTAGATACTTACGTAAAAACAACCTCGGATAATAAAGAGATTTTGAAATTAACCCTTACCTTGTACTTTTCCTTGGTTGAGGGTAGGTTAAACTCCTGTATAATGGTGAAATAATTGTTATTAAATTATACAAGAATCATATACATTAATATGATATCATATATGATCTTTTAACATCGCTTTGTTAATAATATCTTAGTATTATCGTCGTTTCGGGTGTTAACGGGTTCGTTTTCCTTTATATTATTTGTTATGTGAGTCATATTTGTTATGGATGGGATGTATATTATTCATATAAAGAATGATATCAAGTCTTTAAACATTATTTTTAATAATCAAATGAAAATTAGTCTTGAATGGATACAATGGGGAATGAATCTCATCGCTATGTGGAGATGGCAATCCGTACGTACGCACGAGCGACAATATTATTATTTTGATATTAAAATAATATATAATTGGATGGTATATCATATATAAAGAATAATTATCATTTTATATTTATTATTTACATCAATTACACATCATTATTATACCCATCCAAATAATGATGTATTGAATAACAATTACACCATGACGTGGAGACGGTAAGTCGTACGTACGCATGTATAGTGACATGTTATTCCAAGGATGGATAGATTAATGAATTTGGTTGTACCATATTTATAATAACATCACAGTATATATAAGATGATGGATTTATTATTTTATAATGGAAACAAAAAATAGAAAGGAAGTGGAATAAGAAAGGAACTTGAAAGAGGTGGTGAGATATTTACCTCTTCTTCGGGTTATTCCTTTTGATTTGATCAAAAGGGCTCCTTAAGTTGGTTTTTTGACTAAAGTAAGGCCTCTAGGATGAATTTAGGTAAGTTGAGAGGATATTTGGTCAGGGGATGGCTGATACAAAAGGCTTTTAAGGTGTGAATTAGAGAGAAGGGAAAGTGTCCTTTTATAAGAGGGGTGAGGGACACCTTAGGAAAAGCTAGAAATATTATTTTATAATAAAATAATTTTCGGCTTCTAATGGCTCAAAAATGGATTATTTAATTTATAAGGTGGGTATGGTTCGAAAACACTAAACCAATGGGTTTTATACAAGTTTGGGTCACTATATTAACTTTATCTTTTAGATTTAACTCTTAGTTAAATAGTTTGACATTTACCATGTCTCTTTGTATTTTTATATTATATGTTTAATAAACTTACTATATACTTACAAGAGAACCCAAAGTGGTTAATTAATGATACACCTATCATTATATATGTCCTTTGGCTGAACATTATATTTTTATTAATATAATATAAATTAATAATATAATATGTTTTTTAAAAATATTTTATGTCAATTTTGACACTATTTGGTATTTTGTTTTTTCAAAATTCATAACAGGATTATTACTTCGAAAACAATTCATCTAACCAACACTAATATTCCATATTAACCTAGAAAATTATTTTAATTCATAAAAAGTCTCAAATTACATTTATTTGGATATTTATAATATCAATTATTTTAATATTTCATTAATTAGGTAATTACTGAATCAACAATGTGTCATAAATAAATAAATTATTTAATGTATAAAAATTATAAATAAAATACCATTGTGTAGGAAATATTTTTATCTTTCTAATGATTATTTTTAATTGAATTTATCTTATGTATAACCCTATATTAAAAATATTTTAGTTATTAAACTTTGATTTTAACTCTTTTAACTCTTCTTTGAATTAAATAATAATAAATGTCCTAATCCAATCCAAGTGGACCAAAGAGGTTCATATTTTATTCCTAAGGTTGTTTTTGGTCTAATTATACTTATCCAATAGAATTATAACATGTGTTAGGGTAATAATAATATCATTTTTACCCTTAATTACCCTATTTACTTTTAACCGTGGTAAATTAAAGTAAAAAGTTACTATTCACCAAAAATTATTTTTACCTTATTGAACCAGATTTTACTCCTTGATATTAACCGTGTCTCTCGGATTTTTGAAATTCCACTCACATAAGAGGTAAAATTAAGTTTTATGTGAATTTTCAAATTCTCCTAGGAGATGGGTAAAAGACGGTGAAAAGTTCAATAAAATTTTTATATATCTAAAATTATTATTAACTGACTCCAATGAATTACATTGAACTTATATAGGTATTATGTATCTATTTTTACCTAAAATAAATTTAAATAAAATAAATAATTATTTAAATAAAAATTCGGTTTTAAACTATAACTCAGTGTTTTTCACTATTCATCAAAAATTGAAAGTTTTCAGAAAAATACCAAAAATTCACCCTAAGATAATTTTGATATTATAAATCCAAAAATTAAGTCAATTTTGAAAGATAAAATTTATAAAATTTCAAAAAGTGGGTATTACTATTCATAACTACTAGTTTGATTGGTTGTGGTGTGTGTTAGAACTCGAAGTTGCGTACAACACACGCTACTGTATTATTCAAAGAGAAGCGTATCATGGAAGCTTGGGGTGTTACATTCTCCCCTCCTTAAAATAATTTCTTCCTCGAAATTTCTAGAATATTACTGCATAAAAAGACTCAGGTGGTTCTTCATCATAAGTTCCTCGGGTTCCCATGTTTCCTCCTCTATCTTATGGTTTCTCCATAGAACTTTTACCAGACGAGTCATCTGGTTTCTCAGCACTTGTTCTCTTGTATCAAGAATCTTAACAGGATCTTCTCAAGAATATAGATCAGGTTCTGGTTCTAATTCCTCATAGGTGAGTACATGCGTTGGGTCAGGCATGTATTTTCTCAACAGTGATATGTGGAACACATCGTGAACTTTGGAGAGATTTGGCATCATTGCCAAACGATAAGCTACAGCCCCAATTCGTTCTAGAATTTTGAAAGGTCCTATGTACCTGGGACTCAATTTACCTTTATTACCAAAATGTATAACTCCCTTACATGGATATACCTTCAAGAAAACATGATCTCCTACCTGAAATTCCAAATCCTTCTTTTGGTTATCTCCATAGATCTTTTGCCTACTTTGAGCTGCTTTGATGTGGGTTTGGATTACCTTTACCTTTTCTATTGTTTCCTCAACAAGTTCTGGGCCTACAAGTTTTCTTTCACCAACATCATCCCAACAAGTTGGTGTACTACATCTCTTTCCATATAACGCTTCATATGGTGCCATCTGAATACTTGAATGAAATCTATTGTTATAGTAAAATTCTACCAGAGGTAAATATTGATCCCACATACCCTGAAAGTCAAGTGAGTAGGATATCAACGTGTCTTCTAAGGTTTGAATAGTTCATTCTGATTCTCCATCAATTTGGGGGTGGTAGGCAGTGCTCAAACGAAGTTCAGTATCCAGGGTTTTATGAAGACTTTTCTAGAATCTTGAAGTAAAACGTGGATCACGATCAGAAACAATCGATAGGGGTACTCCATGAAGTCTCACTACTTCATTAATATATATTCTTGCTAGATGTTCAAGTGGTAAATCTTCTCTTATAGCAAGAAAATGTGCTGACTTGGTAAAACGATCAACAATGACCCATATTGCATCATTCCTTCTAGAATTCTTTGGTATTCCCATGACAAAGCCCATAATGATATTATCCCATTTCCACTCAGGTATGGGAAGAGGTTGCAATACTCATCCAGGTTGTTGCCTTCCAGCTTTCACTTGTTGACAAACCATGCATCTTGATACAAAATCAGAAATCTCCCTCTTCATGTTGTCCCACCAAAAATGTTCCTTCAAATCTCTATACATATTAGTGCTACCAGGGTGTATAGATAAATTGGAACTATGACCATCATCCAACAATTCCCCTTTTAGATCAGGTATATCAGGAACACAAAGTCTCTTCCCAAATTTCAAAATTCCATCTTCATATACGAAGTCACTCAATCTCCCATCATTCACAGCTTTAATCTCCTTTTGAAACTCTTCATCATCATCTGGAGAACTTTTTATCCTTTCTAGTAAATATGGTTTGGAAACCATTTGAAAAATCATTGATGTTTCACATTCCATGGTTATTCCCATATCTATCTTTACTAGATCCGTGAAAATAGGATCCCTTTCAACTCTCATCTTGTTCAAAACTCCATGATCCTTTCTACTCAAAGCATCTGCCACCTTATTTTCCTTCCCTGGGTGGTAGTGTATCATGCAATCATAATCCTTGAGTAGTTCAAGTCATCACCTTTGCCTCATGTTGAGTTCTTTCTGTGAGAAAATATACATCAAACTCTTGTGATCGGTATATATCTCACATTTTTTACCATAGATATAATGTATCCATATCTTCAAAGCAAAGATTACAGCAACTAACTCAAGATCATGAGTAGGATAGTTTTGCTCATGAATTTTTAGCTGTCATGATGCAAAGGCAATAACCCTATCATTCTGTATAAGGACACAACCAAGTCCTTTATTTGAAGCATCACTATAAATAACAAACCCATCATTCCCCGATGGTATAGTCAATATAGGAGCATTGACTAATCTTCTCTTCAGTTCTTTGAAATATTCTTCACAATCTTTTGTCCAAACAAATTCAACCCCTTTACGTGTGAGCTTCGTTAATGGGTTAGAAAATCAGGAAAAATTCTGGACAAAATTTCGATAATAACCTGCTAAACTAATAAAACTGCATACCTCGGTTATACTCGTTGGTGCTGGACATTCTTGGATTTCTCTTGTCTTAGAAGGATCAACAGAGATTCCATCCTTATAGACAATATATCCAAGAAAAGAAATCTCCTGAAGCTAGAATTCACACTTGCTAAACTTCCCATATAATTCATGTCTTCTCAGAGTCTTCAGGATAATGCGCAAGTGATTTTCATGATCTTAGTAGCTTTTAGAGTATACCAAGATATCATCAATAAATACCACTACAAAGTCGTCAAGATATTCCTTGAAAACTCTGTTCATTATATCCATGAAAATAGAGGGTGCATTAGTTAGCCCAAAAGGCATTACTATAAAATCATAATGCCCATACCTGGTTCGAAATCCTGTTTTCAGAATGTCTTCCTTCTTCACACACAACTGATGATATCCAGATCGAAGGTCAATCTTTGAAAAATATTGATCTCCATGATGTTTTTCGAATAAATCATTAATCCGAGGTAGGGGATATTTGTTCTTTATTTTTATAGCATTGATCTCCCTGTAGTTAATGCACAACCTCATATATCTATCTTTCTTCTTAAAAAAAGAAAAGGGTCTCACCATGGAGAAACACTAGGGCGAATAAATCCCTTATTACTCAATTCCTATAGTTATTTCTTTAGTTCCACTAATTCCACAGTGGTCATTCTATAAGGGGTCTTTGATATGGGCCTTGAATAAGGAATTAAATCAATGGAAAACTTAATTTCTCATTCTAGAAGATGTCCAGGTAAATCTTCTATAAACACATCAACATATTCTCTCACAATAGGTACATCCTCTATTTGAACATTCCTTTACTCACCCATATTCATTTCATTCTCTTCCTCCACAATAATTGAATTTAGTTGAGCTACTGGGGGTGGATCTAGATAAGAATTAGGTGGTGATGATTCTTCTCTAAAGATAAGGTGTTCTTTATCATCATCATCAAAAATAGTAACCTCCATCTTCTTACAATAAATTTTTGCATCATGGTCTGAAAGCCAATCCATACTAAGGATTATATCAAATTCAATCATGGGTATGATGATGAGATCAGCAGATAAAGAACATTTATATGCCCTAATGGGAACTGATTCACAAAACTTTGTAGCAATGATACTTCCCTTAGTAGTTTTGATTGACAACTCCCTTGTTAAATCAAATTGTAAATATCAAATTTTCTTAGAAAACTGGGAAGATATGAAACAATGCGATGATATAGAATCAAATAAAGCATTGGATAAACTTGAGAAAATCTTTAAATTACCTTCCACAACGTCTTTTGGAGCTTCAACCTTAGTAGTAGTGATCGCATAATCTTGGCCTTGATCCTTTGGCCTTTTCTGAGGTAAGTTTCTCTGACGCTTAGGACATTCATTTTCATAATGTCACATCTCCCTACAATTGTAGCATTGAACATCGGTAGCTTCCTTCTTCCCCTTGCAATCATGAGCTTGGTGGCCTTTTTCACCACACTTGTAACAGAATCTCATTCCCTTCAAGCAAGTACCAGGGTATTTCTTCCACATTTACTGTAGGATAGATATTCAACTTTTCTCTTCTTCCCCTTATTTCCATTTCCAGAGTGATCAGCAGATCTCTTCTTCTATTGCTTTTCTTTAAATTCATAAGACTTAGATAATTCCTTTTCTATCTTAATAGCACATGAGACAATATCTTCGTATGACGAGAAGTATTGTGAGACTAATGGTTGAAAGATAAATGGTTTTAACCTATCAAAGAAACGATCAATATTACTTCTTAGGTTATGTATATAATCTGCAGCATGACTTGCTAACCTTGTAAAGTTAGACTCATACTTTGCAACATTCTCATCCTCCTTTTTCCTTAGACTCAGAAATTTTCTTTCTGTATCCACTCAATGGTCATGAGGAAAGTATTTTTCTAAGAAAATATCTTTAAACTCCCTCCATTCCATATTTGATACTTCATCATCTTCCTTCATGTTTTGAATCAATGACCACCATTGATCAGCATCTCCAAGGAGGCGGTAAACTGTCATGAAATATTTTTCTCTTTCACTACACCCCAAGGCATTAAATATTTTCTCTAAAGAATTTATCCATTGCTCAGCTACCAATGGATTCTTACTCTCATTGAATGTTGGTGGTTTTTACCTCATGATGCGATCTAACATTGATTCTCCATGCTACGGATCAGGGTTCTCCATATGGGTAAGGTTATTATTCATAACCTGAGTGAGTTGTCCCAGTATGGTGATTAGCTGATCAGCACTAGTTGCATCACCAGCTCCACTATAATTATCTTGAGCAGGAGGGAAATCCCTAAATTAAGTGGGTTCATTGATATGGTTTCCATTCCTTCCACTAGGCACCATTTCTAAACAAAGGCATACACTAGATTAGTTTATAAATCGCAATACATAAATTCAAACTTGTAAAACACTTAACATAAATTGAACAGTTTATGGATATAATCCATAATCATAAAAATATTTTCTTTGAGAAAGTATATACTCATAAACCCTTCATAATGGTTTGTAAATAAAATGAGAATTATCGTAAGAATATCCCCTGGGAGTGTTGTAACCAAGAGTGCATCAAGGCTCGTTAACGTGCACCTGTTCCCGTTCGAGTCTAGCTCAAAGCGGTGTCTTCGGGTTTTACCCCTAGGTACATCTGTGCTAGAGCAGCCTCTACCTGCTCATATCCAGACAGGGATGTATTTCTCGGAAAACTCACAAAATCTCTACAATACCAAAATTCTAGGAAGTTCTTCTATACTAATCCTCAAAGCCCATATTAGTTCTATGTGCTCTAATCAGAGTTTATCTAAATCTAGCTTCCAAGGTTTGTACTAAACTTCCTTTGATACCAACTGTAATGCCCCAACCCCAATTACCCAGATTCGGTGCATTGTTACATAACATTGTCATGATCACAAAAGATCAAGTCTCGAAAGACAGATTAGTTTAGTAGGCTTGGAAACACTAGATACATTCATAAGTATTACATTACATCATAAATTGAAAAACTACAACAACATCGTCTACATAGTCCACACTCATATCCCCTCAGATTATCCCTACAGAACAGTCATAAAATACTTCTTCACATCCTGGGAAAAATAAAACATAGAAAGGGGTGAGCTCAGATGCTCAATAAGGATAACAATATAGCGGAAACTTTCATAAATAATCATAAACATTTAAGGCAATGTATAACTAAAACAAAAGACTTTTAAACTTTAACTTTAGCATAATATGGAAAAAATAAAATGAAATAATTCCATTTACTTATTCACATGGATATTCTACTAGTCGAATAATCACATGCAATATCAATAACCACTTTAATAATGATGGAATGCATAATTCCAGACTATCATAACCACGTAGTCAAGGCCTTGTGCCAAGACACTAGTTTGTCTCATGAGACCTACTGATGCATCGAGGAGCTATAGCAGGCTCCACCCGTCACTTACTAAGTCCAATGCATTCCTCATATTAATAGGTTTAAACATAACATAAACATTCGTATTTAAACTAGCATATGAAATTTCAATACTTTATCCATAAACTATGACTGGTAGAAAAATAATACATCCACAGTCAAACATATCACAAAACCTTCAATACAATATTTAAGTTTTGTATCATAATAAATCAACTTCAAATAAGCTTAAAATCCATAAAAGGATGTTGACATAGATGAAATCAAAACTATTTGAGAGAAATTACTCTTTTTTTGAAATCATTTAAAAGTCACATAATTATAAAAGAAAACATTTACTTTTAAAATATTCTTATAAACTTTTAATGGAAGCTTTGATGATTTTATAACGGCATAAAATAGTCGCACCCGCCGTGTAAGTTAAAAAGACATTCTTGCCTTAATTCTATCGAAAAGGCTAAAAAGGACCTTGTTTAGAAAACGACGAAAAGATTCCTTTATAAACATCTTATAAAAATTTAAAAAAGGGTATAAATGACTTTAAACCATAATCTATAAAATATTAAGAATGTTTTGAAATACATTTTTAAAAAACATGGATGTGGATGATAAAGAGGTCCCAGTAGATACTTATGTAAAAACAACCTCGGATAATAAAGAGATTGTGAAATTAACCCTTACCTTGTACTTTTCCTTGGTTGAGGGTAGGTTAAACTCCTGTATGATGGTGAAATAATTGTTATTAAATTATAAAATAATCATATACATTAATATGATATCATATATGATCTTTTAGCATTTCTTTGTTAATAATATCTAAGTATTATCATCGTTTCGGGTGTTAACAGATTCGTTTTCCTTTATATTATTTGTTATGTGAGTCATATTTTTTATGGATGGGATGTATCTTATTCATATCAATAATTATATCAAGTCTTTAAACATTATTTTTAATCATCAAATGAAAATTAGTCTTGAATGGATACGATGGGGAATGAATCTCATCGCTATGTGGAGACAGTAATCCGTACGTACGCACGAGTGACAATATCATTCTTTTGATATTAAAATAATATATAATTGGATATAATATCATATATAAAGAATCATTATCATGTTATATTTATTATTTACATCAATTACACATCATTATTATACCCATCCAAATAATAATGTATTGAATAACAATTACACCATGACGTGGAGACGGTAAGTCGTACGTATGCATTTATGGTGACATGTTATTCAAATGATGGATAGATTAATGAATTTAGTTATACCATATTTATAATAACATAATAGTATATATAATATACTGGAGTTATTATTTTATAATGGAAACAATAAAGATAAAGGAAGTGGAAGAAGAAAGGAACATGAAAGAGGTGGTGAGATATTTACCTCTTCTTCAAGTTCTTCCTTTTGATTTGATCAAAAGGGATCCTTAAGTTGGATTTATGACTAAATTAAGGTCTCTAGGATTAAGTGGGGGATGTTTATAGGATATTTGTCTACGGTTTTTCTGAGACAAAAGGATTTTAAGGTGTTAATTAGAGAGAAGTGGGAGTGCCCTTTTATAAGAGGGGTGAGGGGCACCTTAGGAAAATCTAGAAATATTATTTTATAATAAATTCATTTTCGATTTCTAATGGCTTAAAAATATATTATTTAAAGTATAAGGTGGTTATGGGTTGAAAACCACTCAACCAATAGGTTTTAGACAAGTTTGGGTCACTATATTAACTTTATCTTTTAGATTTAACTCTTAGTTAAATAGTTTGACATTTACCATGTCTCTTTGTATTTTTATATTATATAGTTAATAAACTTACTATATACTTCCAAGAGAACCCCAAGTGGTTCATTAATGATACACCTATCATTATATAAGTCCTTTGTATGAACCTATTATTTTTAGGAATAGAATATAAATTAATAATATAATATTTTTTTTAAAAACTCTTTTATGTCAATCTTGACACTATTTGGTATTTTGTTTTTGATAAATTCATAAAAGCATTATTACTTTGAAACAAATTCATCTAACCAACCCTAATTTGTCATATTAACCTATAAAATTAGTGGAATTCATAAAAAGACTCAAATTATATTTATTTAGATATTTATAATATCAATTATTTTAATATTTCATTAATTAGGTAATTACTGCATCACCATTGTGTCATAAATAAATTAAATTATTTAATGTCTAAAATTTATAAATAAAATAAAATTGTGTAGGAAATATTTTTATATTTCTAATGAATATTTATAATTGAATCTATCTTATGTATAACCCTATATTAAAAATGTTTTAGTTATTAAACTTTGATTTTAACTCTTTTAACTCTTCTTTGAATTAAATAATAATAAATGTTCTAATCTAATCCAAGTCGACCAAAGAGGTTCATATTTTATTCATAAGGTTGTTTTTGGTCTAATTATACTTAGACAATAGAATTAGGACATTTTTTAGGGTAATAATAATATCATTTTTACCCTTAATTACCCTATTTACTTTTAACCGTGGTAAATAAAAGTAAAAAGTTACTATTCACTAAAAATTATTTTCATCTTATTGAACCAAATTTTACTCCTTGATATTAATCGTGTCTATCGGATTTTTGAAATTCCACTCACATAAGCGGTAAAATTAATTTTTATGTGAATTTGAAAATTCTCCTAGGAGATGGGTAAAAGACGGTGAAAAGTTTAATAAAAAATTTATATATCTAAAATTATTATAAACTGACTCCAATGAATTAAATTGAACTTATATAGGTATTATGTATTTATTTTTACCTAAAAATAAATTTAAATAAAATAAATAATTATTTAAATAAAAATTTGGTTTTAAACTATAACTGAGTGTTTTTCACTATTCAACAAATATTGAAAGTTTTCAGAAAAATACCAAAAATTAACCCTAAGCTAATTTCGATATTCCTAATCCAAAAATGAAGTCCATTTTGAAAGATAAAATTTATAAAATTTCAATAAGTGGGTATTACTATTCATAACGGCTTGTTTGATTGGTTGTGGTGTGTGTTAGAACTTGAAGTTGCGTACAACACGCGCTACTGTATTATTCAAAGAGAAGCATACCTTGGAAGCTTGGGGTGTTACAAATGATGAATTCCATAATGAATAGATTATTTTTTCAAGGATCCAAATAATATTCTCACTCTTCTTGTAATCATTTTTTTCAATGTGGTATCAAATTTTCTGTAATCATATAGTAATCCATATACATGTAAAATACTTTATATTTATTTCTATTTTACATTTTATATTAGGTTTTTTACTGATTCTATTGATCTTATGTCTCATAATAATTATTATAGTGTTAATTTCATGTTCTAGAAATTAGGAGGTAATGCAGATTAATATGTAATTTTGGAATTTCATGCTCGGATTAATTGTTGTTATTGCAGCTTGTAATGTTAGTTAAAATCTATTTTTTTATCATAATTTGGAAACTTATAGCATTAGTAATGATAATTTGATGTTAGTTATGTTTTGTTAAGACAATTTTCATTTGTAATGTGGGTTCAATTTTAGTTTTTATCACACATTCTTGCAGTTTTCATTAGTTATGTAAGTTTAGTATTTAATTTTATCATACCTCATTCTTGTTAGCATTTGCAATGAAGGTTCATAATTTTATTTATTTTCATGTTCTTGCAGTTAGTATGAGTAAATATAGATGGTTATGAAATCTCATACATTCATGATCGGATTAATTGATTTTCTTGCAGTTTGTAATATAGGTTCTTCTCTGTTTTGTTATCATACTTTGGTTAGTGATAGGTTTTCATTATATTATAAGATTTAATATAATTATTCAAATATTATTAGATTCCTTCCATGTCCTGATTGGTAAAATAATGATACAACTCTCACTAGATTCCTTCCAGCCTTCCTATCTCTTCTGATCCTCATTCTCAATATATTCTTTTCTTTACCAAGATCTTTCATCTCGAATCTTCTGGAAAAACTAATTTTCAATTTCAAAATCATTGAAAATCCATTCTGAACATAAATATTTAATCAACATAAAATAGAAAAATGATAATGGTTCAAACATACCATTGCTTCTAGTAAAAAAATGTTCAATATTACACCAACTGAATCCCTCTTCTTCCATTAATGATTCAAACTTCTGGTTCTGTTCTATTTGTGCTTTCTCCAATCCATAGAATATTTTATTCATCTTATATACCAAAATCTAGTTATCATCTACTGGTAAACCTATCAGTTTTTTCATGTAGATCTCAACTTCAAAATCACCATGAAGAAAATCTATCTTAACATCCATTTATTACAAATAAAAATATTCTGATTCCATCAAACTTATAATTATTCATATGGTGGAATTTTTAACCATCGGTGAAATAATTTTTGAGAAATCTAATCCTTTATTTTATTAAAACCCCTTCATTACTAGTCGTGTTTTTATATTTTCCTAGCATCAAATTATTTTTTAATATAGTAATTCCACATGTTCTCAAGTTCCATTTTACCCTTTAGAGTTCAGTTATCTTCCATGTTCCATTGAAATTCAATGAAGACATCTATTCATTCATGTATAACTACCACTGTTTTGAGTCACTATGTTAAACTACTTACTATGGATTTTTAGGATCTCCTGTATTTATTAGAATAAAAAAGTTCAAATCATTACCAAACCTTTACACTAATCTCCAAATAATGGTTACGAAAAACAATCCTTCATTATCTTGCATTGAATATGATAGTGTTGAATGCATGTGTAAATATAAAACAGTTATTTCTAACATTGTTAACCCGTGTTGGGGTAAATCCTTCTAGAATTCAATGGAAATTTTATAAAGTTCCAAAATCCACTATTTAAACTTCTTGTTATAGGTTTATATAGTACATATTAACCCTATAGGCTTGTAACCCTAAAAATATGATAACTTGGTACTCTCCACACATAAAGATAATACACTACCATAGACACTCAATTGTTATTTAAAAAGGAAGCCTCAATTTCATAGAGTAAATTCCATATAATAATAGGATTCAATATTTATCAAGTCAAATCAATCACCTTGGATAGTTCTCCTAGGTTGATTTATCTAGGTTTCTCTATAAGTTTTAAATTTGCAGTCATCATTCTTGCACACAACATTCACCCAACCCTCCTACATGAAAATATGCATGTCTAGATTCCACTCTTTTTTATATTCATGAATATCCCAATATGCTCATACCTTATGTACCAGGATCACCAAAATTTTCTGAACTTATAGTTCCATACTTATTGATCATCAGAATTTGTACTTCCAATAACCTCCACCCCATCTGAATTTTCAGTCATATATAGGTTACCATCATTTAATACTCATGAAACTATCATTGATCCTAATTTAAAATTCCATAACTCATCAGAAAATATAATTCCATTGCCAGTATCATTATGTTTTTTGAAATATGGCAGGAAGTAGGAAGCAGGAAGGTAGGCAGCAACTGGAAGTAGGAAGAAGCAAAAAAGGGTGGCAGATGCTGCTGTCTAAGGGAATCACCTATACCCATGGTTCATTTAACCATGGGTATATTATATTTTGGTAAAAATATATACCCACAGTTTAAGAAAACCATGGGTATTATGCTAGTCTAGGAATCACATATACCCACGGTTCATTGAACCGTGGGTATATTATATTTTGGTAAAAATATATTCCCACAGTTTTGAAAACTTTGGGAATAGATATATACCCACAATTTAAGTAAACTGTGAGTATTATGAAATTTTCAGTGGTTATACCCATGGTTTTTTGAAAACCGTGGGTATAGGGAAATCTCAATGCCTCAGTAGCCCACAGTTTATGAAACCGTGGGTATAGGGCAATTTTCCAGTAGTGATGGTTTACATCTTTCTAAGAAAATGTGTTCTTAGACATAATAAGAGAAAGAGATAATGAGTAAGATCTCATACACTTTAGTGATATGATCAATCATGTATTCCATGTTATGTTATAGACTTTATGTTTCCTATGCATTAAGTGTGGTAGTAAAATATCAACCAGGCCTAGGAGAATAGCATTTTTATATTGTTAAGTCTATCCTTAGGTTTCTGAGAAGAACTAAGGATATGTTTCTGGTTTATATAGGAGATGAGGATATGGTCATCAGGGGTTATAATAATTCTAGTTTTCATATAGATTAGAATGATCTAAAGTCACAATCTGGATATGTTTTCTGTCTCAACAGAACAGTTGTGTGCTGGAAGAGTTCAAAGCAACTAGTTATTGCTGATTCTATAATGGATTCTGGGTATATAAAGTCTTATGATGCAACCAAGGAGTATTTTTGGATTATAAACTATGTCTAAGAGATTTATTTGGTAACTATAACTAATGATTTTATCACATTTTATTTTGATAATACTATAGCAATGGATCTTGAAAAAGAGACAAGGTCGCACCAATGGACAAAGCATATACTATAGAAGTATCACCTTTCGATAGATTTTTATCAAAGGGGTGAAGTTAAAATAAGTAGAGTAACCATGGAATAGAACATTGAAGATCCCTTGATTAAAGGAATACCTCAGTATAATCATGAGTATCATGTGGGAGCTCGTAGACTTAAGGTTGTTAGCAGCTGGCTCTAGTGAACATGGGATTCTATTGGATTTGGTGCCCTATAATCAATTTTTTTGTAATTTGTGATAACTTGTATCCATAGTTTTGAATATTAATAAACTCTTTATCACATCATGATTTTTATTCTTCATAACATAGTATATGATAATTTCCTAAGAGTAGATGTCACACTAAAAGGTCATAGCAGTTCCCCGCTATGATGAGAACCCAGAAGTGTTGTCACAATATTCTTAAATATATGTTCTATAAATGGATGGTATCATTTTAGGTACAAAAATGATGCAGGCTATCATGGGTGGAGACTCATAGGACTTTAAGGCATCTTCTAATGGTGTATGCCCTTGGTAATATCCAGTGTATGATATTATGATAATGAGACCCGCCAGTCGGAAATCCACATTTATATGTGTCATTAGTTGTTCCCATCTGAGGAGGTTTGTATTGATCCTTATACTTTAAGATTATTATTAATGAGTATTATGAGTCATTTACTTTTATGTATTGATGAAAACCATGATGACAGATTTTCAAGATAAGGTATGATATATTAGGTGTTTAATGAGTAATATTGAAATAATGAATAATGTGAGAAATGATATGTCTCTTATATTCTTCAATAGATATTAATATCTCATGCCCTTTTATGGAAAAGATATTGCATAAATAAATATATGGCCATGGTGTTCTATAGAAAAGTTCAATTTCTAAGAAGTCAAAGAAAGAGACATCAATCATATAGATTGATGGAACTAGCATGCAACTAACTTGATTAGAGATATCATTAAAAAAGGATTATGTTTCACAATAACTATCTGTATGAGGTATTATGTCATTGCGAAATTAACTTCTTTATTTATGGGTACCATAACATATTTCTAGATGTTAACCATAGACTTTAGGCTACTTCATTTAATTCCACTGAGAAAGAGTCCTAGAGGGTCATACACTAAGTGCATACAAAATCTTAGTTAAATAATATATTATTTTTTATTATTTAACATGTTAAATAAATATTATTCTCACACTTGGTTTAATAATTATTCATGTTTTCTTGATTTTTTATATTTCTTCAGTAGCTATTTGAGAAAATATAATGTGAGTAGAATATTTAATAAATATTTATTTTCTACTTAATGAATATAATGTTTATTTATTTATTGGAAAATAATTTAGTGATATTTATTTAATAAATATATATCCATTATTAAAGGTTTAATAAATATTGTGGAGGAATGACGGACCGAGATTAATGGTCCAATGATAAATAATAAATAATAAATATTAATTGATTAAATAATATTTAATTTAATTCTCAAGTTAAGCGCATGTCGAGATATAATAATATTTTTATTATTTTTTAAATGGGGTTCTATGGGAATTAAATAAATAATAAAGGGCACTTTTGGGATTATTTTAGTTTAACTCTATCAATATATAAACTCAATTATGTTATTTTATCTGTGAGACAATTCATTTGTTTGGTTGTTCACAATGGATTTGAATAATCCCCTCAAACTCTAGAGAGATTCCTTCTCCAAGAACACTCCCAATAAATAAAATAAATCTTTCTCCACCTCCCTCTCTCATGTCAAGAGAGATCAAGGAGAATTCTTTGGAAGCATTTCTCAAGGAAATCAAAGGTGGACGAAGAAAGTGATAGGATCAATCATGCTAGCAGCCAAAGATTCATATGATGACATTCAGAGATTTATGGACCATGTGTGGATCACTATTATAGGGAATATGCTCTTGATTCCTGCAATGAAATGATAGTACAATGCATATCTATTTTTAGATCCATCAATTAAGAAAAAAAATCCAACATGATAATTCTTTAATTAATTAAATTAATTATAAATAATATGTGATGACCCTCTCTCTGATTATGTAATTCTATCCCTTTTCTATATTATTTGATTCAATTCCATAGATCAAATGTTTTTATTATGTAGATCTTGGATTGATCATCGATCATGAAAAAAAGAAAAGTTTGGAATGACCCATCATACACTTCCACTACACCTAGAACCTACATCTCTTACTAAAATATATAACATGAGAGTTGAAAACTATTATATCCACATTTATCACCAACTGATTCAAAATAATTATTCCTTAGAACCTGGGATAAATTCATGTCCACTGGGTATTGATATCCTATAGGTATTAGTCATAAGAAAATGAAAATATAATAAGATTGTATAAGGTAACAGTAGATGAGATACTCCCTTCCTCATTATGAATTATAATCCAATTAACTACAAAATCATAATCAGATACCTTCAAAAGTTCCTCATAAAGTCCAGGGATTTAATACACCATCAAAAGAGAAGAAAATAGATTATCAATAACTTATTCCTTCCCCTCCTCAAAATATATTGAGGAGGAGGGACCATATGAGGCCCCTGACCCCTAGAATTTGAGGTTAATAGAATTATACACTAATTTGGGGTTCACACATGAATGGATTCTCTTGCAAAAATAGTTTATTCCGTGACTTTAAAATTGGTAATACGAGTAAAAGTGAGTGGATGAATCATTCCCATTATACTAAAAATAAATAAACTCTTAACTCACTAATAACTAGACCTCCCATCATAGATCCTGAGAAAGTTAAAACTTGAAACAAATACAAGGAGACATAAAATGTAAGAAACTAAGAATCAGGTTATCAGACCTAAGGAAACAACCCAAATAATCCTTAATTCCCTTCAACACTAACGAATATGGAAATGGGTCTAGAGGGAAAGGAAGACAAACCCATAAAGTAGCCGAGTTGGGGCCTTTACCCTTATGAAATTTCAAACTCTATTAGAACAGGGGTAAATTATAGTTTCCACACGAGCAAGTTTCCTAGGACCATGTGTTCATAGAATCTTATTCCAATGATAGAAAAATGGGGAAATGTTGAGCATCTAGATCCCCAACCATATTTAGAGAATGTTAATCCAAGGAGAGGTTCAAATGATGTTTGAAATCACTGATAGAGGTGATTCCATGACTAAACATTCCAACCAACATACGATCATAAAAATAAGAAGAATCTTTAATCTCATATTGGTAGATCCCAAAATCAAGAGTCACTTTGATCGATATTTGAGATCTAGTATCTAGAGTAATATGCGAGGTAAGAGGAAACCTCAATGACAAGTAGGAGGGTGCCAGATGAGGAAACCTAGGACCGCCAACTGAAGAGGAAAACACTGAGGTCACTGGTTAATGATGGAAATCCATAAGTTAAGGATCCTTGGATCCCATTAATAAGGTTTTTGAACCTCACAAAGCTCCCCCATTTGGCCAACAGAGGCGCCAGTGGGCCAGTCACTATTCCTAAGGCATCAAATAACCAATGACTGTGTGTGTGTATATATATATAAGTTATGTTTCATACTTCCAACCTATGGGTGTTTATGTTTCTTTGTATTGTACCCTTAAAAATCTATATGATATATATGTTATATTTATTTCTTATTTATAACCTCAAACACTTCATCATATTTCTAACATGTTTTATTTTTTTCATAGATATCATTAGCGGTATTTTCATCACGTAAAATTAATGAATATTTCAATCTTATTTTATTTTTATTTACTTGTGGTTTTACTCTATGTAAAATTATCTTGATTTTATTTCATTTAGATATATTTTAAAATTTATTCCATTATAATGTAGTACCTTAATGGAATAAGTTTTTGTTTATCTTAGTTTGATGTTTCATGTAAGACAAGATACTAGACATGATTTTTATTTAAAGAAAATTTCATTCTAAAAATTTGATGTGGTACCCTAGGTTTAATAGAAAAACACTAAACTCATAAAATGACATCATTTTTAGTTTGATTATAATAATAGTGATGAATAATATAAAACATATGTGTACCATTCTTCTAGAGTGAATTTTAAATATATACCCACTTTTAATATAGTACATCATAAATTATTACTATTATAATATATGAAACCTATATAATATGACACTGTTAATATGATTTAATACTCACTAATATAGATATTCCCTTTAACAGTGTAAAAAAAAATTTTAATGGTGCTAAAAACCCATTTTTAACCTTAGTGTTGTTAAAGGGGTCCCTTTTATTAGCAATAAAAAGAGCTGATAAAGGCCACCCTTTATCAGCGCTATAAATAACATTGATAAAGGACTGTCTGCTAATGTGTGTGGTTTATATAACAACACACTGTAGAAACCTGTAACCTGTACACAAAATATATAATTTAATTTAAATAAATTTTATAGCACGAATATAAAAAAACACTACTATATACATTTCAAGCAATGTTTTATATAATTACATTTATAATTACTATACACAAACATTTAAAAACATTAATGTTTCATTGTCTTTGGCACCCATGATCTCCTATCAAAAAGGTCCACCCTAGGTATCCATTGTCGAACAAATCACCTCAACCCAAGAAAAATAATCTACTTATATTAGAAAAAAATATTATGTTAGAAATATTATAAAGAAGTAAATTAAACATTAATATGAAAGAATACATTAAAATAATGCCAAATTTAAATAAAAAGACACACTTTGAGTTATACAGGTCACACCATGTTTTTTTATTGAGGTTTGTTTGATTCCAACATGTCATAAATGAGTTATGAATCATTTTCCTAAAGTATCAAAACAATTTGAATGTGTTTCCTTAGTTTTTAGTGTATAAATTGTTATTTTTAATGAAATTAATGTCAATTTTAAATAAGGACACGCTTGGAGTTATACCAGTCACACTGTGTGTGGGATTAAGGTTAAGCATATTCCTACATGTCATAAAATACTTATGGATCATTTTTTTAAAGTATCAAAACAATCCGAATTTGTTTTCTTGGTTTTTGTATATCACTTGTGTTTTTTACTAAAATGTTATTTCAAACTAAAAACATGAACTTTGAGTCATACTGGTCACATCATGTGTTGGTTTTATATGAGATTACTTCCTACATGTCACAAATGACTTATGATTTTCTATCCAAAATTATCAAGACAATCGGAGTGCATTTGCTTGGTTTTCAATGACTAACACACATTTTGAACTAAAATGTCAATTTTTAACTAATAAAGGGAACTTGGAGTCATACCAATCACACCATGTATAAGATTGAGGTGCGGGTGATTCCTATACGTCACAAATGACTCATGAATCATTTTCCTGAAATGTCAAAATAATATGAATGTGTTTTCTTGGTTTTCAGTACGTCACTTGTTCCTTTTTCTAAATTTAATGTCAATGTAAAATAAAAAAAACACACATGAATTTATATCAGTCACACTATATGTAAAATTTAGGTTTGGTTGATTCTTACATTCCATAAATTACTTACTGACCATTTTCCTAATGTATCAAAACAATCTAAATGCATTTTCTTAGTTTTGAGTGGGTCAGTTGTCCTTTTCACTAATATTGATGTCAATTTTAAATAAAAATATGAACTTAAAGTCATATTGGTCACACTGTGTATTATATTGAGGTGTGGATGATTACTACTTGTCTCAAATGACTTATTTATTATTTCCATAAAGTATCAAAACAATCTGAATGTGTTTCATTGGTTTAGAGTAGTTCAGTTATCCTTTTTACTAAAATTGATGTTAATTTTGAATAAAAATAGGCACTTGGAGTCATACCGGTCACACTCTGAATCCGATTGAGGTGATGGTGATTTCAAAATGTAAAAAATGACTCATGGATCATTTTCCTAAAGTACCAAAATAATATGAATGTCTTTTATTGGTTTTCATCACGTCACTTGTTCCTTTTTCTAAAATTAATGTCAATTTAAAATAAAAAGATGCACATAGAGTCATATCTATCACACCGTACATTATATTATGTTGAGGTTGATTCCAATGCATCAAAAATGACTTATAGATCTTTTTCCTAAAGTATCAAAACATTCTGAATTCATTTTCTCTATTTTTAATAGGTCAGTTGTCCTTTTAAAAAAAATTTATGTCGATGTTTAATAAAACGACAAATTTGGATTCATACAGGTTACACCGTGTGTCGGATTGAGGTGTGTCTGATTCGTAAAAGTCTCAAATGACATAGGGATTATTTACCTAAAGTATCAAAACAATATGAATGTGTTTTATTGATTTTGATAAGGTCATTTATCCTTTTTACTAAAATTGATGTCAATTTTAAATAAAAAGATGCACTTGGAGTCACACTGGTCACACCGTGCGTCATATTGAGGATAGGGTGATGCATACACATGAAAACTGACTCACGTATCATTTTCCTAAAGTATAAAAACAATCTAAATCTATTTTCTTGACTTTCAGACGTCACTTGTTTATTTTTCTAAAATTAATTTCAATTTAAAATAAAAAGACACACTTTGAGTCATATCTGTCAAACTGTGTATCATATTGAGGTTAGGTTTATTCCTAAACATCAAAAATAACTTATGGATAATTTTCCTAAATTGTAAAAACAATAAGAATACATTTTTTCATTTTGAGTAGGTTAGTTGTCCTTTTTAATAAAATTGATATCAATTTTAAATAAAAAGACATATTTTGGGTCATACCAGTCACACCGTGCATCAGATTGAGGTAAGAATTATTTATACATGCATAAAATGACTTATGGATCATTTTTTTAATGTATAAAAACAATTAAAAAAATTTCTTGGTTTTTATTAGGGTAGTTATCCTTTTTACTAAAATTGATTTTAATTGTAAATAAAAAGACACGCATGGAGTATTACCGGTCACACATGCATCTGATTGAGGTGATGATGATTCCTAAAAATCAAAAATGACTCATGGATCATTTTACTAAAGTATAAAAACAATCCAAATGCGTTTTTTTAGTTTTTAGCATGTCACTTTTCTTTTTGAAAAAATTAATGTCAATTTAAAATAAAAAGGAACACTTGTAGTCATATCGGTCACACCATGCATCAGATTGAGGTTAGTTTGATTTCTACACATCAAAAATGAATTGTGGATTATTTTTATAAAGTATCAAAATAATAAATATAAATTTTATTGGTTTTAATTAGGTAATTTTTACTTTTTAATAAAATTGATGTCAATTTTAAATAAAAGGATGCACTTGGAGTCATACCGGTCATAGTGTGAATCGAATTGTGGTTTGGATAATTTCTAAATGTAAAAAATGACTTATGTATCATTTACCTAAAGTATCAAAACAATAATAATTCATTTTCTTAGTTTTTAGTAGGTTAGTTTTCCTTTTACTAAAATTGATGTCAATTTTAAATAAAAAGACATACTTTGAGTCATAACGGTCACACCGTGTGTCGGATTGAGGTTTGGGTGATTCTTACACATCAAAAATGAATCATGGATCCTTTCACTAAATTATCAAAATAATAATAATTTTATTTCTCAGTTTTCATTATGTCACTTGTTCCTTTTGCTAAAATTAATGACAATTTAAAATAAAAAAACACACGTAGAGTCATAGTCGTAACACCATGAATTTAATTGAGGTGAGGGTGATTCATAAATTCCACAAATGACTTATGTATCATTTTCATAAAGTATCAAAACAATACAAATGAATTTTCTTGATTTTGAGTAGGTCAGCTTTCATTTTTATGAAATTTGATGTCGATTTAAAATAAAAAGACGCACTTGGAGTCATAACGGTCACACCATGCCTCTTATTGAAGTTAAGTTGATTCATATTCATCTCAAATGTATTATTTATAATTTCCATAAATTATAAAAAATCATTCATGTTTTTTCTCAGTTTTTTGTAGGTCAATTGTCCTTTTTACTAAAATTGATGTCAATTTTAAATAAAACGACACACTTTGAGTCATTCTGGCGGCACTGTGCATCAGATTGTGGTGCGGATGATTCCTACACATCCCAAATGAACCATGGATCATTTTCCTAATGTATCAAAATAATAAAAATGTGTTTTATTAGTTTTTATTATGTCACTTATCTTTTTTACTAAAATGTAATTTTAAACTAGAAACATGAACTTTGACTCATACCGATGACATTGTGTATCAGTTTGACCTGAGACCAGTTCCTACATGCCAAAAAATATTTATGAATTGATGTAAAAAATTATCAAGAAAATTCAGGAGTGTTTTATTGGATTTAAATACGCGAAACATTTTTAACTAAAATGTTGATTTTAAACTGACAACAGATACTTTGAGTCATACCGATAACATTGTGTAACAAATTTATGTGTGGCTGATTCCTACACATCACAAATGACTTATATATTTTTTTCATAAATTATAAAAAGAATATAAATATGTTTTCTTGGTTTTGATCATGTAAGTCTTCTTTTTTATCAAAATTAATGTCAATTTTAAATAAAAAGAAACACTTGGAGTCATACCAGTCACACCGTCGGTCGAATTGTAGTGCAGCCGATTCCTACATGTGTCAAGGTATTAAAAAATTATTAATGGAAAATGTTACCACAATTACCATTTCATTTATTTGTCTAATTTCCAACACTTCATATTAAGTTGATGTTCTTAGCCAAAAAACCTTTCTCGTTGTTGAAAACCAGAAGAGTAGAGGAAGTTCTTCTGCCCATTATATCATGAGAAGTCACCCCAATGGGAAAAAGAGATTCCTCCACTTGTATGGTTTTCAACAATGATATTTTTTTGGATAATAACATCTACTCAATATGTAGTGTTGGTAGGTCAATAAGAAAAATCAATGGAAATCATAGTAACGTTAGAAGAAAGGAAAATGTTATCTCTTCTATGGATTGTTGTGGATAGTTGAAAGAAAAATATGACTTCCCAAAATATCTATGAAAAAAATAATTATTAGATAAATATTATAATGAAATTAACTTAAAAATAGTATACAAAATGATGAAAATCTTAATTTACTAAGTAATAGTAATTCGCATTTTTATGATGGTTTTATACATTTTTGACCCATTTCTCTGTTGTCGTTATCTAAGTTGCATCCTCAAAGTCTAATATCTCATGAGCATGAACATCTTCAAACAAACCACCCCAACTCAAAAAAATGAATCCACCTATATAAGAAAACAATTATTATGTAATTAATATTAAAAATAAATAAATTAAACATAAATATGAAACAATCTATTACTTATATGGAAGTAACATCTTTATGTTATTTGCATACATTTTTCATCAGGTATGCTTCCCATTAATTTATAATAAAATCTATATCATCTTGTGAATATTATTCTCTTCATAAGTCATAGTAGTACTAGAAAAATATAAATACACAAATGATTAATAAATATTTTAAATGAAATTGTAATTATGTATGAAAATACCTCTTCGGGGATGCTAATTTGTTGATGGGATATAACCTCTCATAAATTTACAAACATAATAACCACAATATTTTCCATTTTTTTATTTTAGACAGTGAAGAAAATTTGATAAAAACAAGTAATTTGTTTTGATATGTGTTTTTATGGTTAAATATTATTATGTATACCATGATACTTGTCCAGTTGTAGAACTTTTTAAGCTCCTCGGGCTTAATGTCTATCCTCATGCCCTGAATTTCATAATATTTAAACATCACCCTATCATAATAGAATTCTCATTAAAACATAATATAAATTATATAACTTGAAATTTAGTTCTAGAACATTGGATGTAGTGTATTACAAATTGACAAACACCATCATGTGTGGTCATTTTGTTTGGTATCCATGCAGTGAATCTAAAAAATAAATCTTTAGATAATCCAAATTGACAGTAATAAGCATCCAATGTTTCCTAAAAACATAAAAAGGAATAATTAATGAAATAAATAAAAATATATTCGATATATTATTACCCCTGTATCATTGGTATTAAGAATATTCTATCATTCGTAAGTTTTATTTTAAATGATTTATCCAGTTTTGTCACTATTTCATTCATTTTTACTAAATCTATTTTAGGTTGTTCTGTAGAAGTGATGTGAGGACTAATGAGTCAAAATTTATGTTCATGGGGTAATCCCTTCAATTGATATTGATATATATGCTTGAAAAAAATATGAAATATATTTATTCATAATTAATGTTGTATATCAACTTTTGGAAAAACAAATCATAAAAAAAACTCATGTATACATGTATAACCAAGCCTCTTAGCCATTTATATTTGAGGATTTCATTTACATTATCAAAAATAATGTATTCTACAAATTCATCTTCGTGCATTTTTTCTTTAAAATCAAGTGTGTGATTGGTACCATTTTGTAACTTTGTATCTACATGAACCTTTAATGTTAGTAAGTGTGAATATTGAATGGGTGGGATTAAGGTTCTCTTGGAAGATATTTTTGATCAGTTGGTTTATCCTTTAGATAGTTTTGATTTGACCTTTCATTTCACCCCTTCCTTTTTCCATTTGTAATAACATTCATCGTTTCAGAAATTTTTTCATTAATTGTTAAAGGTTTAGCATCAAAAATAAATTAGAAATTAATAACTCCTTATCAACATGTGTTTTTACAAGATATGAAGGCCATGCAATGAATGTTCTAATAGATTGTTCAACCATATTAATATCGTCACCATAAAGTGTAACAGATGGCTCGATGATCAGATCATGAGCTATGCTAGTTGAAACTCTCACCTGACCTATTGTAAGTGGTCTGTTGTGTAGACAGTCATATTTGATATTGAACACTATAACCCTAGCTAAAGGTGATGGGTGGGTGTTGATGTCACGAACCAGATCTGGTCACCACCATTAACGGCACCAAACCCAGACCATGGCAAGGCCCAACGGGTGTTCCCTATCCCCACGGGCTGGCACAAGTTCTCGGGTATCATTTATCTTGGTTTGGGAACGATTTACCCGAAAATCTATACATAAAACATCAAAAATATTTGATAAAATAAATCTGAAAAATTCATACCCGCAAGGTTTATACAAAAATACATAACAGAATACATAAGTTCAAATGAAGTACAAAAGGTCCAAAGACACAATTAAACATCAACAAAATAGCCCCATGGACTCCACATGACAAGGGGTCATCACCCCCAAGCCGTCTCCACAACTCTGTCCCAAGGATGGGGACTAACACCCTGAACCGCCATCACCCTTAGCCTTTCCTTTACCTGAGTCAAACATAACCAAGTCTACTTACACCCAAGGGGTGTAAGTAGGGTGTGAGCCTAATCCCAATAGGATACCACCCAATGATTCCAAATAGAATGAAATACAATGTGAAAAGGCAAGCAATTTTAATACGCAAAGAAAATCAGTGATAAAATCTAAGAAATGCAACTTTCAATTGATAACAGTTTTAAAGCTAAAATTTTCAGAATGTTCACACATTTAAATAGACATGTGAGATAATATAAATTAATGCCAAAAACACCCTACAACAAGGGTAAATACCACAAATCCAATGAGCACCAAAACCGGGAACACCCCTAGGCAACTAGATAGTCTCAGGCCCTATGTACCCCGTACCTCGATGTAAAGTATCCAAGTCACAAACCTTTCCCATGCATGAGCCACTAGTAGGGAACATACCCATAACCTAGTGGTCCCCAAATATCATCCACCTAGTTTAGTTAGAGTTGTATTTATCCATTTTCTCAGTGAAACAGGGACACAACCCATCCGGTGCACTAGCCGTACTAATACATATCTGCCCACCTAAGTACCCGGGATTCCCCTCTTGTGCTCAAAAAATTTCAGCAAACAACACACATACTTTTTTATATAAAATATCACTACTGGTCACAAACAAACAGTATAGTAGCTACACACATTTTATACAATTTAAAACACACAATAAAATATTTTGATTTTCAATAAAACAACCTCTCAAAATATCACATTGTTTTTCACCCAAAGCTCTTTAAAATATCCACTTTGCACACTATGTGAACACTTTTAAGTCATAAAAACAAAATTCCAGTTCAATACCCTTTAATGAAACCAAAAATTCAGTTATGGGGCATCCCAATATGAACCAAGAAGTTATATCTTATAAAAACCACCATTTTCACACAAACATGGCACTTAAAGCCCATTTGCTTCCCAAACACCATTTAAAAACAATTCGTAGCAACAAACAAAAAGAATAAACATTAAAAACATTATTTTCAGTCCTAATATAGTTCAATAAAATCAACTAAGTAATTATAGGTCAGCCCAAAATGAACCAATAAAATATTTGTATGAAAAAACCCCAATTTCACCAAAAAATGGAACTTAAAATTCATTTGCATTATAAATGCAACTCAAACCAATTTTTACAGAAAAATTCAAATGCAATAAACATTAAAATACCATGAACATAGAAATCTAATTCACAAAAAATTTCATGCACAATGGAATCACCTACCAAAGTAACAAAAACCCTTGAATCTTCGTGCGGAAATCAAATCGCACCCCCGCCGCACCAAGAGAGACCTAGATCAAACCTAAAACCACAAGAATTGGCCAATAAAGCCCAAAGTTAAACCCTAGGTTCGAAAACCTAGTTTCTTGACATTAGTAAACTCAATGATAAGCGAAGAAACCCTAATAATAATGAATGAAACCCAAAGTAATTTTAAAGAGGAAAGAAAAGGACTCATTTACTTGAAGTATCTTGAAGTAATCACTCCAAAACACCAGTAGATGAAATTTAAAACATCCAAAATTCAGGTTTCATTCGAAGAAGATTTATTAGGTCATTTATGAACTAGAATGTAGGAAAAATATTGAGAATTGAGAGAGTTATGAAAGAAATACTTTACCTATTCAAATCTAGACGATTTGAGGAAGCCTATGAAGTTCGGCACCAAACCGCGATTAACCAGAGCTCCAAAGAGGGGGGAGAGAGTTTAGACGCGTTTCTGGGTTCAATGTTCTTGGGTGAGACTTGTAATCACCAAAAAATCCCAAAAATTGAATAAGTTATAACATAAAAAAAATTCATTTTTAAAACAGGAATTGGGCTTTCGGGCAGGCCCAACCCCTTAGATAAAAACCCAAATAAACCTTGGTTATGGATTTCTAAAGGCTCTAAATTGAATTGGTGGTGCTAATAGGTTAGGGGAGGCAAAGTAAGAATTTTAATGGATGAAAAATGTTGAAAAATGAAAAGTTATAAAAGAAACAAAATTTATTTTTCAATCTGGAATTAGGCTCACGGTTTGGCCCAATTCATGAAAAATCATATATTCCTCCATAAAACCTAGGGGAACCCCCAGAACAAAGCAAGGATGTAAATTAAATGAAAAATAACTTTAAAATATGTCATGTATGTGACAAATCTCCCCACCATGAAGGACTTTCCGCCCCAGAAATTCAACATGAAGCTTGGTTGGAAAACAAGAATGGGTACTCTTCCTTGACCTATGACTTTCGCTCTCATGTCTCATGTGTATCATTATCATGCTTCCATAGAACCTGGACTAATGTAATAGACTTACCTCGAAGTATCTTCTCTTGGGAGTCCACTATTTTCACCGGCCTCTCAATAACAGACAAGTCAGACTCTATCTCCAGTTCTTCCCAACTCAACACATGGGATGGATCCGGGTTGTATTTCTTCAACTGAGACACGTGGAAGACATCATGGATGGAAGTCAAATGAGAAGGTAAGGCCAACCTGTATGCCACCTTGCCAATATGCTCGGTGATCTCAAAGGTCCTGACATACCATGGCATTATCTTACCTTGCTTCCCCAATCAATGATGACCCAGATGAGGGGCCACTTTTAAGAATACCCTGTCACCCACAGAAAACTCTAGGTCTTGACGCCTCTGGTCATCATAAGATTTATGATGACTCTGAGCTATCAATAAGTGTTTCCTGATCAACTTGACCTTCTCAGAAGTCTCCTGCACAAGGCTTGGCCCCAACAGTGAAGTCTCTCCTACCTCAGCCCAACATAGGGGGGACCGACATGGCCGACCATAGAGCGCCTCAAAAGGGGCCATTCAAATCAAGGATTGGTAACTATTATTATAAGAAAACTCTAACAATCCTAAATGGATATCCCAAGAACCTCCAAAGTCCAGAACACATGCATGAAGCATGTCCTCCAAAATCTGAAGGCCTTCCCAAAATCAAGAAGTGAATTAGGGGTCTCTATCTAAGACAACAGCTGATGGTACACCATGGCTTCTCACCACTTCCTGAAGATACAAATGACACAACTCATCCACTTTATTTGTATCTTTTATCAGAATGAAGTGGGATGATTTGGTCAAACGATCAATCACCACCCAAATGAAATTCTCACCCCAAGGTGTACGAGGTAAGCCAAAAATTAAGTCCATGGAGACCTCGTCCCACTTCTAGGTAGGAATGGGTAGTGGTTGGAGAAAACCTGAAGGCCTTTGGTGCTCTGCTTTCACCTGCTGACATGTGTAGCATCTCGAAACAAAGTCCGCTATGTCCCGTCTCATACCAGGCCACAAAAATTGCTGACAGACATCATAATAAATCTTAGTGGCACCCGGATGGACAGACCACTGAGACTGGTGGCTATCCTGCATCACCACCTTTCGTAGAGATAATGGCACTACTGAACGGCCCTTGAAGCACAAGATGACCTCGGGAGACGAGGACCAATCAGAGGATGTCTCCCCACCATGAATAAACCGCTTCAACTGCTGAAAAAGCTCATCACTGGGTTGTTCCTACTGAATCAACTCTAATAGAGAAGGAGTCAACTGGACACTTGCCAAGAATGCCCCTCCACTGTGTTCCCTGGTCTCCATATGCATCTGAGAAAAGAGCCCCATCAATGTCCACTCATCACTAGACTTCCTCAAAGCCTGCACTGGAACTCTTCTGATCAAAGCGTCGGCAACCACATTACCCTTGCCTGGGGTATAGACAATGTCAAAGTCAAACCCCTGTAAGTACTTGATCCAACGACGCTGCCTCAAGTTGAGGTCCTTCTATGATAAGATATAGGTTAAGCTTTTATGATCAGAGTAGACCACAAACTTCTCCCCAAAGAGGTAGTGACGCCAAGTCTTAAAAGCATGCATCACCACTACCAACTCCAAGTCATGGGTAGGGTAGTTCTTTTTGTGTGGTCGGAGTTGGCAAGAGCCATAAGCCACCACATAATCATCCTGCATAAGCACGCACCCAAGACCCATACCCGAAGCATCACAATAAACCACATACCCCTTACCGGCCTCAGCCAAGATCAGCATGGGGGCGGTAGTCAACTGCCTCTTCAGCTCCTCGAATGATGCCTGACATTCTGGACCCCATACAAACTTCACCCCTTTCTGAGTGAGCATAGTCATCGGTGATGCAAGCCAAGAGAAATCCTGAACAAATCGTCTGTAATAACCAGCCAGGCCAAGGAAACTCCTGATCTCAAACACATTATTCAGCTGCTCCCATGACATAACCGCACTAATCTTTTCGAGGTCCAATGAAACCACCTTCTCAGAGATCACATGCCCCAGAAATCTCACTTCCCTGATCCAAAAAGTGCACTTTGACAACTTTTCATAGAGGCGGTGATCTCGTAATATACCCAAAATGATCCTCAAGTGATGTTTGTGTTCCTCCTTAGAGATAGAGTATACCAGAATGTCATCCATGAACACCACAAAAAAGGAATCAAGATACTGATGGAACACCCTATTTATAAGTTCCATAAAGACCACTGGAGCATTGGTCAATCTGAAGGGAATGACCAAATACTCAAAGTGGTCATACCTGCTTCGGAAGGCTATCTTTGGGATATCTGACTCCTTCACCCTGAGTTGATGATACCCTGAACGCAGGTCTATCTTTGAGAACCACTTTTCCCCCTTAAACTAATCAAACAAATCATCTATTCTGGGCAAAGGGTATTTGTTTTTAATTGTTACCTTATTCATCTTCCAGTAGTCAATGCACAACCGGAGGGATCCATCATCCTTTTTTGTGAACAACACAGGAGCGGCCCAAGGAGAGACGCTCGGGCGAATGAATCCTTTGGATTATAAGTCGTCTAGCTGTATCTTTAATTCCCTCATCTTGGTGGGGTCCATGAAATAAGAGGGAAGATATGTCGGTTGTGTTCCCGGCGCCAGATCGATCGAAAACTCTACATCCCGCTCCGGGGGGAAACCTGAAAAATCATCCGGGAATACCTCTGGAAACTCATTCACTACATGAGGTAGTGCACCTTCAGGGGAAAGAACATACTCTAGCATGATCAAAGATAATTGGAAGATAACACTTCCCAACTCTGGGAGTGGAGGCCCTGTGCAACCTGATTGAGGATCCCATTCTCCATGAAAAACCTGACGACCCCCATCAGGTGCCGTGAAACTCACACGCCGTCTGTAGCAATCGATGTGTGCCTGGAAGTGTACTAGCCAATCCATCCCGAGTATGACATCAAAAATTTCTATATCTAAGATCAATAGGTCCCACTCCATCTCGACCCCTGACACAGAAATCACACACGAGGGGCACCTAAGGCCCTGCTCCTTCTTTCCTAGTGGTGTCACCAACTCCATCGCGAAAGACATAAACTCAGTTGGAAAATTCAGAATGTCTACAAAATGGGTAGAAATGAATGAAACAGAGGCACCAGTATCAAAAATATTAGTAGCTATAGAAGATGCGATCAGAACGGTACCTCGAACTATCGACGGTCCCGCCTCTGATCCTGCTAGTGCCTGATCCACTACATGGAGATGTCCAGTATCTGCCTGAGGATGACCGCTAGTCTATGGTTGTTCCCTGAACTAGCTTTGCCCAGAAGATGATCCAGCCCTTCCACCACGATCGCCAAATTGAGATCCCTCAGTCCATGATGGCTCGGACTGTGTTAGCACTCCTCTTGAGGCCACTAACCCTGCCCCTCTTGGGAGTGGACGTGCCACACCGCAGAAGCACTGCAAATGCCCCATACCTCCACACTGGTAACAAGGATTCGGAGGAAGTGGAAATGATGGTCAGATATGCCCAGGCTTCCCACATTTGTGGAACACGACCAATCTCACATCAGAAGCCATAGAAGAAAACTTCCTAGAAGAGTGGCCTGAACTGCCCCCTCCTTTCTTCACATGATCCTCCCGCTTCCTTTTCTTATCTGAGAAGCTGCCACTGCCCACTGCTGATACTGAACCATAGAAGTCAGCCCTACCTTTCCTATCAATATCCACCATGAACGCCCGATCAACGACCTCAGCATAGGTCCTCAGCTAAAACAAGAACACTTGGGAGTATATCTCTGGTCGCAAGCCTTTCTCAAACCTCTGGGCCTTCGCCTGCTCATTAGAGACAATTTCTGGAGCATACCGAACCAACTCAATGAAATGGTTGGCATACTCCATCACAAATAGATTCCCCTGAAAAATTTCCATGAACTCTCTAGACCTAGAATAAGCCAATACCTCAGGGAAGTACTGTTCATTGAAGACAACCTTGAATTCTCCCCAGCGCATCTGCTCATTCTTCCCAGCCTGAAGCACTGACTCCCACCACATACGGCTGGGACCCTCCAACAGAAATGAGGCACACTTCACCCTAAGCTCCTCGGGTGTTTCCAGGAAGTCAAACATACGCTCGATCTTCTCAAGCCATTCTTCTGCTTCCTGGGGTTATGAGCTACCTCAGAAGGTAGGAGGCTTGTTTTTTAGAAACTCTTGTGCTTTATCTTTTCTAGGATCTGTCTCTTATACTCTAATAGGAATAGGAGCAGGCAATGGTCTCTGTCATAAAGCTTGGATATCCCAAACCACATCCTCCACAAGCCTCTAATCAATCGGTGTGGGAGAACTCTCTCCAACTTCCTCCTGTGGGCGCGTGGGAGCTTTCTAGGGAGGCATGTTGCTACAAAATGAAACAGTCACAAAACAATATTCAATACCAAAATATCTGAAAATTTTAATCAAATACATCAAATATAAATAAACTAAACACATTCTAGTAATAAAATAAACAACTACGCCACATCCTCCTGATGTCCACATGTGGTTTGCAGCCCACACATCTCACCTGAAAGTGAAGTCAATCCGTAAATTACAACATCCCCTAGTGACTCAAGGTATACCATGAGAGGTGTAGTCCAGGCACCCTACTCACAGCAAAAACCCCGAGACCCAACAGTCCTAGCTCTTTTCTATCCCTACTCATCCCAAAATAGCAATATAACCCAAAAACTTTAACGTCCTCTGATACCATTTTTCCACAAACCGGATCTGCTCGCCACCATTAACAGCACCAAACCTGGCCCATGGCAAGGCCGGAAGGGCGTTCCCTATCCCCATGGGCTGGAACAAGTGTTCGGGTATCATTTATCTTAGTTTGGGAATGATTTACCCGAACATGTATACATAAAACATCAAAAATATTTGATAAAATAAATCTGAAAAATTCATACCTGCAATGTTTATACAAAAATCCATAACCGAATACATAATTTCAAATGAAGTACAAAAGGTCCAAAGACACAATGAAACAGAAAAAAAAACATCCCCATGTACTCCACATGAAAAGGGGTCATCACCCCCAATCCATCTCCACAACTCCGTCCCAAGGATGGGGACTAACACCCTGAACCGCCATCACACTTAGTTTTTCATTTCCCTGAGTCAAACATAACCAAGTATACTTACACCCAAGGGGTGTAAGTAGGGTATGATCCTAATACCAATAGGATACCACCCAATTATTCCAAATATAATGCAATACAATGTGAAAAAGCAAGCAGTTTTAATACGCAAAGAAAAGCATTGATAAAATTTAAGAAATGCAACTTTCAATTGATAACAGTTTTCGAGCTAAAATTTTCAGAATGTTCACACATTTAAATAGACATGTGAGATACTGTAAAGTAATACCAAAAACACCCCACAACAAGGGTAAATACCACAAATCCAATGAGCACCAAAACCGGGAACACCCCTAGTCAACTAGATAGTCTCAGGCCCTATGTACCTCGTACCTCGGTGTAAAGTATCCAAGTCAGAATCATTTTCTGTGCATGAGCCACTAGTAGGGAACATACCCATAACCTAGTGGTCCCAAAATATCATCCACATAGTTTAGTTAGAGTTGTCGTTATCCATTTACTCAGTGAAACAGGGACACAACCCATCCGGTCCACTAGCCGTACTAGTACATATCCGCCCACCTAAGTACCCGGGATTCCCCTTTTGTGATCAAACAATTTCAGAAAACAACACACATACTTTTTCATATAAAATATCACTAATGGTCACAAACAAACAGTATAGTAGCTACACACATTTTATACCATTTAAAACACACAATAAAATATTTTGATTTTCAATAAAACAACCTCTCAAAATATCACATTGTTTTGCACCCAAAGCTCTTTAAAATATCCACTTTGCACACTATGTGAACACTTTTAAGTCATAAAAACAAAATTCCAGTTCAATACCCTTTAATGAAACCAAAAATTCAGTTATGGGGCATCCCAATATGAACCAAGAAGTTATATCTTTTAAAAACCACCATTTTCACACAAACATGGCACTTAAAGCCCATTTGCTTCCCAAACACCATTTAAACAAAATTTCGCAGCAACAACCAAAAAGAATAAACATTAAAAACATGATTTTCAGTCATAATATAGTTCAATAAAATCAAATAATTAATTATAGGTCATCCCAAAATGAACCAATAAAATATTTGTATGAAAAACCCCCAATTTCACCAAAAATTGGAACTTAAAATTCATTTGCATTATAAATGCAACTCAAACCAATTTTTACAGAAAAATTCAAATGAAATAAAAATTAAAATACCATGAACACAGAAATCTAATTCCCAAAAATTTCATGCACAATGTAATCACCTACCAAAGTAACAAAAACCCTTGAATCTCCGTGCGGAAATCAAATCGCACCCCCGCCGCACCAAGAGAGACCTAGATCAAACCTAAAACCACAAGAATTGGCCAATAAAGCCCAAAGTTAAACCCTAGGTTCTAAAACCTAGTTTCTTTACATTAGGAAACTCAATTATAAGCGATGAAACCCTAAGAACAATGAATGAAACCCAAAGTAATTTGAAAGAGGAAAGAAAATGACTCATTTACTTGAAGTATCTTGAATTAATCACTCCAAAACACCAGTAGCTGAAATTTAAAACATCCAAAATTCAGGGTTCATTCGAACAAGATTTATTAGGTCATTTAGGAACTTGAATGGAGGAATCATATTGAGAATTGAGAGAGTTATGAAAGAAATACTTTACCTCTTTAAATATGGATGATTTGAGGAAGCCTATGAATTTCGACACCAAATCGCGATTAACTAGAGCTACAAAGAGGGGGGAGAGTTCAAACGCGTGGCTAGGTTCAATGGAATTGGGTGAGACTTGGAATCACCGAAAAATTCCAAAAATTGAATAAGTTATAACATTAAAAAATCATTTTTAAAACAGGAATTGGGCTTTCGGGGAGGCCCAACCCCTTAGATAAAAATCCAAATAAACCTTGGTTGTGGATTTATAAAGGCTCCAAATTAACTTTGTGGTGTTAATAGGTTAGGGGAGTCCAAGTAGGAATTTGAATGGATAAAAAATGTTGCAAAATGAAAATGTTATAAAAGAAACAAAACTTATTTTTCAATCTGGAATTGGGCTCACGGTTTGGCCAAATTCATGAAAACTCATCTATTCCTCCATAAAACCTAGGGAAACCCCCAGAACAAAGCAAGGATGTAAATTAAATGAAAAATAAATTTAAAATATATCATTTATGTGATAGTTCATAGATATAAATCATATTCATTTTCACCCTTTATAATATCATTACAAGAATGGTATCAGTGTATGTCTGGTTTTCATTTCACAGAAAACATTATTAGATTATTTATTATCTCAACTAAGAAAGTTGTTTGATCAAAATGGATCACCTCAAAGATGGTGAGGGGTGGGGTGGGATCGTCATCTAATGGTTTTTCTTGATTTTTTTATTCTCTTTGATTCCCCTCCATAAAATTTTCATGTAACTCAGTCTGCCAATGAAATTGTTCTTCAAGGGCATATAATCTTTCTTTCAACTCTATAATTTCTTTATCTTTATCCTCCTATTGTTGTTTTTCTAAAAATATGTTCAGGGTGTCACCCCAAAACCCAAACCTCTAACGTTTCCATACTATTATAGCCACTTCAAGGCCACTGATAGTTGATCTTCATCTATTATAATTTTTGATGATTTCTGTTACTATGTTTGATAGAAAATATATGAAAATAAGTAATCATTATTATGTAATATAAATTTAAGGGAAAAAATTATTATGTCATACTTACACATGTTTCCCACACTTTTTTTGTGTTTTCATATATTATTATCCCATTTTATTTACACATACCTCCTTCCACAGCAAATGGAGTGAGATGGAAGTGGATTTTGGATTTGGATTCATCAATATGCATATAAAAAGAGGAATATAATTATAATGTTATTTCATGTCACATATAAGTATTACAGTAGGTTTAAAATATATACCACTTTATTTAAAGTGAAGCTTACCCCATCCTTACTTTACAATAGGGGTACGTTGGTTTTACTACCATTCCTTAATTTCAAAACTCAATTGATGTTTTATAAATAAAAAAATCTCAATAAAAGTGATGAATATATGTATTATCAAATAATATATTACCATCCACAATGTAACTAAAAATAAAATATCTACAAAATGGTCATTAAATGTATCCCACGCTTTTGGGGTTATCATGTGTGCATACATAAGTGGTGGGTGCATGCATATTTTACCTTCATCGTATTTAATATGAAAACTAATTATAATTGTATGAAAGCCTCTATGAATCCTTCTAACAATCATTAATACAAATTTATTATCTGAGTCGTTTACTATAAATGCACTCAGCAAGAGATGATGAATAGTTATTCAATGTTTCATTATTTTATTTTTTAGAAAAATAAAGAAATGATATCATAATCTTTCCATAATATCTTCTTACACCGGTGTCTTAAGCATGGGTACAACATGGTTCCACGAATCTACATCAATCGATGCGCTCTTATGAGTGATGTGTCCAATGTAAATACTAAACATGACCTTGTTGGGCTTAACATATTAGCTCAGTGCATTCCATTGGACCATGAATTTATTTCCTTTTCTTTTTGCCTTAATGATTTTTTCTAACACCATCAAACTATAGAGATCCTTATTTTTATGCATCATTGGTCCTTCATTGTCTACCATTCCCTCAGATTTATCATCATAAATATATTATTCCTATGTATTGATAGCATCAGCATGTGAAGAAGGTCACTATAACTCTACATTGTGAGTAGAAGAAGGTTGAGAATCATGTTATTCCTCAGGATTGGGAGTACCAGCACATGAAGAAGTTCATTATTACTCTGCACTGGGAGAAATAGAATGTTGAGAGACCTATTTTTACTTAGTATTGGGAGCACCAACACATACAAAAGTCATTATCAGTATAAGTGGTTCAACATTTAGTTTAGATTACATAAATGTTGTAGCGAAAAAAAATAACATGAGCTAACACAATGTATATTACAAAAAATATATAACACGATTATTGAACTATATTTTTTTAAAGGATGAAGGGATTTTACCCCTTTATCAAGCATCCAAATCCCTTCATTGTGGTATCCTCTAACATAAAGGAACCTTTCTACATTTGGGCTGCTGTGAATTGATTTCTATATCCCAATGAAAGGTTCATCCTTAATTGAATTTTTATCTAACCCTTCAGTGGTTTTGGTTGATAACAGAATAATTTACCACTTTCAATTTATGTGATATGGAACATAAAATACTTACAAATTCTTATGATTCCATTATAAATAGTTCTTCTTTGTAACCTTATTTACTCAAATCCACTTTCAAGAATCCCAATTCATCTATTTTAGCATCACTCCTATTATCAACCCACTTGCATTGAAAAATCATCACTTGTAATATTGTATAATTCAACTCCCATATTTGTTTGATGATGACAAAGTATGTCATATTCGCATAAATTAGACTTCTTTCCTTAGTACTAGAAACATGCATCGCTTCAGCCACAAGTGTAACTCCACTATTTTTCATGGTACTCCTTCATCATGTTTATTTTTATAGAACATATAACCATTAATTACATAACCATTGTAAGATAATACATACACACTTGGTCCTCTAACTATCCATCAAATTTTTTCTAAAAATGAATCCATATTTTCTTCTGACTCCCTAAAAATATGGTCCCAAAACCATCCTATAAACTTTTGGTTATGTGTATTTGATATCCATATATTATCCCTTGATGGATTCAAATTTACAAGAATTTATTTGGGGGTTTCAACATATGGGGACACCTCCAAACTATTATGAAAAATATAAATGTGGGCCTTCACTTGATCTATATTATTGATTGTGAAAACATCTCTTCTAGAAATTCCATCACCCACAAACCACCCAGTGTGATTGGATTTAAGTAGACCAATATTTTCCACACCGGATAGGTAGTCAGTATAGAATTCAATGGCTTCCTCAACAAAATATATCTCTGCAATACAAACCTCTTCCCAACTTCAATTTTTGATATACCCTTTCAAAATCATCATATAACGTTCAATGTGGTAAATTCATCTATAGTGTACATGACCATATTTTCAAATCTATCTTACCAAGTGAACCATCATATCAAAGAATGATTGTGGGAAGAACATTTCCAATTCACATAATATGATAGAAATTTTCCTTTCCATAGTTAGAAATTTCTCCAGTACTATAAATCTAATTCATATAGCTTTGAAAAAGAAACGAAGATTAGTTAATGTATGATGGAAATTCTTAAAAAATGAAACATAAAGCTACAAGAACTATATATTTTATAAAAACATGGCATTCATGTGATTTTATATCCTTTAACATTAAATCATTTATTGATGTGATATTCTTGATATTAGATTAATACACCTTTGGAACCTTTACATCATTCAAGAGGTTGCAAAACTGATATCTCTCCTTGTAAAGAGTTTAAGCAGCTGGAGAAAGAAAATTTCATTTTTCATTATTCATTATTTCCAACTCTTTCCATATTTCCATGTCAACACTATCCAACCGAGTCTTAATTCCATCATTATTTTTTCTGGGTGCATTTAGTAATGTTTTGATGACACTATCACATGCATTTTTTTAACATGCATAACATCAAGAAAATTTTTTACATGCATAAAATTTTGGTATGGTAATTCAAAAGAAAACTGGTCTTGTTTTCCAACTAGTTTTATTAAGGTTTTTTTAAAATAGTTTACCAAAATCAGTGTCCATATCTTTTACTTTCTCAAATAGTTGATCACCTATTAGTGGAGATGGTGTTGTACAGTCTTCTAAACTTCCATCGAATGATGTCTTCCAAGATTGGTACTTATGTCATTAGGGTAAAAATATATGATGTCCTAGAAACATGATATTCGATGAATGTTTCAACCAAATTGATTGTACACCTTGTTAATAAATGGGACACCCTTGAGTTCCTTTGATGATATATCCTGAAAATTTTCCATAAGTAGGAAAGTCATTTATCATCTCATAAAACATGGCTCTCAATGTAAAATATTAATTTCTATAAGCATCATAAAATGTAACACCTGAATCCCATAATAATTGAAAATATTCAATCAATAGAGCCAAATTAATATCAATATCATTACCTAGTTGTTTTAGACCTAATATAAATATAGATAACATGATGTATTTTTTTCATGCATAACCATGGTGGAAATTTATAATTTACCATCATAATCAATCATGTACTATGAGTGATTCTTTGAAAACAAAAATGATTTAATCCATCTATATATAATTTAAGAAGATGGTTTCTCGGCCATTTCCAAATTTAGGATGCTCATGATCAATTTTATTACACTAAGGAGAGTCTTCTGGGTGATGAAGTTTCCCATATTTATTTCTTGAATCTACATGCCGTGTCATTTTCCTTGAAGTATCATAACTTCCATATAGGCTCCTAAACCTTAGAATGATTGGAAAGTACCATAAAACTATCATAGGTCCCAATTCATTTTTCTTATACTGAGAAGAACCACACTTTGGGAATTCTTTAAGTGATTTGTAGTTCTTTTGAAATAGTACACAATTATTTGAGAAGGCAAGTATTCTCTCATAAATCATACCCATCGAGTGTAGCATTCGTTTAGCATTATATATTCGTCTAGGGAGCTCATTATATTCTAGGATAATATCATTCAAGAGATCAAGTAGTTCAGTAAAACTGGCATCACTCCATCTATTGCCTTATTTCAAATTATAAAGACTCAGTACAGCTGATAATAATGTATATTTAGTTCAACCAGCATACAATGTAATCTTTTCACAACTCTTTAACTTCTCAAACAATTTTTGGAAAATGATGAAATTCATATTCAACTATCCTTTTAATTTCATCAATATAGTATTTATCATCATTCACAGCCGTAATCACATACTCGATATAGACCTCCTTATTTTCCACACTTGTAATCGTATCAGATGATCCATAAAACGCAGTGTTATCCCAGTAACTAGCTACATTCTCTTTTTTCCCATGTCTATTCCAACATTTATAACTTCGATAAATTCCATAATAGATCAAGTGTTCTTCTAAATTCTATGGGCTCATTAGTCTTGAATAACAACAGCATAAACACAATCAAAGGAGTTAATAAGGGCCATATTCATGATCTTTTGAAAACTTTATGAACTCTTTCACTTTATCTTCATACTATTTTGTAATACGATTAGAATCTATTCAATCATTATTCATATCCATTCTATTTGATTTGTAAATATTAATATTTAACAAAATAAATATAGAAAAAAGGGTCTTTCAAATAAGGGGAACCCATCATTTGAATTATATTTATTATTGTATTTTTTTCTGAGACTCATCCCCTTAGATGCTAACACCAAACCAAAGAGAAGATGTAGTTGTAGAGGACTCTCCTAATTTAAACTATGCAGGTGATGTTGGATGTGAAGTAGGTTTATGATTTGCAATGGGGTTAAACATTAATCCACCTTTTGCTGGAGTGAGGTCATGATGGATATCCTATGGGTTGGATAGAGTTCTAGAAATTCTCTTTCCATAGTGTTATTATTAATCTATATTATGTAGAAGTTAAAGAAAGTGATAAGTGAAGGATAAGGTTTCCAGTGTTGGGTTATGGTCACCCGATCTGGATCATTTCAATAAGGGATTTGCATAAGTCTAATGGATCACGAGGAATGAAAAAAAGTTTCCTAATGTTTTATAAAACTATATAAAAGTACATATATGTTATAAAAGTATACAAAAATTATAGAAGTATATAGTTTTACAAATTTATAAAGGTTCAAAATTATAATATATATAAGTAAAATATATGAAAGTATAAAAGTATAATAATTTATAAGGAATAAAACTATAATTGCATATTAATTTTTAAATCTAGAACATTATAAAAGTATAAATAATTAAAATATATATATTTAAGCTATATATGTAAATATAATATACTATAAAATTTATATACTTATATAAATTAATAAAACTATAAATGTATAAATATTTAATATAAAAGTATTATTAAATTATATTAGTATAATATGGTATACAATAAAATTTATAAAATTATATTAATTTAATATCATATAAAACTATAAAATTATAAACTTGAAACACTTTAAATATTTCAAAATACATTTAGAGAAATTTAGACCAACTCAAAGTCTTCACGATTTCACAAAAAAAATGCTATTTCCTAAATGAATAGAGAATCCTCATGAAGAAAAATTGAGAAATTAAAACAACAAAACATCCATTTTAAATAATTCTTTCAATGAATACTAATTTCATCAATATTTTAGAAAATAAAAAAAATATTAAAAATATTTCATAATCAAAACATTATTATTTCACCAAAAGTGATGTAGAAAAATGTTTAAAACATAGGCTTTATAAATGACATTTAGATACCAATGTATAGGTTGAATATATATTTAATTTAATATTATTGAATGGTATTTTTAATTTGATATCACATCACCACACCATAGCATGACCAAAGAATAACCATATCATTGCCTCCCCAAAATTCACATTGTCTCCCCACAAATAAATCATTAACCCACACTTCACATAAGTATCATCAAAATGTAGACCATATCAAACTAAAAACAAAAAACGTACCATAAAAGTGGATCATTGGGAGAAGAATGGATGAAAATAACCAAGTAGAATAGAAGTCCTTACCACTGATCACAAACGGGCATCCATCAGAACCAATAATTCAAAGTTAGGGTGCTAAGAAAGTGAAGATAAGAGAAGGAGGACTAAGATTCACGTAGATACAAAAGGATGGTAGTTTGGTTCATTGAGAAAAAAATGAATCACGAGTAGGTGATGTGTAACTAAAATAAAAAGGCACAAACTAGATAATATACCATATATTTATAGGTATGGCGGCAACAGTAGGGTCTGACGGAGGGGTATGGGCCATGGAGGAAGCAGTGGAGGAGGCAACGGCTGCGGAGGCAGTGGTAGTAGTAGATTTCTAGTTCCACAAAATCTTGAGGTGCGAGTGATGATAGGGTTCTAATAAGGTTCCATTTATAAAAACACAAAAGGCTTTTATCAACAATTTTTGGAAAGTGTTGATAAAGGTTTGTTTTATCAGCGCTAAAAAAGACAGCACTGATAAAAATGCCCTTTATTAGTGCTAAATAAACGCTAATAAAATATGTCTTTATCAGCTCTGAAATTATAGCACTGATAAAGAATAGTATTATCAACTATTTTTTAGAACTAATAAAGGGTTATCTTTATTAGCGCTAAAAATCACTAATAAAGATCTAATATTAGTAATTTATTTATATTATCATATATATTTACAAAATTATATATATAATAAATATATATTTATTTATTTATTTATAATTATAAATATAAATAAATATTTATTTACTTATAATTATATATATATATAATATATTTATAAATATTTATATAATTATATATATTTATAAAATTATAAATATTGTAAATAAATATATATTTATTTATAATTATAAAACTATACTAAATATATTAATTATATTTATAATTATAATTATAAATAAATATAGATATATTTAAATAATTATAAAATTATAATGAATATAATAATTCTATTTGTTTATAAAATTATAAATATAATAAATATATTTATTATAATTTTATAATTATTTAAACAAATATATATATAGTTATAATTATAAATAAATATTTATTTATTTAAATAATTATAATATTATAATAAATATATTTATTATATTTATAATTATATATAAAAATATATTAATTATATATTTTTATAAAATTACAAATATAATAAATAAACTTATTATAATTTTATAATTATTTAAATATATATATATAGTTATAATTATAAATAATCATATATTTATTTAAATAATTATAAAATTATAATGAATTTATTTATTATATTTATAATTTTATAAATATATATAATTAATATATTTATTATAATTTTATAATTATTTAAATATATCTATATTTATTTATAATTACAATTAAAAATATTTTTCTATATTTATAGATATTTCTATATATTTATAAATATATTTATATAATTATATATATTTATAAAATTATAAATATAATAAATATATTTATTATAATTTTTGTAATTATTTAAATATATATGTATAAATAAATATATCTATAAGTATTTGTATGTAATTATAAATAATTATTTATTTATTTATTTATAAAATTATAATAAATGTATTTATTTTAATTTTATAATTCTTTATATTTATTGTTATTTTATAAGTATTTATGAGAACATAATAGGTTCATGGGTATAAGATGAATGAATCACATACCTAGTAAAGTATAGATCATAAAAAACCAATGTATAAATGAACATTCATGATAAATACATACCATATGCATGTGTCATCATAATATAGGTAATATTAACATTTAGTAACTCACAATCATGTCCACAAATAAACTTATGATCATATAGCTTCAATTGTACTCACGAATCAATATATGAACATAAATAACAGCGATCATGTCCATGAATATCATCATTATCTCGTGAAATATATATATATATATATAATTATTTATTTATTGACCAATTTCATTAGAGACATATATTTATTTATAAATGTAATTATACATAAATATATTTAAAAAGTATATATATATAATTATAATTATATAATTATAAATATATAGTTATAAATATAATAAATATATTTGTTATTTAAAAAAAATATTATAATATTATAATTATTTAAATATATATTTATTTAATTATAATATTATAAATAACTTTTTAACATTATATAAATATTTGGATTATTAAAAAATATATATTAATATATCATATTTATATTAATTATAAACATGCATTTTTTAATTAATGAATAAAAATAAACATTATTTTTGAATATAAATATATTAATGTTTTATATAATAATAATAATTTTTTATTAAAAACTTTTATCAACACTAAGAATAGTGTTGATAAATCTCTCCTTTATCAACACTAAAAGAACCACTGATAAAAGTGACATTTATCAGTGCTTTTAGCTAGCACTGATAAAGGTGAGTCTTTTATCAGTTCTTTCTGCTTAGCAATGATAAAAGCAGGCGCTTTACTTGCTCGAATATGTGGTAGTGACTTCATTGTATTATATACCATGAATTATACTTCATTACACATTATATAATGATGTCTTTGCCAAAGGTATAAGTTAATTTGTATTGAAATGCAAGCGAATAACATGGCATTGGGATATGATATACAAGACTCCACATTACTAGTATATTTCATCATGTGATATACTTTATCCAAATATAACCCATCATATGTTACAAAATTTAGGGAATACTCTATTTAAATATCTCACTTGAACAAAATCCTCATAGAATCCATGAATTCTGTATACTATGATTCATTATATGTAAAATGTTTATAAAACAAAATCCACAAAAGTTTTATATAAATCTAAAAACTACTTTGTAAAAACAATCATATAAAACTCTCTCTAAATTTTGGAAAAATTTGTTTTCCAAAATAAATCATCAACTAATAGTCATGTGTGAAATCTTGTGGTACTTTGTGGCATTAGAAATGATTATTAATTTCAAATTCATAATCATAAAAAAAACAAAGTCTATTAAAAAGACATTGATACTCGTGTTCTAAAGGGATCAGGTGTGATCTCCATCTGACACGTGTATTTTCATACATGCATTCACTAGATATATCACCATAAAAATTCATAATCATACAATACCTTTGTATAAGATATCAATTATGTCTATACGACAATGAAAATTTCAATCTCATATAACCCAATTAATTTATTATCATTTCTATGAGTTATATTGACCATGATAGATGAATTCACCGCATGTCATTCATCTTGGTAATTAATCAAATAATATTTACCTCAATTGGGTATGACCATAAACATTCTCAGTATTACACAATCTATACAGAAGATTTCATACTCATTATATAGGATGATAAATCATATCAATATTATGAAAAAATCCATTGCATGATCAATAACATACCCAACCACCCCTTGATTTTTTCAATCATTAGAAGTGTCACAAGAAATGTGTCCACTAATAAGTAAATATTAATTCAATATGGTTGATCAATGTTTATAGTTTATATGTACTCAAACTAACACTAACTACATTGGTGCAAATGAGAGGTTGAACTAACAGGAAAACATATTCTTATATTACCATATTGATTCAAAATTTAGGATGAAAAAAGTATTTAATTTTAAATTAAAATTAAATAAAACATAATTATAAAACTAAAAGTAAATGAATAAACATTTTAACTAAAATTGTACTAAAATATATATATTCAGGGTCATGGAATAATTATAATTCTAATATTTTAATGAATAATAAATTCTTATCAAAATCAAATTTGATATTTTTTAATCAAGTAACCTGTCTCTTAACTATGGATTCAGTTTTCCAATTGATTCGATAAGGTTTTAATTGTGATAAGAATATTATTTAAACTGACCCAAAAAGTTCATGGAGAAATAATGAAAAATTGATGAATTATTATGGGGGTTAGATATTTAAGCAGTGGGATCATGTTAATGGACTGAGATTATATCCCATCATTGATCCTTCTTATAGGTGTGGCGGAGGATCAGCTTTAGTGTGGACAGGTACGATTGGGCCAGGGGTTATTTTTTACCCTATAAATATGTTTTTTTCAGTTCTATGTGGAAACTTATAACTCTCGATCTCATAGTGGATTTTTTTCTCTTCCTCTTCATATTTTTTATCCTCAATTTGAGGTTTCTATGAAAATCATGGGGTTCTTTCTTTTAGTATTTCTTGTTTTCATGGTTTTTCATTAATTAATTTCACAATCAATTTCTATTTGATCATTATTTTATCAACCCTACACCAGATCAGGTTTTTTTATCTGATGAACTTTGAAAGACTACTTTATATTCATGATCTTGTTTATTTTTCTCATAATGGGACCTATAAAGTTTTTCATTTTGATATTTCATAAAAACAAAAAAAATAAGGGAAATATGTGATGAAAGATACTATTACATAGATATATTTGGATGAGTAATTGTTGGGACTTGAAAAATAATCACATCATTGATGATGTTTGAAAATAACATAAGGATCATAAGTTACATTCTTAAATAATTTTTTATCTATCAAATAAAAAATTTAAATATATTTTTAAGGATAAGTCAACTTATTTTTTAAGGATAAAATTTGAGAAACTATGTATAATAGAGGTCCTTACTAGTAAATTTCATCTAAATCAAATAAATTATTGTGAAAAAGAATTTTTTTTGATGTTGAATGTGCCCCAGACGGTGTTTTTATCAAAAGGGGTATTATTAATTATTGTAAAAGTGTAGTGGATGTGATCTATGATTAATTTTATATCTTTTTTTATCAAACTCTTTGTCAAAACTTGATCAAAAAATGTTTCACATTCAATCTTATGGGAATCATAGTATTTTAATTGAGGTGAAGATCTTTTAAAAGTTTGAAACTGATTTAGAAGATGATTGAATGTAAAATTTGGTGTTTAGATGTGCTAGAAGTAGAAGCTTGTATACCTAAACCATGAAAAGTACTAAAATGGTCATGATGTTTCAAAAGAAGTCTCAACTATTCTATGGTTTTGTGATGAACATTTCATAGTGCATTTCATAGAAAAAAATGTCTTTTATTATAACGACCCAGAATTTTATCAATGGAATTTCCCTTCTTATAATTATGTCATGTAGTATAAAGTACATAAATCACATATAGAAAAAAACATTATTATCATAAATGAATAATGGTACATTAGTTATAAAATAAACTAAAAAGAATTCCAAATATTATAGTGGGAAAATAAATAGTGAATAAGAGAATAAGAATAGGATAATTTGGATATTCTCAATCCACCAAAATGTCCACACTCACGAAAAAATATGTAGACATAAATAATAATTTTAATAGTACAATATTCATTTTGAATATTAAATTATATAAAAAATTAATAGAAAATATAAGTGAGTAAATAATGAATGTAATAATAGTTATTTATAGGAAGTAGGTAACCATATGACCATCATAAATCTGACTGTTGGTATAGTAACATGACCATTGGAATAGTAATCTGACCATTATAAATAGTATCTGACTTTTAGAATATTAACCTCACCAATGTAAATTTAAAATAATATTTATTTATCATATACAATTAAAATATGAAATATTTATATCATGGTATAAGTAAATAAATGTTTTAAAATGATAAATTAAGTGTTAATATTTTTCTAAAACAGAACTATTTTATTTTCAATTCTATAATGAATATATGGATCTAAAGGAAAATTTATTTTCATAAAATGAATTCATATATTAATATATATTTTTATTATAATTATAATATAATTCTATGATACCATAAATAATTTTTCAAAGGGTTATAAAATCGATTATAACATTAAATTTGATGTTTTTCGAATAAATAATGATTTTATTTAATAATTAAATTTCCCATATTTAGAAAATTATTTCCATAAAATGGATTCCATTTTTTAAATCTAAATTCTGAAAATTGTTAGGGTTAATATTTGGTATTTTTCTAAAATAGTTGAATTTTTGGAGAATAGTGAAATATGGTAATTTATGATATTTAACATTATAAGATGAATACGTGAATTTTTTTAGTAATGTATAATGCAAGAACCCATTAGTTAAAACTCACATGAACCATTTACTATATATTTTCAAAAAAATCAATACTATCGATGGTCTTGATCTAAAATAATAAACTAATAAATATAATAATCAAAAACACCCATCTTCTTCCCTTGTAAATACCACCCATCACCACCCCTTCTCCTCACACCATACAATCATTTAATATTGAAAACTATTTACCCAAAACTCTCCTCCCAAATATTATAACATTTTATTTATTTCCACAAAAAACCACTTCCAAGTTCCTCAAGGGGACCTTCAATGAGGTGATATTCAAGAGGTAACATTCTCAAACTACCACTTTTAATTTCTTTTCTTCTTATACCCTCTCCTCACCTCCTTCATCCATAAAATCATAATATCTCCATTATCATGTATATATTAAAATTTTGTGTTAAAAATTTAATATTTTCTATCCAAACCTTTCCACATATCCTCTTATTTAATGAAAATTGAAACCATTGTCCATGTTATGTCGATTAACCACCTTCAGAGATGATGAATTTTCCTTTTACACTAATTCTTCCATGACTGGTTTAAATTCACTTATAATTTTTCAAAATTAACTAATTATATATATTATATGTGTTTTAATATTTTTTAAATAGTATATGGTCATAACATTAAATAAAACATAACTAGTTTAGGATGGTCTAAAAAACCGCCAAAATAAACTAAAAGTTTATCATTAACATTTTATCAAATGAATCATCCTCATGTTATAAAATATAATAATATATAAAAACATTTAAGCATATTGGATTGAATAAATACCATTTCATTTCACTTCTTTAATATTATTCTCATTCGACAAAGACTTCCATAGTTATACACAACTGAACTGACCATGAAACCATGAAACAGACGCTCCCAGAATAACGAAATTGAACCTTATAACTCATCAAAATGGACATAAATTATCTTAATAAAATTATAATAAATAAAATATATGTGTAATAGGTTATAAATTAATCAAATAATGAATCTAATTTTATTATCTAGGATATTAAGTGCAAGTGCATAATATAATTGGACATAAGGTAAGAGGTCTCTCAAAACCTCCAAATTTCATTTAGGTAAAGATTTATCTCCATTTAACTCAATTTATCTCTTAAATATTATAATGTAATTATCCTATATTATGTATATATGTTCTAAAGATATATATATATATAGCTCAATTAATATTTCTTTTATGGGAAAATGAATGTTTTAAAAGGTTCCCTTTTCAATTCCTCTCAATAAGAAAACCCGATTAAATGGAACTTCTCTGTTACTTACCCATTTTAAAGTACACTCCATAAACTATTTTAAGCATATAATATTTTTTATAAAATAAATAAATTTATCATGAAAATCAATTTCATATCATTTCTGTTTTTATGAAAATAATTATACCATTATCTTCTTAAAATAATCATTAATTTTTTCCCCAAAACTATACTTAAGTGGCATATTTCTAAAATTTAACTAGCCACTCGTTTTCACTTAAATTTGAATTCATTATCCATGATATATTATTAAATTTTATTGATTAATTTCCAAGAATAATTTAAATCCCTTCTTTCATTGATACCATTATGATACACCCTTTGGTTATTCCTTAGGACGTTATTACAAAACCTATTCATTTCCATGGGTAACCATTATGTTTATTCCTTATGTTTTATTTTTCTACGTGGAACACATGTTCATGTTCATGTCATGATGGGTTCACCGAGATAGCACTCTAATGCATTGGGTAATTTTTTATTCTCTTGAGACGTTATGTATGTGATTAGGTAGTAATCATAATCCATTATGGGACTCTGTCTACCATGTGATATCATCTTTGAAGTTATCCTTGACTAATGTTTATGTCATGATATATGTTTCTTCCACATTCCTATATTTTCATGATCATATGATTCCTTATTCTATATGTTATTCCTCTATATGTTTATTCATTATCCATGCCTTTTATGTTATCATGTTATGCCTTCTCACTCATGGTTTATGCTTAATTTCCATGTTTATTCCTTTGTTGGGCTTTTTAGCTCACCCCTTATGTTTATGTATTCCCCCAGGTTATTCTATGTAGTTAAAAGAGATCAAATGGAGTTAGGATATAATTATAAATATTAATAAAAATATGTTTTATTCTAGTTTCATGTTTTCTAATTATGTACCTAGTCTTCTAAATACACTAGGATTTTTTATCCTTAGTTTGTATTTAATGGTTATTTATTCTTAAAATCCTATAATAAAATTTGTAAAAGGATTGGGTCGCTATAGTTTGTATCAAAGTGAATTGTAGTTATTTTTAGGGGATTAGGACTATAAAACTTTAGTAATATACCTAGGTATAATTTCTGTAACACCCCAGAATGATAAGGGGTTAAATGACTAAATAATATGACTCTTGTCAACAAGGTGCACCTTCCTTTTCAGGAGACTGCCTGATTAGAACTCCACAGTTAAGTGTGATTGTCCTGGAGTAGTGATCAGGATGGGTGACCTTCTAGGAAGTTTCCCAGTGTGTGTGTGAGTGAGGACAAAACACACTGGAAAGGACATGTTTTGGCCTGTGGGGACTATCATTAGTCAGATGACCCGCTCAGGCATGTGGGTGGGCCCTCGGGTGGGGACTACGTGTCTATGGGGAAACTGGTGGTACCTGGCGAGCCAGGACCTGATGGCCATGTTAAGTCGGGGTGTTTGTGCTACCACTGAGACCCAGTTCTCACATTTGGTATTAGAGGTGGTACCCATCCTTAAGTGTGGTGCACTGCCTGGGTTGAGATGTAGGGCCCACAATGAGGATGTTGTGCTCGAAAGGGGGGTTGAATGTAACACCCCATAATGATAAAGTGTTAAATGACTAAATGAAATGACTCATTTCAACAAGGTGAACCTTCATTTTTAGGAGCCTACTTGATTAGAACTCCACGGTTAAGTGTTCTTAGCCTAGAGTAGTGATCAGGATGGGTGATCATCTGGGAAGTTTCCCAGGGTGTGTGTATGTGAGGACAAAACACACTGTAAAGGACATGTGTTGGCCTATGGGGACTTTCATTAGTCAGATGACCCATTCAGGCATGTGGGTGGGGCCTCGGGTGGGGACCATGTGTCTATGGGGAAACTGGTGGTACCTGGCGGGCCAGGACCCGATGACCATGTTAATGCGGGGCATTTGTACTATCACCGGGACCCATTTGTCACAATTCTATCACCATGGATAACCTAGATTAAATCATAGGGAATTATAAGTTAGGATATAATTTTCATTCATAAGTTTATCCTTCTATGTTCATAGTTGCCTTTTTATATACTAATTAGATATTTATTCAATCCCCGCAAATTTTATTTTTTATTTTTTTTATTTAATGGTTTGAAAATATGATAAATCGTTCTAACAACCAATGTGATAGGAAATGTTTGGATTTTTTCTAATGAGATGCCAAACTTTATGAGAACGGAAGCTCAGAACTTCATGATAGTACCAGGCCAACTGGCTCAAGTTATGAATAATAACTTGAATCATGTAGAAATACCTCATTCTCTTAAGAAACATAAAGTTGTAGTTGAATCATTTATGTTACAAAGTCCACATACCTTTAGTGACACTTTCGATCCCCTCATCAAAAAATAAGGGATTAAATCCATTGATAAGATATTATCTATCCTCCAGTACTTGGAAGAAGATAAAGTCATATTGGTGGTCTATCATTTTGTTGGGGAAGTTGATCAGTGGTGGAAAATGGTCAAGAACATGAAGTCTAAAGAGGAATTTTTTTTATAGAATGGGAAGGATTCAAGAAAATATTTTTCAATAAATATTTCCCTCTAACTCTACATCTTAAGATGGAGAGGGAGTTCCTCATATTGAAGTAATAAGAAGATGATTCTATCAGGACGTACAAGGAAAGCTTTACAAGTCTTGTAAGATATGCCTTTGAATTTGTCATAAACATCAAAAGAAAGGTGTATCACTTATTTAGTGGATTAAAGATGAGTCTATAAAAATCATTGGTGACTAGAGACTTTGAATGCAACATAGATATTGTTTTTTTTTTCCTAAGGTAGGGATGGAGATTGGAGAATCTCAATGGTCTCGTGGGATCAAAGATAAAAATTGGAAAATATAGTTTAATAAGGGAGGATAAATAGATAAATACCATGAAGGTAAGAAAACGCAACATCACATGTGTCAAAAAGTGTTAGAAGAACCATCCTAGGAATTGTATAAAGGGAACCAGGAGATACTTCAAATGTGGAAAATAGGGGCATCAAGCTAATAATTGTCGAAGGTATGTGAAGAAGCCCACTAATTTAGAAGAATAAGGGAATATTTAGATCAACAATCAGCCATTATTATAGTGTTTCAACTGATGGTCCCAGGCGCAGCGGAAGCTCGTGGGTGGATGTGCCCACTTGGATTTTTTTCATTAGAAATGATCAATCCGAGATCAATACGACAATAAATGTCAGACTCCATGGATCGAATCATAGAAATAGACAAAGAAGAAGAATAGTCCCTGAACAACAAAGGAGGATCATCACAGGTTGATTATAATTAATTTAATTAATTTATAAGAAGTACCTTTTATGTCTTTCTTTCTTCGTTGATATTTCTGATCATTTTCCTATGTGATTCGTCATTGCGTTGTAGAAGCCAAGTGTAGACTTCCTCTATCAGTGATCCACATGTGCACCGCGTATCTCTGGACGTCGCCAAAGGAATCTCCAGGTGCTAGCGTGGAGAACCATTTTCTTGAATTGTCCACCTTAGATCTCCTTGATTCGATGGAGGAGGATCTCTCTCGGTCTTGAGAGTGTTATTGGAGGGAGGAGTTCTTTTGGCCTGGAGAGAATTCTCCAGAATTGTTGTGCACAACGATTCTCTTAGGAAATTTGTTGGGGTTTGAGGATATTTATAATCGGGTTTGAGTTTATAGAGTTATGACAATAAATAAATGTGTTACACCTTTTATTTATTTCATTAACTCTTATTGAAAACCCCCATGTTGAATGATTAATTACTTTACATGTGCCCATGCTGATTATAATAAATATCATTTAAAAAATGATATTATTTCCTCAAAATCCCGACTGGAAAAACTACACGACATGTAATCATTAATACATGACATGACTCGTTTTTCATGAAAACTACATAGCATGTACATTCAATGTACATGGCGTGTATATCTTATTTTCATTTTTCATTTCCTTTCCAAAATGAAAACTACACAACGTGTAGATTCAATGTACACAGCGTGTATATCTTGTTTTTTTTCATTTTATTCTTCCTCCAACATTAAAAAAATTTAGGATTCCTTGAATAATTATTAAACCACAATGGGGATAATCTTTATTCTACTTGAGATACTTGGATATACTTAGTGTGTGACCCTCTAGGCCTCTTTCTCGTTGGCATTAGGCGGGTTTGACTAAACTTGAAGATTACTGTCTAGAAATGGGTCAAGGAACCCAAGAGAAATAAGTTGAATCCACATTGATGTGTCACCTCATATAAATGCTTACTATGTAATTTAATCCCTTTGTCTCAATATCTCATCAAGAAGGTTTCATGGAAGTGTCATAAACCTATACGTTTGATCCATCATTCTTTGACCTCTAGAAATAAACTCACAGTGACACCATGGCCATGGAATTTGGGTGACAGTTATATTTAAATCAAAGGGCCCGAGATATCTACTTCTATAAATATGGAAGGGAAAAATCCTTTCTCGACTTATCCATTAACAACATGTCATTCGTGACACACTCAACATACCCTACTTCCTGGAAACTATCTTCATGACGGTTTTCATGAGAAAATATAAGTGCGCGAGGCATGACACCAGTTAATGATAATCTTATAGTCTAAGGACCATTACACACGCTCACAGATAGCAATGTCCGATGACACTAAGACATGCAGAATTACTACTGGCGGGTCTGTTCTCATAATCTCCCATCTTGGAGATTACCAAGTTTGAACTCTATGAGAGAGATTCTCGTCTTCTTATGAGTATTCACACATGACGGTCTATATACTATGTGTCCTATCATAGTATGTCATCCAACTATAGAACTTTATTTAAGAATATTATTATATCATTTCAAGGTTCTCATCATAGCAGGGATCTGCCATGACCTCATTAATGCAAAAAATATTCTAGGACATTATTATATTATAGTCATGCAGAATAATGAACAATATATAATAAGTATACATTCATGTAATCAAAGTATAAACAGTTGGTTCTCAGGACACCAACCCTAACAAACTCCCACTTGGACTAGAGCCAACTACCTACAAATTTTAGTCTGCTAGACCTAACATGATGATCATGTTTCTACTGAGTCAAGACTTTAGTCAAGGGGTCTTCCACGTTGTCTTCTATGGAAATACTTCTCACTACAACTTCACCTCTCTGAGAAAAATTCTTCAAGAGATAATACTTCTAAAGTATGTGCTTTTTCCACTGATGTGACCTTGGATCTTTTGTAAGTGTCACTGCTATAGTATTATCACAATAGAGTGTGATAGGATCTTTACTGCTAGATACTACATCCATCTCTTGGATGAAGCTTCGCATCCATAATGATTCTTTATCTACCTCATAAGTTGCAATATACTCAGACTCTGCTGTAGAATCTGCGACCACACCTTGCTTTTATCTCTTGCAACTCATTGCACCTCCATTCAAACTGAAGATGTATCCATTCTATGAGTTCATGTCATCTTGATCGGTCTGGAAACTAGCATCTACATGTCCTATGATGACTAGTTACTCATCTCCTCCATAAACCAGGAACATATCCTTATTATGCCTCAGATACTTAAGGATTGTCTTGACTTCCATCCAATGGCGTTCTCCTGGATCATCTTGATATCTTCCTACCGCACTTAATGCGTAAGAAACATCTTGCCTTGTGTATATCATAGCATACATGCCTGACCCAACCGCGGATGTGTAAGGAATCCTTGCCATTTTCTATCTTTACTCATGTGTCTGAGGACAAATTTTCTTGGAAAGATGAATTCCATGTGACACTGGCAACAATCCCCTCTTGGACTCTTCCATACTGAATCTCTTCAGTATTTTGTCAATGTATGTACTTTGAATCAAGCCCATAATTCTCTTGGATCTATCACAATGGATCTTGATCCCAAGAATATATGATGCCTCGCCCAAGTCTTTCAAAGAGAAGCATTTATCCAACCATTATTTAAGTGACTGTAGGATAGGTACTTCATTTCCAATTAGTAATATTTCATCAACATATACTATTAGGAAAATGATTGCACTTCCACTAAACCTTTTGTAGACACAAGGATCACATTTGTTCTTATCAAATCCAAATTCCGTTACAACTTTATCAAAATGAATGTTCCATGATCTTGATGCTTGCTTTAATCCATAAATGGATTTCTGCAACTTGCATACCTTTTTGGCATCCTTTAGAGTCACAAACCCTTCAGGTTGTGTCATGTAGACATCTTCCTAGAGGTTCCCATTAAGGAATGTTGTTTTGACATCAATTTTCCAAATTTCATAGTCATGGTAAGAGGAAATGGCCAATAGGATTATGATGGATTTCAACATCGCAACCGGTGAAAAGGTTTCATCATAGTCAATTCCTTGACATTGCCTAAAATCTTTTGCAACCAGTCGTGCCTTATAAGTGCTGAATTACCCCTCCATGTCTAGTTTCTTCTTGAATACCCATTTATTACCAACAGGCTTTACATCAACTGGAGGATCTACCAAAATACGGACTTGGTTTTGGTACATGGAATCTATTTTCCGAATTCATGGCTTCTTGCCACTTGGAAATGTATGTGCCTTCAACTTCTTCCTTGTAGGTAAGAGGATCATCATTTTTAACCAATAATGAGTCACCATCCTCAGTGACAAGAAAACCATATCGTTCTGGTTCTCTCACCTATCTCATGCTTCTACGCAGTTCTTGTTTCTCTGGAACAGATTGTTCTTCCACGAGGCATTGTGGAATCTGTTCTTGTACTAACTCATGTGTATATTGAGCCTCGACTTCATCGAATTCTATCTCTCTCCCACTATCTCTTTTGGTGATGTTCTCCCTCCCAAGTAATATGGTGTGTCTTGCCACTCTAACCTTTTTATCTTAGGAGTTGTATGGGTAATATCCCCGTATTTCCTTGGGATATCCTATAAAGGTACACTTTGTGCCTTGGGGTGCAAGTTTGTTGCCTGAAGAGGCCTTAACAAATGCTTCTCTACCCTACACATGTAAATTTGATAACATGGCTTTGCGTCCACTCCATAACTCGTATAAAATACCATTTATTGATTTAGTTGGTACTTGGTTTAGAATTTGTGTTGTTGTTTGTAATACATATCCCCAAAAGGATAATAGAAGACTCGCATGAATCATCATTTATTTCACCATGTCCAATAGGGTGCGGTTCCTCCTTTCACTTACACCATTTCACTGAGGCGTGTAAGGAGGAGTGAGTTGAGATAGAATCCCAAACTCCCATAAGAAATCAATGAAGTCCTGATTAAGATATTCTCCTCCTCTATCTGAGTGGAGTTTCTTAATATTCTTACCAAGCTAGTTCTCAACTTCATTCTTGTATTCTTTGAACCGATCAAAAGAATATTACTTATACCTCATTAAGTAAATATATCCATATCTACTAAAATCATCAGTAAAAGTTATGAAGTATAAGAACCCACCCCTTGCTTCAACTGGAAATGGTCCACACACATCTGTGTGAACTAATTCTAGAATATCTTTAGCCCTTTCACCTTTCCCACTAAATGGGGATTTGGTCATTTTGCCTTGTAGACATGCATGACATACACCAAGTGGTTTTAGTTTGAAAGAATCTAAATACCCATCTTGATGTAATTTTGTCAAACGTTTCTCATTGACGTAACCTAACTGATGATGCCAAAGTTGGGTGTGGTATGAGTCATGTGAATTAACTTTGTCATCTATTTCCATTACTTGGTTTTTGTAGTCTAACACATAAAGTTCGTTATATAAATGTGTCCTACCAAAACAAATGATATCTTTATAAAATTAGAAACATTAATTTTCAAACTTGAAGATGAATCCATCAGTATATAATCTGGATACTGAAATAATGTTTTTGGTTACATATGGTACATAATAAAATCCTTTTAATACCAAGACCATCCCAGTAGGCAATGTGAGGTGGTAGTCTCTGACAGCTACAACAGCGATTTTGGCTCTGTTAGCTGCTTGCAAATCCACCTCACCTCGATAAATCTTTTTGAATCTACTTGGTTCCTATATTTGGATACAGATGTGAGCACCACAAGCAGTATCTAATACCCAATTGGTAGAAATATATATATTTCATTTGATAACAAATGCACCTGAAGCTTCCCCTTGCTTCCTTGGATGGGTGCAGTTTTTCTTCCAATGGCTCTTCTTGCCACATGTGAAACAAACAGCCTCTTGTTCTCTTGCCTCCCCTTTGATCTTCCTTTTCTTGGAAGGCCTTGAAGAAGCTTTGGTCTTAAATCTCTTCACCTTCCCTTTCCTTTTATTCACCATAAGGACAAAAGGCTTTTCACACTTCATATCATTTTCCACTTGGTGAATGAGGATAAGAAGATAAGATAGAGACTTATCAATGTTATTCATGTTGAAATTTACAACAAATTTAGAGAATATCTGGGGGAGTGATGCAAGAATGAGATCGGTACCCAGTTCGTCAGGGAATTTAAACCCTGTAACCTCCAAGCGTTCAATGTATCCAATGAGGTTGACTATATGAGGTCCAGCTGGGGAACCCTCTCCAAGCTTGCTCTGAAATAGAGACATGGAGATCTCAAACCTTTCCTATCTTGCTCTCTCCTGGTATAGACCCTGGAGGTGCTCGAGCATATTATAGGAATCCATGTCTTCATGAGACTTCATGATCTCACTATACATTGATGACAACATCAAACATTGAACGTCGAGTGCATCGCTCAAATGTTGATCATAGACTAAGAAATATTCATCACTCGCCCCTTGGGTAGGAGAATCAGGAAGTGAGGACTCCAGCACGTAAAACTTTCGTTCATGGCGTATGATAACCCGAAGGCACCTAAACCATTTCTGAAAGTTACTAATGGTGAGAATATAGTCTTTATCTAGAATTGATCGCAGAGAAAATGTGGTTGACGAGTTTTTCATATTGATTATACAAATTAAAAGAGAAGATTTATCAGTACCTTTTGATTATATTTTATGAAAAATAATAAATGAATTTATTAATTCTCCCACTATTTTATCAAGTCCCAATGGCCCTCACCATTGAACTCGGAATGTCTAGTTGCAATGACATTCTAGTGGCAAGGATCCATATTACCCTTCGCATAACCCCAACAAGGGTTGGTCAAGCTATTTAAAGGTATTTAGGTAGATAGGTCTTTGCCAACTATGAGCTTACAGTTCCTTGATATGTTGAGTGGACTCCCCAATCCTGAAATCCTGACTTGGATTTCCGCAACACTTGCCTCCATTTTACAACAAGTCTAGCAAGGGCTACTCCTCTTGATGTAAAATGTTTAAGTCAACCTGAAACTTTCATAAGAGATTCATTTATAAAAGTAAATGTCCCAACAAGGGTTGGTCAAACACATATTTTTATTGATTCTTTCCCTTAATCAAGTAACAGAAGTCTTGGTCTGACTTAATATGGCGTTTGAGGAATTTTAATCCTTTATGTGTTATTTCTCATTATCACATGATTGTTAATATTAATTGATTCTTTCTTAAGTGATTAACCATGTTCGGATAATGTTTACTCATAGTCCGGTTTTTATTTTATTCCATCTTTGCATGCTTGTTTATTTCATTAATTATGTGAATGCGACAACACATACATAATAAATAAACCATGAAATCAGATAGAAATAAAATAAGATGGAATGATCATGAGCTTCTATTGGTTATCTTATCTATCGGTTTTGATAAACTAACCCTGACCTAGGGAAAAACACCTTGAACCCAATGGTTCATGTTTTTGCAGCTCCCACTTATCCACCTTTGTATCGTCTTGGGTTGGTTTCGCCTCAGCTTCAGATTTTGAACCATCTCCTCTAGCTTGGGGGATCCTCCATTACATGGGGTTTACATTAAAGAAATCATGGGAACACAGGCCCAACATTCTATTGGAAGAAGCCTTGCAGGCCAATGAATTTAAATTAAATAAATTTAAATGAAACCATACGCACACAAAGGGTATTTGGTCTATCTCATGATCATCCATAGCATGTAATGACATTTATGCATATTTAGTATTCAAATTATTTTAATCGTTCTTTTATTCAAGATAAGTCACACTTGAATTCAATTTATTATGATCTTATAATTAATAAATTCTTTATCTTAAATTCCTTTCTGAATTTCCTTGATATTCTTCTCATCCATATTCCTTGTACAGGTCTTTGTACTTTGGATGAAACTTGGTAAAATTCCATTTCTGTAAAGTACACGGCATATAGGCTATATTACACGGCGTGTATTTGTTTTCACACTTTATCCAAAGTACACGTCGGGGGCTTTGGCGTGTTTTCTGTACTTTGGAAATTTTGGAGTACACGGCGTGTAGATTAATCTAACACAGCGTGTATTTACTTGTTACACGGTTACCGACCTAGAAATCCCGTGTACGCAGTACATGGATTCTCCTTGTACACAATTTCACCTGGGTCTGATCGGACTACACGGTGTGTTGATTCAACATACACGTCGTGTATTCCAGTTTCCACGCGTCATTCAGTTCTGGTCAACACACTGTAATAAAAACTTAGGTATGCTCAATTCAGAAGGTGTGGGTTTGGCAGACCAGTACCGATTCGTTGAACCTAAGTACACGGCGTGTAGTTTTTACTACATACCATGTATTATTGTGTTGTATAGACAGAATGAGAGGCTCCTCTGGATGAGTTCCTCATTTTTATTTTAATCAAAATTAAAATTAAAAGGTTGTTTCTATGATGTGAATCGAGAAATGAAGGAGGAAGAACAGATCTTGTTCATTCAGTTTTATAGAATTATTTATCTTGAATTGAATAAAATATAAATGTGTAAATTATCAATGAAAATTAAATAACTATAATCAATGTTGTGACCGCTCTGATACTAATTGATGGTCCCGAGCACAGCAGAAGCTCATGGGTGGATGTACCCACTTGGATTTTTGTCATTAGCAATGATCAATCTGGGATCAATATGACGATAAATTCCAGACTCCATGGATCGAATCACAGAAATAGAAAAAGAAGAAGAATAGTCCTGGAACCACAAAGGAGGATCATTACATGTTGATTATAATTAATTTAATTAATTGACAAGAATTACCTTTTATGGTGTTCTTTCTTTGTTGATATTTCTGATCATGTTTCGATGTGATTCGTCATTGTGTCGCAGAATCCAACTGTAGACTTCCTCTAGCGGTGATCTACACGTGCACCGCGTATCTCTGGGCATCTCCAAAGGAATATCTGGGTGCTAGCATGGAGAACCCTTTGCTTGCGTTGTCCACCTTAGATCACCTTGATCCGATGGAGGAGGATCACTCTCGGTCTTGAGAGAGTTCTTGGAGGGAGGAGTTCTTTCGGCCTTGAGAGAATTCTCCAAAATTTTTGTGCACAACGATTCTCTTAGAAAATGTTTTGGGGTTGTGAGGATATTTATAATCGGGTTTGAGGTTATAGATTTATGATAATAAATAAACGCTTTATGCATTTTATTTGTTTCATTAACTCTTATTGAAAACCCCTATGTCAAATGATTAATTCCTTGACATGCTCCCACGCTAATTATAATAAATATCATTTAATAAAACGATATTATTTCCTCAAAATCCCTACTGAAAAAACTACACGATGTGTAATCATTAATATGCGGCGTGTAGTCGTTTTTCATGAAAACTACACAGCGTGTGCATTCAATGTACATGGAGTGTATATCTTGTTTTAATTTTTCATTTCCTTTCCAAAATGAAAACTACACGGCGTGTACATTCAATGTACACGGCATGTATATCTTGTTTTTTTCATTTTATTATTCCTCCAATATTAAAACTATTTAGGAATCCTTGAATAATTATTAAACTACATATGAGAATAATCTTTATTCTACTTTAGATACTTGGATACACTTAGTGTGTGACCCTCTAGGCCTCTTTCCCGTTGGCATTAGGCGGGCTTGCCTAAAGTCTGAGATTACTGTCTAGAAACGGGTCAAGGAACCCAAGAGAAAGAAGTTGACGCCACATTGATGTGTCACCTCATACGAATGCTTATTATTTAATTTAATCCCTTTGTATCAATATCTCATCAAGAATGTTTCATGGCAGTGTCATAAACCTATATGCTTGATTCATCATTCTTTGACTTCCAAAAATAAACTCGTCGTGACACCATGGCCATGGAATTTGGGCGAAAGTTCTATTTCAATCAAAGGTCACGAGATATTTACTTCCATAAATATGGAAGGGAAAAATCCTTCCTCATCTTATCCATTAACAACATTTCATTCGTAACACACCCAACGTACCCTACTTCCCACCAACTGTCTTCATGACGGTTTTCGTCAGCAAATCTAAGTGCGCGAGTCATGACATGAGTTAATAATAATCTTCTATTCTAAGGAACATTACACACGCTCGCAGATAGAAATTTCTGATGACACCAAGACATGAGGAATTACTACTGGCTGTTCTGTTCTCATAATCTCTCATCTTGGAGATTACCAAGTGTGAACTCTATGAGAGAGAGTTTCGTCTTCTTATGAGTATTCACACATGATGATCTGTATACTATGTTTCCTATCATAGTATGTCATCCAACCATATAAATTTATTTAAGAATATTGTTATAGAATTTCAAGGTTCTCATCATAGCGGGGATCTTCCATGACCTCATTAATGCAACAAATATTCGAAGACATTATTATATTATAGTCATACAGAACAATGAAAAATATATAATAAGTGTACATTCATGTGATCAAAGTATAAACAGTTGGTTCTCAGGACACCAAACCTAACATCAACTTCCAGGAACATGGGTATTATGTGAGCCAATACCTAAGCCAAGGGTTTTCAGAGACAATCAATGAAAAAAAACCTCTAATGTAGTAAGGAAGGGAATATTCTATCATTACTACTGAGGTGGATCCTGAAAATCATATGGTGAAAGGTATGTTGGTTATTCATTTAATAATAGAAAAGGTAATTTTTTATCTTGGTTCTACACATTGTTTTATATCTTGTATGTTTAGTAGAACTATTCAAACACCACCTAAAAATATGGAGGTTGAGTTGTCTGTGAAAACAACAAATGGGGAAATAATTGCATCTAAAGTTTATAAATCCTCACTGGTAAATTTTTGTGGACTAAAACTCCCAAAAAATCTCATATTACTTCCCTTAATATATTTTTATTTTGTATTGGTCATGGATTGGATAACTTTATATAAATCCAACTTTAACTGTTAGAAGAGGGAGATCACTCTTCACTTCCCGAGGCATCCTCCAATTCTATATAAATGTAAGTAGGAGGATTAATATCCTTTGGGATCTTATTCTCAAGCATGGATACTATTTTCCTATGAGAAATCATATCTAACTAAAATGATTGATACAGAGGATAGGATCATGCTTAAAGGCATGCCCATTGTGAGGGACTAAACTGATGTGTTCCCTGAAGAATTTCATGGTCTTCCTCTTGAAAAAGAGGTGTTCTCAATATAATGCATAATTGGATATATTCCCATATAAATGAATCATTAAAATATATTCACCATTGAGTTATAAGAATTGAATAAGTAGTTACCATAGAATCTAGGCAAGGGTTTAATATGCTTGAGTTCCTCACTGTGGGGTGAACTGATCCTCTTCATCTAGAAGAAGGATGGATCAATGTGCCTCATTATTGATTATCATGAGCTCAAAAAAATCATGATAAAGTAAAAGTATACCATTCTATTAATAGATGACTTTTTTGATAAACTGTGTAGGTTAAGGTATTTCTCTAAGGTGTACCTTAGTTTAGGATATTGAAAATTAAAGGAGAAGGAAGATATTCCCAATACTACCATTCAAATGAGGTATATACACTATGAGTTCATAATTATTCTATTCAAAATCAATAATTATCTAGTAATTTTCATGGACTTAATGAATATATTATTTAGAGATTACCATAAAAAAAATTGGTAGTATTTATAGATAATATTCTGATATAATTCAAGAGCAAGGAGGAGCATGAGGAGCATTCAAATACTATACTAAAGACTTTGTGAAGGCAGAACCATTATAAAAATTATAGTAAATGTGAGTTATGGATATAGGAAGTATCATTCTTGAGTCATTTTATCACCATCAAAGGGATAATCATAGACTCTCATAAGATAAAGGAAATTGAGGAGTGAACTAGTTCAACATCTGTAACAAAAATCTGTAGTTTCCTTATTATATCTGGGTATTAAAAATTATTTTTGATAAACTTATCATGGTTTTCAAACCCACTAAACAAGATTAATTAGAATAAAGTTAAGTTATTTTGGACTAATGAATATGAAGTCTGTTTTGAAGAGTTAAAAAAGAGTCATATCACTGCACCAGTACTTACACTACCCAAAAGTGGGGAACTATTCATGGTATACAACAATGTGTCAAAGAAAGGATTAGGTTGTGTACTAATGAAAAATGATAATGTGGTATCCTATGACTCACGAAAGGTAAAATTTCATGTGAAAAACTATCCCACATATGATTTGGAGTTAGTGGATGTAATATTTGCATTGAAAATTTGGAGGAATTATCTCTATGGGGAGAAGTGTGAAATATATACTAGTTACAAGAGCCTTAAATATATATTCACACATAAGAATCATAATATGTCCCAATGAAGATTGTTAGATCTCATTAATGATAATGACTACTCAATCTGCTACCATCCTAGTAAAGAAAATAAATTGGAAGATTCTCTATATAGAGAGGATCATGTAACATTATCAATGATGAGAATTTATAATGATCAAATCTTCATAGAATTTCAAAGGATATACATGGGAATAATAAATAGAGGAACATCATAATTCCATTCTAAAATGATTGTTCAACCATCCATTTTAGAGAAGATAATGGATTCTCAAAGAGATGATGTAGAAATTCAGAAGAAGGCAGAAGCTATTATAAATAGAAAATACTCAAAGTTCAAAATTGATGAGGAAAGAATCATAAGATTTGGGCAATGACTATGTGTACCATAAAATCTTGAAATAAAGAAATTGCTTTTGAATGATTCACATATATCAAACTTCTTCATCCACCTAGTGAGAAAGAAGATGTATCGGTATTTCTAGGATCACTATTGGTGGGAAAACATGAAGAATTAGATCACTGAATATGCATCAAAGTGCCTAGTATGTCATCAAGTAAAGGATAAAAGGAAAAAATTATAAGGGGATAATAAAATCATTACCCATACCTACATGGAAATGGGGAAAAATCACCATGGAATTTTTCACGAGACTTATGAAGACGTCTAGAGAAAATAATGTTATATGGGTTGTTGTCGATCATATTATAATGAATACTCACTTTATTGAAATTTGAGAGGACTTCTCACTCAATTAAATTGCATAGATATACATCAGAGAAGTGGTGAGGCTTATGGAGTACCATTGTAAATTTTACCTGATCGAGATATGATATTTACCTTTATGTTCTAGAAAAGTCTCAAACATGCTATCAACAATGTGCTGAACTTCAGTATGGATTATTACCCCATGACTGATGGCAAGTTTGAGTAGGCTATTTAGGCACTGGAAGTCATGTTGAGAGATGGCTTAATGGAATTTAAAGGATGATGAGACCAACATCTTCCTCTGGTGGAATTCTCTTAAAACAATAGTTTCCACTCAATCATCTAAATGGATCCATATGAACCCATTTATGAGAAATGATGTAGGAAACCTACAGTGTGGGATGAAGTTAGTGAACTTAAGCTATTGGGACCTGAAATTCTTGAGGGAATGGTAGAAAATGTGAAGACCATTTAGCAGCACCTCATGGCTTCCCAAAGTCGACAGAATAGCTATGAAAACAATCATTGATGGGACTCAGAGTTTAAGGTTGAAGATAAGGAATTCCTTTGCATATCACTATGGAAGAGATTCATGAGATTTTGTAATAAGGGAAAGCTAAGTCCCAGGTACATCAGCCCATTTTCGATTCTTGATCGCATCAGAGATGTGGAATATTGACTATCACTACCACAAACCATGTATCAAGTACATGATGTATTCCACATATCCTTATTAAGGAAGTGCATACCAGATCCCTAACATAATCTGAATTCATAGGTGGTATATATGGAAAATGATATCTCTTGTGATGAGTAGATGGAGAAGATATTGGATAGTAAAGATAAATTTCTACATAATAAGACTACTCACCTGGTCAAAATACTATAGATGAACCATAAATACGAAGAAGTTACATGGGAACCAGAGGAAGCAGTGAAGGAAAAATACCCTCACGTGTTTTCACATTAGTATGTATAATGAAATTTTGAGGGAAACATTTTATAGGTGAGGAATAATGTAACAACCCAAAATTTTATCAATAGAATTTACATTCTTATGATCATGTCATGTGGTATAAAGCACATACATCACATAGAGAAACCAACGACATATATTTCTCATAAATGAAGAATGATATATTAGTCAACCAATAAACTAATAAGAATGTCAAATATTATAATGGGACAATAAATAGAAAATAAGATAATAAGAGTACGATAATTTGGATCTACTAGATCCACTAGAATGATTGAACTCATGAAAAAATCTATAGAAATAAAATATAATGTTAATAATAAAATATTCATTTTGAAGATGAAAGTATATATAAACTTGAGAGAAAATAGAAGTGAAAAAATAATGAATGGAATAAGAGTTATTTATAGGAAGTAGGAAACTCATATAACTGATATAAATTTGATCATTGGAATAGTAATCTGGTTGTTGGAATAGTAACCTAACCATTGGAATGTTAATTTGATCGTTAGGAATAGTAATTTTACCATTAGAATAGTAGCCTCACCTATGGAAATGTAAAATAATATTTTTCCATCTTATAAAATTAAAAATATAAAATATTTATATCATGGTATAAGTAAATAAATGTTTTAAAAATGATAAATTAAGTGTTAGTATTTTTGTAAAATGTAACTATTTTATTTGCAATTATATAATGAATATATTGATTTAAAGGAAAAAATATTTTCATAACATGGATTAAAAAATTAGTATTATGTTTTATTATAATTATATGATAATTTTATGAGACCATATTTAATTTTTCAAAGGGTCATAATATCGATTATAATATTAAAACGGTATTTTTTGAATAAATGAGGAATTTATTTAAAAATTAAATTACTCATATTTGGAAAATTATTTTTAAAAAATGGATTAAATTTTTTAAATATACTTTTCAAAAAATGGTTAGGGTAAATTTTGGGGATTTTTCTAAAATAGTTGAATTTTTGGGAAATAGTGAAGTATGGCAATTTACGGTATTTAACATTATAAGACAAATGAATGATTTTTTTAGTCATGGATGATGCAAGTACCAATTATTTAGAAATAACATGAACCATTTACTATATATAGTCATGGGAATCAATAATATTAATATTTTTTTTATCCAAAATAACAAACTAATGAATATAATAATCAAAAACACCCCTTCCCCATTATAAATACCACCCCTCACCAATCCTTCTCCTCACACCTTCTAAGATTTTAAGATTTAAAAATCTCTACAAAACTCTTTCATCAAAACTCTCCCTAATTAAAAGTGTTTTTGTTCTCACCAAAATTTCAATTCCATGTTCCCCAAGGGGTTCTTCGGGGAGATGATATTCAAGAGGTAATATTCTCAAACTACCTATTTTAATTTATTTTCTTCTTCTGACCCATCCTCAAATCCTTCATCCATAAAATAAAAATAAATAAATTATAATTTATATACTAGAATTTTATATTAAAAATGTAATATCTTCTATACACCCCTTACCACATCTCCTCTTATTCATAAAAAATGAAACCATTGTCCACGTTATGTCAGTTAATTGCCTTCGTGGACAATGCGTTTTTATTTTCCACTAATGAATTCATGGAAGGATTAAATTCAATTATAATTATTTAAAATGAAATAATTGTGTATATTATAAGTTTTTTCTCATTCTGGAAAGATTATATGGCCATAACATTAAATAAAACAGAACTATTTCGAGACGATCAGAAAAACCGCCAAAATAAACTAAACATTTATCATTAACATTTTATCGAATAAATCATCCTTATGTAATAAAAAATGATATATGGGACCATTTAAACCTATATAAGTTCATGGATACCATTTAATTTCACTTATATAATAATATTATCATTCTATAAAAACATCCATTATTATACACTGGTGAACCAACCATGAAACCATGAAAAAAATTCTCCCAGAACGATGAAATTGAACCTTATAAATCATCAAAATGGCCATAAATGAACTTAATAAAATTATAATAAATAAAAAATATGTATAATATTTTCTGAATTAAGTAATTAATGAATATAATTTTATTATTATATACATTAAGTTCAAGCACAGAACGCATTCAAATATAAGGTAAGGGATCTCTCTGAACCTCTATATTTCATTTGGGTGACAATTTTTCTTCCTTTTCCTCAATTAAACTCTTAATAATTATAATATAACTATAATATGTTCTATATATATGTTACAAACATATATATATATATATATTCATACTTATTTTATGGGGAAATGAATGTTTTAAAAGGTCCCATTCTCAATTCCTCTCAATAAGCAGACCCGATTAAAGGGAACTTCTCTATTACTTACCCATTTTCAAGTACACTACATAAACTATTTTAAAGATCCAATATTTTCTATAAAATAACTCAATTTATCATGAAAAACAATTTTAGTTCTTTTTTGTTTTCATGGAAATAATTATACCTTTGTCCTTTTAAAATTCTTTTTATTCTTTTTTATAAAACTATGCTTAAGTGGCACATTTATAAACATACACAGCCCAGATTTTCATGTTTTCAGTTTATTTAGACTTCATTATTCATGATATATTATTATATTTCATTTATTAATGTTTTAAAATAATTTAAATCCATTATTTCATGTATATAATTATGTTACTCCCTTTGGTTATGCCTTGTGACATGATTACGAAACTTGTTTCTTTCCATGGGTAACCATTATGTTTATTCCTTATGTTTGATTTCATTATGTGGAACACATATGCATTCACATGTTATTATGAGTGTTCCCAAATAGTTTTCCAATTTGTTTGGTAATTTTTTAGTCTTATGAGATGTTATGTGTGGGATTAGGGATTAAATCTCATCCATTATGGGACTTTGTCCACCATGTGATATCATCTTGGGAGTTAGCCTTGACTCATGTTTATGTCATGATATATGTTGCTAATACATTACTATATTTCCATTATCAGATGATTCCTTCCTCTATATGTTATTCCTACATATATTTATTCTTTATTTATTCCTTTTATGTTAAAAAGTTATGTATTCTGAATCATATTTTATGCTACATTTCCATGTTTATTCCCTTACTGGGATTTTTAGTTACCCCATTTATCTATGTATTCCCCTAGGTTATTCTATATAGTTATAGGAGCTCAGAGAGAGTTTGGAGTTCATTATGAATATTAATAAAAAGTTGTTTTATTCTTATTTTATGTTTTCTAATTATGTATCTATTCTTCCAAATACATTGGGATTTTTAATCCTTAGTTTGTATTTAATGGTTATTTAAGCTTAAAATCAGGTAACAATATATGTAAAAGGCTTGGGTTTCTATATTTATACCTTGAAATATACATTTATGAAGCCATGGTTCTTATAAAAAGTATTTTCCACCATGAGTTTTTTCTCTATGTTGTGGTAATTTGGTCATGGTTTGTGGGAAAACAACATACACAATTTTATCATGTTCTAATGATATAAACCATTGGGTTACATGATTCTACAATGTTGTAAATTATCAAATTAGTCATCATACTTTTTTTAGAACTAAAATAGGATGGAATATATTATTGTATCCCCTAGATAATCCTTTGTGTGAATAAAACAAATTATATTTACCATGATAAGGGATTTATGTTGTGTAAATATAGCCACAATCCCTTTTTTTAAATCAAAATTTTATCCATTATACTGTGGTGAAAGCAGTGTGGTTGTGGTGATAATCTCAACGTGCTATGATCAGAGAAAATTTCAATATTTGAGGGTTTTTTTCTAATGTGCCCTTATGGAGGGTTAAAAGGATACTCAAACATTATTATTTTAGTCTCCAAAATTATATCAATGGTCACTAAATAAGATATATTTATCCAAAAACTTTATTTGAAGCAATATAAATTGAAGAGAAGTTATCTATTAGTATTTGAATTTGAAATTAAAATTTCAAAAGAAATAGGATGCAGACTATTCTATATGTGGTGTGTATAGATAGATGGTGAAAAATATATATTAGTGTTTCATGAAGTTTGGGATAGTAACAGGGGAATAGGAAGAAGAAGACACCCAATAAGTTCATATAATCTTCATTTATTCAATTCTTAATGTTAGTAATTTGAATATGAAGTTGAAGTTCTTATTAAAGTGAAAGTGGATTGCAATGGTATGTGTAGTTGATTTATAAGTTTAATATTATTTATTAATGTTAATAGATTTAACTTTCATTAATATTACTTAGTTAATAATATAAAATTTTGTTAAGTTATTAAAGATTTTTATTATTCATTGTTTGATAATAAGAGAAGTTTTTGAATAATAATAAAAGAGGAGTTGGTACTCGTATATATAAAAGTGTATTCTCTTATTATTGGTTGAATATTATTATTACTATAACATTCGAAGATCAATTTTTGATTATTTAGGATAAATTTACATCAATTTTGTGTTTAATTATATTCCCTTCTTGTTTATATTCATAATGATTAGTGGATCATTTGATATCCAGTTTTCCTAACCATTCCAAGGATGTAGCCATTTATTTTTATTGATGGAAATTGTAAAATATATGCCCATTGTGTTACTATTTATTACGATGTATGGAAAATTATAAAAACATAGAAGTCAGTTAATTTAATAGGTGACGAGTGTTTTTTTTAGTAGAAAGTAAAATAAGATGATTAATTGATTCACTCTTCACCCAGTGAATTTTTTACCATACTAATAATTATCAGTATTTATATTTCCTTACAAATTGGTATTAAAGCACTCTTCCAGGTTTCCTTTCATTATGAATATTTTTTTAAGATATAAAGTGATAATTATCCTCTATTTTAAAGTTGATTTGGTTTTGAATTTTTTGATCATAATAGATCATATTAATTCAGTTAAATATAGGGGAGTTGTGACAATTTATGGTAAAAATTATCACATATTATTGATATAATACATATATAACTATTATCCATTTATTTGGATGTGATTGATGTGAAAAAGGGAAAAGTTTCTTGTGTGTAAAATGTTGTGATGTAAATGGTTGATCCAAATGACATTGAGAATGAAGGTTGATCTTGGAATTCAATTTTTTCATCAATGTTGGTGAAGTAATTCAATTAAGTGGTGGGTATTAAGAAAAAAAGGTACATGGTATAAATAAGAAAAAAAATATAGGAAGGAAATGTGAAGGTGAAGGAAGTTAAATTATAAATTTGGAATTTTAAGTATAAAGACATTAAAATGCATGAAGATGAATCTTTTGATAATTTATTCATAGGATTCAATATAGTGGTTTCCACCATTAGAGGGTTTGTGAGACTCTTGATGAGACCATGATAGTCAAAAAGATATTATGAATCATTTTGGATAAATTTTATATAATGTATTGGAACTTGAATACTAGGATTCTAACATATTATCATTGTATATTTTCATGGTATTTTAATTTCTTATTAAATGAGTAAAGGAAGGACACTCACAAATAATAGTAAATATAAAAATAAATATCCTTTAAATTCATAAATTAGGAGAATATTTGGAAAGAAGTAAATGTGAGAGGATGGAATTTTGATTGAGATGAAGAGCTGAGCATATATTTTAAAAAGATTAATTTATTCATCTTAAGAAATTTTAAGAAAGAAAAGGTAAAGTGCTGAGGAAAGATATCACTAAATTTTTTCAAATTTGGATATATTAGAAATTTTATATCCAATTTTTTAAAACTAATGGAAGAAAAAAGCGATGATGAAGTCAGGTCATCTCAAATCTTTATAAAAAATAAAAATCCAAAATTAAAAAAAAACATAAATTTACATCCTCATTAAAAGGAAATAATTTCTCTAAATTCAAAAATGTATTTTTTTTATACGTTTCATCATGAATAGAGCAGTGGAGGTGAATCTCAAGTTGAAATATCAATTGAATAGGAAGAAAATTGATCAATCACAAAAGTGAATGATAACGAGTCTCTATTGATGAAGATGAATGGGATGATAAAGAATAAGTTAATCGAATGGATTTTATTATAAATTTAAAGTTAAATTGGAGTCTTTAAAATATATCAATGTTGGATAAAGATAATAAAAATTTGATTAAAGACACTCAAGTATCTAAATAAATTGATTTAATCCATACTAAAAAGGAATCAAAGTCATTGAAAGAGATGAATGAGATGAAATTATTTCTTTTTGAAGTAAATAATATGAAGGAATCATTGTAATAAAAGGATAAATGGAAATATTTTTAAAATGTAATTATTTAATAAAATATATTATAAGATGAAAAACAAGTGAACAAATCCAAATTTATCTTCTAGAAGTCCATATAACAAGTTTGAGAATGCTTGAGGGGTGTTTCAGGAATTATGATTCCTTAAATAATTGAAATGATTTCATTAATTAGGAAATACCGCACTAAATAAGATTAAATTTTCTTGGATGTTTGAAAGAAAATGTTGATTTCAAGTTGAATTAAGGGTAAGTGAAGATTTTGGGAAAATAGAAGATCTAAAAATCTAGAAATTATGAAAGCTCTAACTTGAATGAAAAATCTTCTAAAAATATAAGGTTAAAAATTTTAGGAAACATGTTTTATGAGTAGTATAGTTTATTTATAATATATATTTTTTTAAAATATATCCAAAAGAAAATGTCAAAAATAAAATAGAGATTAAGTGATATAGCCCAGCTAACAAATTGGTTATGGAAGAAGATTCAAATTTTAAAGATTTTGTTGGTGTTGTGGTGGATTTAGACATGTATCAAGGTGATATTTGTTCAATAAAGATTATTTATCTGAATCTAGAAGGAATAGAAGGAAATAATTTAATGGGGTTCAGATCACTCAAAGAAGACAAGTTCAAAGTAAAGAAAAATATCCAAGGTAAAGATAGAGAATCAGTTTTAGATATTGAAGGTACTTTATAGAAGTAATGATATACTGGGTCATAAAGTTGAAAATTTTCTTACTATCTTTTCCAGATAGTTTAGTATGAATGATAATGCCCAAAAGGATTAAAATAAAATAGAGAATGTTTCGTTAAAATATTCACAAAAGTATAATCTATGGATTCTATGTGGTGGATGTTCATCACACGTGCTAGGTGATACGAAGCTTCTTAGTGATTTTTAAAAGTGAAGGTTGGGTTCAGTATCATTTAGGAATGATAAGTCTCTTAAAATAAAAGTAGTTGGATCATCATAGATTATAAATAACATGTTTAAATTCAATAACATACATTATATTTATGGGTTTAAATACAATTCTATTAGTTTTTCTCAACTGCATGATTAAGTGAATAAATTAATTTTTTAAAAAATTAGATGCTTAGTGAAAAGGTTAATGGATCGTTGATTTGTGTCTAAAGGAAAACAAATAAAAGGTAATTTTTTTCTGATAGTAAATTCTTAAAAATCATTCTATTTGAGATTGAAAGAGGAGAATTAGTTGTGGTATTGAAGGCTTAGTAATCTAGGTTAATGGAATATGAAAAATATTACTCAAGTAGATAATGTTTTTATGTTACTTTTTTGAAGAGGGGAAAATATTGTATTTGTTCCACATTCCAAAAGGGGTTGATTTACAATTATTTATATAAGTAGGTGGAGATTCAAAAATATCATCGATCAGAAATTATATATTTAATTTTTTATGGACATATTATAAATAAATAATTAATATGATATGAGAAAATTATTCCATTTATTGATAAATTTACTCAATTTGAAACTATTTTGTTTATAAAAATAAATCAAAGGCCTTTAATAAGTTCAAAAGTGTATGGATAGATTCATAAAATGAGTGTTGTTTCTATTTTAAGAGAATTCAAATTTATAATGGTGTTGACTAAACAAGTGTAAATTATGAAGTATATTTGAAAAATAATTGTATTCAACTTTAGTTTAGTGTATGATATATGATATAATATAATTAAACCATTGAATGGAAGTATAGATGTTGTTTGGTTATAGCTCAAACAATGTTGGTGGAACATAATAAATCATGATTAATTTAGAGTTAATGGATTAATAAACTAGTTTTATATTCTTTATATAATCCAAATCTAGACATGTCTCAATTTGAAATGTATAATATTATAATCCAATCTTGAAGTACTTAAGGGGGTTTGTCTAGGCTTGTGTTATTTAAGTTAAAGGGGAAACATTTTAAAGTTTAAACAAAAAGGTGTTGATGAAAGTTTCAGTAGTTATCCTCAAAATGGAAGATGTTTTCATTACTATAATAAGTAAATTTGGAATATTTTGTATAATTATGATGTGAAGGTGATACAAAAATAATCAAAAGAGTGTGTATAGTGAATAATAAGTTTTGGAAGTAATAATTATGAAGATAAAATTATTAAAAAACGCAATGAAAATTATATAAATGTTCAAGATTATAGTGATGTGGAAGAAATAGATCAAGATTCATCTTTATCAAGTGATTAATGTAATGAACTAGCATGAATCAACTAAAAATATCACCTGGGATATCTTACCACATGGTAAAGGAAAAAAAAGTGGAAGCAACATGTCTCGTGATAAAACTAATCAAGGAAAACCATAAGGGTGTGTAGAGGAAGAAAGAGAACATATCCATGAGACATACAAAGTCAATCCAAATAGGTTAAACCATAAATATAAAACATGAAAAGCCTAAAAAAGTATATGTGTGACCATCCATCACTACCAAACAATTCTTCCATGAGGATGATGAAAATAATAAAAATCGGCATGCTATACCATGCCCTTCCCTTTACCTGAGTACTATAAAACAATATCTAAAACCACTCAAATTAAAAAGTAGGGTGTGAGAAAAAATAACATCAGGATACCACTAAAGAATCAATAAAAGATTTAATATTAAGAATTCATTAGCTCTAGATTAAAAAAATCCATTTTACATTGAATTTACATTGGTGAAACAATTTTTATAAAACATTCATTTGTTTTCATATAAAAAATCATATTCACCAAATCCAAGAATATATAAAGTATGAAATAAAATAGGTAATAAACCGTGGATACACCATAAGATAAGCATGTGATCAAATATCCATGAAATATACCATCATGTGATAAACAATCCATAAATGACAAAACACACCATTAGGGCTCTAACCTATGGGTATAAATGCTAAACATGAAAGAAAATCCCCAATCCATGACTATGGTATATCCAACTAATATAACCTCTAGTGTAATTACACACACTAAAGTTACACAAAACCTCTTTGGCATTACACACAAAACGTGTGAAAATTCTATTACTGGTTCTCCCAATGTTGCCCAATGTGTTCAATTTTCCAAAAATGATTTAAAAACAAGGATTACATTTAGTGAAAAAATTTCATATCAAATAATTTTCACTTCTAGGCTTGAAGACCCATTTAAAACCCAAAAAACCCATTTAAATCATTTAATCAAACACTTGGTGTATGAAAAACCATTTTTAAAGAAAACTCATTTAAAAACGTGTATATTTTCTAAAAAAACAATTCCAATGTAAAATAAATTAATTTCAATGACTAATAAAAAGTAATTGACAAGAACTTAAGGAAATTCATGAATCAGAACCACTTGTATAGATACACCTATCTAAAGAATGAAGGAAACCTAATTGCCTTCGATAAAGGAGATTGAAAACAGAAAGACTAGCCTCCCAAAGACAAGGCATGAGGGAAAAGTTCAAAGGATCAATATAAAACCCAAAATAATTACAACCCAATCCAAAAACACAACCAAATACATTTTCTTGACCAAAGGAAGAGTATAAATAGGAAGATTGATTACCATGGAGAAGCGATGCAACTGCTATGGGGATCAAACACTGAATAGAGCGATCCTAAAGGAGGGAGATCACCCAAAATCACTCTATAGTTTGAGAGGAAGGAATGCACATTTGGTGTAGATAATTTCAAGAATTTAGTGAAATAAAAATCAATGAACCTTAAAAATTCACTACATGAATCCATTTCACGTCATGAATTCCATAATTTTACAAATAAGTTGAAAAAATTGTCACCTAGTATTTAATTAATCCTGATCGACCCATTTATAATGTGAAAAATATTACACAAATTTTAATTTTTTACACTTTGAATTGGACTCATAGTATCTTCCCTTCAATGGATTCATGTCGTGTAACTGGTTCACGATGTGAATATGTCCAACATGCAGTCTTTAGTCTAGATTCTGTAGAAAAGTCTCGAACCATCTCTAAATCTTTATGAACCCAAGAAAAATCCCCCTTAAACATTTGAAACATTTATAAATAGACTCCATTAATTCAAACAAACATACATCCTTAGACTTTATTTCAATTTCCTAGATAAAATTTTTCTATCCCCATATATCCTGAAACGTACCCAAACAATAAAGGGAGTAAAAACTAGTGTCAAGAATTACCCAAAGGAAGGTAACGTAATGGCATAATCTCCCCATGATAAAAAATTTATATCCCTAAAAATATTTCAAGATCCTGGACTCACAAAAATTTAATGTCAATGCTTCCTTATCAACAAATCTCGTTCCCATGTCTTGTGCTTATCTCGTCTACACTGCCACAGTACACAGACCAAGGGGATTTTTTTACTGCGTAGTACCTTCTCCCAGTGATCCATAATCTGAATTGGTTTCTCAACCATAGTGGTGTTGAGATCAATATCAACATTCTCCCACTCAATCACATGGGAAGGATATGGTTAATACATATTTAGCTGGGAAACATGAAACATGTTGTGGATGGAATTCAAACAAGATGGCAATTCCAACTGATATGCTACTATTCCAAGATGCTCCATAATCTCAAAGGGTCCAAAAAACCTCAGTGCCAACTTACCCTATCTACCCAACTGAAGGTGTCCAATCGAGATGAAACTCTAACAAAAAACCCAATAACCAACCTCAAAATCTAGTGGCTAATAACGTTCTGCATATGACTTTATGATGACTCTATGCTAAGAGAAATATCTTCAGGACTAACTGCCCCCTTTCCATAATTTCTAGAATAAGACTCAGCCTAACCAAGGACTTCTCTCCCAACTCTTCCTAGCACAAGATAGATCTACTTGGCCGCCCATACAAAGCCTAAAAAGCCACCATCTTGATTGATCCTTGATAACTATTATTATAGGAAAACATGACCAGAGGAAAATAATTTTTCCAAGAACCGCTAAAATCAAGCACACATGCCCATAGCATAGCCTCAATAACTTGGATGGACCTCTACATATGTCCATCTATTTTTTAATGATAAGCTACACTCAAATTCAAATGGTAACCCATAAACTCTTGAAAACCATTCCAAAACCTGGATGTGAATTTGGGGTCCCTATCAAAAATGGTCACAAAGGGAACCCCATAAAGCCTCACAACCTATCAAACATACAATTCCTTAAGTTGTACCACTTTCATGTTCTCTTTATTGATGAGGAAATGCACTGATTTTGTGATACAATCAATGATCAACAAAATCATACCCTTCCCACTAGTATTCCATGGTAAACCAATGATGAAGTCCATGGAAATATCATCACACTTCCATACTAGAATGGGTAAGGGTTGAAGAAAACCAACATGCCTTAGGTGATCCACTTTATTTCTATGACACATAAGACATCATGATATAATATCTACAATCATCCACCTCATCCCTAAACACCAATACCACTATCTCAATTTATGATACATCTTGGTAGTCCCATGCTGTATGGACTAAAAAAAATTGACTCTAATTTATAAAAACTCCTTACCCAGAGAAAAATGAAAAACCAAACTTCTTTATAAATGTAATGTGACACTGTGAGACTAAGTCCACTCACCTGAGGTCTCCCCAATAGCTTCTTCTACTCCCAAGATAATGTCAGCAAAAAAAGTCATTAGAGACCAATTTTAAACTGATTACTTCAAGGATTATATCAGTAATTTCCTTTTCAACACATCGGTGATCACATTCCCTTTACTATGAGTACAAGAAATATCAAAATCAAAATTATGAAGATACTCAACCCAATGTATATGTCGCAAGTTCAGATCCCTCTGAGTGAAAATATATTTTAGGCTATTTTGATCATAATATACAATAAATTTCTCCCAAATATGTATATGAAACATTTTGAGTGCATGCATAATCACTTACAACTCAAGATCATGGGTAGGGTAGTTCTTCTCGTGAGGGGGTAACTAGTGAGAGACATAGGTCACTACCAGTTTCCCTTGCATCAAGACACTCCCCAAACTTTTACAAGAAGCATTGTAAAAAGAATCATAACCTGAACTTGGTTTCATAATAATAAAAATTAGATCTAAATCCAACCTAACCTTCAATTTATAAAAATATTTTTTTCATTTTTCATTACACACAAGCATTGTAACCTCACTTGTTAAATCTTTCATCAAAGATGAAAGCATGGAGATGTCCTGAACGAACCACCTATAATAACTAGCCAACCCCAAGAATATTATAATTTCAAAAACATTTCTATCCCACTTTTAGGAAATTAATGCCTATAAATTTTCATGATCCACTAATATTCCCATCTTAAATATAAAATACCCCCAAAATTTTACTTCTTGAATCCAAAAATCACATTTGTAAATCTTACCATACATTCAATGTTCCCTAAAGGATTTAAGAATGACATCCAATTGGTCCATGTTCTCCTCCTCTGGATTAGAGTAAACCAAAATATCATCCACGAACACAACAATAAAAGATTATAAGAATTGATGAATGATCGGGTTCATCAATGACATAAATAACACATGAGAGTTAGTGAGACCAAATGGCATAAAAAACTCAAAATGATCATATTATCTTTTAAATGGTGTCTTAGGTATACCCTCTTCTCATAAACTCAACTGGTGGTACCCTAACTGAAGGTCGGTATTCAAAAACCAATGATTCCCTCCAAGTTTGTCAAATAGATCATCAATCCTAAGAAAGGTATATTTTTCTTAATGGTCACATGATTTAAATTTCTATAATCAATACAAATTCTGAGGCTACCACCTACCTTCTTAGAAAATAGAACATTTGAAGCCCATGGTGATGCACTAGGATGAATAAATCCCTTATCCTCTAGGTCCAAAAACTAGACCTTAAGTTTCACCAACTCAGAAGGCTTCATATGATAAGATGGAATATAAATGGGAATCATACTATGTAGTAGGTATATGGTAAACTCAACCTCTCTATGTGGAAGTAAATTAAAAAAATCCTCTATAAAGATCTTAGGGTATGAAAACACCACAAAATGAAGTATAATTCTCAAAAAATGGTCAATGAAATCTAGAAAAATTTCTAAAAATTAACATGAGATCACCCCAGCATAAGGAACAACATGCCCCTCCATCCCAGACTTGGAATCCCAGTCACCTTGAAATACGTGAGTGATTCCATATAGATATTAAAAATAATCTCAATAGTGATAATAATTGATCTAGGTCTTAATTTTGATTATGTAATTGATTCCAGCAATTAGGTTGAAGATATCAAGATCAACCACCACAAAATCCCACTCCACCTCTAAGTTGGAAATTTTCACTCAACATGTGGAACATTTGAAACCTTGTTCGAACCTCTTTACTTGAGGTGTGGAAGGATCCAACAAGAATGAAATAACATCTAAAAGAAATCCCAACACATCAACTAACTTGGATGATTTAAAAAATGATTATAACCTATATTAAACAAATTTAGCACTATATAATATAAAATAAATACCTCTCCTCTAAAAGTAGTTGGCCTAGATTCAAATTACCCAAGTTCATACTCAAACACATAAATACATATATTCATAGCTCCTCCATGATCTTTCATAGCCACAAGAACATCCCCCTAGCCTGAGGATAAGACCCACCACCCTTGGAAGCATTAGTAAAAACATGTGAACCCTTGGTGAGAGTGGATCCAGCCTTACTTCCTCAGGATATCCTTTCACAAAAACTCCTCAAATGGATTGATTATCCATAATGATGACAAGTCTTGAGAGCCTTAGTAAAATTAGGTTTGGTATGACTAATCCTTACACACTAAAAGTAAATGAAATGATGTTGTACTAATGAAGCCCCTGAAACTAGTCTTAAATAATGATAGATACCTTTGTGCTTCCTTTTATAGCCAAAAGATACACCCTGGCTAATGACATTACCAAGTGAAGCTCCACCCAAAGCATTTTTTCTAGCTATGTTAGCCTCTTCCAAATCTGACTTATCAACTACCTCTAAAAAATTTGGAAGGCACATGAGAATCAGTATCAACTAAATATCATCCCTCAATCCCAACTCAAACCTTTTATCATTTAGGTAATCATCATTGACTAGCTCTGGTTCCAAATGCACAAACTCATCAAAGAAAGTTGAATACTCCATAATGGTATACTCCCCTTACTTTAAGGTCAGAAACTCCCTGTTCTTTTCCCCTCACAACATCTTACAGTAAAACTGGTAGTTGGATATTTTCTTAAAAGAATTCTAGGTAAGATCATCTTGTAACTTATCTTTCATAATAGATTCCCACCACCTTCTTCCCGGTCCCTCAAGTATATACATAGAAAAACCCGCCTTAGAGTATTTTGGATTTTTCAATAAGTAGAAGATCATCTCAATTTTTATCATTAAATTATTCAAATTCATGGGGTCCTTTGTCACCATGGAAGATGGGTGGATGCTTCTTATTAAATTTTGAGTCATGATCTACTACTCAGCCTGAGTTCCAGACACCTACTTACCCAGAGTCTAAACAGTGTGGATTGCAGATTCTACCAAGGAAGGGTCCATTATAGGATTTTCCTATGGAATCTGCCTTATAAATTACTCTCTCGAATTCAAAAGATCTCTTATCAAATTCATTATCTAACAAGCACAAGAAAAAAAACCCATCAGTCATGAGCATAATCCCAAATCATAGGACCAACTTCTGGTATCCATATCCATTCCTTTAAAAAAATAAGAATTTAAAGTAGTTATGAATTTTATGAACAAAGACAACACCTTAATAAAGGAATAGGTCTATTTAAATAAACCAAAAATCGATTTTATTCAAATAACCACAACTAACAAGTATCATGCTTGGAAAAAATACCTAACCATCCATGGTAACTCAGATTTAGTCACAAAAGTGAGATGTTAAGGACCCTTTTTCATACTTACTATCTGAATTCTGATGGTCTTAACTCTTGTCTACCAAGACACATAACCAAACCTAGGTAGTTTAACAACACTTCAGGCTGGATATTCTCTCTGATAATAATTTATAATGAAATGTCCTGAGTAAACAAAACATATCACCTGAGATGGCTCGCCACTTGGGAAAGTAAAACAAAGTGGAAGAAAAGTTTCTTATGATAAACCATAACAAGGAAAACCAGGAGGATATATAGAATAAGCAAGATAATGTATCTATGAGACATATATTTTCAATCCAAATAGGATAAACTAGAAAGATAAAACATGACAAGTCTAAACAAGTATTTGTGTGACCATTCATCACCACCAAACCATCCAGCTACAAAAATGGTGATAATAATAGAAATCAGTATAATACACAATGCCCTTACTTTTATGTTAGTACTATAAAATAAAATCTATAACCAACTAAAGTAAAAAAAGAATGGCATGATCACAAAGCTGAGTATGATACCACCAAAAAATCTATACATGTTCTAATATCAATAATTCATAACATATCTAGTTTGAAAAGCATTTACATTAGTAAAACCATTTTTACAAAATAGTCCTTTGTTTTAATGAAAACAAACTATATTCTCTAAATCCAGGTAAATGTTAAGTACAAAATAAAATAGGTAAGAAATCATGGATACACCATAAGATAAAAATGTGATAAAATAATCATGAAATATACCATCATGTGATACAGAATCTATATATGACAAAGGAATCCATTTGGGATTTAACCTATGGGTATATGTGCTAGAAATGAAAGAAAATACCCAATCCAGGCCTAATGTAGATCCAACCAATATAACCACTAGTACAGTTACACACGCTAAAGTTACATAAAACCTCTTATATAATTACACACACAAAGAGTGACAAGCCTATTCCCGATGCACCCAAGGTTACTCAATATTATTAGTTTTCCAAAAACAAATTAAAAAAATATTATATTTATTAAAAAAAATCATATTAAATTAATTCTGCTTATGGGATTGAATACCCATTTCAAAACCAAAACCACCATTTAAACCATTTAATCAAACACTTAGTGTGAACAAAACCATTTTGAAGTAAAACCCATTTAAAAACATGTATCTTTTCCAAAAAAATCCATTCCAATGTCAAATAAATCAATTTAAATGAAAAATAAAAAGTAATTGACAAGAACATAAGGAAATTAATGAATTAGAACCACTTGTATAAATACACCTACCTTCAGAATGGAGGAATCCTAATTGCCTTTGACAATGGAGATTAGAAACAAGTAGATTGGCCTCCAAAAGATAAGGAAATTGGGAAAACTATAAGGTATTGATAGAAAACCCAAACCCATCACAACCTGATCCAAAAATATAGCCAAAGTCACTACTTTGACCAAAGGTAGAGAAGAAATAGGGAGACCGCTTATTGGGGAGAAGCGACGCAACTTCCATGGGGATCAAATGCAGAATGGGTGATCCTGGAGGAGGGGGGTCACCCAAAATCACTCTAAGGTTTGAGTTGAAGGCTTGTACATCGAATGAAGAAGATTACAGAAATGCAGTATAATAAAAACTACTGGTCTGGAATAATTCACATCGTGAATTCCTTTCACATCATGAATTTCATGATTTTACAAATACTCTGAAAAAGGTGTTTCCTCAGGTTGAATTAATCCCGATCGACCCATTCATGTTGTGAAAAGATTACACGATTTGTAATTTTTCATGATTTAAATGGGAAACACAATATATTCCCTATGATGTATTCATGTAATGTAACTAATCCACAATTTGAATACATCCAGCAGGTAGTCCTTAGTCCATATTTTATAGAAAAACCCCTAACCATCTTTGATGTTTTTCAGACCCAAGAATAATCCCCCTTAAACCATTGACACATTTATTCCCAAACTCCATTAATTCAAAAAAAACATACATCCCTAGACTTTAGTTCATTTTCCATGACAAAATTTCTCTATCACTATAGGGCTCGAAATTCACCCAAACAAAAAAGGGAGTAAAGAATAAAGTTAAGAAGTACCTGAAGGAAGGTAATAGAATGTTACAATGAAGATCAACCAAATTCTATTCATACTTAGTTAATAAAGTATTTATATGTTGAGAATATAAATATTGATTCATAATAACACATACCGCATTTCTATCACAAATTGAACCATGAAATGTTGATGAATCGTTGAAGAAACATGAATGGGTGGATGTTATGAATAAAAAGTAGGACCAAATATAGAAGAAAAACACTTGGGAGTTGGATCTGAAGCTGATAAACATGAATGTTATTGGAACAATGTATTTCATAATAAGTTTCATAAAATTTTTGATGTGATGAGAAGTAAAGTATAACTCATTTTAAAAGGGTAATATTATATTAAAAGTATTGACTTTGATGAGACATTTTCTCTAGTATAAATACTTTAAAATAAGAGAATTTTTATTATTATTTCTTCTCAAAGATGATGCAAGATCATTGAAATGGTTGTTAAGTAGACCTTCCTCAATGGTGAGATTGCAGAGGAAGTGCATATATAACAAATTAATGGATTTATGTTTTGATAAGATGAAATAATAGTTTGTAAGTTAAAGAAATAACTTTAAAGATTAAAACAAGATATGAGGGAATGAATTAAAAATATTTACTCATACTTGAAGGTGAAATTTTTTTGAAATGGAAGAGTATACAATGACTTCTACATTAATGAAAATAAAGAGGTATCTCAAATTTTTATTGTCTATATTGATTATATTATATTTTTTTGAAATATATAAGTGTATTTCAAAGATTTCTCAACTCAAATGAAGGAGTTGTTTGAGATCTCAATTTTGGGAGAAATGAAAATTTTCTTTGGTGTTAATTTATCAAGAAAATGATCTTATATTCCTCCCTCAAGAGATATATTCCAATTAATATTTTATAGAGTTTGGTACAGAGAATGAAAATATAAAGACATAAAATTTCATGATGTATTTTCCTTAAATGAATATTATTTAAATAGCTCATTCTACATGAAAACTTGAACTAAAATGAAATGTGACATATTATATAAGAAATTTATAGCAAGAATGAAACCTGTGGTAGATAAACTGATATATAATAAGGTCAAGTTTATTTTTAGGCATAAAAGTATGATTACTTGGATTAAAGTTAATGACCATAATAATGGAAAAACTGATATTTTCAAAGAACTATTACATTAATATTATGTAATTTTTATCTATAAATAAATTAATTAATAACTTATAAAAAATTATTTTAAAATAAAATTTTGTCCTATATTTAAATATATTATCACTCATTCAATTATAAATAAATACAAAATAATATTAACAACACTTAATACTGAAAACAACAGTTTTATACAAAATAGTTTTCCAATAAATAAAATGTTTTAATTTAAAAGATAATTTTCTATTATTTATAAATTGAATTATTTTAAATGGAGGATAAATTTAGGTTCTATATAAACAATTTTTTTTTGGGGGGGGGGTTATTTTAAATGTTATGTGATACAAAATTTTCTTGGGTAAAAACTAGTGACCCTGATAAAAAAATGTAAAAGTAAAAATATAAGAGAAAATGACTTAAAAATATTTAAACAGTGTATGGAAATACTTAGATGAGACTTTATTGACCCAATATCACCCCAAAATACATTATTTCAACCACTTTTCCTTCTAATAAATGAAATGTCTTTTGTGGTGGTGTAAAGGGTATTCACAAAAGTTCCTTTTTATTTACTTATAAAATGGGATCACTTAAAGCCTTTTAGTGTTACACATTAACTTTGAAATATATTTTAAACCCTACCATAATTTACTATCATATAAGTCCATTATATTTTCTAAATCCCCTAGTCACTACATGTTATCCTAAGTCCTTCAATTCTAAGGTGTTCGTCGAGAGGAATTTCAAGGTCAAGACGTAAGTATTACTTACTCCTTACCTTTTCTTCTTAATATTTATCTTCCAAACCTAACCTAACAAAAGAAATATAATGAAATTATTATAATAATTATAATAAATTTTTATTATATTAATGTAATAACACTTATTAATTCCTTACCATCCACTTTCAAAAACAAAAGAATATTGATTGCGCGTTGTGAGGACTACCGCCTCCACTAAGTGACATCTTCCATTTTTCACCATCACCTCTCTTCTATGGTTATAAGGATAGAATTAAATAATAAATGTTATATATATAATATAATTATGAAAATTAATATACAAATTATAATACACCATCATTTACTCTCATTCATTAGGAAATGAAAATGTTGATTGTACGTTGTGCAGATTCCTGCCACCATGAAGTAACTTTTTTCATTTCACTTATTAATTATCAATATTTATAAATAACATATAAAAATATGATGAAAAAACTTAAAATAATATAAATAATATCATTATTCATCTTTTATAATGATATTATTTCTAAATAAACTAATTCTCAACCATTCTCACTCATCAAATTATGGTATGGCCATCTTTGGGTCGGTCTAACCACCTACTTGAACAATGCTATAAAACTCTATCAAGGATAACCATGGGAAATAAAATAATAAAATTTTTATAATTTAATAAGAAAATAATTATAGGTTTATGGTTATTTAAATGTAATATTAATTATTCATCATAGTATTAAAATATCATCTTTAATCGCTAAAATTTCCAAAATAAGCCAACACTGATTCCATTTTCACCCAACCATAAGAAAAATTGTATAATAAATAAATAGAATATGATAATAAATGGTTATTATTATAATAAATATATACTAATAGGTTTCCTTTTAAGTTATCTAATAAACTTAATTTTATTAATAAGGATGTTAGGCATTGTGTTGAATGAATCAAGACCACAAGAAGGGTTTCTTATATCAAGTTCAATTTCTTGAGAAATATTTATTATTATACACAACGTTTTATTTTTAATGATTTATCTAATACCCCAATAATATTTTTAATCACAATACTATAATTATTAAAAGTACTTAACGCTTAATTTTAAATTATATCCTTCAAGTGTTTTTCATTCAAATGTTTCTAATGTTGCACGGGTTTTATTGGCTCAATTTACAGTACATTGAGTGATAGTATTTCTTACTTTAATATAATTTTTTGGATTTATTTTATACTTACATTTAAACTAATTTATATATTATTTCAACTTATTCTATGTGTAAATTTATTCTTATCATCAATAACAAACTCATTGACAAAATGTTTTCTGAAATAACAATATAATGTTGGTAAGAATAACTCTCGTTATTACTAATGAATATTTTCTTCTATTTACATATTTCCCTTCCCTCTAATTTTTTCTCCAATTTTGAGAACTTAAATATTTATTGATTCATGTGGTCCTCTTATTTATCATCAAAACCTTTCAAGTGAATTTATTTCCCTATTTACGATGTGGTTTTTCAGTAAATTCATTTCAAAATATGTTTTTTCCGTATCGTGGATGTATTTATTATCTTCCAATCCATGTTTTCTCTAAAAAACCTTGATAAAATTTTTAATATTATATTATTTTAAATTTATTAACAAGTAATTTTTTAATATATCTCAAATTTTTTCTTTCCAACCTTTCTAAAAAATGATTTTCAAAAGAAACTAGTGACTTTGTTACTCAAACATTATTTATAAAAATAGGAAAAGAATAGTCTTTTTAAATACTTTTCACATGAATTTATTTCCCATAATTTTGAATATTATTTCCCAAGTTTCATGTATTTATAGAGTAAATTATTATACCATTATTCTATGAATTTTATTTAAAATATATTTCATGAAAAATGGTTGTTTTCATAATTCTTTTCAAAGTAAAATTATACTATTAATCTATAAGTATTCTTCATCTACCTATTGATTCTTTACTGAGGTAATATCCCCTTTTTTCCTTAGGGTTTTCTATAAAGGAACACTTTGTGCCTCAGGGTACAAGTTTGTTACCTGAATAGGCCTTAACAAATGCTTTTGCTTCCCCATATATGTAAATTTGATAACATAGTTATTCTTCCACTCCAAAATTCATATGGAATACCATTTATTGATTTAGTTCGTACTTGTTTTAGTATATGTGTTTTTATTTGTAACGTGTATCCCTAAAAGGATATTGAAAGACATGTATGACTCATCATTTATCTCACTATATCCAACAAGGTGCGACTACTCCTTTCACTTACACTGTTCCACTGAAGTGTATAAGGAGGAGTGAGTTGGGATAGGATCCCAAACTCCCATAAATAATCAATGAAATATTTATTATGATATTCTCCACCATGGTCTAAGTGGAGTTTCCTAATATTCCTACCAAGATGGTTCTCAACTTCATTCTTGTATTTATTGTCAAAAGAATCAGACTTATACCTCATTAAGTAGACATATCCATATCTACTAAAATCATCAGTAAAAGTTATGAAGTATGATTAAACTCCCATTTCTTCAATAGTAAATGATCCACACACATCGATATAAACTAATTCAAGAATATATTTAGCCCTTTCACCTTTCCCACTAAATGGGGCTTTGATCATTTTTCCTGGTAAACAGGTGTGACATACACCAAGTGGTTTTAGTTCAAAAAAATCTAAATATTCATCTTTATGTAATTTAGTTAAGCACTTTTAATTTACATGACCTATTCGGTGATGCTAAATTTGGGTGTGGTACGAGTCATGTGAATTAACTTCATTATCAATTACCATTACTTGGTTTTTGTAATCCAACACATTAAAACCATTATTTAAATGTGCCATAACATAACAAATGTTATATTTAAAAAAGAAGCAACGTTTATTCCCAAATTTGAAAATAAATTCATTTTTATCAAGCCTAGATACAAAAATAATGTTTTTGGTAATAGATGGAACATAATAAAAACCTTTAAAAACCAAGATCATTATGATCAGAAACATGAGGTGGTAGTCCCTGATAGCTACAATGGAAAGTTTAGCTCTGTTGGTTGCCCATAGATATAACTCCCCTATTCAATATTTTTGAATCAACTTGATTCTTGTATTGGAATACATATGAGAGCACCACAATCTGTATCTAACACCAAATATGTAGAAATAGATAAATTTCACTCAATAACAAATGCACCTAAAGATCCCCCTTTCTTATTTCTCTCAGTGTAGTTTTTATTCCAGTAGCCCTTCTTTCCACATGTAAAATAGATAGTATCATGTTCATTTGATTTCCCCTTGATCTAACTCTTTTAAAAGGTTGTGAAAAATCTTTGGTCTTAAATATGTTTTCTTTACCTTTTCGTTTGTTCACCATAAGGATAGAATGTTTTTTGTGCTTTGTATCCTTGTCTACTTGGTGAAGAATAGTGAGGATATCTGGTAGAGACTTCTTAATGTTGTTCATACTAAAATTCAAAAAAAAATTGGAGAAGCTCTGAGGGAGTGATAATAGAATGATATCGGTGCCCATTTCTTCAGGGAGTTTAAACCCTAGAACCTCCAGGCGCTCAATGTTTCCAATGTGATTGACTACATGAGGCCCAACTAGGGCACCCTTTCCAAGATTGGTTTGAAAGAGTGCCTTGGAAATATCAAATTGTTACTATCTAGCTCTCTCCTGGTAAATACCATAAAGGTGATCAAGCATGTTATATACATCCATGTTTTTGTGAGACTTCGTGAGTTTACTAGACATTGATAAAAGAATAAAACATTGAATGTCAACCATGTTGCTCAAATATTTTTTATGGATAATGAACTCTTCATCACTCATCTCCTTAGAAGTCATATCAGGCATTGAGAATTCTAGCATGTAAGATTTTTATTCATGGCATAGAACAACCCAAAGGCATCTAAACCACTCCTAGAAGTTACTGCTAGTCATGAGGTTTTCTTTCTCCAGTATTGATCATAGGGATAATGTGGATGATGATCTTGTCATTTTATTATAAAATTAAAAGAGAAGATTATTAGTAATTTTTCTTGATTAAAAATTATGTGAGAAATAATAAATTAATTGATTTTATTAAATCTCCCACTATTTTATCAAGCTCTAATATCCCTCACAATTGAAATCATAATGTCTAGTTACTTTAACATTCTAGTGGAAAGGATCCATATTCCCCTTTGAATAACCCCAAAAGGTTCAGTAAAGCTACTTGAAGGTATTTAGGTAGGTGGGTCTTTGTCAACTATGGTCTTACAACTCCTTGATTCGTTGAGTGGACTCTCCTATCCTGAAATACTAACTTGGATTTCCTCAACACTTGCCTTAAAATTACACCAAGTCTAGCAAGGGTTGTTACTATTAATGTAAAATGGTTAAGTCAACCCAAAACCTTCATAATAACTCCCCTTATAAAAGTAAGTGTCCCAACAAGGGTTGGTCAAACACTTAATTCTATTGAGTTTCATTCTCAATCAAGTAATGCAAGGCCAAGTCTAACTTAATATTTGGTTGAGTTATTTTAATTAATTATGCATAAATTATATCTTGCTTTATCCTTTACATTTCTTATTAATATCAAGTTGATGTTAATTAATTAACCATTTTGAAAAAAACATTTACGCATAATTCATTTATTTAATTTATTATGTATAAATTTCATCATGTTTTATTATTTACATGTCTTATTAATATTAAGTGGATGTTACTTAATTAATTAACCATGCTGAATAAAACATTTACGCATAATAGATTAATTTAAATTCTTTCTTCACACATCAATCCATTTATTTATGTGATAGTGACTTTGCATCCATAAAATAAATAATTGCAAAGATAGAAATAAATAAATAATTAAATGACTCATTCATGAGCTTTATCTAACAGTTGATTTAATGAGCAGAAATTAAATCAACCTATGGCCTAGGGGAAATAACTCATTTTTCTGGTCTTTGCATGAGTTACATCATTCCACCTTTATACCTATATATTACCTAAGTAGGAATCATTATGGTTTCATCTTGAACCTCCTCCACATGCCTTGAGATATTTCATTAATTACACGTATTTATGAACCACACATAGGTGACGGGAACCAAAGGATTGATTAAATTGGATTACATAAATATCATTGGACATGAAAGTCCTACATAATAATCGAGGGAGGGATAACTTGAAGACCACCATTTAATTTAATAATAAAAAATTGAAAACCCATAAAATAAATTAAATTAAAACATCCAACACATACATAGGTCTTGGATAAGATCATGAATGGTCATACATGCAACGAATACACAAAAGTAACCAGCTAACATTCATTTCTTTATTTGTTCTTTATTATTAAGATAAACACGCTTGCATCAATTAATTAATTAAACAATTAATTCACTTTCATCTTAATGATCATACGAACTTAATTGGATATACCCATAATTTATAAAATTTGTGAAAAATAAATGGTAGAACCAATAATGACATATTTATTGTAATAAATTAATTGGGAATTTAACAATCTTTAAAATCATTATTAAATTATCAAACACGAAATAGGTATCAATCAATAAATTAAGGTATTAATGATAAAATTGTAGGATAAAAATATGATGTAGATGCTCAATATACAAGAGGGGGGTTAATTGTATACTTTAAAAATTCATTTGGAACCTTTAAAGTTGTTAAAAAAACTTTATGTTGTTTAACAAATTTAAACAAGGTTAATTCACAAGACCTCTTAGTTCTACAAACTTGCTAGATTCTGGAAATATGGTTCTAGAAATGAAACTTAAGAAAATTTTACAAGGAAAAATATTCTACCTTAAAGCGTATAGAATCTTACTAATTAGAGTATACAAGTACAAGAAAGTATAAGATAGTTATATTTTCCTTATTAATCAAAATGCAGCGGAAAAAAAACTTGAAATAATACAAGTAACAAGTAAGAAATCTTTTAACCCAAAGAGTAGGGTATCCAACAAATATGGATAAAGGTCCCTTGATTTATACTTTAAAGAAAGTCTATCTTACCCACACCAGGGTAATGAGGGACATGTACACGTTTCACTCAAACAATGGTTGGTTAGAAACAGAATGTACGACATCATTTTAAAACCATAACAAAAGTAAGAAAAATATGGTTTCTCAACCAAATCCATTTTTCAGAGTCTAAGGAAAAAATAAAATTTGGATTCTAAGCAATAAACCTTATAAGTCTATATTACAAGGATATTCAGATTCTGTTTTTCAAGGAATTCGGAATTAAAAATCTATAGACTTCAGAGTCTGAATTTTGAGGAATTTGGAGTCTAAATTATAAGGAATTAGAAGTCTGAATTCTAAAGAATTCAGAACCTAAATTATAAGGAATTCAGAGTCTGAATTATAAGGAATTCATAACCTGAATTCTAAGGAATTTGGAGTCTAAATTCTAAGGAATTTAGGACCTTAATTCTAAGGAATTTAGAACCTGAATTCTAAGGAATTCGGAGTCTGAATTCTAAGGAATTCAGAACCTGAATTCTAAGGAATTCGAAACCTGAATTCTAAGGAATTCAGAGTCTAAATTCTAAGGAATTCGAAACCTGAATTCTAAGTAATTCGGAGTCTGAATTCTAAGGAATTTGGAACCTGAATTCTAAGGAATTTAGAAATTGAATTTCATAGAATTAGGAGTCTGGATTTCAGAGAAATCGGATTCTGAATTTTAGAGAATTCGGATTCTGAATTTCAGAGAATTTGGAACCTGAATTCGGGTCCTGAAAACAGAATACTCTATAACTAAGTATTTATATAATTCCAAGGTTTTATATATGAAACCAAATTTAACACTTAGGAATAAAAAGAGTTAGATTTATAGAAACTAAAATATGAACTATGAAAAACATGGTAAGGATAAATTTCCTTGAGGAAGGAAAATTTTCCTTATTAAGATAAAACTTATGGAGAGAAATTCTCCTTTAGATAGGGTGTTTGTGATTTTAAAAACATGAAGGAATGGAAAAGTCATAAGGAAACTTTATTGACTCAACAATCTCCCCATTTTTAGAAAGCACAAACATCCTTACGAAAAAGAATATAAAGACTTTGAAATTTCTATGATCTTATAAAAAACTTATATCCCTTTACTTATGGATCAAAGTGAATATGAATAACTCCCCCTTAGGCTTTGGAAACACTAAGGATCATATTATGAATTTCATGAATGAGTTTGTTTGTTTTCTTGCATAAGAAAATCTTCATGATGAAAACTCCCCCTTAGATGAACTCCCCCTTACTTAGAGAAATTTATTCTTTATTAAGTATTATTTTTTGACATTCCTTTATCCCCCTTTGTGATTTTCAAAAAGATAGGAAATGAAAAGGAAAATATGGTACCTGAAATATTAGTACTAAACAACCAAAAATATGAAGTGAAACAAGAATTTCATTAATATTGAAAGAATCTGTACAATAGGAAAATATAATAAAAGATCATATTTGTAAAAGATTATCTTTCCTTCTCCTTCATCGTCAGCTTATTCACTATGGTTTTGAATTTCTTGATCTCCTTGTGATCCTCTTCCATGCGTTTGAGAAACTAATCCTGATCTTCTATTTTCTTCTCTAAGGCTTTAATTTTCTCTTCCTGAGCCTTAAGAGATTCTGCCTGGGCCTTCAGAACTTCTTCTTGCTTAGAAATCTTCTCTTCAATATCAATTCTGAGATCCATTTCCCTCTTCCAAATTTGATCGACTGGATTCAATTTCCCATTCAGATCTTTAAATTCTTGATTCTAAGAAGTCTTTTCAAGAGATAGCTTTTCCTCAAAACTATTAGTGAGATCCTTGATCTTCACATCTTCGGTGTCAAAAGCATCCTTGACACTATCTTGAAATTCATCAAAGATTCTCATCTCTTCTATTGTCTTCCTTGACCAGCTTGTCTTCTTTTTTCAAGATCTTTTATGAACCTCGTATCCAATGAGAAAGGTCTTGAAGTCTGCCTCGAGACTGACACATTTATCCATCACCATGGATACTGAATCCGATTTTTGATTTAATGTATGCTAAAGCATCTGACATCTTGAGTCTATGCTTGGAAATATTGAAATAGTCACAACCAGCTTCTTCAAAGACTAAACAACAAATTCATGGCCAAGAGAATATGATTCTGAATCCGAGACTTTGGTTGGTGAATATTTTTTTTCTATTTCAACAGCCTTCCTCTTTGATGAAGCACCAACTTCTTTCTTCTTTACCACAGATTTTCTAGGTGTATCAACTATAACTTGTTTTCCCTTATCATCTTTCAGAATGACTTCTTCTTGATTAGGTGATTCATGTTCACTATCTGATAGCTGAAAATTGTTATCTTCATCAACTTGTTCCTTCTTGGATGCTGCCTCAACATACCCTGGGTGAATGAAATCATGATTGCTACTTTCATTTTCATAAAACTTATTCACTTCTTCCTCATCCTTATCATCTTTTCTTGGGGTAGCAAGTTTTGAAGACTCGACTTCAGAAGTTTGGATTGATAACTTCTCAGAAGGAATCTCCTTCTTATGATAGTATTCTACTTGCTTTATTATATCTTCGGTATCACCACTCCCTTCTTCCTCTTCTTCTTCCACTTCTTCTTCTTGCACTATTTCTTCTTCTTGATGTTGTTCCGGAATCACCAATTTCTTTTCCAGAGTCTCTGGTAAAGGTTCTATTAAAAATTATTTCGGTAATGTAATTTTTTCAGAGACTTTTTCAGCAGCCTTAAGAAGGGATTATACTCTCTAAATCTCTAACATCTTCTTTTGCTTCTTTCTTTTTGTTCCTTTTCAATATTCTCAGCAACCTTTTCCTTCAATGATTTTTCCTCAGTAGGGTCCAAGCCCAACTTAGGCTCCCTTTCCTTCCCGTTCTTCTTATCTTCTCTCCACTTAGCCACTACTTCATCAGGATGTGCTTTTTGCTTCTTTGGATTTGGAGGTGCTGACTGAGTTTCCTTATCCACTGGATATTTTCCTTTCTCTTCTGGTTCCTTGACCTTTCTCTTCCTTCCACCCTTTTTAGAAGTTTTATCCACTTCCAGCTTTTTTGATAGAGCTTCAACTTCTGCTTCCGACAAATCATGAAATTATCTGGATTTACTATTAAAGCCAATCTTCATCCTCCTTAGAGTTCCATCACTCAAAAGCATCACCTTACAATTTTTTGTCTTATAACTACAAGGAATATTGAAATACTGAAGACAAAGAACATTGATCTTTGAAAGAATGGTCGAATACATGATAATATGAGACTTTATATTTCCATTCTTTATATTCTCAATCATAACCAAGATATTCTTAACCAGGTTTATCTTTCTTAGGTTCACCAGGAAATCCAGAACATACGTATCACTTTTCTTCAGGGTATCCTTGTCTCCTTTTCCCAGAATGAGAAAACCTTAAACCCATAGCTAAAGAATCCGAATATTTGTAGAGAGATGAATAATTTTTAGAGTATTTACCTCTGAAAGACCAAGACAAGCTAGAGCCTTTTCCTTGTCAAAATATCATATTACATCAGGTAGCTTGTGTAAGCAAAACTCTGCTTCTCCTTCATAAGGAATTCCTATCAGATTTGCTGGCATGTTATAAGAAAGAGAGTATGTCTTTCCATAGCTCTTTAAAGAGAATTTATCTCTTCCTCCTTCATTGAAAAAACTAACTTTCTCATAGAATTCAACCAGTAATTCTAAATACACTAGACCTTGTACTCTTGGTTTTGATATACATACACTCTCCCAACTATTTAGATTGATATTCTTAGAAAAAATGGAGTCATACTTGGCATCAAACTTCGGATCGACTAACCTTTCTCGATAGATCTTCCACTCAGATGTTTCCTTAACAGATGACATTTCTTTCTGAGAAGAGGATTCAACAGACATTCGGAAGTAAGGAAACTTTAAAGATCTGGAATGACTTTAAAAACAGAGGCAGAGCTTCAGCATGCGAAGGCTTGAAATTCGATGTGGGACAACCATCGGGGGGTCCTTTATATAGGCAATAGTGTTGATGGTTCAGATTCCCTGATTAATCCAATGGTTGAAAAATTATTGAGAAGATCTAACGGTTGAGATGATAGCCGAAGAAGGATTTTGATATATTTCAATCATTTGAGGTTTTTAGAAAAAACATTTGGATTTAAGGAAAAGTGAATCCAAAAATTTTAAAAACAAAAAGAGAATTCCAATAAGTAAAAGATGATTACAAAAACTTAGAAAAGGAAACATACATTTCGGATTTCTAGGAAGATTATTCGTAATAAGGAAAATTTTTCTTGAAGAAATTTAGATTCCAAAAAATATATATTATGAAAAATTTTGACTTACAAAAAAAATTCAGATTACGAAAATTTTGACTACGAAAATTTTAACTATGAAAATTTTAACTACGAAAATTTAAACTATGAAAATTTTGACTACAAAAATTTTAACTACGAAAATTTTAACTACAAAAATTTTGGCTAAAAAGAAAATATACTCCCCCTATAAAAAGGAGTTTCTTACTATAAGAATATGGGTTTCAATAAGAAGTTAATATGGAATATTACCTTACGGTTATCATTCCTAACTTCTGTTTTAGGTATTCAAATCTATCGGATGGTAAAGATTTTGTGAAAATATCAGCAATTTGATCTTGCTTTCTGATAAATTGAAGAATGATATCTCCTTTTTGTGTGTGATCCTTAAGAAAGTGATGTTTAATATCTATGTGTTTTGCACAAGAGTGATGTGAAGGGTTTTTACTTAAGAAAATGGCACTAGTATTATCACACAAAATTTGTGTTTTGGTAAAACTCATACCATAGTCTGTGAGTGTGTGTTGCATCCACAATACTTGAGCACAACAAATTCTAGCTGCTACATATTCAGTTTCAGCAGTGGAAAGTGCTACTGAGTGTTTCTTTTTGCGTGACCAAGAAACTAATAAATCTCCTAAGAAATGAAAAGTTCTGGATGAACTTTTCCTATCCATTCTATATCCACCAATGTCAACATCCGAAAAACTTTTTAAAACAAAATCATTTCCAGAAGTATAAAAGAGTCCTAAATCCATGGTTCCCTTTAAGTAGCAAAAAATACTTTTCACTACCTTTAAATGAGATTCCTTAGGATTGGATTGATATCTTGCACATAAGAATACCGAAAACATTATGTTTGGATGACTAGCTGTCAAGTAAATTATACTTCCTATCGTACCTCTAAAAGATGTTTGATCTACTTTTTTCCCAACTTCATCAAGATCGAGTGAATTTGAGGTACCAATAGGAGTATTTATACTCTTAGTATTGTCATTTACATAATTATTAAGAAGATATTTAATATACTTATTTTGGGATATATAAATTCCTTCTGGTTTTTGAGAAATTTTAAAACCAAGGAAAAATGTTAACCCACCCATCATACTCATTTCGAACTCAGATTTCATTAGATCCGCAAAGAAATCAGTTAAATATTGTTGAGTTGAACCAAATATAATGTCATCAACATAAATTTGAATAATCAAAACATTTTTCTTACCTTTATTTATAAAAAGGGTTGGATCAGCATTTCCCTTAACATAATTGTTTTGAAGCAAAAATCTTGTAAGTCTATCATACCAGGCTCTTGGGGCTTGTTTAAGTCCATATAAAGCTTTGGTAAGTTTAAAAACATGTTCAGGATGTTTTGTATCTTTAAAACTAGGAGTTTGTTCAACAATAACTTCTTCTTGAACATAACTATTAAGGAAATCACATTTAACATCCATTTGAAAAAGTTTGAAATTAAAGAATGTTGAAAAGGCAAGTAGAATACGAATGGATTCAAGTCTAGATACTGGAGCATAGGTTTCTTCATAGTCTATTCCTTCTTGTTGATTATAGACTTTAGCAACCAATCTAGCTTTATTTCTTACTATGATTCCATTTTCATCACACTTATTTTTGAAGACTCGTTTTACTCTAATAACAGAAGTTTCCTTAGGTCTTTCAAACAAGGTCTAGAATTTATTCCTTTCGAATTCATTTAGCTTATCTTGCATAGCTTTTATCCAATCATCGTCACCTAAAGCTTCATCAGTGCTTTTTGGTTCTAATTGGGAAATGAATTCTAGATGTTCTACTTCATTTATTAAGAAACTTATAGTACTTACAGGTTGATTTACATCACCAATGATACTATCACTAGGATGATTCTTAAGAAACAACTGATTTGGGTTTTTTAAAACTTGTTCATCAACATATGATAGGAAATATTTTGGGTTAAATGCTTCAGAAACATTTTCTTGAACATTTTCCTTATCATAAGGATCTTCTATCAAGGGTTGATAATCAGTTTTTGAAAACAAATCCGAGGATATAGGTTGAGGTTGTTTAAAAACAAAAGGATAAGTTTTATTGAATTTAACATGTATTATTTCTTCAACAGTACAAGTATTTTTATTGAAAACTCTATAAGCCTTAGAAGTTGTGGAGTAGCCTAAGAAAATTCCTTCATCAGATTTTTGTGATAATTTGTGTAAATTATCTTTAGTATTCAGAATGAATACCTTGAAACCAAAAACCTTGAAGCCGGAAGGTCTAGGTTTTCTACCATTCCATCACTCATAAGGAGTTTTATTAAGAAAGGGTCTAATCAAAACATGATTTATAGTATAACAATCAGTACTTATAGCTTCATCCTGAAAATGTTTGGCTACCAAATATTCACTCAACATGGTTCTTGTTATCTCTTTAAGAATTATATTTCTTCTTTCAACAACACCATTTTGTTGAGGTGTTCATGGTGCTGAGAAGTTATGAGTAATGCCTTTTCTACTACAAAAAGTTTCAAAATTAGAATTTTGAAATTCTCCTCCATGATCACTATGAATAGTTATCAATGGAAGGTTTTTCTCATTTTTAACTTGGGATCTAAAACTTTTGAAATAAGAAAAAGCTTTAGATTTCTTTGTTAGAAAATAGACCCACGTAAATCTAGTGTAATCATCAACTATGAAAAATACATAATATTTGCCTCCAATGCTTTCAGTTTGTGTTGGACCAAAAAGATCCATATGTACCAACTATAATGCATCAGTGGTTGAGACTTCACTGACTGATTTAAAACTTGATTTATGTTTCTTTCCATATTAACAAGGATCATAAACTTTTGAAGTATAAAATCTAAGCTCTGGTAGATCCTTAACTAGTATTTTCTTAGAGATTTTGCGTAGGTTCTTAAGATTACAGTGTCCTAACCTTCTATTACATAACCAAGAATGATCTTCCATTGCACTAAGACAAGGTAGATCTTGGCTCCTAAGGTCTTTTAAGTTTAGTGTGTAAACATTCTCTTGCCTATGAGCATAAAGAATAAACTCTTCCTTGGAATTGTGTACTAAACACTTATCATTCCTAAAATTCACAAGGTAAACTCCATCACATAATTGACTTATGCTAATAAGGTTGTGCTTAAGACCCTTAACAAATAAAACATTTGAAATCAAAGTTTTTTCAAGAAGAACAATGTTACCTATACCAATAATTTTTCCCTAAGCATTATCTCTGAAAGTTACTTTTCCTTCCTTTGTCTTGATAATATTTTTAAAGAATTTTTTTTACCAATCATGTGTCGGGAACATCCAATATCCATGTACCATGTATTGTTGTTGGTACTTTCTTTACTTTATTGAAAACAAGAGTGTTAGACTTTCGAAACCCAAACATTCTAGGATCCAGAAACTTCAGAAAGAAAAATTTTAGGAATCCACATTTTCTTAGAAAAATATGCTTTATGAAAACCTAAAGACTGAGTTTTGTTTAAGGAATAATTTTTTTCCCAATGCCCACCACACTAACACTTAACGCAGAATGGAGCACTTTGAGAAACAAAATAATTGCTACTAAAAATCAGTTTTGAATGAGTATAACCAAATCCAGAATTATTTCTTAAAGGTCAAATTTGGGAATACATCTTATCAAAAATTTCCTTACCTAAGGTAAAGTTTGAAAAAAACTTCATCAAGGAAAATATTTTTGACTTTAGCCTAATAACTAAGTTTTTATCCTAAAAACATTAGTTTTAGAACTAGAGTTATTCTCGAAAACATTTTTCTTAGAAAATACTTTTTCTAGATCCTTAGAAAGTTTATCCTTCTCAGAATTAACTTCCTCAAGGTTTTTTGAAATACTTTCAAAATCAAGGGTTTTCTTATCAAGATCTTTATAAAGATATGATATTTACTTAGTAAGAATATAAATCCTATAATTTGTCTTATCAAGCTTTTTCTTGAGTTTAGAATTTTCATTCTCAAGGAGCTTAGCAAATCTAGACACTTCTTTATAAGTGGGTAAAGTATTATCTTCATCAGAAGAAGATTATTCATCTGAAGATTCATAATATTTTCTATCACTATAATTAAAATTCAAGGATACATTGGTTATTGATTCAACATTGTGTACCTTAGCCATTAAACAATGATTTTCAATAGGTATCTTGACTAATAGACCAAGATTCTTCTAACCAGAAGATTCTTACTCTGAGGATTCTTCAGAAGATTCACCACCACTGGCACTCCAGGTGTCATTAGATTTCAAAACTTTCTTAGATTTAACCTTGTATTAGTTCTTTCTATTCCTCTTAGAATGCTTTTCCTTTCTGTATTTTCTCTTAAGCATAAGAAAATCTAGCCTTATATGTCCTGCTCTTTTTCATTCATAACAAGTAACTTCAGAGTCTTTCTTATCCTTTATTTCATTCTTCTTGTATCTATACTGAAAGTCTTTCTTCTCGACTATCTTGTTCATTCTTCAAGAAAGATTAGCTAGTTCATTCTCAGAATGTTCACTTTCACTTGATTTGGATTGAATAACAGTCCTCTTAGATTTAGATCTTGTAACTCTCTCAGGAGTCCTGGCTTTCATATGATTTGAAGTAGTTGTAAAAGAAACACTTCCATTCCCATTCTTCTTCTAATTTAGATCAACATCTCTTTTCAGTCTTGTCTCATGTTGAAGAAGAGTTCCAAAAATCTCATGAAGAGTAATCTGTGAGACTTTCCTATTCTCATCAATAACTGTTCTTTTTTATTCCCACTCATTAGGCATGATATCTATAATCTTCTCTACAAGTTCCTCATCATCTAAACCTTTTTCACCCATGAATTTTAGACTATTAACAATGGTCATAAACCTCTATTTTACCTTACACACTGGTTCTCCACAAGGAAAGCAAAAACCATGATATTCAGCTATGAGCATAGCTCTTCTAGTTTCGATAACTTTAGAAGTTCCAAAATGTGTAACCTACAATTTCTTCCAAATACAATTTGTAGCTTTGCAAGAAGAAATTTGGTTATATATATTCCTGGTCATGGAACACAACAAAGTATTATGTACCTTATATTTTAGTTGATATTCTGACTTTTCTTGAATAGTAAAAGCTCTGACTTCCTTATCAGGAATCTTGTAATCTCCAGTAAGCATTACAAAGTTGTCCACTATAGTATTAATGAAAAAAGTCTTCATACGATCTCTCCAATATTCATAATCATTCCCATCAAATATAGGTGGTCTAGTAGGATTAAGATTTTCAATCGAACCAACATTCATTCCTTCCATCTCAAAGAAAATATCTTTCCACAAAAACTTGCTAGTAATAAAAGTTTGTAAACAAGGATAAAAATCCTAAGCAAGGAAAAACATAACAAAGGAAGCTTGAGTAAGAAAACTTATATGTTAATATAAGTATTTCAGATACCTCTTCTGATACTAATTGTAGGATCAAAATATGATGTAGATGCTCAATATACAAGAGGGGGGGTGAATTGTAGACTTTAAAAATTCCTTTGGAACCTTTAAAGTTGGTAAAAAAACTTTCTATTATTTAACAAAGTTAAACAAGGTAAATTCACAAGACCTCTTAGTTCTACAAACTTGCTAGATTCCTGAAATATGGTTCCAGAAATGAAATTTAAGAAAAGTTTACAAGTATAAATATTCTACCTTAAAGCATATAGAATCTGACTAATCATAGTATACAAGTACAAGAAAGTATAAGATAGTTATACTTTCCTTATTAATCAAAATGCAGTGAAAAAAAAACTTCAAACAATACAAGTAACAAGTAAGAAATATTTTAACCCAAAGAGTAGGGTATCCAACAACCTTGGATAAATGTCCCTTGAATTATACTTTAAAGAAAGTCTATCTTACCCACACCAGAGTAATACCTCGATAAGAATATCGGAGTTTGTCTTGCTATCTCCTCAATCCCTCAAACTTCAAGGTAGTCAGCACCTATGTCTTCCTTATCAAGGAAGTCCTCGAACTTTAAGGTAGTCAGCACCTCTGTCTTCCTAACCTCGGAATCCCTCGATTGTACACAACAATAATTGGAGTCGCACGAAGCAATATGAATAAGATGTTTAGTACACACAAAGCATGAGAGTATCTCTCTAGAAATCACTTCAGCATGTAATATTTAGAGTTGTAGAACAGTGTGTTGAGCTCGTTCAAATGAGCTCCTATTTATAGGTGAATTTCCAATGGTCGGCTCCCTCATCCAATGGTCATATTTTTCCTTGAATTTCGGATGGACCTGTACACATGTCACTCAAACAACAGTTGGTTAGAAACAAAATGCATGACATCATTTTAAAACTATAACAAGAGTAAGGAAAATATGGTTTCTCAACTAAATCCATTTTTTAGAGTCTAAGGAAAAATAAAATTCAGAGTCTAAGCAAGTAAACCTCCAATGTCTATATTACAAGGATATTCGGGTTTTGTTTTTCAAGGAATTCGGAATCATAATTATATAGACTTTGGAGTCTTAATTATGAGGAATTCGGAGTCTGAATTCTAAGGAATTATGAGCCTGAATTCTAAGGAATTTGGAACCGGAATTATAAGGAATTCAGAGTCTGAATTCTAAGGAATTCGGAACCTGAATTCTAAGTAATTCAGAGTCTAAATTATAAGGAATTCAGAGTCTGAATTCTAAGTAATTTGGAACTTGAATTCTAAGGAATTCGGAGTCTGAATTATAAGGAATTCATAACCTGAATTCTAAGGAATTCAGAACCGAAATTCTAAGGAATTCAGAACTTGAATTCTAAGGAATCTGGAACCTGAATTCTAAGAAATTCGGAGGTTGAATTCTAAGGAATTCGGAACCTGAATTCTAAGGAATTCGGAACCTAGATTCTAAGGAATTCAGAGTCTAAATTCTAAGGAATTCAGAACCTAAATTCTAAGGAATTCGGAGTCTGAATTCTAAGGAATTCAGAACCTAAATTCTAAAGAATTTGGAACCTGAATTTCAGAGAATTCGGAGTCTGAATTTCAGAGAAATTGGAATCTGAATTTCAGAGAATTCGGATTCTGAATTTCAAAGAATTAGGAACCCGAATTCGGGTCCTGAAAACAGAATAATCTATATCTAAGTATTAATAGAATTCTGAGGTTTTAGATATGAAACTGAATTTAACACTTAGGAATAAAAAGAGTTAGATTTAGAGAAACTAAAATATAAACAATGAAAAACATGGTAAGGATAAATTTCTTTGGGGAAGGAAAATTTTCTTTATTAAGATAAAACTTATAGAGATAAATTTTCATTGAGATAGGGTGTTTGTGATTTTCAAAACATGAAGGAATGGAAAAGTCATAAGGAAACCTTATTAACTCAACAAAAATTGTCAATTTAATATAATTTAATTATTCCATTAATTGGGAGACTTAACAGCGTGTAAAATCCAACTACACATCGTGTACCTTGATTGTCGTGTATCTGAGTCACACACCTAGGGTTTCGACATGTTAACTCAATCAGATTACATGGAATGTACATGCTAGCTACACACCATGTATCTGATTGTTGTATTCTAGATTGACACAGTCAACACGTGGTGTACAATAAATGCACCATGTGCAATTAACTGCTTGATGCATCTATGTACAATGCACATGGGTACATGGCGTGTTCTCTAGTTACATGTTGTGTAACCTAGTTTTATCGGTCAAAGATTTGTCACTTCCTGATGACATCTCTGATCGTTCTTTATTTTTTCTTAAACCGTTAAGAAAAATAAACACTGAACAAACATGATTAATATGTCGATAACATGTTAATTCAAATCGGATTAAAGAACAAACAATAAGAAATAAAAATATAACCAAAATTTCACATAGATCAACAATCAAATAAATAATTATAAATTTAAATGTAACCACTCTGATGCCACTTGTTGGTTTCAATCACAACAGAAGTGTGCGGTGTTGGGTGATATATTAAAATTTCTTTTAATAATCATTGTTCGAAACCAAGAGCGAGGATCTTGTGCGTTAAATTTATAATTAATTTATTTAATATTTAAAGAAATAAATACCTAGGCTTAGGAACGTTCTTTGTTGGATAATGTTGATCATCCAAAAAGACCCTTTTAGATTACCTTCATTGTGTTTGAGGATCCAAAGATAGAATCCCTCTAGTAGTGATCCACATGTGCTCCTATGATCTTTAAGAAACACCACTCAATCTATGGGTGCTAGCACGGTGAGTCAAATATATTGCATTGTTCGTTCTTGATCGCTCGTTCTCTGGTCTTGAAGAAATCTATCTTCCGCTTCTTTTTTTTAGAGGGAGAGAGAAGGAGGAGTCGAAAGAGAATTCGTTGCGCGCAACAATTATCTATTCTTAAATTTCGGTTCTCTGCACAATAGACATAGACATCTATTTATAAAGATAGGATTTATGTTGAAATATTATTTAATTGCATATCGGTCATTAAGCAACATTTATTACCTTTAATAAACCTAGGCTACATAATAATAATAAATATATTATTATTATTTTGTGATGTGTGCTAACTTGCGCAATAACAAATATTATTTAACCAATTTGGTAATTAATATTTTTCATTAGAAATGGTCTTGGTTCCTTCTAATTCCTCTTGCATTTATTGAACACTTGAATAAAATTATATTCATAAATAAATATTTTATTCACATACCGATGAATACATATTTATTAAATATTCGATAAAATAAATAAATATATTTTTAATCACATGTTAATGGATAAATATTTATTTAATTTATGCAATCAATATAACTTTAAAAAAATATTCCTCGAACTTGAGAATAATATTTATTCCATTAATAAACTCAAATAGAGTTTAATCAAGATTAAAAAAACACTTAGTGTGTGACCCTCTTGGATTATTTCTCACTGACATTAGGTGGGTCTGCCTAAAGTACAAGATTACTGTCTAGCAACGGGTCGAGGCACCCAAGATAAAGAACTTAATATCTCAATGTCAACAACCACATATGAATGCTCACTATGTAATATAATACTTTGTCATAATATCTCATCAAAAATGTTGCACTATAGTGTCATCAACCTATTTAATCAAGATGTCTTTCTTTGACTATCTGAAATAAACATGTCGTTGCACCATGACCACGAAATTTAATGTGACAATTCTATTCTAATCAAAGGGATGAGATATTTGTTTCCATAAAGATGGAAGGTAAAAATCCTTCCTCAACTTATCCATTAATGGCATATTAATTGTGACACACCCAATGTACCCTACTTCCCTCCAAAATATGGCATGAAGGTTTTGGTAAGTAAATCTAAGTGCGCAAGTCATGACATACATTAATGATAATCTTAAAGTTTAAGGACCATTATACACACTCACATATAGGAATGTATGATGACACCAAAACATGTGGAATTCATACCGGTAGGTCTGTTCTCATAATCTCTCATCTTGGATATTACTAAGTGCAAACTTCATGAGAATAAGCTTCATCCGCTTACGAGCACTCGCACCTGACGGTCCAAATACTATGTGTCTCATCATAGCACGTTATCCAACTGCAGAACTATATTAAGAATACTATCATAGAGATTCAAGGTTCTCATCATAGCAGGGAAATACTATGACCTTATCAATGCAACAATACCCTAGGACATTATTACATTAAATCCATGTAGAAACAATGAACAATATGTAATAAGATGTTAAATTAATATTCAATAAATTGAATATTCATGTAATCAAAGTATAATTAGTTGGTCCTGGGACACCAACTCTAACACACATGTCATTGTAGCTTATGCATTGATTAACGTATCTTGGGAGCTCTATGTCAATCCAACATGTCGCTTGAGCACTTTGGTTGACTACTATAGTGCGCTTTGGATGTCTGTTGGTGATTTTCATCATTTTACATTATTAGGTTATCAGTTGACCGTAGACCCTGATATTACCGGGTTGTAACCTTGGGGAAGTTCAAAGTCTACTCATATTAGAAATGAGATGGATTGGCCTTATGAATGAGGATTGGGACTATGATGCATCATATATCACGCAAAAAGTCAGAATCATAAAAAATGTCTCAACGTGGAAGGAACGAGCTCCAGTTCTCATCAATGTTAACCATTTTTATGTATTTTATCATTGGTGTGTAAAAATTGTATCGTATTCTTGTTTTCTTCATCTTTCATTATGAATACTGACTGCTTACCTCATTATTCTACTTACGTTTCACACAAAAAATTATAAAATGTATTACATTGAGCATAAAATAGTAACAATTACAATCAGGTTTCTCATGCAGTCTTAGAGAGTTATCCCATTCCACCTATGAGCATATAGAGGTCACGCCACTTCCATCAAACTGCACCCCCTCCCGTAATCATCCCCCATCTGTGACATGCAAGGTTCTATGATGTAATGATGAGTGAATTTCGATCACCTGCTCATCACAACACTTGTAGAGAGATGAAGGCCATAGATGCATATTTTTCATCTACCAGAGGGAGAGATGACCATTACTCTTGTGGATGTATCCATTATGTCAAGCCTCCCAATTGAAGGTGTGAATGTGACAGGTCGGGTTGTTGGTGATTGGTTTGATTTGGTATAGAGGCTATTAGGGGTTGAGGTTCAAGATGATGACATGTTTGTCATTGCCAGTTATTTGTGCATGCCATAGATAGACGATCACTTCACCCATCTAACTAATAAAGCTAAAGAGATTGATGTCCTCATATTTTCACGTGCACACATTCGATGACTTATTGGTGACACAATATTTGTTGATCATTCTATGGCATTCGTTCATCTGATGTATTTACCTTTACTTTAGGACCTCGACCAGACAGGGAGATATAACTGTGGGTTAGTGTGCCTTTCTTATACATACAGAGCGTCATGAAGCGCATGTCACATCAATAAGATGCAGATTATAGAAATCTTGATTCTTATTCATGTGTGGGCATGGGTGTGCATCCCTTATTCGCTCTGCATGTTCACATACCGGTGCTTGTAGATATTATATGGGGATGTCTGCAAGGACGATGATATGTTTATCCATCCTTCTTATATGAAAGTCAAATATGTAAATTTATATTAAGAAACTATAACTATAATAATGTTACCTACAGGTACGATCAGACCCATAGACATCCAAATACTGCCAGACGTGATGTCCACACTTATACACTTATGCTGGATAATCTTCTATTGGATGATGTATGTGATTATTAATTATATACTTAAATCATTATTGTTTTCGTAAATGTTTTCTCTTATCGATTGTATATTCATTTTGTGTTATTTTAGGTATCATGGATGTCATATGTCGAGTCTATTCTCCAGAGTCTCTCACCTTACCGCACGTCGATGCTTGTTTCCAACACATGTATGGTGCCTTTTATTCATTTTTACATGACTGAGTGGCACCGTGTTGATCGAGTTATGAGGCAATTTAGGTTCCTCCAGCCATTCCCACATCACTCAGTCAGTTGTCTTCACTTCATTCTGTGAAGATGTTAGTGAAACGAGACTTTGACCAGAGGTGATATCATGCATGATATATTGAGACGTGGGATAGACATCATGAGTCCCAATTACAGGGGCAAACACAGTGCACATGCATCTATCACACCAACTGGATTACGAGCTCTTGTATCACATGAGCTCGTTGTTATATCTTACACGAAACGGGCAGAGCTATCATGACTTGGTAGTGACTCTTTTATTAACTGTAATTAACTGCACATTTTTTATAGGATGCTCGTATCACAACCCTCTTACACATCTCTGACCCCGCAGAGGGGTTCATATTTGACTAGGGTTATTTACACGGAGCAGTGACAGAGCTGCATCGTCCCATAGATGAGATTTATTATAAGATTTTTTTTGACGTGCTACATGATACTAAGTCCCGAGTCAATGTGTCAAAGGGGGATGTGCCTCATCTAGATGTGCCACATGATGTAGCACACAAGGAGGATGCCCAACATGATCATCAAGATACTCCACTTCCTGTTACATATGGGCCACAACCATACACCATGCTTACAGAGGATTACAACGCTTCTGCTAGTGATTCCGCTGCTTACTCCCTTAGTTTATCATGTTGCACGACAATGATAACTGGATACTGGAGCATACTTAAATACACATTATTTCTCAATGATAAGATGCTCATTACACAACATCCATCTCCTTCCAATGTGGGAGAAGGTTTTAGCCAACAACTTGCTTTATCTCACATGACAAAGAGTTATATCTAACAATCATTTTCCTTCTAATTAGGACATGATAAAGGTGGGGAGACTTCAGATCCATCGTCTATCACACATGATGATGATGTGGAGGTAGCTACAACAGATGCAACGGGAGAGGAGCATACGTCAGAACGTAGACATCGACAGACATGACATGGATACCAGACCGTGACACGAAGGAGCATCCGAGATAGTGATGCAAACATAAGTGACACATTTCCCGTTTGTTCATAAATTTTGAACTGAAATATATGTTATATAATTGTATTTTTAGAAGTATTATTAATAGCACGGGTAGACAATATATTACATTTCATAAGACTATTAATAAATAGAATTATTATTAATATAATTAAAAATTGATTAGGCAATTAATTAAGAAAATTAATAATTAAACAATATATTACATTTATTAATAATTAACAAAATAACCGCCATAATTAGTAATTAATCAATATAATTACTAATTATCAGCAATAATTAATACACAACAACAACAACAACAACAATAAAAATTACCAGCATATTTAATATTTAAAAATTATAATTTATCACTCTACTTACAATGCAATTATTAATATTTCAATAACTATACAATTATTAATTAATTAATTTGATAATTTTTACTATTAACAAGATTATTATGTGTTATTTTCATTATTAATTATTATAATTGTTTAGATAATTACTACTACTGGTAATTATTATTTCTTAATTAAGTTAATTACATTATTAATTGTTATTATTAACTATAGTATTAATAATTACTAATTATATTAATTGTATTATTAGTTGATAAATATATTAATAACTTTATTATTATTATTATTATTATTATTATTTACATCATCATTTATTAATTACTAATAATTTAAATCATGTTATTAATTAATTAATTGTAATTTCAAGAAGTTACTTATTTTAATTAGTTAAATATGTATTGTTACTAATTATTAATTATATTAATTATTTTATTAACTAATATATATATGCGCGCGCCCTATAGGGCGCAACCTAATGGTTGCTGAGGGTCAGCCGGATCAGAATAAGCCAGGAGTGGGAGAAGATATGGATAAAAGCAGAGCCAGCTCCAGCGAGCTAGCTTCAACCCTCTGATGCATCAAACACAATGACTTCCATCCCCTGGCTTCGACCTTTCCCCCCCTCCTCCAACCTCAAGCGGTTATGGCCACACCCACCGCTCCATTGGCCCGAGAAACTTACGGCTTTCATCCCTCCCGATTCAATTTATCCACCATATCCATCCTTACGAGCTTCGGTCAAGGCCAGGTCTCCCATTTTTCCAGGATCCTGGTTCTCCCGCGGCCGACCTAGACTGAGGGTTTTGGATCCAACAATCAATTACTCCATTTTGTTTGTGTTTTTTCTTCCCCGCTTTGAATCTCTCGGCAATATTATTCTTTTTTTTTTTGTCTGGGTAGGTTAGAGTTCAGAGAGAGGATTCTTCTTCTTCAAGAACAGGAGCTGTGCCTCCTAATGCTGACACTGCATCTCGGGAGATATTTTCTTGGCCTTCTGTGATTCTTCCGTACGCTGCCTTACTCATCGATTGCTCTGCTTTTCTAGCACTCATCGGCAAAATTTATCTTTTTTATCAATATACATCGCTTTCATTTTTTGTTCCCCGAGAAAATAATCCCTTTATTTTGGTGTTCCACAAACCGCTCTGCTTTTCTAGCACTCATCGGCAAAATTTATCTTTTTTATCAATATATATCGCTTTCATTTTTTGTTCCCCGAGAAAATAATCCCTTTATTTTGGTGTTCCACAAACCATTTTTGTGTTTTTTTTTATAATCTTCGGTTTGAAAGAATCTGCGTTGAAATGATGGACACACTATATAATGCTGGACTGATTGAAGCTGGAGAAGTTCTTCACCCGTGTATCTTTCTGTTTGAAATTTCAGGTTTTTGTTTCCCGCCTTGGGAGGTTTGCTATTTGGGTATGATATAGGGGCGACCTCTGGTGCATCCATCTCGTTGCAGGTCTTCCTGGTTTAATTGAGTTTTCTTAGCCACAAATTTCATCTTATTATCTTCATTAACTGTGCTGGAATTTTTTATATTCGATGTCAAGGTTCATCCGCAAAAGCTTATTTATGCATTTTACTACAGTCAATTCTCATTTTCCTTCATTGCTAATGCTGCAGTCACCTGAGCTTAGTGGCACTACTTGGTTCAATTTTTCAGCTGTCCAACTTGGTCTAGTGGTACGATTCATTTCTATCAGTATCTTCAAATCTATGCTTTCTTTATTCTACTGACGTCATCTCTATTGGAGCACATTCTGATCTCCAGAAATTGTTTTATTGAGAGCATAGGTCAGTGGTTCCCTTTATGGTGCTCTTTTCGGCTCCCTCTTGGTGTACCCCATAGCTGATTTCCTTGGTACATTTCTTTCTTATTTTGATTATTCCCTATGATGGTTTTAAACCCTTTTAACTAACATGTTCGATACAAACTTTGCATCGGATTGTAAAGGAAGGAGGCGGGAACTTATCATTGCAGCCATGCTATACTCATCTGGCAGTTTGATCACTGCCTGTGCCCCTGATCTTGGTGTTCTATTGTTTGGGCGGGTTCTGTTTGGCCTTGGTATTGGTTTGGTTAGTTTCTCTGGCTCCTCAGAAGTTACCTTTGGTTATAATGCACTTTCAAATCACCACACATTTGATGATAATATCGTATAACAGGCAATGCATGGGGCGCCACTATATATCGCAGAGACTAGCCCATCTCAGATCCGAGGGACTCTTATTTCTTTAAAGGAACTCTTCATAGTCCTTGGGATATTGGTAAACCGTACATAAATGATTTTTAAGTTTTGCATGCCCTCATGGGTTGGTGCATTTGGTAAATTCGAGCCTTGGACAAACCTAAGTTTTCCCTTTAATGGACTGAATTGGGCAATCTGGTTTTGCGCAGTTGGGTTATTCCGTGGGCAGTTTTCAGATAGCTGCTGTTGGAGGGTGGCGTTACATGTATGGCTTCAGTTTCCCAATTTCTTTATTGATGGGTCTGGGCATGTTTAGTCTCCCACCGTCTCCTCGTTGGCTGCTGCTCCGAGCAGTACAGGGGAAAGGGTCTTTTCAAGACTATAAAGAGAAGGCCATCTGTGCTCTAAACCAACTAAGGGGGCGACATACTCGCGACGAAGTGTCGGAGAGGCAAATAGAAGAGAACCTTGTTTCATTGAAGTCTTCCTTCTCAAACGTGTCTGAAGGGAGTTTTCTGGAAGTGTTTCAAGGCGCAAGCTTGAAAGCCTTTATCATCGCTGGGGGTTTGGTTCTTTTTCAGCAGGTGTTCCTCCTCTCCTCACACCTTGTCCACTCTCATATTTGTCAAACTTTGCCTGTTTCAAATTTTCTGCCTGATTGTGATAGATAACTGGGCAACCGAGTGTTCTGTATTATGCAGGTCCAATTCTCCAGGTATCAATCACTCCTGTATCATCCATTCTCAGTCTTCCCTGCCAGCTTATTTTGGAATGAAGATACTCAATTTGTGGAAAATTTGTTAACTATATGTATAATATTTATTTATTTATTCATTGGAATGTTTTTTCAAAGAGTGCTGGATTTGCTGCTGCCTCTGATGCTGCAAAAGTTTCAGTTATAATTGGCATATTTAAGGTACACATCATTATAATATCATCCAGTGTTCTAACCCTGCTTCTCTTTGGTTCTCTAGATATCGATGACTATATTTTTGCATACAAATGCATTTTTGAGAGCATTTTGTTGTTTGTCTTGTTCTTTCATGGCTGTTCTGTATTTGTAGTTACTAATGACTGGGGTAGCAGTTCTAAAAGTTGATGATCTAGGAAGAAGGCCCTTGCTTATTGGTGGTGTCAGTGGGCTTGTGAGCATCCTCTTAAGAGATTTTATAAGTTTCAACATGTTGGTTGATGATCAATTGTGATTTTAATGGTTTTTTTTAATGATTTTCACATATTGTACAGGTCCTTTCTTTATTACTCCTTTCAGCCTGTTTCAAAGTTACTGGGGGTTCTGCTATTGTTGCTGTCACTGCTTTGCTTCTTTATGTTGGTTCCTACCAGGTAATTGTCTTGTTTGAGATTCATCTTGAAATAACACAGAATATATGTGAGCTATACAATGCACTCAAAAAAATTCACTACAAAGTAAAGTTTAAAAAAGCTGGCATGACTCAAGAAAAGCGTTGTGGGGATCTTTTAAAAATAACCCTCCAGTGAAAAAAAAATCACCCATCACATCATAGACAACATCCCATCACATCATGGACAACATCAGTTGATGCCATTTTAGTTTCTTATAACCTTTCATATACAATAATTTGTTTCATTGGTCGTGTCTGTTATTTTGTCGAATGAAATAGCAGATATCCTTTGGGCCCATTAGCTGGCTTATGGTTTCAGAGATATTCCCTCTTCGTACAAGGGGGCGTGGAATTAGTCTTGCGGTTCTTATTAACTTCGGTTCGAATGCCATTGTAACGTCTGCATTCCCCCCCCTGAAGGTTTGTTCCCCATTCATTTCTTTGATCTCCAAAGCTTACACACCATTTTCCGAGATTTATATTCTCTGCCATGGGGGGGGGGGGGGGGGGGGGTGATTAACACTTGATATATGAAATGCAGGAGTTCCTGGGTGAAGGGAACATTTTTCTGTTTTTTGGAGCCATTGCTTTGCTAGCTCTTGTGTTTGTGCTTGTCTCCATCCCGGAGACCAAAGGCTTGAGCTTGGAAGAAATTGAATCCAAAATCTCGAATTGAAATGCCTGAGTAACTTTCATGCAATGGATGTTTGGGAGCAGTATAAATATTATTGTCAGATAACCAAAGAATGTTTCTGGATTGTAATTTATTTTCACCAGTTGAGGCTAAAAGAAAACAGGACTTGATCGCAATAAGTTATGGCCCGAGCAGCAAAATTGAGATGAAATAATGCCCGATTGGTTCAACATTTACTACTAGTTTTGAAGTGATGTGATGCAGATGCTGAATGGGAGGTCATTTGACTGACTCAAACCATCCTGCCGTGTACCTGTTTTCTGCAACGACCCAGGTAAGCTAGAATGCATACGAAAGGGCCAGCAAAGGACTGTGAATTACATCATTTGACTCGAAACCGGACTCATGCATTTTTTACTTTTGTAGTCATCTGGTTTCTGGCTTGTGGGAAACAGCGGACAAGCTAAATCATGTGGAGCGCTTATAAGGTACCTTCTAAGCCCATCATATTCATGAAGTTTCAAAACAAAGAGAACATACACAAATAAAATGACACATCTCACCATTAGATTCCCCCTTGGTTGAAAACCCCCCTTCTTCCTTGAAGATGGACTACATTTCACATGCCAAATAACATAATTGAAATGAGTTAGAATCATGTGAGATATCAAAATCTAATGCACCCCATTTATTAAAAAACCAAGGCTTTAAAAACAAGCAAGCACCTTGAGCAACTTATTGAATGTCATTTAAAATCATTTCAAAATCAAAACTAAGTAACCTATTATGGAAATCCAAACAAGACATAACTCTCATTTCGGGCGCAATGAAATTGCGAGAGGGACAGTGCCCAATTTTGTTTTTTGCCGTTATTGATAATCAACCCGAGATCTATTTCGATGAAGGATGTTGTGACCAACGAAATTGAATCAAACAAAAAAGGATAAAAAAACCTGGAATTGGGAAAGTAGATCAATGCATGTTGTTTATAATTAATTTAATTAAATAAGAATTATCTTCAAGTTTATTCTTTCTTCGTTGATGCGTCCGACCATTGATCTGCATTGCGTTGCCGTTGCGTTTTAGAATTTAAGTGTAGGATTCTTCTGGCGGTTATCCACACGCGTTCCACGTATCTTCGGATGTTATCGAAGGAGTCTCTGAGTGCTAGCACGGAAGATCTTTACGCTTGCGATGTCTACCCTCGATCGATTTGAGAATCGCTTCTAAAACGTTCTCCTTCAAGTAACCTATTATGGAAATCCAAACAAGACATAACTCGCATTAAATGTTTTTAATCAACCCATTTAAAGGTTAAAAATATGAGTAGAAATTATATTAGATATGTTGGAGTTGGACCAATCAATTTTTATATTCTCGATTTTTTGGAATATTAATAAATATCTTATAATATGATGAGTGTTTTTGCTCCACTGTTAGTGGTGGGGGGTGAGGGGTAGGTTGTGGGGTCAAGTCCCACGCAAGTTTACTGTAATTTGTTTCATTGCGTTGTGTTTTGTAGATGTAATCAACCTCATATATATGATAAGTGTTCTTTTTCGTATTATCAATGTGATAATGTATTTGAAGTATCTGTTGTATCAAAAGGTTATAACCGTTTTTCGCTATAATGAGAACTTGAAAATGTCATGATAATATTTTTAAACATATGTCCTATGTGTAGGTTCCGGGCGCAGCGGAAGCGTGATGATGCCGAACTTTGTTTTTTGCCATTATTGATAATCAATCAAAGGTCTATTTCGATGATGAACGTCGTGACCAACGAAATTGAATCAAAGAGCAAGGGATATAAAAACTTGAAACCATGAGTAGATCAACACATGTTGTTTATAATTAATTTAATTAAATAAGAATTATCTTTAAGTTTATTCTTTCTTCGTTGATGCGTCCAACCATTGATGTGCAATGCGCTGCCGTTACGTTGTAGAATCCAAGTGTAGGATTCCTCTGGCGGCGATCTACACATGTTTCACGTTTCTTCGGATGTTGTCGAATGAGTTTTTGGGTGCTAGCACGGAAGATCCTTACGCTTGCGATGTTCGTCTTCGATCGACTTGAGAACCGCTTCTAAATCGTTCTTTTTGATTCAGTGGAGGATGACTCTCGTCCTTGAGCGTGTTCTTGGAGAAGAAAAAACTCTCCAGGTTTAGAGATTTTTTTCAATTCGTTGTGCATAACCGAATAAGCGTCGCTTGACTTGCTCTTGGCTAATGAGAGAATAATATAACTGGACATTTATTTCACTAGGGTAATAATAAATAATTTGCACAAATGCCTTTAATTATTTCATTAATCATAGTGAAACCCTCATGTCAAATAATAACATTAATATTATTATTTTCTGACATATGCTTAACTTGCGAGTTATAATTAAATATTATTTAATCAAATAATATTCAATATTATTATTTTTCACTGGACCATTAAACTCAGTCCACCAATTCTCTTCAATATTTATTAATTATTGCGCTCACAATATATTCTTTCGAATAACTAGTGACAAAATAAATACGACCAGACATACATGAATAATTATTAAACCACGACTGAGAATAATATTTATTCAAGTTGTTAAATAATAAATTATTTAATTAAGATACTGAATATACTTTGTGTGATCCTCTATGCATCTTTCTCTGTGACATTAGGTGAACATGCTTAAAGTCTAGGGTTAGTGTCTATTAATACGTCAAGACACTCATAGAGAAAGAAGTTAATGCCACAATGACATGTCACCTGATACGAACGCTTACTGTAACATCTCAAGTATTTATAGAATACTACATTTTCATATCTAATAATATTTATAGATAATATATTAATTTTACGTTAAAGGGAAGGGAACATTTTTCTGTTTTTTGGAGCCATTGCTTTGCTAGCTCTTGTGTTTGTGCTTGTCTCCATCCCGGAGACCAAAGGCTTGAGCTTGGAAGAAATTGAATCCAAAATCTCGAATTGAAATGCCTGAGTAACTTTCATGCAATGGATGTTTGGGAGCAGTATAAATATTATTGTCAGATAACCAAAGAATGTTTCTGGATTGTAATTTATTTTCACCAGTTGAGGCTAAAAGAAAACAGGACTTGATCGCAATAAGTTATGGCCCGAGCAGCAAAATTGAGATGAAATAATGCCCGATTGGTTCAACATTTACTACTAGTTTTGAAGTGATGTGATGCAGATGCTGAATGGGAGGTCATTTGACTGACTCAAACCATCCTGCCGTGTACCTGTTTTCTGCAACGACCCAGGTAAGCTAGAATGCATACGAAAGGGCCAGCAAAGGACTGTGAATTACATCATTTGACTCGAAACCGGACTCATGCATTTTTTACTTTTGTAGTCATCTGGTTTCTGGCTTGTGGGAAACAGCGGACAAGCTAAATCATGTGGAGCGCTTATAAGGTACCTTCTAAGCCCATCATATTCATGAAGTTTCAAAACAAAGAGAACATACACAAATAAAATGACACATCTCACCATTAGATTCCCCCTTGGTTGAAAACCCCCCTTCTTCCTTGAAGATGGACTACATTTCACATGCCAAATAACATAATTGAAATGAGTTAGAATCATGTGAGATATCAAAATCTAATGCACCCCATTTATTAAAAAACCAAGGCTTTAAAAACAAGCAAGCACCTTGAGCAACTTATTGAATGTCATTTAAAATCATTTCAAAATCAAAACTAAGTAACCTATTATGGAAATCCAAACAAGACATAACTCTCATTTCGGGCGCAATGAAATTGCGAGAGGGACAGTGCCCAATTTTGTTTTTTGCCGTTATTGATAATCAACCCGAGATCTATTTCGATGAAGGATGTTGTGACCAACGAAATTGAATCAAACAAAAAAGGATAAAAAAACCTGGAATTGGGAAAGTAGATCAATGCATGTTGTTTATAATTAATTTAATTAAATAAGAATTATCTTCAAGTTTATTCTTTCTTCGTTGATGCGTCCGACCATTGATCTGCATTGCGTTGCCGTTGCGTTTTAGAATTTAAGTGTAGGATTCTTCTGGCGGTTATCCACACGCGTTCCACGTATCTTCGGATGTTATCGAAGGAGTCTCTGAGTGCTAGCACGGAAGATCTTTACGCTTGCGATGTCTACCCTCGATCGATTTGAGAATCGCTTCTAAAACGTTCTCCTTCAAGTAACCTATTATGGAAATCCAAACAAGACATAACTCGCATTAAATGTTTTTAATCAACCCATTTAAAGGTTAAAAATATGAGTAGAAATTATATTAGATATGTTGGAGTTGGACCAATCAATTTTTATATTCTCGATTTTTTGGAATATTAATAAATATCTTATAATATGATGAGTGTTTTTGCTCCACTGTTAGTGGTGGGGGGTGAGGGGTAGGTTGTGGGGTCAAGTCCCACGCAAGTTTACTGTAATTTGTTTCATTGCGTTGTGTTTTGTAGATGTAATCAACCTCATATATATGATAAGTGTTCTTTTTCGTATTATCAATGTGATAATGTATTTGAAGTATCTGTTGTATCAAAAGGTTATAACCGTTTTTCGCTATAATGAGAACTTGAAAATGTCATGATAATATTTTTAAACATATGTCCTATGTGTAGGTTCCGGGCGCAGCGGAAGCGTGATGATGCCGAACTTTGTTTTTTGCCATTATTGATAATCAATCAAAGGTCTATTTCGATGATGAACGTCGTGACCAACGAAATTGAATCAAAGAGCAAGGGATATAAAAACTTGAAACCATGAGTAGATCAACACATGTTGTTTATAATTAATTTAATTAAATAAGAATTATCTTTAAGTTTATTCTTTCTTCGTTGATGCGTCCAACCATTGATGTGCAATGCGCTGCCGTTACGTTGTAGAATCCAAGTGTAGGATTCCTCTGGCGGCGATCTACACATGTTTCACGTTTCTTCGGATGTTGTCGAATGAGTTTTTGGGTGCTAGCACGGAAGATCCTTACGCTTGCGATGTTCGTCTTCGATCGACTTGAGAACCGCTTCTAAATCGTTCTTTTTGATTCAGTGGAGGATGACTCTCGTCCTTGAGCGTGTTCTTGGAGAAGAAAAAACTCTCCAGGTTTAGAGATTTTTTTCAATTCGTTGTGCATAACCGAATAAGCGTCGCTTGACTTGCTCTTGGCTAATGAGAGAATAATATAACTGGACATTTATTTCACTAGGGTAATAATAAATAATTTGCACAAATGCCTTTAATTATTTCATTAATCATAGTGAAACCCTCATGTCAAATAATAACATTAATATTATTATTTTCTGACATATGCTTAACTTGCGAGTTATAATTAAATATTATTTAATCAAATAATATTCAATATTATTATTTTTCACTGGACCATTAAACTCAGTCCACCAATTCTCTTCAATATTTATTAATTATTGCGCTCACAATATATTCTTTCGAATAACTAGTGACAAAATAAATACGACCAGACATACATGAATAATTATTAAACCACGACTGAGAATAATATTTATTCAAGTTGTTAAATAATAAATTATTTAATTAAGATACTGAATATACTTTGTGTGATCCTCTATGCATCTTTCTCTGTGACATTAGGTGAACATGCTTAAAGTCTAGGGTTAGTGTCTATTAATACGTCAAGACACTCATAGAGAAAGAAGTTAATGCCACAATGACATGTCACCTGATACGAACGCTTACTGTAACATCTCAAGTATTTATAGAATAATACATTTTCATATCTAATAATATTTATAGATAATATATTAATTTTACGTTAAAGGGGAGACTTTGTCTGATAGCGTACTCGACACGCAATACGAGTTTTTCCAAAATCTTATGTTGTACACAATTTTGAGTTATACCGAAAAATAATACAAAAATAATAATATTATTTTAAATAGTAGTTAACGTCTAACCATTGTATTGGTGAGAATGAACAGAACTAATTAAAATATGATTACATATGTTTGTTAAATGTTTTTACATTTATCCAATAAATTTTAGAGGCTTAAAATGAGAATGAATTTAATTTTAAGCATAAAATATACTAATATTTTTTAAAAACTCATTTTACCGCTTTTTGATGACACTCTTTTTAAATCTAGTTTTTGTCACTTTTATATGTTTTATTTGACAAAATAAACTTATTTGAAATCGGAACATCAAAATTTACTTTGATTGAAATTTTGGTATTTTTCTGATAAAACTCATATTTTAGTGAATAGTGAAAAATACTGCATTTTAATTCAAAATTGTATTTTCATCTAATTTATTTATATAGTTTGATTGTCCTTTTAATTGGTTTTAAAGTGTAATTGGATTGAGTTTTTATCATTTAATCCAATTTTGGTCATTGAAAGTAATTTCACATTTAAATTGAATATAAACACATGTCATTTTTTGATAATTTTTACTTCTTAAAAATCCGCTTTCTAGTTTTGATAATGAGAATTAATTTTAAATTAATTATTGCAACTTCTATGTTTTGAATTTGAAAAAATGGATTTCATATTTGTAATTAGAATGTCCAAATTGTGTAAATATGTATCTTTTATTTTTAGACATTATGAATAGTAATTTTAGTAATTATTTTTATTTATCATGGTTAAAAGGTAAATTATGTAAATAAGAGTAAAATAATAATAATATTATAATAGTATAAAACTACTCTAAAATGTGTCATAATCCTATTGGATGAGATATGTTCGACCATGAGCATCCTTGGATCGAAATAATGATGTAGATATTCAATTACAAGAGGGGGTGAATTGTAAGTTTAAAAACTTTTGTTTTTAACCTAAAGAAAAACTATGTTTAACAAAGTTAAACAAAGTAAATTCACAAGACCTCTTTAAGTTCTATTTAAACAAACTTTATAGGTTCTGGAAATATGGTTTCAGAAACGAAACTTAAAAAAAGTTTACAAGGAAAAGATTCTATCTTAAAGCGTATAAAATCTTATTTATCAGAGTATACGAAAGTACAAGAAAGTATAATAAGATTTTACTTTCTTCTTTTATCTAATTACAGCGGAAATAAACTTGAAACAAAACAAGTAACAAGTATGGAATCTTTTAACCCAAAGAGTAGGATATCCAACAACCTTGGATAAAGGTCTCTTGATTTATACTTTCAAGAAAGTCTGTCTTACCCACACTAGGGTAAGTCCTCGATAGGAATATCCAAAGATGTCTTGCTATCCCCGCAAGCCCTTGATCTTTAAGGTAGTCGACACCTATGTCTTCCTATCCCCGGAAGCCCTCGATTATACTCAGCAACAATCAGAGTCGTACGAAGCAATCTGAACAAGATGGTCAGAACCACATAAAGCATGAGTCTCTCTAGAAATCACTTTAGCAACATGCAATCTCTAGATTGATGGAACAGTCGATTCTCGATCAACAGATTTATGAGCTCGTTCAAATGAGCTTATATTTATAGGCACTTCTCCAACGGTCGGCTCCCTCCTCCAACATCATATTTTTCCTTGAATCTCGGAGGGATCTGTTCACGTGTTACTCAACCAACGGTTAGTTAAAAACAGATTGTACGACATCGTTTCATAACTATAACGAGTGTAAGCAAAATAAGGTTGCTTAACCAAATCTAATTTTCAGAGTAAGGAAAAATTGAATTCAGAGTTTAACCAAAATAAACATTCACTACTGGAAATATAATATTTCCCAGCGGTTCACAACCGTTGGGAAAGCCCCTCTAACCGTGGGGAAGTAAGCCGTTGGGAAAAGGTTTTCCCAACGGTTTACTGGAAACCGTTGGTATAGGCTCACAAAAGCCACCCTATCCCAACGGTTCTGCCAAACCGTTGGGAAATATCAGTTTTGGGATAGTTTTCCCAACGGTTCTCCCCAAACCGTTGGGATATCCCCATGGATGAACTCTTTCCCAACGGTTTAGAACCGTTGGGAAAAGAGATATTTACCAACGGTTCAATGAACCGTTGGTAAAAACTTCTTTAGGATTATATGCCAACGGTTTTAAACCGTTGGCATATCCTATGCTGCAAATTGCAGCAGCCTGCAATTTGCACAGCCCCTGTCCATCAGGCCCCTCTCCATTAGGCCTCATTTTGACCTCATTTTCAATCCAATTATTGTACCTGCAATAAAATAAAACATACATATACAATTACGAACAAATTCTTACACATTTAACATATAATGGATCCTGAAACTATACACATCCATAATTAAATTAGAATTCATAATGTAATTATAAACGTACATAATTCATATAGAATTCAATTTAAAATTTAGATGACAATTATATGTGGAATCCGAAATTCAATTCATAATTTGATCGGGTTTTTCTATACCATATATTTTTACCTCAAATGATGTCCATTTTAAACAAAATACATACACCTGAAGTGATACCGGCCACATCGCACCTCAGATTGAGGCGGGGTTGACTCGTACACGTCACATTTGACCCATGGATCATTGTGCTAAAGTATCGACACAATCCGAATGCGTTTGGTCGGTTTTCCGTATGTCAGTTGATGTTTTTCACTTAAAATGACGTCCTTTTGAAACAAAAGACGGACACTATGAGTGGTGCCGACTACACCGCGTCTCCAATTGAGGCGGGGTTGATTCGTACACGTCACATATGACCCATGGATCGTTCTCCTAAAGTTTAAATGGAAACCGAATGCGTTTGGTCGGTTTTCCGTATGTACTTAAAATGTTGTCAATTTTAAACAAAAAAGTGACACTTAGACTAATCCTGACCACACCGCGACTCAGATTCATCCCGGGTTGGCTCGTACATGTCACATATGACCCATGGATCGTTGTGATAAATTATCAAAAGATTCCGAATGCGTTTGGTCGGTTTTGCGTATGTCAGTTGTTCTTTTCATTTATAATCATGTCCATTTTAAACAAAAGAGACAGAGTTAGAGCGGTGTCGGCCACACCGCGTCTCGGATTAAGACGGGGTTGACTTGTACACGTCACATATGACTCATGGATCGTTGTGCTAAAGTATCGATAGAATCCGAATGCGTTTGGTCGTTCTTCCGTATGTCAGTTGATGCCTTTCACTTAAAATGACGTCCTTTTGAAACAAAAGACGGACACTTTGAGTGGTGTCAGCCGCACCGCATGTCGGATTGAGGTGGGGATGATTCGTACACGTCACATATGACCCATGGATCGTTCTCCTAAAGTTTCAACAGAAACCGAATCCGTTTGGTCGTTTTTCCGTATGTACTTAAAATGGTGTCCATTTTAAACAAAAGAGAGCCACTTAGACTTATCCTGGCCACACCGCGACTCGTATTCATCCCGGGTTGGCTCGTACACGTCACATATGACCCATGGATTGTTGGGATAAATTATCAACAGATTCGGAATGCGTTTGGTCGGTTTTCCGTATGTCAGTTGATGCTTTTCACTTAAAATGACGTTCTTTTGAAACAAAAGACGGACACTTTGAGTGGTGCCGACCACACCACGTCTCCGGATTGAGCTGAAACCACCGTGCAACATTCTAATTATTATTCGTGACGTGTACGCGCAGACGGCACGTCAATCGGACGTGCGGTTTGCGCGGTACGACTCAATATTCGTGTTTTAAGTGATGCGCACGCTTCGCAAACGCGCGTGAGGGGGGTCCAAACGGGCCGAACGAAGTCGGAATGGCCTGAAATCAGACGACAAATACGAGAGTGATTTATGAAGTGGTCGAGCAGACGACACGTCAATCAGACGTGCCGTGTGCCCGCAGTGACCGACAACGCAGTTCTGGTGTCATAAACGGCCAAAACGGGCGTCCAACGGTCAAATTCATAGCGGACGACCTCAGATTGAGCTGAAACCACCGTGCAACATTCTAATTATTATTCGTGACGTGTACGCGCAGACGGCACGTCAATCGGACGTGCGGTTTGCGCGGTACGACTCAATATTCGTATTTTAAGTGATGCGCGCGCTTCGTAAACGCGCGTGAGGGGGGTCCAAACGGGCCGAACGGAGTCGGAATGACCTGAAATCAGACGACAAATACGGGTGAGTGATTTCTGAAGTGGTCGAGCAGACGGCACGTCAATTGGACGTGCCCTGTGCCCGCGGTGACCGATAACGCAGTTCTGGTGTCATAAACGGTCAAAACGGGCGTCAAATGGTCAAATTCATAGCGGACGACCTCAGATTGAGCTGAAACCACTGTGAAACATTCTAATTATTATTTGTGACGTGTACGCGCAAACGGCACGTCAATCGGACGTGCGGTTTGCGCGGTACGGCTCAATATTCGTGTTTTAAGTGATGCGCGCGCTTCGTAAACGCGCGTGAGGGTGGTCCAAACGGGCCGAACGATTTCGGAATGGCCTGAAATCAGACGACAAATACGGGTGAATGATTTATGAAGTGGTCGAGCAGACGGCACGTCAATCGGACGTGCCGTGTGCCCGCGGTGACCGACAACGCAGTTCTGGTGTCATAAACGGACAAAACGGGCGTCAAACGGTCAAATTCATAGCGGACGACCTCAGATTGACCTGAAACCACCGTGCAACATTCTAATTATTATTCGTGACGTGTACGCGCAGACGGCACGTCAATCGGACGTGCAGTTTGCGCGGTACGGCTCAATATTCGTGTCTTAAGTGATGCGCGCGCTTCGTAAACGCGCGTGAGGGGGGTCAAAACGGGCCGAACGAAGTCGGAATGGCCTGAAATCAAACGACAAATACGGGAGAGTAATTTCTGAAGTGGTTGAGCAGACGACACACCAATCGGACGTGTCGTGTGCCCGCGGTGACCGACAACGCAGTTCTGGTGTCATAAACGGCCAAAACGGGCGTCCAACGGTCAAATTCATAGCGGACGACCTCAGATTGAGCTGAAACCACCGTGCAACATTCTAATTATTATTCGTGACGTGTACGCGCAGACGACACGTCAATCGGACGTGCGGTTTGCGCGGTACGACTCAATATTCGTATTTTAAGTGATGCACGCGCTTCGTAAAGGCGCGTGAGGGGGGTCCAAACGAAGTCGGAATGACCTGAAATCAGACGACAAATACGGGTGAGTGATTTCTGAAGTGGTCGAGCAGACGACACGTCAATTGGACGTGCCCTGTGCCCGCGGTGACCGACAACGCAGTTCTGGTGTCATAAACGGCCAAAACGGGCGTCAAACGGTCAAATTCATAGCGGACGACCTCAGATTGAGCTGAAACCACCGTGAAACATTCTAATTATTTTTCGTGACGTGTACGCGCAGACGGCACGTCAATCGGACGTGCGGTTTGCGCGGTACGACTCAATATTCGTGTTTTAAGTGATGCGCGCGCTTCGTAAACGCGCGTGAGGGTGGTCCAAACGGGCCGAACGATTTCGGAATGACCTGAAATCAGACGACAAATACGGGTGAGTGATTTATGAAGTGGTCGAGCAGACGGCACGTCAATCGGACGTGCCGTGTGCCCGCGGTGACCGACAACGCAGTTCTGGTGTCATAAACGGCCAAAACGGGCGTCAAACAGTCAAATTCATAGCGGACGACCTCGGATTGACCTGAAACCACCGTGCAACATTCTAATTACTATTCGTGACGTGTACGCGCAGACGGCACGTCAATCGGACGTGCGGTTTGCGCGGTACGACTCAATATTCGTGTTTTAAGTGATTCGCGCGCTTCGTAAACGCGCGTGAGGGGGGTCCAAACGGGCCGAACGAAGTTGGAATGACCTGAAATCAGACGACAAATACGAGAGAGTGATTTCTGAAGTGGTCGAGCAGACGACACGTCAATCGGATGTGCCGTGTGCCCGCGATTACCGACAACGCAGTTCTGGTGTCATAAACGGTCAAAACGGGCGTCCAACGGTCAAATTCATAGCGGACGACCTCAGATTGAGCTGAAACCACTGTGCAACATTCTAATTATTATTCGTGACGTGTACGCGCAGACGACACGTCAATCAGACGTGCGGTTTGCGCGGTACGGCTCAATATTCGTGTTTTAAGTGATGCGCGCGCTTCGTAAACGCGCGTGAGGGTGGTCCAAATGGGCCGAACGATTTTGGAATGGCCTGAAATCAGACGACAAATACGGGTGAGTGATTTATGAAGTGGTCGAGCAGACGACACGTCAATCGGACATGCCGTGTGCCCGCGGTGACTGACAACGCAGTTCTGGTGTCATAAACGGCCAAAACGGACGTCAAACGGTCAAATTCATAGCGGACGACCTCAGATTGAACTGAAACCACCGTGAAACATTCTAATTATTATTTGTGACGTGTACGCGCAGACGGCACGTCAATCGGACGTGCGGTTTGCGCGGTACGACTCAATATTCGTGTTTTAAGTGATTCGCGCGCTTTGTAAACGCGCGTGAGGGTGGTTCAAACGGGCCGAACGATTTCGGAATGTCCTGAAATGAGACGACAAATACGGGTGAGTGATTTATGAAGTGGTCGAGCAGACGACACGTCAATCGGACGTGCCGTGTGCCCGCGGTGACCGGCAACGCAGTTCTGGTGTCATAAACGGCCAAAACGGGCGTCAAACGGTCAAAATCATAGCGGATGACCTCGGATTGACCTGAAACCACCGTGCAACATTCTATTTATTATTCGTGACGTGTACGCGCAGACGGCACGTCAATCGGACGTGCGGTTTGCGCGGTACGGCTCAATATTCGTGTTTTAAGTGATGCGCGCGCTTCGTAAACGCGCCTGAGGGGGGTCCCAACGGGCCGAACGAAGTCGGAATGGCCTGAAATCAGACGACAAATACGGGAGAGTGATTTCTGAAGTGGTCGAGCAGACGACACGTCAATCGGACGTGCCGTGTGCCCGCGGTGACCGACAACGCAGTTCTGGTGTCATAAACGGCCAAAACGGGCGTCCAAAGGTCAAATTCATAGCGGACGACCTCAGATTGAGCTGAAACCACCGTGCAACATTCTAATTATTATTCGTGACGTGTACGCGTAGACGACACGTCAATTGTACGTGCGGTTTGCGCGGTATGGCTCAATATTCGTATTTTAAGTGACGCACGCGCTTCGTAAAAGCGCGTGAGGGGGGTTCAAACGGGCCGAACGAAGTCGGAATGGCCTGAAATCAGACGACAAATACGGGTGAGTGATTTCTGAAGTGGTCGAGCAGACGACACGTCAATGGGACGTGCCATGTGCCCGCGGTGACCGACAACGCAGTTCTGGTGTCAGAAACGGCCAAAACGGGCGTCAAACGGTCAAATTCATAGCGGACGACCTCAGATTGAGCTGAAACCACCGTGAAACATTCTAATTATTATTCGTGACGTGTACGCGCAGACGACACGTCAATCGGACGTGCAGTTTGCGCGGTACGGCTCAATATTCGTGTTTTAAGTGATGCGCGCGCTTCGTAAACGCGCGTGAGGGTGGTTCAAACGGGCCGAACGATTTCGGAATGGCCTGAAATCAGACGACAAATACGGGTGAGTGATTTATGAAGTGGTCGAGCAGACGACACGTTTGAATAATGGATTTGTATGATTGAAAAGGTATTCTCCGTTCTCTAGTGTTTGAAACATGAAAAAGTTATTTTCCTGTTTATCATTTGGAAGGTGAATCAGATCAGTGGTGAACTCTTATTAAGAACATAAGGGAACAAGAAGAAATTGAATCTATGGAACAATAATAGTTTAAGGGGATATTTTTTAGTAAGTACTTAACTCGTATTCCATGAAAAAATATGAAGAAGTAATTTTTTGAGATTAAGCAAAAGGATGATGAATCTATTGGTACCTATGAAGCTAATTTTACAAGACTTTCAATATATGATTTTGGTTTAATCATCAGCCCTAGAAACAAAACTAATCGATTCTTTTATGTCCTGAAACCAAGTCTTAAAAAGGCCTTGGCTAAAAGAGACTTTAATAGAAATGAAGAATTTTTTTTATGTGCTATCAAGGTGGAAATATAGGATGGAGTTGCACATCAATCTCATGTTTTTGACAAGAAAATGAATATGGAGTTCAAAGAAAAATCTAAGAACTGTGGAGAAAAGAAGATGAGCCTTTATGCACAAAGTGCGGGAAGAAGCATGGAGGTAATTGTCTTAAGGGGAATAATAAATTTTTAAGTGTGGAAGGGAAGATCATTGAGTGGATGAATGCCGAATTGATGAGAAGAAGCTATCTAATGATGCGAATAATGAGAAATCACCACAGAATTTACCTTCCACACTCTATTGTTTCAATTGCAAGGAGTTTGGGCATTATGCTACCAAGTGTCCCAATCCAGTGATTAATGTGGATGATATACCACAAAAGCCTATGAAGACAAAGGATAAAGGGAAAACTTATGCTATCATAATGGATGAAGTGAACCATGATAACTAGAGAATACATATCCTCCTCTCCTTAGTTGAGAATTTCACGTTTTATTTTGTATGAATGAGCCCTATGAAAATATTAATGTCCATACTTTAGTGAAATTTTATATAATCATCAACTTGGATTCTGGAATAATGAAATCACATATTCTATTGGTATAAGGATGAACCCAAGCTTCTAATGAAAATGTTTTTTGTATAAGACAAGAGCTTATATAAGGAATGAAGAAGCATGTAGGCTTTCAATATAGTTTTACAGTAATTCAGGTTATTACCATATTTCAAGAGAATACATGATGAAAGTATTCACATGTGTGGTACATGATAATCAATAGATACTTTATGATATATGAGGGGTCATTGTTAAACTGATTTTGAGAAATTTAGTGACCTTCTTTCTAAAGTTTTGGGATTTTCATCTTTCAGAAGGGTTATAAGGCTAACCATTTATGAAGTGGTTTATATTGAACTTTGAATGGGGTTTTATAGATTAATATTTCATGGTATGAATATTTATACATGTTGTATAACCTATTCTAACTATTTTTTGGGTGATAACTAAAGATAGACATAATGAATTATCATCCTATATTTGGATCTTAAGATCCATTAGCGCTTTAGGAATAACAAATTCACCTTCATTTCTTAGAGTAAGATATGAAGTGGAAATTGATGAAGGCATAATCATATAGTGAGATTGTTCTCATTAAATAAAATGAAATCAAGTTAGTATATCTTCTTGTGAAAATTATTCAACTTCAGGCAAAGGGTCTTATAATAAAATTTTATCATATTATCATTATTTTTGATGATATCGATGACTTTTTTCACATCTCTTGGGCCTATAGTGTTATAATCACTAACTTTATCTTGATAACACACTTTCTTGTGACCAGTGATATTTTTCACTGTCTATAATTATTTTACGCTTTTCTTCCTTGCCCATGTTTTCACTTACCACCTATGTTCTTCTACGTGGAAACCTAGTTATGTGTTACTTTGGGTAACTGTTATGCTTTCAATTTTTATTTTTAAAGGAAGTTTGAGAATTCATTTTTATGATGCGAGTTTATATGAAAAGAACTTTCAAGTATTAAAACATTGGCGATCCAGACGAATCTTGAGGGTGAAATTCATTTTAAGGGACGTAAAATGTATCACTCTGAGTTTTTATGAATTATCATTTTTCGAATAAATTAAAATTATTTGATGGATTTCATTGCACGCAACACTAGGTTAAGCTTGCGGTACATGCAACAATGAGTTTAGCTTATAGTACATTAATGACATCTCTGTGAGTATCATTATTTCCTTATGGGTCTAATCAAAATACAAAATTTATAAGTCTCAATAGATGCAACTAATTAATTAAAATGAGTAAAGCAACAGGTTGAGGTTTAACCCATAGATATGGACAATTAGTTTATTTAGGTTTTCAAATGATTTGATTTTAATTAAAAATGAAGAAAGAGGTGAAGAAGAGACAAGTTCGATTGATTTAAAAAAAGAAAAAGATGAAAGTAAAGCAAATTGATTGGTTTTGAATCATAATTGAAAAATGTGCTAGGGTTTTGTAATATTAGGTCTCAAGTGCAATTGAATTTTAAAAAATAGGTTGATTAATCCATGATTGGTGTCAGAGTTGAGACGAGGGAGTTCCAATGGTCATGGTATCCCCTCCTTGACGTAATAAATTTCTATTTCCCTTCGGTAATTTAGGGTTTCATCGAATCAAGTTTGTCTCAATACCATATTTAAACATGATTCCCATAAATTTGAAAATGGTCATGCCTCCTTTAGGGTTGTCAGTTACACAATTTTAATATTTCTTTTTAAGATTTATTTTAGATTTAAATATCAATGGTTATGATAAATGTAAAATAAAGGTATTAGAAATTGATTTAAGAAATCACAACAAACCAAATACATGAATAAAGGAAAAGAAATCAATCTAACATCACCTTCCCCATTCTATTACATAACCCTAGCACAAGGGTGATTTCACGACATGCACTGATTTATAGTACTGCTACAGTACCCTCTCATCTATGCGACCCGAGATCATCTTCATTTCTGGCTTCTTTTACCTTAGGCTTCAAACATTACATACAACCTAGACTAACTACTTGGAACTGCTCCTCCCCAGCATCTTCATCATGAAATCAGCTCTCCACCTTCGCATAGCTGTTCGGCTAGTCTATCCTGTGCATGCACAGGCTCGTCCTAATGGTAGGTGTCATACCTCCCCATTCTTGCAATCTATGTAGCTTCTGCTATGGTGAAAGCTCTATGCTCATCCTCCTCTAGAGCTTGTTCCTTAGAGGTTGTCTGGTTTGCATCTGCACTTAAGGTGGCCTAAAGGCCTTGAGGTGGCCCGAAGGCCTTACTGGCCCGAAGTCTTGGGTGGCCCGAAGGCCTTAAAGGACTCGGAGACCAAATCGATGGCCCGAAGGCCCAAACGGGGGCAAATTCTCGACTACTACAGTGCCAAACAGTTCCTGCTATAGTACTGCACAGTTCCCGCTACAATAACTACTATAGTACTACATAGTTCTCGCTACAAATACCTTTTACAGTACTGCTACATTACTACTACAACACCCCCCGAAAATTGTGCCTCCACCTAGATTTGATCTCGGGTCGCCTGGATACACTTAAGAGACCTCACCAACCGGGCTAAGGCTCATTTGCAAAGCCCTGTTTTTCCTCATTTCTTTAGTTTTGTTCTTTGGAAGTTCTCCATGATCATCCTAAAAAAATCGGTGTCACACCACAAGCTTTTCTCGTGGCATGAAGTGTCCTTTTTATTCTTTTTCAACTATCTGCTGTATCCTGCAATAAAACACAAAATGAGTCAACCCTTCACAAATTGGAAAGAATAATAATTTAAATACAGAAATCAATATATGAAAACACCATAAAATAAATGCATGAAATACATATATCAATGAAATACTGAGTTCCTTTTATAGCTTGTATTACACACAAGACCGAGTTTTATCGAACTATAATATTCTATTAATATCATTATTAAAATATTTTTATAGTTATCCCCTAGCCATGAGAATAGAAGTTATGAATAATATTAACTAAATTATAAAAATATAGTTGACACAAGTATATAAAATTAATTCTTTGGTTACCAATTAATTAGAAAGAGTGTAAGAACTATTTGAAAATAAAGAAATTTCTTTTCTAAAAAACAATTTTTCTATGCAAAAAAACATTTTATATCAATAAATTAAACAAACCAATTTTTATGAATGATTTTAATTACATATATATATATATTATATTCAACCAACTATTTAACATTCATCTTATGTGTTTTCTATACAAGAGATAAAAATAAATCCAATTTTACACATAAAAAGATGTATTTTTCTAAAAGGTAGTTTTACTACCTTTTAATGTTGTACTTATTTTAAAACTAATTTTTTAAACTTTTATAAATTCTATCTCAAAAAATAAAATTTATTTTTGGATGAGGAACATTAAAATCATATTAGAGTGAATTTTTGGTATTTTTTGTGAAATTTTATTTTCTGATGAATAGTGAAAAAATAGTGAATTTAGATTGAAAACTATCTTTTCATCTAAATAAATTATAATGTTAAATTATATTTTTAATTTGTTTTAAAGTCAAAATAGATAAATTATATATCTATTAATTAAATTTAGGTCATTTAATTTTTTTATATTGAATTTTGATATAAAAATTTAGTAAATTTTTGAACATTTTCACTTTAAAAACCCACTTTCTCATCCTGTATGTGAGATTAATTTTAAAATAATTTTTGCCAATTATGTGGATTTAATTTGTAAAAATTGATTTCATCTTTGGAATCAACATAATTTATAATAACTAATAAAGAAAAACTTAATTTTCCACCAAAGTGATTAGTTAATGCAGTTAAAATTAATTACAACGATTAAGAGAAAAATGAATTTACAAGAGATTAAACTTTAAACTTAAGGGGTAAAATGACTTAAAAACTTGTAAAACACCCATTTTATGACTATATTTAGGAATTATACCTTATAGTCTCGAATTTGGTTCATTATTGGAGCCATGTAACATCAAAAAAATGTGGGTGAAATTCACTCTTTCAAAAATTTACAAGTTTGCCACTCACCTCCCTTATAAAAGGCCACCCCCTTTCCCTCTCTATTCACACCTCTCAAGTTCTTTGTCTTAGAAAATGAACCTATATTCTTTCATGAGGTGTATATAAAATTCATTTGACATGTAATATCATGAATTTTTTCATACTCATGATATTTTAAGTTTCATTTTATGTTATTCTTTCATGTGGATTATCCTTCAGAGTTATCAAAATGGTAAGAGTTTATTGTTACAATCTCATCATTTATCAGGATTGTTTATGATTATGCTTCCATTGATGAAATATTATGATCCATATCTCAAAAATTATCATGATTTTATACTCTACTTATTCATGATATATTTAAGTAATTTTACCATTTTTCAACTCTTTGGTACTGAAGATAATTAAGAAAGTGTTTTTAAGAAAATATAATCTTTTTTCTCTCTTTAGTCAGAAATCTATTTTATTCAAAAATAATGATTTCTAAAAATGTTTCCAAAAATGTTTTTAAATGATATTTTAAGACCATTTCAAAGGAAAAGGATTTTAAAAATGTTTTATGTTTTAAAAAGTGTTTAAAATGGTTTTCAAATATTGCTTTATAAGTTTTTAAGGTTATTTTCAAAGAAAATGGGTTTCAAAATGTTTTATGATTTAAAAAGTTTTTTTTAAAGTGGAAAAGATATTTTTCTCAAGAAATGTTTTAAATGATTTTAAAGCTTACTTCATAAGTTTTCAAAGTGATTTTCAAAGAAAAATATTTCAAAATTTTTTTATGTCTTAAAAAATGATTTTCAATGAAAGGTTATTTTCCTTATGAAATGATCCAAGTGATCTTTCAAAATAATTTTCCATATAATATGACATAATTTTATATAGTTTATGCTTTATTGGGGATATGATCCAAATAATACATTATTATTCTTTCTTTTAATGGTTTATGTTTAATATTACAAGTTGCTTATGAAAATCGCTTCTTTTCCACAGGTTATACCACGCCGAAATGCTTGTGAAACCTGATTATTTTCATGGGTTATGCTATGATGAAATGATTATGAAACCTGTCACTTTTCTACAGGTTAATATATAATGAAATGTTTATGATACCCATTTTATTTCATGGGTTATTATATTATTAATGTTTATGATTTTATGTCACACATATGTATGATTTCATTATGTGATGGGTGAGATCTATATCTCTCTCCAATACATTAGGTAAAGATTTATATTTCATGAGATAGAAATGGTTGAAATGAGAAGTGAACTTAATTCAGAAAGATACTTTCTGCTAATATGATTTTGGGAGTGAACCTTGACTACTAAGATGGTTTTGGGAGTGAACCTTGATTATTAAGATAGCCTTGGGAGTGAACCTTGACTAATAAGATGGTCTTGAGAGTGGACCTTGACTAGTAAGATTTTCTTGGGTGTGAACCTTGACTGTTAAGATGGTTTGGGGAGTGAACACAGTCTACTAAGATAGTCTTGATAGCGAGCCTTGACTACTATATAAATCATTTCATATGTTTACGTGTCTTCCACAATTCCATGTCTTATTCCTATGTTATGATCTCATTACTTATTCTCTTTATTTCATTATGATTCATATCTTGTGATATGCTAGTATTTATGCCATGACTTATGTGTATGATTTTTATATGTATGGTATGATATTCAAATGTTATTCTCATGTTCTTATACCCTTATATTCATGTTATGCTTACATATCTCCTTTATTTACCGTTACTGAAAATCTATGCTCACCCTTTATTATGTTTCATTTTCTCAGGTTATGAAGAAATGTTTTAAGTATAAGTACTAAATGAGAAGATCTTTGTAGGAAATATTGAAGATCTTTGACCAAGTTAGAATATTGTGTTCCAAGTTTCCAAAGAAACTAAACTATTATGGTCCTCAGGTATGTAATTTTGTAATGTGATGAATTTTCATCTAAAAATATGTAATATCCATGTATGGGAATCTTGGGTCACCATACCAACCCTATTGATCTTGGGGTCATTGAGCCTTTTACTGGTTGGGCTCCAGGAGGCACTATCAAAATGAATCTACCAACATAGTACAACCTGATCCACTGAGATAATAACTTCATCTGGAAAATCGATATCCAGGGGCAGTTCTTTAGGGCTTGGATGTGTGACTAGAAGGTATGCTAGTGCATGGTCTTTGATGGAATTTTTCAGGAAAAACCTGATGTTAAACTGTTGGAGGATTACCACCCAACAAGCCAATCATCTCATCAACATGGGGAGATTGACGATATACTTTAGTGGGTCTACTTGGGACATCAACTATATCTCATGGTGCTGCAAATAATGTCGCAAATTCTTCCCTACGAAGACCAGCATGAGATAAATTTTCTCAATGGGGGAGTATTTGGACTCCGTGTCGAGGAGTATGTGGCTGAGATAGTATAAGTTGTTTTCCCTACGCTTGTTGTTTTTATAGGATAGAAGGGATTTGAGGGATCATTCTAGAGAGGTCACATAGAGAACCAACGACTTTCATGATACAGGTGGCATCAAAACCAGAGGTTGAAGCAGGTACTTCTTGATATCCTCAAATGTAGTTTGACACTCTTTATCCCACCGATGCAAATTTTATTTTTTCATAAGTCTTGAGAATGGATTTGGTGTTCTTCAAGCCAAAAGGCATCACCATATAGTAGAAAGTCCCTTGGGGTGCCTTAAAGGTGGTGGAATCCTTATCCTCAAGGGCCATATAGATTTGATTGCACCTGGTGTATCTATCCATGAAGAAGATAGACTGGAACCCAACTATAGTGTTAATCAATATCTCTATCATCTAAAGGGGAAAATCATCCTTTGAGCAATAGAGGTTGAGGTCTCTGAAGTTTATGCATACGTCGATCCACCCATTCTTCTTTCTGATTGGGCCAATGTTGGCTAGACACCTGGGGTACTGGACCCCCCTCATAGAGTTAGCTTTGATAATTTTTTCAACTTTGGTCTCAAGAATAGCACCGTGAGTGGGTTGCATTTTTTTGGGAGGATATTTGAAGCTGCGATGAATCACTGGGAGACCAAGCTGATGAACTAAAACCTGAGGGTGAAGCCTTGGAATTGCATCATAGCTCTAGGAAAATAAGTCAAGTTGTTGTTTTTGGAAGGCCACATATTGCAGATGCTCCTCTCGGGACATGGTTGCACTGATCAATGTTAGCCTCAGATCTTCCTCAGTACTAATGTTCACTTGGGTCATCTCATAAACAATGGTGGATACACCCATTTCGAATGAAGGAGTGGTGTCTTCTAAATCCTCTTCGTCATCAGAGATAGGGGAATCAGATGGAGGAGGTGGATCTTCCAGGCCAGTCGACCTAGGGGGAGTACTGATGTCTGCTCTTAGAGATACAAAATCCTTGATGAGGGGTTCCCATTCTGCAAAGATTTTGGAAACAAAAGCTATTGATCTAATTCCATTCAGCTTCCAGCTGTGAGGTCCACTCTTGATATCAAAGCAATGTCGACAATTAAACCTTAATCAATTCATACCTTCTTTGAAGAACATGCAGGAATAACATGGCTTGATGGCCATGAGGAGAACCTCTCGGTACTTCAAAGGGTTAGGGTTTTTTGATATCATCCAGGACTGTCCGCTGTAATAGTATGAGGTAATATGTGAGAGCTCCTTTTTCTTGGTGATGTGAAAACAAACCACAAATCTGGTATTGCGAGCTCTAACTGATGAATTGGGAGAACAAATTTGTATTTCAAGTCTACCCATAGATCTCTTAATGTGGCTGTTAGATCGTTAGGGGCATTGATGCACTCTACCCCATTGGTATGGACCTTCTTTCCTTCCCTTTTGTAGTAACCAACATCTAGATAGCGGGCCTCACAAGATTCAAAGGGGGACACATCGATCTAGAGTACCCCTACTCGACCATCAAGGGAGTATTTTAGGCATTGGTGGTATAAAGAGGGGTTTGCTGTATGAAAATGAAGTCAGGGCATTCCAAAAAACCCACTGTAGGCAGTATCCTGCGAGACTACCATAAATTCAATGCTTGATACCATCCCACCGAATTGAGTCTTCAGTTGATTTTTTTCCACATGGTTTTAACTCACTTTTATCATACCCTTGAATTTTTAGGTTATAGGGAGTCAGATATGCTTCTATAAGTCCCAGCTTATGGAGAATTCGTATTGGAATGAGGTTGATCCCAAAGCTAGTATCCACTAGACAACAGTTGATTTCCACACCATTGAACTAACCTGTGATAAAAAATGGGTGTATGCACCCCTGAATGGAGACACCACTATATTCCCCATAAAATGAGATAATGGATTAACATTCCTCTTGTTCATAATATTCTGCGTAGTAGGCCTCAGTGGAATCTATCTCATCCTCGAATAGAATGGGGCTCTTTAAGGATTAAACAAGGGCCTCACACATTTTCTTCGACAGGCGTAGTTCCTTTAAAATAAAAATCCTCATGGGTATACCAATGAGGTTCTTTATCACATCACACTTCCTTGCCAGGGGTATACTTTTTCCTATGGAGGGCCTCTCCTTGGTAGGTGGCGCAGTAGATGTCATTGGATGAGCCGTTGGGGCATGGATAATATTGGATATATTATGCTGCTAGATCTTTGTTTCTCTCTAAACTACTGACGGTTGGGTTTCGGTCAGCTGAGGTAGGACCCTGGCCGGATGCGACTAATAACAGCGTGCTCGTGGCTGAGCAGTATGGTCAACTAACATAGTCGGCTATGAAGGCGTACTTGATGATGCAGACCAGGAGGGATGTTCCCACTGATCCATAATAAAGTCTTGTTGCCTGGTCTCAGTAGCATGAACAACCTAGTTTTAAGCGCTGACATGAGAATTATATCTGTTGGCATGTCCTCTACCTCTCCTTCTATGATGTCGGCCAGAAGTTCCCAAGGGGTTCATATGAAATTCCTCACTGTCGGGCATTGTGAAGTGGTCCAATAGTTCAACAACATTCAAATAGGTGTACTCTTTCTCCTCATCATTAGAATTGTCTTGTACGGGGTAAACCTTGGGTGCATCTCCCAACTCGGGAGGCATGAATTCACTAAGGGTGTGAGCAGGTTTTGGCCCTAGCTGGGGGTATTGATTTCCCTTGTGTCGTTGATGTATGTTCTTCTGAGACTTTGGAGGTTGTGACATAGATGTAGAGGCAAATATTCAAGGAGGCACGACAACCATATAAGGTTTTGACTTGCTCAAGTGGGTATGGATGATACCATGAGCGTGAGAGACTATATTACAAGACAACTAGTCATCTTACTTCTACATCCCGTGGATGGGAACTTATTACCACTCACCGGAGTCTTTATTATCATTGTCAGTGTCATAAGAAACATGTGTCACCTAAGATGGAATGTTTCCCAATTTTACTAAGCCATGATCCACTTAGTCCTAGATCCAATCTTTGAATAAATAAAATTCTTTGATGGTGTGTCTGAGGATCCTGCGATATGGGAAATGGTTGGTGTGGCCAGTGAGTCCAGAATCTTGGGGTCTCTTGCATTCCAGAAACATTAGTATTCCCTTTTCCAGGGTACATATTAATTATCGTAGGGCCTGCAAATCCTTGAAGGAATAGGTCTTTGTTTTCGATGCTTTCGCTGGGGCGTAATGTCGTCCCTCCGCCTGGCGTCAAACACACTAATTCTTATTGCCCAACATTCCTAGTTTTCAAGGGAGGGAGACTTTCATCACTTTCATCGGCGATGTATTCTCCTTGATCGAAATGAGATGATAGAATGTTGGTTCCTACTTTCATGGATTCCTCATTGGAGCTCGTTGTCTAGTCCGAGTCTCCCTCATAGAATAAGTCAGGTTCGTGGAACTCATTTCTAGTGCAATCTCAAGGTGGATGCCGGTTAATTACACTTCTTCTATCTTGGCAGGGTAACAACCTTCATTAAGGGTGAGTAGTCACGTTGGGCACATCCAGATATGTTTGGAAATTTGGTATATTGCGCACTTGTAAATTCTTCCTCTTTTGGAGGTCATATCACGTGTACGGAATATTATTTACAAAAATCATGGCATCTCTTGTTGATCACGAGGTAATTAATGTCAGTTCCCTAAGTCTTCCGAGGATTGTTTCCTTAGACATCCCATAATTATTTCATGGGGTAGGGATTTTGGATTGGTTTCAGGTTTAACATCTTGCGAAGATGGATCAAAACATCCTATTGAGACAGATTGAGGCATGAGTTTAACGTCTTATGGAGATGAATTAGAACATCCTATTGAGACAGATCAATTGGGTGTGTCCCTAATAGAGAATATCTTACACTATGATTATAGATCATAATTCCTTATTGAAGTAGATTGAGGCACAAGTTTAACATCTTGTGGATGTGGATTAGAACGTACCATTGAGATAGATCGATTGGGTGTGTCCCTAGGAGGGAAGATTTCACACCAGGATTATAGATTAGAATTCCTTATTGAGGCGGATTGGGGAATGGGTCTAATGTCTTGTGGATACTGATCAGAACTTCCTATTGAACCAGATTAATTGTGATTATCCCTAATAGGGAAGATTTCACACTAGGATTGCAGATCAGAATGCCTAGTTAAGGCAGACTTAGGCATGAGTTTAAGTCTTGTGGAGACAGATCAAAATATCCTATTGAGATAGATCGATTGGGTGTGTCCCTAGGAGGGCTGATTTCACACAAGGATTCTACATTGTCCCCCCAAGAGGGATAATTTCACAATAGAATGGTGGTTGTCAGGATTAAAACTCAGTGAGGCGTCCTATATACCCTGCTTTAGAGATAGAGATCAAGATCCACATAGTTTTATTTTGTAGTTTATGTGACAGGACCTGTTCGTGTAGTTTAACATTGTGCGAAAATGACACTTATGTCATGGAAGAGTGTCAATAAGGTATGGTGTGGGGATTATGAAAGGAAACCACCCATTATGGGTGTCTCATCTTCAAACGGGGAAGGACAATGTGGGGATTATGCATGGATGCTGCCTATTGTTGGTGTCTTGTCCCTAGGGGTGGAGTTTCATCCCATGGTGGGGGAGAAGGTGGTATCCCATGATGACCATACATGGAGCATACTATGTTTATCACACAAGGTAGGAGGTGTGGGGTCATCCCATGTGAGTCATACATGTGGAATCTTGTGCTCATCGCATAGGGTAAGACTACAATTTTACATATTTTTCTAATAACATTGTTGTGATGTTTACAGTTATATGACTAGGACATGGAGATATGTAGTTTTACGCCATATATCTTGGACATGGATGGGTTCACTCCTCAAGGGGGACCATGTCAAGGCAGGAGGAAGATTCCTAAGGAATCCCCACCAAGACAGATGCACAGTTTCCATTGAAGATGCCACCTCTAAGGATTATGTGACCACCGCTCATGTGCCTTTGGGAGGGATATGACATTGGCACTTCTGTGGATGAGTGACTATCAGGAGGCCTGAAGTTAGGGTACCTATTATTAGAAGTGATGGACATTAGGATACCTATTCTTAAAAGTAACATGTAGGATGAAGGTCTTGGCCACACTTGGAGTGATGTGGGTGGACACAAGAGTGGGTGTCACTGATCACATAGGGACTCAAGGTACATTTGAATCAATTCTGTTTTGGTACGAGGGGCCTGGGCACTCAACTTTCATGAAGGAGTGTCATCTAAAAGGATGCACCATGGAGTGGCCTGGAGGAGGTTCTTCGTGAAGTTTGGGGCTTCACGGAAGAAGGTATCATGAATCCCATGGGTCTCACTGAGGTCTAGGGTTTTGCGAAGGGGTATGCTTCACGAAACAAAGTTACCCTGCCTCGGGGTAAAGTCCAGGTTCCCATGGAGTTGACTTCATGAAGGAAACGTGTCCCGTGAAGCCCCAAGAGACACCTTGGGTTTTCTTCTTCTGTGAAGGGTATGAGCCTTCATGAAAGGAATCTCCAATTTGGGTTAAGATTCTCAAAAACCCATGGGAGGAGGTTTCATTAAGGATGGATACCTTGGGGGATACATTTTCTATTTCACTCACGAAGATTAGGAGTATCGTGAACTCAAAGAATTTCTTGGAAGTCAAAAATTCGCATCCCCTTAAAGGACTATTTATAGCCCCACCCATTGCAGGGGTGTAGATTTCATGAAGGTTGAATTATTTCATGAAGCTTTATGAGATTAGAGAATGGTTGGGGCTCCGTGAGTCTGAATGATGCTATGCAGAGGTTACCGTCAACCCTCCGCGTGGTCGTGAAAGGGGGCTCTCTGAATCAGGATTGTTGTTGCTTAGAGGTTACCGTCAACCCTCTGTGTGGTCAGGACCTTTGTGATCCAAGCCCGTTCACGAAGGTGGGGATCTTCATGAATCCAGTCCATTAAGTGTATTTTTGGGCCGTTTTGACCTAGATTTGCTCCGAATCGGCCATTCCTTCATCAACCTCTCCCATGAAACGTATATTTCAGCGTCAACAAATTCCCCCCTTCAAAATTAGAGCTGATGGAGAAGGAGGTTCATATTATGAGGGGAAAAGGTAAAAAATGGAAATTCACTCCCATTCACGAAGCCCGTTTGTGGAGCCCATTCATGAAGTCTGTTCATGAACCATGGGTGGTCGTACGGCTATAAATAGCACAGGGTCCCCTGAGAGGGACCATGAGCATTTTATGAATTGAAAATCTGGAGTTCTTAATTCATGAATCTCAATATATTCATGAGCACTTTGTGATTCTAATACTCACCACTCTCGAAGCTCAAAACCACCATGACCTTACTTCCTCAAATAGTTCTCTTTGAATCCTACTTTTGTGAGATGATCGTGTAGCAATTCATTATTCATTTTCACCTTTACACCACTATATTAAACTAAATTTCTATTGTAAATTCTAGTTGTTATAAAAAATTTAACTTCATGTTTAATTAAATTATTTTGTGTTAATCACTATTAAAAAGGGTAATTTCACTTGTTTAGATGATTTCATTGTAGGTGGAGGTGATTAGGAGGGTCTAGGACGAAGTTGAAGAAAATTACGCCAAATTGCACAGGAATTCAAGAACATATGTGGACTCAAACACAAAATTTTACTAATAAATTTATCCAATTGGGATGATAATTTTTTGAATGATCCAAAATTTATTGGGCTACAACTTTTTTGAAGACTCCCAAGCCTAATTCATCCATCTGGTGAACCAATTGGACTAATATGTCAAGGGAATCGAATTTGCAAAAAGTCAAAAGTGGTGTTCTGTATTTAGTTTATATATCAAGATTTCAGCCTCCAAATGATTCCAAATTTTTGGTGGAGATATTAAAGAGGTGTTGTAACAAGTTTTTTGTTTTATATAAATATATATAATGCTTTATAACCACCGAAAACCATGGGCCAAGTGGTTTATAGAAATTTGAGGGCTCAAATGTTAGGACCAAGCTGAAAGAAGAGATGGTTTGCGTGATTTGTCTTTTGTTGGTCTTAATGATGTTTTCATAAAGGAAATACACCTTGTATTTCAAATAATTCGAAAGCTGGAAGTTTGAAGATTTGGAACCTAGAAGTTGAAATTCTTAGAACCTGGTGTTCGGAGAACTCGGAATCTGGAAATTGAGAAATTCGGAACCAAGAAATTGCAAATTCTCGGAACCTGAAAGCGGTTGAACTCAGAAGCTGGCTGATAGAAGATGTGAAGGCACTAAGACTTCAATATTCATTGTGACGATGCTTTGCTATTTTGTAACTCTAAATTTGTGAGTATATGAAAGTACTCATGATACAAGCAAAAGTTGTATAGAGAAGTCGTACCGAGAATCAGGAGAAGTCGCACCGAGAATCGAAGAAGTCGCACCGAGAATCTAAGAAGTCGCACTGAGAACCAGAAGTTGTACCGAGAACTAGAACGTCGTACCGAGAACTGGTGAAGTCATACTGAGATCTAGAGGAGTCATATAGAGAATTCAAAATCTTCGATATCGATGAATTAAGAGGAGTCGTACCGAGAATCCAAAAATGACTCATACCGAGAGTTGAAGAATTTTTCATACCGAGGAAGTAATGAAAAGCCATACTGATAAGTGAAGAAGAGTCATGCCGAAAAAGTGTTTTTCATGCCAAAGAAATGTTGAAGAGTCATACTGAAAATTGAAATGGTATCATGCTAAGGAAGAAATGAAGAGTCATACTGAGAATTGAAGTGTTGTCGAAGACTCAAGAAGGGTGGATCCGAGAAAGTGATGCCAAAGAATCAAGAAGAGTGAATCTGAGAATATGATGCCAAGAAGACAGATGATTGGATCCGAGAATGTGATACTGAGAATCTTGTGTAACAAGGTCGGATCTGAAAAAGGCCAAAGTTCTAAATCAATAGAAGTGGAAGAAGATTCAAGAAGATTCTAGAAGCATTGAAAAAGTCTTAATTACTCCGAGATTTCAGGAGAAAATAAGATTTGGGTGAATCTAAGTAAGCGTGAAAATATTTTGGTTCCCCGCTTAAGCATACTTTGGAACACCTATAAAAGGAGATCAGAGTACAAAGTAATGAATATACAATGTAGTAGTGAGAGAAGCTCTGATAATCTAGAGAGAGAGAGAGAAGTGTTTGGCTGACAGAGTTTCATTGTGGTTTCAATTGAAATGAGAATTTGATACTGGTTGACACCGTATTGAGTTTCTCAGAATGAGGAAAACTAGGAGTGAAGAATTAGAATGAGAAGTTCAGACTGAGCTAATCGGAGTGGGGAATCAATACTGGTTGTCACCGTATTGAGTTTCTCAGACTAAGGAAGACTCAGATTGAAGAATCAGATTAAAGGAGAAAATTCGGATTGAAGAATCGGATTGAGAAAACTCAGAATGGAGATTCAGAATGGGAAGTTCGGACTGAAATTGATCTATCTCAGGTCCAAGGTGTCCTTGCCTTTCTTCTGGGTAAGGAAGTAAAAATTTGTGCTGAACTTTCTTACACTTGTGTATTTGAAAGAAAGTGCAGGTAACATAAGTTTTTACAAGAAAAGAGACATTGCCCTATTGTGCTAAGAGGGTGCACACGCACTAAAGTGATTGTTTCACAATGCTTTGCGAGTATAAGGGTATATCCTACTCATTGTAATCCAAGGATTGTTTTCATAGTGGATTGTATGGTGCTGTATTGTTTCCCACCATACCAAGGATGTAGCTATTCTTATTGAATAGTGAACCTTGTTAATTGTTGTGTTCCTTTGGATGTGTGCTTGTTTGTTTTCTCAGTAGGGAATTATATCTTTAATAGGAGACAAAGGTTGTTCTCAATATTAAGGGAACTTAAAAGAAGAAAAAGGGGTATCACTGATTCACCCCCCCTCTCAGTGGTTCATTACTCCAACTGGGTCTTTACAAGTGGTATCAGAGGGAGGTTGCCTCTATTTTCCTTGCTGATGGAGAATCTAAATTGTGTGAACAGTAAAGGCATTCCGGTATTCTATGGGAAGAATTATCACACCTGGAAGGATATAATGCTACCGTATCTCATGTCTATTAGTTATGAAGTTCTTGAAGCCGCAACAGTTGGGTTTACCCCCATTGATGATAATGTTCCACTTACACCTGTTGACAAGAAGTTTCTTGAGAATGATGGAAGAGCCAAGAATGCTATATTTTCTTCACTTTCTGAAAGTGAGTTATTGAGAGTGAAAGGAGTAGCCACATCCAAAGGTATATGGGACAAACTGAAAAACATATACGAAGGCAATACAAAAGTCAAGAAGGAAAAACTTCAAATCTGGAGGTTGAAGTATGAAGACTTGAAGATGGGAGAGCTTGAATCTGTTGGGGATTTCTTTACCAGGGTAAACGATATTGTTAGTACCATCATATGTCTTGGTGAAGAGATGAAAGACTCTACTGTGGTGGAAAAAATCTTGAGGATTCTTCCTGATAAATTTGATGTGAAGGTATCTTCATTAGAAGAAAGAGGCACATTGACTTTATCTCTTGATGATTTTCATAGCACATTCATTACTTATGAGATGAGAAGGAAAAAGGATATGAAGACCAAGACAAAAGGTTGACAGAGAATTATCTTTCAAGGCCATGAAGCAGGAGAAGTCTAAGAAGATCTTGATTAAAGAAGATGGTGGTGACTCTGACTCTGAAAGTGAGGTATGTAAAAATCTTAATGATATTTTATCCTTATTTTCAAAAAATGTTAAAAGAGGCATAGGTAAATAAAAGGGAAAACTTCCCTTGAAGTTTTTTGAATGTGGAGGCATTGGCCACTTTGCGGCTAACTATCCTCGAAGGGAGAATGAAGAAGACAATGATGAAGAAGAAAGAAATCCAAGAAAGTTATGGAAGAATCAGGGTGGTAAAGGAAAATCGGGGAAAGAAAATAAGTTCTTCAAATCCAAGAGAAAAAGATTTCTATTCATAAATTAAGAATATGAAGAAAGTGATGATGAATCCGAAAAATCAGTTGAGCATGGTGTTGATAATACTTTCATTGCAACAGTGAATGATGGAGATTTCGGAAGCAGCAGCTCGGAAGAAGAATAGACTTAGCTTGAGATGTATCTGAAAGAAGAATTGAAGGAATGTTTAAGGAAGATCAGAAGGCTGGAGAAACTTAACAAAAAGTTGGAATATGGATGTTCCTCAACATGCAATCAAGATAATGTTAAAGAAGAACTTGAGAAAGAACTTGAAGATTTGAAGAAGTCTCTTGAAGATGAGAAAAACCAAAATGAGCACATGATAGTTAAGTTGAAAGCAAAAGAGGAAGAATTAGATCTCGTTCAAAATAAACTCTCAGAAGTTGAATTAAGAAACATATGTTTTCAAAACTCAACTAATAATGTAGGTGAAGGCTCTCAACAAGCAAATTATGAAAAAATTCAACAGAAGAATAAAGTGGTTACTGTGAAGAAGAAATATGAGAAAGTTATTTATGTGGCCAAGACCATTGTTGCTGGAAACTCAGAAGTTTCAAGGAAACCTAAGTATAACACTGGTGAAAAACAAGTAAAATCAGAGAAGGCAGAATTCCAATAGAGAAATCTTGCTAACAAAATAATGGTTGGTGGGTCTGAAGAAAGAGTAACAAAGAAATATCAGTACAAAAGCTTTAGAGGAAAGTACTCCTTCTATGGGTACTGTTGGTTTTGTAGTGGATTCGGGCATACAAAAAATATGTGTTGGTTCAATAAACATTATTACCAACACCCCAAAAGTTATGAAAGGCAGATATTGAGGGGGAGTCAATCTCCTCAAAGAAATAAGAGTGAAAAAGTTTTCTTGAAGAAAGTTGAGAAGAATGAAGTCAAGATAGGAAATAGGTTCCAGTCTCTGAAGACTGTTTGAGAAAGGTGTGAACAAACTGGAAATCTTGCAAATGGATGTATTGTGATGTTACCAGCTCAACAAAAATTTCTTAATTCTCAGAAGCCAAAGGTGAAGAAAGAAGTGAAAGAAGAAAAATCTCTTATTGTTGAAACTGCTCTAAAAGTTACAAAGGAAGAACGACCTTGGATACTTGATAGTGGGTGTTATTACCATATGATAGGATACTTGAAGTTTCTAAAGAATTTGAAGAAGTTTAAAGAAGGCACTGTGACATTTGGTAATGATGAATCTTTAAAAATCAAAGGTTTTGGATCAGCCATCATTGGGAAGGAAAAATTGAAGTCCAAGAAAACTCTGTATGTTGATGGGCTAAAGCACAACTTGCTGAGTGTATCACAATTGTGTGATGAGGGTAATAAATTTATCTTTAAGAAAGATGGATTTATTGTAAAAAATAAAGAAGATGGATAAATTGTTACAAGAGGCCAACGAACCAAAGGGAATCTATTTCAGGTTGGAAATTCACAAAACTCTTGTTACGTGAGATTAACGGAAGAAAATCAGTTGTGGCACAGAAGACTTGGACACATGAGTCAGAGAAATATGAGCAAGTTATCTAAAAGGGACAGTGTTCGAGATATTCCAGATTTTCCAAGAAGAAGAGATTGGTGTTGCACTACCTGTCAGAAAGTAAAGATTACAAGTGTTGTGCATAAGAAAGTTGAAATTTGTTCTAAACAACCCCTTGAACTAATACATTCTGATATATGTGGGCCGATGAGCAAACGATCAAAAAATGAAGACAAGTACTTCATCACCTTTATTGATGATTTTACTCGCATTACATGTGTTATGTTTATAAAGCACAAGTCAGAAGCCCTGAATTTTTTTAAAGGATTCAGAAGAAAAGCTGAGAAAGAATGTGAGTACTCTGTGAAGAATTTGAGAACAGATAATGGTAGTGAGTATAAAAGTAAAGAATTTTAAGACTATCTTGAGAAGCATGGAATTCATCATGAATATAGTGCTCCATATACACCTCAAAAAAATGGGGCTACTGAAAGAAATAACAGAAGTTTGGTGGAAATGGGAAGAACCATGTTGCTTGAACATGACCTTACACATTACTTTTAGAGGAAAGCTACAAGTATAGCTGTTTATATTCAAAATCGATTTTTCTATAGGCCCCAATCAAACAAGACTCCATATGAGCTTTTCTATGGAATTACTCCAAGTATGAATCATGCTAAAGTTTTTGGGAGCCCATGCATTATAAAGAAAAAAGGTGGAAGCAGTGGAAAATTCGAGAACAAAGGAGAAGACAGAATTTTTCTTGGTTATGCACCAGAAGGAAGAGGTTATAGATGCTTTAACAAAGAAAAATTAAGAATGATGGATGCAGTTGATGTAAAAGTCATTGAAAATCCAGGGAAAGATAAGCATGTCCAGACAGACAAGGAAGATGAGGAAGATGAAGTTAACAACTCTGATAAGGATGCAATGAATTGTAATCCTAATCAAGATGAAGAATCATATTCAGCCATATCAAGTGATGAGTAAGGCACACGAAAAAATTATACAAGGTTGATGAAATAAGTGTAAGCTCAGAATATAATTGGTGATCAACGTCACACGGTTTAAACAAGAAGAACAAGTAATTCCATATCACATACTTCCTTGTATTCCAAAGTGGAACCAAATGATGTTAAAGAAGCCTTTGAGCATACGGAATGGGTTCAATCCATGAATGAAGAATTAGATCAGATTGAAAAGAATAACACATGGGAACTCGTACCCAAGCCTGAAAATAAGAACATTATTGGCACAAAGTGGGTCTTCCAGAACAAGTTGAATGAAGAAGGTGAATTTATAAGAAATAAACCAAGATTGGTTTGCAAAGGCTACTCTTAGATTGAAGGAATTGACTTTGAAGAAAATTTTGCTCTGGTGACCAGATTAGAAACTATCCGAATCTTTCTTTCTATCGCTGCACAACGAGGATACAAAATCTTTCAAATGGATGTCAAATCCGAATTTCTTAATGGTGATCTTAAAGAAGAAGTTTATATTGAGAAACCATGTGGCTTTATTGTTGGGAAGGATGAAAGTTATGTGTGCAGGTTGAAGAAATCCTTGTATGGTCTAAAGCAAGCTACAAGAGCATGATATTCCAAACTGGATACTTGCTTAAAAGAGATGAACTTCAAGAAAGGAAGAGTTGGCAGCAATCTGTACATCAAGGAAAGCCAAGATCTTTCTCCCATTGTGATTGTCTATGTTGACGACATTATTTTTGCTGGGAATGATGAAAGAAGCTGTGAAAGGTTTGGTGAAGAAATGAAGAATGTCTTTGAGATGTTCATGTTGGGTGAAAAGAGATACTTTCTTGGGTTATAAATCTTGCAACAGAAAAAATTCATTTTTCTTTCCCAAGAAAAGTATGCTAAGGAACTTCTCAAGAAGTTTGGCATGGAAAACTCAAAACCTGTATCAACTCCTATCTCAGTCGGAACGAAGCTAAGAAAAAATGATGAAGGAAAATAATTTGATCAGAAAGAATATCAAAAGATGATTGGAAGTTTGCTTTACCTGACTGAATCAAGACCAGATATTGTTTTTGTTGTTAAATTATGTGCAAGATTCCAGAGTGCTCCTAAATAATCACATCTTGTTACTAGAAAAATAATTCTCAGATACATAAAAGGCACAACAGAATTCGGAATCAAGTATAGTGGTTTAAATAACATTGATTTTTTTGGCTATTCGGATGCATATTGGGCTGGAAATGTTGATGATAGAAGATCCACATCTGGTGGAGTGTTCTTTATGGGAAAAAGTTGTGTTGGCTGGTACTTGAAGAAGCAAAATTCAGTGACACTCAGTACGGCTGAAGCAGAATATGTTGCTGCCACCATGGCCGCTACTCAACTTATTTGGATGAAAACATAGTTGGAAGATTTGTTAGTTGAAGTGAAGTTTCCCTTACTCTTGGGCTGTGATAATAAAAGCACAATTAATCTTACCAAGAATCCAGTTCAACATTCTCGTTCGAAGCATATTGACATCAAATATCATTTTATCAAAGAGCATGTGGAAAATAATGAACTTAAACTTTAATATGTTTCATCTGCTGAACAAGTTGCTGATATTTCCATGAAACCCTTGCCGAAGAAATCATTCTCAAGATTGAGGTTGAACATGGGTGTCCAACCTCTTTCTCTTCAAGGCTAAGGTATGTTGTTCTGTCCCCTCTCTTCTTACCTTTGTATTGTTTTTTCAAGGGGGAGAAGTTGTTTGTATCATAAATCTATTGTTTAAAGAAAGAGTTGTGGGTAGGCTATGAACTCAACAATGTTTGTGTATATGAACTATTCTAACTATTTGATTGGAGTGGTTGTAGGAAAGAACTTTAATATGTTAACAGGAAGAATGAAGATGTTAGAAAAGGAAGATGAATATGTCATATTCACTATCTTATAGACAACATGGTTTTTCTGTCAATGATTCTTGTTTCCTATATCGAGTTTGCTCACGTAGGCTTAGAATTATTGATAATTAATCCATTTCTTGAGGTTTCAAAGTTTGGTGATTTATGAAAAATTGGTTGACAAAAAAATACAAAGGGGGAGATTGTTAGGACCAAGCTGAAAGAAGGGATGGTTTGTGTGATTTGTATTTTATTGGTCTTAAGGAAGTTTTCATAAAGGAAAGGCATCGTGAATTTCAAAGAATTAGGAAGCTGGAAGTTTGAAGATTCAGAACCTAGAAGTTGAAATTCTCAGAACCTGGTGTTCGGAGAACTTGGAATCTAAAAATTGAGAAATTCGGAACTAGGAAATTGAAAATTCTCATAACTTGGAAGCGATTGAACTCAGAAGCTGGCTGATAGGAGATGTGAAGTCACTAAGACTTCAATATTCATTGTGACGATGCTTTTCTGTTTTGTAACTCTAAATTTGTGAGTATATGCAATTACTCACGATAAAAGAAAAATTTGGGTGGAGAATTCGTACCGATAATCAAGAGAAGTTGCACCGAGAATCGAAGAAGTTGCACCGAGAATCGAAGAAGTCACACCGAGAACCAGAAGTCGTACCGAGAACCAGAACATTGTACCAAGAACTGGTGAAGTCGTACCGAGATCCAGAGGAGTCATATCGAGAATTCAAAATCTTCGGTATCGATGAATGAAGAGGAGTCATACTGAGAATCCAAAAATGACTCATACCGAGAGTTGAAGAATTTGTCATACCGAGGAAGCAATGAAAATCCATACCGAGGAGTGAAGAAGAGTCATGCTGAAAAAGTGTTTGTCATACCGAAGACGTGATGAAGATTCATAATAAAAATTGAAATGATATCATGATAAGGAAGCAATTAAGAGTCATACTGATAATTGAAGTGATGTCGAAGACTCAAGAAGGGTGGATCCGAGAAAGTGATGCCAAAGAATCAAGAAGAGTGAATCCGAGAATATGATGCCGAGAAGACAGATGAGTGGATCCGAGAATGTGATACCGAGAATCTTGTGTAACAAGGCCGGATCCGGAAAAGGCCAAAGTTCTAAATCAAGAGAATTGGAAGAAGATTCGAGAAGATTCTATAAGTGTTGACAAAGTCTTAATTACTCCGAGATTTCAGGAGAAATTAATATTTGGGTGAATCTAAGTAAGCGGGAAAATATTTTGGTTTCCCACCTAAGCATACTTTGGAACACCTATAAAAGGAGATCAGAGTACAAAGTAATGAATATACAATGTAGTAGTGTGAGAAGCTCTGATAATATAGAGGGAGAAAGAAGTGTTTGGCCGACAGAGTTTCATTGTGGTTTCAATTGAAATGAGAATTTGATACTGGTTGACACAGTATTGAGTTTCTCAAAATGAGGAAAACTCGGAGTGAAGAATCGGAATGAGAAGTTCGTACTGAGCTAATAGGAATGGGGAATCAGTACTGGTTGTCACCATATTGAGTTTCTTGGACTGAGTAAGACTCAGATTGAAGAATCATATTGAAGGAGAAAATTCGGATTGAAGAAACGGATTGAGAAAACTCGGAATGGAGATTCGCAATGGGAAGTTCAGACTGTAATTGATCTATCTCAGATCTAAGGAGTCCTTGCCTTTATTCTGGGTAAGTAATTGAAGATTTGTGCTGAACTTGATTACACTTGGGTATTTGAAAGGATGTGCAGGTAATATAAGTTGTTACAAGAAAAGGGACATTTCCCTATTGTGCTAAGAGGGTGCACACACACTGAAGTGATTGGTTCAAAATGCTTCGCGAGTGTAAGGGTATATCCTACTCGTTGTAATCCAAGGATTGTTTTCTTAGTGGATTGTATGGTGGTGGATTGTTTCCAACCATACCAAGGACGTAACTATTCTTATTGAATATTGAACATTGTTAATTTCTGTGTTCCTTTGGATGTGTGATTTTTTGTTTTCTCAACAGGGAATTATATCTTTAACAGGAGACAAAGGTTGTTCTCAATATTAAGGGAACTTAAAAGAATAAAAAGGGGTACCACTGATTCACCCCCCTCTCAGTGGTTCATTACTCCAACTGGGTCCTTACATCAAAACCATCTTCCACTTTGCCTATAAAATGATATGTTGGGCACCCCATTTGAATGTTAGACTAGGAGGAAAAACTCTGGTATTTTGAAAAACTAAATGAGTCCTCTCCTCATCCAAGAAGTTCTTGAGGCCCCTATCCTCATAGGGGGTCAATGATGAAGGCAGAGTTCCACACGAGCCTCCTCCTCCTCTCGATGGTGAGCTAAATGGTGGAAAATCATTTCAAGAGAGCTAGAAATCTTGAAAAGGGAGTTCTGGAACTTTTTCTTTTGATGGTTTGGTGTAATTTTTATGTGAAACATTTCATTTAAGTTTTATCCTTACTTTCCCCTACTTTGAATGCATTTCATTGGTACACTTATGTGTAACAATTTTTGTTTCGATATTGGTTGGGTTGAGATTTAAGTGGGAACTTGGGTTGTTTCGATTAGACAACACAAGTATCCTATTTCTACCACATACATAATATTTTAGTATTATTTTTATCCATTGTTATTTTATTGAGATTAAAACCCTAACAACATGCTTTTTGTGTTAAGGGTTGGTTCTTTTTGCATCCTTTTAAAGGGAATGAGGGGAATTTCGATCTTGATTACCCTCAATTGAAGGATTCTATTAAATCATGTGTAATTTTTAGAAAAATGAACTAAAAAAGATGCGTAATGAACTTGAAATGACCTCCTTCTCTAAAAATTATTAAAACACCGCATTTATTTATCAAATTTTAAACTCTTTAATTGAATCATTTTATTTTTAAAACTTTTTTCAAAACCACCCATTTTTAGTAATCTTTATTTAAAATACACACTTAAAACATCCAACACTCTTTTAGATTTGACCTAGGTTCTGCCATATACTATAAATAAACTCTAAAAATATAATCAATTTGACATGTCACGACAACGCATTCAAATTTTGGCACTGTTTTTGGGGAGTGCTTTGGTTTTTAATGTGCGTTTTTTATAAGATATTTTTAAATTTTGTGAATATTTATTTGTTTTATATTCTACCATTACATATCTTTTTGTGTTCTGATTTATTTCTTATGTAGGTTCTGTGCATGAAATGTTCTACTATGGGAGATTTACCTCTTTTCGAACCCAAATTCGAGAGGATCCTTCGTCAATAACACCAAGACACACAAGGAAACCCTTTGAAGGAGAACACACCTCATCTTGCTACTTTTCCAAACTCCTCTTCATATGGAACCAAATTAGAAACTGAAAATAACTTGCATAGCATGGCTAAAAATAATAGAACAGTAAAATAAATAACCTCAACTAATATTGATATCCAACCCACTTATATTTAAATTCAAGGTGAAGAACCAATCTTTGAACTAAAATCTGGTCTAATTCAGTTATTTCCAAGATTTTGTGGACTTACTGGAGAAGATCTTCATAAGAAATTAAAAGAATTTCATACTGTGTGTTCTACATTAAAACCTGTTAATGTGGATGAAGAACAAGTAAATCTTAGAACAATCCCTTTTTCATTAGAAGGAACTAAAAAAGATTGGTTGTATTATGTTAATTACCTTATTAGAGGCTGGGCGAAGATGAAATGGATTTTTATTGAATTGTTTTCCCAGGATCTTAAACTACAACAATATGGAAATAAATTTGTGGGATAAGACAATCTCAATGGGAAACACTTAATGAATAATGATAAAGATCTAAAAGTATTTTTTCAAGTTGTCCACACCACCAAATAAGTGATCAAATTTTAATACAATATTTCTATGAAGGTTTAATTACAATTGATTGAAACATTATTGATGCTGCTGCAGGTGGTGTGCTAGTCTGAAAGACCCCAATTTCTGCAAGAATCTTAATTGAGAACATGGTGCAGAACACTCAACAATTTGGTTCAAGTTCCGGTGTACCCATTTGAGGCATCCACAAGGTGAAAAATTTTGAGTTTGAGAAAAAGGTGGATACGAAGTTTGAATAGGTAAGTACCATTCTATGAAAACTTTCTATTTCTCAAAGAAAACCCCAATATCCTCCTCCTATCCATTTTGGTATTTTTTATGCTGACACCCATTATTCTGACCAATGTCCTCAATTGAGAGAAACTTCTAAGAGTTGTAAGAAAATATTTCTATGCCAACCCTATAACCAACCATTTAGGAAAAAACCTTTCTACCCATCCAACCCTAGGTGGAAAGAAAACCAAGCCTATAGGAAAGAGGGTATTCAAACCAACCTCAACAACCATAAAACCAACCGGGATATAGTAGTCATCCACCACCACCACCCAGAAATCCTCAACTGCCACAAATGCCTTTCCAACCACAACCTCTAAAATATAAGCCTATCTTAGAAGACATGATGAAACAAATGGATGAAAATAACCTCCAATTCCAACAAACCACTCAAGATTCCATACAATACCTAAAAACCTAATTAGGCCAACTTGGAAACTCGGTGGGGGAAATCCAAAGTCATGGGTCAGGTAAACTACCCTCTCAACCACTATTCAACCTTAGGGATAAGGGAAATGTCATTTTCATCAGCCTTAGGAGTGTAACACAACTTAAAATCCAAAAAACTCTTCCATTAGAGTCATTAACTCCCAAGAAAACTTCCATTTCAACCATCTCAAATGACCCAAATAAGAAAATCCTTGTCCTGAAAAAAATCCCACTAAAGGAAAGAGTGTGTCTGTTGATGTGCTGCCTAGCCTAACCATTCCTCTTAATTTTCCCCAAAGGGCCACCCAACCAAGAAAATAAAAAGAAACATAACTTGATAAAGAAATATTGGAAACTTTTAAAAAAGTGCATGTCAATATCCCATTGATTGATGCTGTGAAGCAAATTTCGTAATACGCCAAGTTTCTGAAGGAGATGTATACCTACCAAAGGTGACTTCATGGTGTTAAAAAGGATAACTTGGAGAGGAACATATCAAAATTGATAGATCCATAACTTCCCACTAAATACAACGATCTGGGAACATTCTTGATTTCATGAACCATTAGGGAGTATTCTTTTTTCGATGTTATCCTTGATTTGGGTGCTTTTATAAATGTGATGCCTCACTACATTTTCTCTTCAATGTAGGTTAGAGAATTGAATCCCACTACAATTTTTGTGAAACTAGAAAACCAGAATACAACACACCTAGTTGGTGTGTTAGAGGATGTTCTTATGAGGGTGAAGAATTTAATTTTCCCTATCGACTTTTATGTGCTTAAAATGGAAGGTGATAGGATGAATAGACATGCCCCAATTATATTAGGGAGACCTTTCTTAAAAACTACCAATGCCATAATTATTGTCCACAATGGTACATTATCTATGGAGTTTGGTGGTGACATTGTCCACTTCAACATCCTTGATGCCATGAGACACCCCTTAGAAGAACATTCCTCACTTTCAGTTAATTATATTAATGTAATCCCATACCCTGAAAAAACTTCTTTTCTTTCCCTGATCCCATTTTTGATTTTTCATTATTGATAGAAATTCTATGTAATGAATCACGCATTGAATATTGTAGTGGTTTAGAAAAATGTCATGCATGTTTTTTAATTGATAATTTCTCAAATACTGAGGATCCCATGACCATTGATGATACTACTAAGATTTTAAAAGCTTAATACTCATCTGAGGATATTACTATTGAGTAGTTAGATGAGATCATTAATTTAACACTTACACATTCACTCCCATCAATCCAAATTCCACTTGAATTAGAACTTAAAAAACTGCCTCAAAATTTAAAATTGTTTATCTTGAAAATGGAAACAAGATGCCTTCCATAATTCCTAGTTCACTCCCTCCAGAGCATGAATTGTGACTACTTGAACTTTAGAGGGAGTATAAACAAGATTTGGGATGGACACTTGCTGTCATTCTAAGTATTATTCCATCAATTTGTACATATCATATATTGTTAAATTATGAGGCTAAAACAGTGATGAAGACACAACATCGACTGAACCCAAACCTCCTAGGTGTTGTTAAAATGGAGGCAATTAAATTACTGTTTGCTGGAATAATTTATCCCATCTCTAACAGCCAATGGGCTAGTCCAGTGCAAGTTGTTCCTAAAAAAACTGGTCCAACAGTAATAAAAAATGAAAATAATTAATTGGTTCCAACCCATGTACAGAATAGTTGGCGTGTTTATATAGATTATCGCCAACTAAACCAACACACTAGGAATGACCATTTCCCATTATCGTTCATTGACTAGATGCTAGAGAGGCTAGTGGGTAAGTCCCATTACTATTTTCTTGATGGGTATTCTAGATAATTTCATATACATATTTCCCATATGTATTAGAAAAAGACAACCTTCACTTTTCCTTTTGGAATATTTGCATATAGAAGGATTCCATTTGGTTTGTACAATGATCCAAGTACTTTCCAGTGCTGCATGGTTAGTATTTTTTTGGATTACCAAGAGAATTTCATGAAAGTATTCATGGATGATGTCACCATATATAGATCCTATTTTGATCAATTTTTGAGTAGTATTGATCCCATATTACATCGTTATATTGAAAATAATCTCATAATAAATTATGAGAAATTTCATTTCACGGTGATACAAAGTATAATACTTGGACATGTCATTTATAGGGATGGATCCAAGTAGATAAATCAAAAGTGGATTTCATTTCTTCCCTACAATTCCCAAAAAATGCACAGGATGTGCAGTATTTCTTTAGTCATTCTAGGTTTTACCATCGTTTCATTCGTGACTTTAGTAAGATTGAACTACCCTTATCCCACTTACTCCAAAAAGAAAAAGAATTTGTTTTTGATAAATAATATGAGGAATCTTTTAATAAATTGAAATGAATTCTCACACCACCCCTGGTAATCCAACCACCTCAGTGGGATTTACCATTTGAGATCATGTGTGACGTCTCTAACTATATATTTGGGGTTGTCATATCACAAAGGGTTGATCGAGCTTCACATTTAATTTCTTATGCCTCACGTACACTGGACGATGCCCAAGAAAACTACACCAAAACTGAAAAATAATTCATTTCCATTGTGTTTGCCTTGGATAAATTTAGGTTATACCTTTTAGGGTCCAAATTCATTGTGTTCTCAGACCATGCAACCCTCTAGTATCTCCTTAAGAAACCAAAACCCAAATCACGTCTCATTCATTGGATACTCCTATTTCAGGAATTTAATTTAGAAATTAGGGATAAAAAAAGAATAGAGAATGTGGTGACTAACCATATCAGTAGGATCCTAACATACTCAAACATTGACTCATCCCCCTGTATTCCCATAAATGACATGTTTCCTGATGAGAAATTGTACCATGTACAAAATTCTATTCCCTAATACGCTGAAATTATAAATTATTTAGTAGCATCATTCATTCCTGTTAATTTCAATAAAAACCAAGTCATTCGTCTAAAAAATGAGTAATGTTGGTATATTTGGGATAACCCCTAACTTGGCGCACATGTAGTGATCAAGTCCTCAGGATTTGTGTTCCTGATAGAGAGTTTTAGTCTGTCCTTAGTATCTACCATAGTCTTGCTTGTAGGGCCTACTTTGGTCCCCAATGGACTGCTCGCAATGTCCTCGATTCAGGTCTCTTTTGGAAAACATTATTTCGGTATGGCCATGATTTCTATAAAGTTTTTCCCTATTGTCAAATAATGGGTAATATCTCTAAAATAAATGAAATTCCACAACAACCCTTTCTCTTCCATGAAATTTTTTATGTTTGGGGCATTGAATTTATGGGGTCATTTCCAAATACCTTTGGAACCTTATACATTCTTGTAGAAGTTGATTACGTGTCAAAATGTTTGAGAACCCAATTTTTTTGTAGGTTTGGATTACCTAGGTTCATCATTAATGACCAGGGTTCTCATTTCTGCAATCGAACAATGCAATCACTTTTGCGTCGGTATGGGGTTGGACATCTAGTGTCTACTGCATATCACCCAAAGACCAATGGTTAAGCTGAGATTTCAAACCGAGAGGTAACACAAATTAAAAAAAACAGTTCAACCCAACCTAAAATATTGTACTCTTAGACTCGATGATTCATTATGGGATTACCGTACTTCCTTCAAAACTCACATTGACATGTCACTATATCAGCTAGTTTTCAAAAAGAGTTGTCACCTCCCTATTGAGATAGATCACCGAGCCTACTGGGCCATTAAATAATGAAATTATAATATTTATATTGTAGGTTCTCAAAGGAAGTTAGAGATTCAAGATTTAGAGGAAATTCAATGATATTCATATGATAAATACTGAATCTATAAGAAGAGAATTAAGGCTTCCCACAACCACCTCATCCTTCATCGTCAATTCCTCATTGGGAAGAAGTTCCTCCTTTACAATGCAAGGATAAAGTTTCATCTAGGTAAGATTTGTTCCTACTGGTTTGGACCATACACTATTACTAATGTTTATCCATTTGGTATTATTTAGGTTCAAAATAATGAAACAAAACAAATCTTCACTGTCAATGGGCAGTGGATGAAACACTTTCACAAAGCCATTCTGGAGTCCCCGATGGAGGAACTCCAAGTTCAAGAAGAAAACTACGAATGATAGCCACCAGGTTTTATCCTCCCTTCCCACATTTTCTTTTATTATAGAAAGGACACTGCATGCTATAGGTATGGTGGGATGGTTATATTCTTGGGTTAGTTAGGAATTTTCACCATCTTTCTTCTTTCTCTTTTTGGATTGCTGGATAGTATTGTCATCTTTCCCACTCCCCCATCACTTTTGTGCCAGAATGTTAATTTTTGATTCCCACTTAATCATAGAAAATTATGCCCACTTAATCATAGAAAATTATTCCCACTTAATCATGGAATTTATTGAAAATGCATGAGAAATTTCCCTATTTCATGTGGTTTTAACATTAAAAAAACCGTTTCAATGATGAAATATGAGTTTCAACATGAATTTAATATTGAGGTGTGCCTTTTTCTAGAAAATTAGTTTCTTGTCGATGATATTAATTATTGTATCATTTTGAAACCTTTGTGAAGAATGTTACCCTATGAGTGAGTAATTTATGAGAACATTGTGTCACAAAATATCTCCACACATCTTTTCACCCAATAATGAAGTGTGATTATTTATTACTTAATAGAAGGTAGATATAAGTTAGGTTAATCTTTCTCTACTTTCCAAAATGATTTTTACATAGGTTCGTTCCTTATCCGATCTATTTCATTACTGTACCAGATTAACGTATGCATGTGTACATGTTATCTGATTATTGTACGCCCTAAAAAAACAAAACACACACACACACACAAAAAACTTTTGTTGTGTCTTGGGAAGGTTAGAAAACCAGTATTCTTTGATCTTTTATCTTTTTATAACTATTAAAATTAGTGTCATGAGGAGATCAAACAAAGGTTGAGCGATGAGTGTGATATTTTTCCCAAGTTCAAATTTTGAAAAAAAAATTCAAAAAATAATAAATGAGGGAAGTGATGAAATGTAAAACATATGAGGATATCTAGGAAAGGATCTTAATATTTGACATTTGGAAATACTCAAGTGACAGGGTCTTGAAATTTGATTGCAAAGGATGCAAGGTATGTTCGGTAGACAAAATCATTTAAGCATTTTTTTTAAAAATAACCCATATTTACTCTATAAAAAGTGAAAAGAATAACATGAAATGGTTTTCACACACACATGTAGAGAATTAGTGATATGGTTAAATTTTGAATTATTTTTCCATATTGGTATCATGCATCTCTTATAATTTCATTCTCATACCATTTATGAGACATCTTTTTCCATGATCAACGAGAATAACTCCTTGGTTTAATTTTTTCTTTGATCACATTGCTATCACGAATTAAATTTTCTTTTAATGTTAAATATTCATGAAGTTGGGAATATCTCCATGCATAGTTTTTGTAAATGTGATTTTTTCTTGGAGTGAAAATGTTTAGGTGTGGGGGTGTGATTGTGTAGTGATTCACTATTCATTTTTACCTTTACACCACTGTATTATACTGAATTTGAATTGTAAATTCTAATTATTTTAATAAATTTAACTTTATGTTTGATTCAATTATTTTTTATTTATTACTGTTAAAAAAAGGTAATTTCACTTATTTGGATGATTTCATTGTAGGTGGAGGTGATTTGGAGGGCTCAGGTTGAAGTTAAAGAAAATTGGGCCAAATTGCGTAGGAATCCAAGAACATATATGGACTCAACCACATACTTATACTAATACATGAATCCAATTGGGTTAATATTTTGTTGGATGATCCTAAATTCACTGGGCTAAATTTTTTCTAAAGACACCCAATCCCAATTCGGCCATCTGGTGGCCCAATCAGACTGATCTATCAAGGGAATCAAATCTGTACAAAGTCAAAAGTGGTGTTTTGTATCTAGTCTATATTTAAATATTTCAGCCTCCCAATGATTAAAAATTTAAGATAGATATATTCAATATGTGGTTTAACAAGTTTTTAGTTTTATAAAAAGAGAGATAACGTTGTATACCCACCCAAAACCATGGGCCAATTGGTTTCTCGAAATATGGGATCTCAAAACCTTTACCTATAAAATGATACCTTGGGCACCCCATTTGTAAGTTAGACTATGAGGAAAATATATAGTATTATAGAGACCCAAAGGAGTCTTATATTCATCCAAGAATTTCTGGAGGCCCCTATCCTCATAGGGGGATCAAGAATGAAGGTTAGGTTCCACTCGAGCCTCCTCCTCTCGATGGCGAGCTAAATAGTGGACGATCATTTCTAGAGAGTTACACATATTATAAAGGGATCTCCAACACTTATTATTCTGATTATTTTGTTTAATTTTTGTGTAAAACATTTTATATAAGTGTTATCTTAACTTTATCCTCTTTTTAATGCATTTTATTGGTACACTTATGTGTAACACTTTTCATTTCAATATCGGTTGGGTTGAGATTTAAGTGGGAATCCTGGGTTATTCTGATTGGACAACACAAGCATCCTATTTATCTCACACATATATAAGATTTCAGTATTATTTGGTAGCCCTTGTTCTTTTCTTGAGACCTAAACCTTGACAAAATGATTTTTGTGTTAGGGGTTTGCATGGTTTTAATGAGCATGAGGGGAATTGAGATCTTGATTACCCTCAATCGAAGGATTCTATTAAACCATGTGTAATTTTTAGAATAAGGAACTAAAAAAGATGTGTAGTGAACTTGAAATTACCTCCTTCTCTCATATTTCTTAAAACAACACCTTTATTTATCAACTATTAAACACTTTAATTAAATCATTTTATTTTTAAAACTATTTTCAAAACCACCTCCTCATTTAGTAATCTTTATTAAAAATACACACTTAAAACATACAATGCTCCTTGAGAGATACCCTAGTGTTTGACCTAGACTATAAATAAACTCTTAAAATATAATCAATTTGACGTGTCATGATAATTTGTTAATGATAAGACCTTCGTGAACCCGAACTTCATGAGCATAGCTTTGTGAACCAGACACAGATAAATCCTAAGTCTCGAACAAATTGGCCGCCGAAGGTGCTAATGCTGCTGCCACTTGCTGGGAAGAGATGGTTGGGAACATAATGATCGGGAAGATCATCTGGAGTGCATTGGACCATTACTCACTCACCGCACTCTTGAAAAAGGCTCATTAAGAATACCCACTTTGAAAGTGGTTTTCACTTTAAGGGTATGGGCTGAGGGAATCCGTATTCATCCATAATGTGAAAAAATATGAGATCTTATACAGGTTTAGAAGCATGCCTGGATAACACCAATGGAAAAAGGATGTGGGAGGACACAACTTGAAGGATAATGCATCTCTCATGACACACACCATTTAGAACCAAGTCAACAATATTGTCGGGGAGAAGTTAGAGGTGGAGACATCCCCCCCCCAAAGAATGAGATGATTATCATGGAAGGTTTTGGGGACCTACTCAAGGGATGGTCAAATAGTTGGGACTTGTACTAGGGATTCAATTTTATTGATTAATGGGCCTAGGATTATTGGTAATGTGTTTCATTCTATGAGTTTGAGTATTAACTAAAGCAGGAAGGGCTTTATGGGGTGACATGGGCCTCACAATTTCACATTTACCACCACTTGGATATCACACCAGAGCTGTTGAGAAGGTGGTCACCAGGGACCAACACTTTCTATCTACATCATGGGGAGGTTGAAATCATCTTGGCGGATCTTCACCAAATCACTAGGATCCCAATCCAAGGAGTGATGTATGATTAATTCATCCCTCCAGAGAATGTGTGGGATGACCAGGAGCAGCTGCTAGCCCTTGAGAGGGAATTTCTACATTTGGTACAAGGTGGGGATGAGGAAAATATGGGGACAAGGTACATTCCATTCAAAAAATGGTTTGACTATTTCACGAGAAAGCTAGTGGATATGCTATTGGGAATGCCGTTGACATTACCTAGGACATTTCAATGGGGTAAGGAGCAATCCTACTAAAGGATCCTAGAGGGGAGTCAGTGACAACTATGAGGTTACATCATAAATACTAAGGCTAATTCAGTCATAATGTTTGGGTTTATCACCACCCTAATCTATGGATGAATGCTTTTGGTGAGGGATTCACACATGGGGGTGAAACTTATCACCTTTATCATGGAAGTAATGATGGTGATAAAGAAGAATATCAACTTGGTTGTCCTGATATTGGCGAAGCTATACAAGGTGCTCCACCACATTAGCTGAGGAAAGAATCTTCTCCATGTGTGTGAGCCCCCACACTTTTTTAAAAATTCGGTCTCCACATATATGGGGGGATATGAATACCTGGACCCCATCTCTCCTCCTAGTATAAATTTCCGGCCAATGATTCTAAACATCATCGGGATCCTACCATTTAAATTGGTCCCTATGGATGTGCTGGAATAGGTTGGTTTAGCGAAACATTTCATATTTCACCCATTACCCCTTCCCATAGGGGTGATGACCAATGATCGAACGGGGACCATTGAGAACCATTTGTACCTCCTGGAATTTCGAGGAAGGGTACTGGTGGTTAGGGTCGACTTCCAAGTAATTTTTGAGCTGTACAACCCGCAATGGTTCACGATTCAATTTAGATGCTTGCAGCAACAAACCCTGAAGGTGTACAAAAATATTCATTATGAACATCATCCTTTAGTCCGGATTCAAATTTGATGCATGTTCACACATGGTGATGAGAAAGGGAGGAATGAGTTTCTGCCACCTATCACCCCCTATGGGCTCACTCATGATTATGAATTGAGTTGGGAGAGCGCATATCTAGAGGTGATACTGAAGCAGTTAACCACTTGGGATGATGAAGGAGATGCCCTACAACCATGGTTTCTTGGATGAGTGACAGTTGGAGAACACATTTGAAGCAGATTTGGCCTGATGGGCAGAGCTGTGGCAGCTATAAAGTTGAAAATCCTTGGTTCGAAATAGGCGGAGGCTGTAGAGAGGGGAGAGAGATCAGGTTCTACGCTCCTATTCAATAAGTATTTTGAGGAAGATAAACCCTCTGGGGAGGTCCCAATGATGCTTGTTTAAGATCCAAGGAAGCATCTATTCCGTATGGATATCCCCAACGATGCGGTCTTTCCAGACTCTTGGGAGAGTCTGGGGATCTTTAGATAGATCAATACCCTCAATGCAATGTGGCAGAATCTCAATAGAGAGGGAATATTCTTTACTAGGCTGGGTTATGCCTGGGTCGACTTTCACATTCCCTAGGATGAGGTAGTGTAATGTATAAGAGATTTGGAGGATTTGGTCCTGTCTCGGGGTACCACGTGTTCGTTGACCACCCTAGTGAAGGTGCTGCTAGGGATGACCCCCTCTTCAGATCTCTCGTTCAGTGAGTTATCTTCTCGTGTGCCTCTACAAGGAGATACAAACAAGTCTTGGGGGAGCAATGCCTACTAGGACTCTCCCACGGAAGGAGGCCCTACTATTTAACATGTAAAAAGTCTGATCCCATGTGCTTTGGAAGCTACCAAAACCCTAAGATTTCTGTCTAACTCTTCTTGTACTTGTGAAGGGATGAATGAGAACAGAAGAGTGGGAGGTTCATGATTAACCTGAGGTAGAGGGTGAGGGAAACTCAAACCTTTAAGGGGATATCATGGGGCCCCTCCATGATGTTGTTTCCATAGGTTTCCAACTATCATCCAAAGCGGTGCCTATGACTAAGGCAGTGGACACTGGGGGAATACCATTTCCAGTGGGATTTCTTGTGAACCTGTTTGAGATCCTCACCAAACTATACTATTCATGTAACACTTTTCTTCTTTTAACCTCTCCATATCCTGCTTTTCCTTTCCAAATTTGACCAAATTATGATAAAAGGGAACTTCAAATTGTATTTTGGAATTAGCTGCCAACATCAATATCTGAGTCAGCAGTTCTAGAGGTCGAGGTGGTGACAGAGAGTACTGCCCTCCCTACAGAGATGGTCAGGGAGGCTATGGTGGTTGGACCAACCATGGAGGTACCACTATAAGGGACTTCCAAGATCATACACTTGGTGGAGGGGGTTGAGATGTATCCCATGATGGGGATAGCTGAGGGGGCCGCGGTAGCTGATCTTACTGTAGAGTCACCACCGGAGGTGAATATTGGAGACAAAGCCTCAATTAGGGAGGTGAAAATTATGCTAGAAGTTATAGTGACTGAGGAGGCTTCATTGGATATTCCAAACTCATAATTTTAATTAGAAATGGCTGTGGGAGATAAGGGCTCAATGAATATATCCAAGATCGTGCCATCAACGGAAGTGATTAAGGAGTTCACAATGGACGAGCTTACCCTAAAGGATCTATATGAGGCAGCTGAGACTTTCATTATGGGCGAGGAGGCTGGAAAAGGCAGTGATATCGAATAAGTTTTAGATGAAGATGGTTGACCTCTTGACATGGATCTTGACTCGACTGAGAGGATTCTGGAGGAGGACCCTGTCACTTCCGTCCTTAAAGCCTTATCTAAATATGAGCCTGCACCACTCGAGGATCTAGAAGACTCCAGGTCTGACATCACTATAGAGAACCACACTGTCCGACATAGGGCATGGAGGATCATTCATCATTTCATCATCCAAACTCCGAATCCATATCTAGTGAGATGGATGGGATCCCTTCACCATTGGTTGCACAACCTGAGCATTGGAGGGGTGAATGCTAACACTCTCCATGTGCTAGTCCGTGACTACCTTGCTAAGTGAGTGCATGAGGAGAACCAACTTTAGATGTAGACTAAAACAAAGAGAAATTCGATGGCACCCAAAAGCTCCAGGTGTCCAATCAAGATATTGAACATCTAGAGGAGTAGGTGAATGAGCACACAACCTTCATTAATGCTCTGACAGAGGTCATTGGCTAGTTGAAGTTTCAACTGGTGGAAGACAAGGTTCAAGAAAAGTAGGTGGTATCCAAGATATCCTATTACTAGGATACATAGGATTAAGTTAAGATCAGGGATGGTGAGCTATGTCCCATGGCTGATTAGGAGGAAGCAGATCTTATGAGGCTATAATAGACCTAAGAGGCCATGTACCAAAGGCTGGTTGGGATGGAGCACTCAATTGTTGGGGTGGATCCCTAGGGTCACTTTTTCTAAGACATAAGAGGGTATCTAGTGTATGGATGACCCTTTCTAAATACTGAAGTTTCTTTATTTTAAAACTTTTTTCATGAATTGACATGTTTCTCTTGTTGCATTTACTATCACACTACAACTGTACTCATGAGACAACAAATGGTCAATCCCTAAGCTCACGTGAGTCATGCTCAGTATGAGAAACAAGAGATGACCATATGATTTCTAATTTATATGATAATTTTAGATAATTGTTGAACAATTAGGGTCTTCATTGGTTTAATGAGCACCGTGAGTGTTCAGACTGAGAGGGGATATGGTTGGAAAATGAAATTCTATAAATAGATGACATTCTTTTCCAATGCATGCTAGTTCACGAATGAGGTAATGCCAGGGGAATTGAATTCTACCCAAACAAAGGGGAATGAAGACTGTGAATTGAGATTCACAAGACTTGTAACACCAAGGGAGTGGCGCACCTATGGAGGATAACTGGTAATCATGTTTGAAACATAGTGTTCATTATCATTTTTTCAAGGATGGGGACAAACAAACGAGGGTTGACCACTGGCTATGTTTTAAACAGGGGGCTTATCTCCAAATTCCATCCAAAGTCTTTTGGGGTGTGTGCCCAGGATGGAAGGTGATCCAGTGTGGCATGAGACCATGCCATCAAGGGGGCCCTTTAAGATGTGTAGAAGGATGAGAATGTAAATAAAGTGACATTCTAAATGTAGAGATAAATTAATGGAATATTCAAATGGATTTCAACCCTCTTGGAATTACACCATTGTAGCTTTGAGAAACTGGGTATGCGTATCGGTCTGAATTAAGTTCAAACTCATATTCTGGGGGGAGCATCATCTCGGATGCTGAGCGATGATCAAAGAACATGGATGATGCAGTAGGTGACTAATACCATAGGAAAGGGATTATCAGTTAAGGGCCTAATATTCCTTATAGTTTTACATTGTGCAATGAAGATGATAGAAATTTAATTTAATTTCATATAGTGAGGATGGTGTACATGTATTTTAATGTCATATAGTGAGGATGATATATCACACAGTTTAACATAGTGTGATTGGGATGTTAGACACACAGTTTAACTTCATACAGTATGGATGATGTATCACACTATTTAACATCATGTGATTGACACATTTGACACTCAGTTTAACATCATACAGTAAGGATGTGTGAACTGACATGAATGATACCCTCTTAGCTTAAGTGGAAGGAATTGTAGGATGGTATCATAACAGGGGTACTCCCTAGAGGGGCCTATAACTAAAAGGGAACTTAGAAGATCCTTCACCTAGAAAAAAGAATTGGGGGAAAGTCACACATAATTTTAGGTTGTGATGATGGGACTATGAATCCTAGTTTTAATGTCATAGGGATTATACCATAGAATGATCATCCTAAAAGGATATGTGTAGCATGGTGGAGTAAAAATCCAATGTCAATTGAGGTCCAAGAAGGCCTAACAACATACAAAAAATTCCTAGGGGGAACCCACACATAGTTTAAAGTCATGATGCTTGGACTCAAAATCCTAGTTTAAGGTCATATAGTTTGGACCATGGGAACCCTAAAGCGTTTAGTTTAAAATGAAATAGTAGAAACTCGACATGAAAGGAGGTCCAAGTAAGGACTACACCATGAAAAACATAAGGGGATGGTTGGAAATAGTTTAAGTTCATGATGCTTAGACCTAAGCTCTTTGTTTAAGTTCATAGAGTTTAGACCAATGAAAAATAGATTAAGGTCATAATGCTTGGACTAGGGGGATTTTTGTCTCAAAGTAATGTGTGCGACATTGAAAAGGTTACCAAATGTGAAAGGAGGGGCCTAGGAGGAAATCTAATTCCATAAAAAACATCCATGAGACAACTTGAACATAGTTTGAGGTCATGATTCTTGGACCATGAATCTTAGTTTAAGGTCATTAAGCATGGATTGTAGGGTAATGTGTCTTGAAGGAACATATATGACATTAAAGGAAGGTTACTCGACATGAAAGGAGGGGACTAGGAGGCCACCTGATGCTAAACAAAACATATTTGAGACAAATTTCACATAGTTTATAGTTATGATGCTTGGACCCTAGGGTTTCGTATCTAAAACAGACATGTGTAGTGTGGAGGAGTGACGAAACTGAAGTGAATTGAGGGACAAGGAGGCCCAACTCCACATAAAACATTCCTAGGATGACTTTCAAATAGTTTAAAGTCATGATTCTTGGACTCAAACTCCTAGTTTATATTCATAGAGTTCATACTAAGGGGTTCTCAAATATATAAACCTTTATTTTGGATAATTTACTGAAAACCCATAATCCTTTGTTAACCATGCTCAGTGTGAGAAATAAGGAGTGATATAGAGTTCCCGTTTCTTTCATGGGGGGAAATAATGAGGGGTGAAGGTGATTGAAAAACCCTATAAGGGAGATTGTGACTTTCAAGACTTTCATAATGAATGGGGAATAACTGATAGATAGTGATCTGTTGACCATGTTTGAAACACATGTTCTATACCTACATCAATTAAATATAGGGTGAAAAAATTCAAGACCAACCATTGACTGAGTTAGAAACACAAGAGCCGCTATTTGTTTCTAAAGATCCTTTGAGGCGTGATCCCAGGATGGTAGGTGAGCTACTGTGACATGAGACCATTTCTTTAGGGAGCCTATTTAGATTAAGAGGATCAATATTATCCAAATCGTAGAAATTATGAATCTCATAAGTGAAATTGGAAAATTTCCCAGAGGGAAAATTAAGTGCCTGAGGAGCTATTATGCCACATGTTCAAACACACTGGATGAGCATGAAGGCAGGAAAGAATCAATCCTAACCTCAAGGGGAAGACCCTAAGGTGATTCGATGGTAAGGTTAGGCCTGAGATGAAGTATATGGGCATCACTACATATCCCGTGAGAATGTAAATCAAGCCAAACGTAGTTCTAATACATGGTGCAATAGGAGGCCAATTCCAGTGGAGTAAAATCCTCTCTAGTGAGGATATCAAATCATCTTGTACTATGATCCATCCTGATTTCATATAGGGTAATGTTTTTGGTCATCCAATACTTGTCATATGAGAAATACGCATT